>OX465253.1:5982438-6635243 GCA_949987775.1 Aproaerema taeniolella | reverse complement strand
TGTCATTGCTACTGAGTTACACATTAACAGTAATAATAAAATAAAAAATTATAGAGCTTTAATTTTTGTGGATGAAATAAGGACGTTTGTTTTGTTTATTTTCTCAGTTTGGGCCCAATGTAGCAGCAAAAGAAAGACTTGGTATGTATAAATAAAAGAGTACTTAATTTAGACCGTTTCTGTAGTTTGGAGCAGCTGCTCCAGCAAACTTTATTTCAATGGCAGGCACATTGTTTAAGAGTGTCATGTTGTTGTTTTGGCCGAAGCAAATCGTAAAGCAGCTTTATATGAGGCTGTCTAGTGTGAGTAGAGTCATCCCAACTTTTACATTTTACTAGCTTTTTACCTGCAATTTCATCTTGATTGAAAGTCCTAAGCCCCGAGTTTGTTTTATTACCTTGCAATTTAGTTACTTTGATGTGAGTAGTTGATAGCCCATAGAAGTGATAATAGCCCAGATGGTAATGAGCCAGACTTGTAACCGGAAGGTTGCGGGTTTAAATCCTAGTGTGGGCCTGAACCACTAAATTAGTGTTTTCGGATTTATGTACGGATGCTTTATGTATTAATTATCACTTGCTCAGCGGTGAAGGAAAACATTGTGATGAAACCGCACAACTGAGAAAATTTGTTTTCGAAAGAAGAGCAGTCCACTAACCCGCTGGTGGACTATGGCCTTAATCCTCTTCGTGTTTCGAAGGGAGACCCGTGCTCCTCGGTGTAGACGTATACGAGCTGGTAAAAGAAGTAGTTACAAGCAAGTTATCTTCAGGCAGGGTAAGTCAGCGGTGATAGCCCAGTTGGTAATGAGCCAGATTTGTAATCCGAAGGTTCAAATCCTGGTGCGGGCCTGTACCACTAAATTCGTCTTTTCGGATTTATGTACGGATTTCTAATTATCACTTGCTCAACGGTGAAGGAAAACATCGTGATGAAACCCACCTGTCCAAGAAAATTCATTTTCGAAAGACGAGCAGTCCACCAACCCGCATTAGGCCAGCGTGGTGGACTATGGCCTGAATCCCCTTTATGTTTCGAAGGGAGACCCGTGCCCCTCGGTGGGGACGTATATGGGCTGGTAAGAAGAAAAAGGGTAAGTCAAGTTGCAACGCAGTTTACTATACCTATACGATAAGGAAGGAAAATACGTGAAGCGAAATTTTGGATCCCTTTATAATCAATATTGTAGGCAGTGGCGTTGCTAGGTAACAAAAGGCCCTGGGGCAAAAAAGAAACTAGGGCCCCAACTAAACTATTTAAAATCGTTTGTTCCGTGTTCGTCGTGTTCCGAATTCGACGTACTCCAGTTTTGTCGTAATCCACAAAGACGTTCGAGAGTTGTTGGGAATTCCCTTGAATTTTCAAATAAGTTGCCATTATTAAAATCGCATTCCTGGAATCTGGTTTATTTATATTCCGAATGTGGGAGAAATTTTCACTAGTTCAATTTATAGTTTGTAAGTCAGAGTCCGAGGGGCCCCCTGAGCATGGGGGCCGCGGGGCACTGCCCCGTCTAGCCCTCCGGTAGCTCCGCCACTGATTGTAGGTACGGAAAAGTGTATATTTTGGCATTCGAATGTTAAGAAGAGTCTACAAAAGATTAAAAATTCTACTATATGGCCAGTAGAATTTTTAATATTTTGTGGACTCTAACAGAAATTTTACTCTCATGAGAGTAAATTGCTAAGAAAAACGTTACCTTAAACGTTAGTGCGAAAGTTTGTATTTATTTCATACTAGTTTTTCGCCCGGGACTTCGTTCCCGTGGGAATTTTCCCGTCAATTTTCCAATGTTTTTAATAGTTATTCTGCTATTCGGGACGGAGAGAAATACAACAAATCAAAAACCATGGCAATCGGTCCAGCCGTTCTCGAGTTATAAGTGTTGTAACAAACACGACTTTCTTTTATATATATATATATATATATAAGATTTGGTTGACGTTACTAAATGATTTTGACTTGCTAAGAGGACGTATGTCTAAATTCAAACGCAAAGGGAATGTTCTACACTACATCACAAAGGCCTTTTTCGTTGTGTCACTTCTGACACACACAGCACTTCAGACTTTTGACAGACAGCGCGTATACATAGATACTCGTAGGAGAGTAAAGTCTAACAGCAAGCCGAGTACGATAGTGACAGCGCCGCGACAACACCGCGGTCCTATGTCGAGCAAGCCTTTGCGTGGGACCCTCGCGCAGTCAAAGTGAAGTTTCAGCGTGAGTCGAGCGCGAGTTTGTCGTTATCGTGCTAGAGCTGCTAGCATATTAAGCCCGCAGGTGCATGAAAGGGAAAAATACCTACTTTAGGTTTAATAGGTGTGTGGATGGTGAGATGATTTTCCAAGCAGAAATAGTGTGTATCATTTCCAAGCAGAAATAAAATAAAATTAAAGTGTATTAATCTAAAATTCAGTTTACATTTGGTTCGCTGTATGTTTAAGCTGAACGAGTAATTATTATCGAATCAATAACAATTTGGTTAGGTCGGCACGCAATCGTTGCGTTTTCAGATAAAGCTTCATACCCACTACAAGACTTAATATTAATTTGGAATCACGAGCAATTATGTCCCGGACCTTATTATTATTATTATAAGCAACTATAGATTGAATCGTTCACTACTAAAGAAATTTGAAGGTATATTAAGGTTTACCGGGTAGGCCCCTTATAAATAAACCCAAACTATATTTGTATATTTTTGTAAAAATATAGCATTACATTTATTGACAGGCTCAAGTTATTCTCTGTTTGCTATTCTTCTAGAAATAAAGGAATTTTTAAAATCGGTCCACGACTGACGCAGAAATCGGTGAACATGCTTAAAAAAAGATACATATACAGTCGAACATAGAACCTGCTCCTTTTTTGAAGTCGGCCAAGAGTTAAAAATAAATGATGTTATATTTCCTCTTTTAGTGAAAGTCTACCTAGTTGTTCTCTATCGGAATCCATTATAATTTCGCCATTTGTGTATCCAACTGACTTTGTTATCTTATATTATTTTCGTTTCTATATATGTAAATAGGCTGTCTCGTGAAATCAAAAGTCACAGTGATCAAAAGGAAAAGAAAATTTTGTTGCGAAAAATACAGTCTGCCAAGAAAGTCATGAAAATTAATATTTTTAGAACTACTGTTTTGGCATGTTCTGGAAATAGTGAATTACACTCAAATTGAGTATTTCAACTGTTAATGGCAGCTTTGAGATAAATATTGAAACTTTATAATTGAAATGAAACTTAAAATTTATAAGGCTTCAATTAATAAACTCACCAAAATATGCGAAGAAACCATAAAATGCTAAGCTTAATTTTGTACGCGAATTTTATTTCTTAATATGCATGTAACTAATTATAAGTAGATATGTTATAAATAGGTAATTAAAAATTTCTTTATTGACTAGGCCTCCACCTAGACAAAGACACATTTTGTTAACAATTTCTAAGATCGATAATTCTGAAACGTATGGGATCGACATTAACTGACCAAGTGATAATTATGTTTCTGTCGATTTCCTATATAACTTTCTTTTTATTGACTAGCTAGAAGTCCTTGTTTGGATTGTTCAATAAAAAGATTTAATCAGAACAAGTCTTAACATTACAACACAAGGTTTGTTTTCCAAATACAATCTCAACATAAATTGGATTTTTGTGTTTGTCACAATCATAACTGTTCAATAAAATCATCATTATATTTAAAAACTAGCTTTCCGCTCGGGACTTCGTTCCCGTGGGAATTTGGGAAAATGATGTATCCTAATGTTACTCAGGGATAATGTAGCATCCTAATGGCGAAAGAATTTTTGAAATCGGTCCAGTAGTTTTTAAGTTTATCCGTAACATACAAAAATACAAATCTTTCCTCTTTATAATATTAGTGTAGAAAACAATGTTCGATCAAGAACCTCACTCCATTTGTAATTTAAAATTAATAAAAGGAAGAAAACAAAACAACATCAGGCTATTACAATGTTTCTAATTTCTTAGAAAGATTACGAAAAAAAAGTTATTCGGTTGACAGACCCATTCGTTCAAGTTATATTGGTATATTTAGGGAGCTTGTACAACGTTACATGGTGCTTTGAATAGTTGATATTTGATTTATGAGTTGAAAAAACCTGCGAGAAATTGTACACTTCGATATAGTCATGAAAGGCAGTAAATTCATCGATAAATTGAATTTTTCAGTTAAGTATATTGAAGTTAAGTATACTCAACTACTATATTCAGACCTATCACTACCTATACTCTTGCTTAATCTGATAATCTTCAGAAAACGTAAATGTCAGGAGTAGTGTCAAGTGATTATAGAACGACATTGACCTTCTGCCTACCCCAGAAGCGTTGTTAGTAGGATATCGATGGAAGTAAAGTAAGTATTCGTGATTTGCACTACAATACTAAGTAATAGGTTTATTTATATTGTGTATGTTATTATTTGAAATATTTAAATATCTAAGCAATCCATTTGTTGAAATTAAAGAAAATAAATTCAGGATTTTTTTGCCGTGTGGTGATCGGTTGAGAATAACAACACCCCATCTCTTTCCGTGGGTGTCGTAAGAGGCGACTAAGGAAACAAAAATGAGACCTGCCTCCTAGTAATACATCTTAGGCAACGACACCTCAGTTTGTTTTCAATCTGAGGTGTCATCCTATGGTCTCATGCGGTGTGGTAGGCTCTGTAAAAGGCCGTCTGGTTCGCGAGAACCCTCCTACCGAAGTCCGACGCCAAACAGCCTGCTGTGTTCCGTCGGTGCGTGGGAGTACCAGTGCCTTTATAGGCATTTTCTGGGTTAACTCGCTCCATCGTCGACCTCATCTTTGACCTTTATGGTCAAGATTGAGGTCAAGAGTTAACCCATCTTATAATTAAAAAAAAAACTTGAAAAAAGTGACGATGGTCTGATAATTATTATGTATAGTGCAAAGAAACCTCAGGAGATTGGACACAAAATACAATTTTGAAGACAATGAACCTCATTACGTATCTATTTAAAGATCATATTCTCGAGCTTATTTTCGCATATTTTCGGCGTGGTAGTCTGTAAAAATCCACCTCTCACCTGACCACCTCTCACCATTACGAGTATGTAACTTGTTCCATCTGATAACATTCAAATTTGTGTCAAACGTGTCATCTAGTGGTTCTAGAACCACTGATGCCCTGCTTACTCCGTTAGGGATTATGAGCGTGAGTGTATGTGTATGTATGTGTATAATTTAGAGCTTAAAATCAAGATGTTACATTCAGTTATGTAGTTTAACTATGTACACTTTTTGACACTAGGTATTTCAATAAATAAGGTAATTCTTTCCCGGTTTAATTTGCACCGACAAAAGAGCGATATGTATATTGTATACTCGCTCTAAGTTATTTCACGTCGCGTGTTCTGAACGAGTTTTTTATGTAGATATTTATCATTAAATAAGATGTAACTTATTTGTTCAATTCTGATAAAAAAATCCCACAAAATTTATCAGCAACAAGAATACCTACCAACAAAAATGAAATATATGTGACTGTGATAATGGAAAGGTACTTCAGGGATAGTCGTTAAGGTTCACAATTACTGTGATGATCTATTGTAATTAGTGTGCTCTTATTGACAGTAACGAAAGTTGCACCTTTTACTGAACAGAGTCACATATAGTTCACATTTGGTTTACCAGGAGGCTAACCCCTCGTTTGTCAAACTAGCTCCACTAACCACTAAATCTAGTCCTTCTACGCTTGGACTGGGAATAAAAGAAAAACTTAGAATAAGCGCCAGCTGCTTACTCTTCCCAGGCATACTTTAAAAGTCAGTAAGTGGGACGTGAGGGTTTTGCTGTATCATGGGCGAAAGGCTGACCACCTCTCGCCATTACACAACATGTTCCATCTAATAACCCTCACCATTTGTGTCAAACGTGGCATTAAGTGGTTTTCTAGAACCACTGATGCTCTGGCTACCCCGTTAGGGATTACAGACGTGAGCGTATGTATGTAACCACTAAATAAAATAGTTTCGAAGGGAGACCCGAGCTACTCGGTGTAGTCGTTTAAGAGCTGGTAAAAAAAAGTAGTTAGAAGCAAGTTATCTTTAGGCAGAGTAAGTCAGCGGTGATAGCCCAGTTGGTAATGAGCCAGACTTGTAATCCGAAGGTCGCCAGTTCAAATCCTGGTGCGGGCCTGTACCACTAAATTCGTCTTTTCGGATTTATGTACAGATTTCTAATTATCACTTGCTCAACGGTGAAGGAAAACATCGTGATGAAACCCGCCCGTCCAAGAAAAATCATTTTTCGAAAGACGAGCGGTCCACCAACCCGCATTGGGCCAGCGTTGTGGACTATGGCCTAAATCCCCTTCGTGTTTTGAAGGGAGACCCGTACCCCTCTGTGGGGACGTATATGGGCTGGTAAAAAAATAAAAAAATAAAATAGTCATTATACTAACATTGTTGCTTACGCTCACTTTACCTTTATAAAATAAACGACACTTCAGCGAGGAGAAATATCATGAGACAGCTAAAGATCAAACATTAGTTTTCGAAAATTCATGCTCAAGTTTGCTAGATAAATATTGGGTAAGTTTAAATTAGTTAGCGAAAATTAAGGTTGTGAAGCAGTCTAAGAGAACTATCACACACATTCTTCAAAATAAATTCACCTTTCCATATAACTTGTACGATTTCAAGTTTTTTTTTTTTTTTTTATTTAATATTGGTGGTTCAGTTTTATGCGGAGAATCACCCCCTAAATATTTGCTAATTTGATGTCACCCCATATATAGCAACTAGCGTTCCGCTCGCGGCTCCGCCCGCGTAGACTACAGGTTATATCGTGCCCAACTGTGGGATAAAATGTAACCTATGTCCTTTCCCAAGCTCTAATCTATCTCTGTACCAAATTTCATAAAAATCGGTTCAGTAGTTTAGGCGTGAAAGACGGACAGACAGACAGACAGATAGAGTTACTTTCGCATTTATAATATTAGTATGGATTTTAGTAAATTACAGTTAGCTTACTATTCAATGGGTGCAGCGTCCTTCCTCTCGCGGCACCGTTGCACTGTTTTCTTGCCTGTTCATGGTCGGTGAGGGAGGGATGGCCGTGCACCCACGAACGTGCCATGTGGTGTTCGGTTGAGAATAGCACTTTCCCACCTCTTTTCGTGGACGTAAGAGGTGCCGCCTAACTGCCTCCTGTTAATCCATCCTAGGCAACGACACTTCAATTGGTTTTGATTCTGAGGTGGCATCCTATGGTCCCATGCAGTGTGGTAGACTCTGTAAAGGGCCGTTTGGTTTGCGACCGCCTTCTAACTACCGAAGTCGGTGATTGGGAGTACCAGTGCCTTGATTTGTTAAATTTTTGTGCTAGAAACCTTTGCAGAACAAATCGCCAAAGTTTCATCATAATCGCATAACTGGTTTAAAAGTGTATAAAGGAAATCAAACTAACAATGATTTTTATTTATGTATAATGTAAAAAATACGAGAAGTCAATGGTTTTATTGAAATTTATATCCTGATTGTTCGAGATAATAACTTTTCCAACGTAATTTCCTCTGTTAAATGTTTTTTTGATGTAATTATTGAACCAGTGAATTTTATTGTATATACAGCTCTATAAATTGAAATAAAAACTTTTTTCATAACAAAATGTTTTTATTTACGAATCCACCCATACAAAAACAAGCGAATCTAGCTTTATATTTTTTCATAACAAAATTGGGCGTCGTAAAAAAATAACTCAATCAGTTATTAAATCGGCAAAACAAGTCCAATTTCGTCTGAGGATAAATTCCACGAGTCTCAGGGCAATATGAAATAATATATTTTCCAATACACCACCGCTGCCGTCTTCCATGGAATTCTTGGGCTAAACTTAAATTGGGTATGTTATATTATTTTTGTTTTCTGAAAGAGATTTTATACTCTCACGCGTATATTCCCCATTGGATTTGGCACAGCTTTCAACGTTTACAGAATTTTTTTGATGCAACATTAACTAAATTGAGGGTTACTACTGTTATATTATTATGAAACATGAGCACGTGGAACATAAAAGATAGTGGAGATAGAACATTATCTTGTAATTTTTTTAAGGGACCTTCAAGTCTTTCAATATGTAGGAAAACTATGAAATCTTATATAAAACCATTGAATTTAGCATGTTGGTATTGATTGACCCATTGAATTTTTAAGTCCGGATTTCACGGTTTTCCTTTCATTTAATTTACCAAGATTGTTAGAGAGATTTCATCCTTATAAATTAACCCTAATGATCGATGCAATAAAAGTACAGAGTGTCTTACAGATTTTAGTCGGTTTGATTTCCGGATGTGGCAAGCGAATTTTCGAAAATCCTTGAATGCAGTTTTCTTTCTTTAAAAAATAAGGGAATGTTTTATTTGAGAACAATTTTCTTTCTACGGTATTAAGAGTACTTTCCCTTCAAGTGGCTTTACAAAATTCCACCCTGTATAAAGACAGACACGAATACCCATGACCCGAGAACTGCTTTTTACACAAATGTTTGCCCCAACCGGGAATCGAGCCCAGGACTCGACAATCAAGAGGCCAGGATCACTACCACTCGACAAACCCGGCCATCAATTACGAAAGGGGCAGTTTCATGAAATCAAAGGCACGCACATTTTTAAAATCCTCGAGACTTGAAAAGTTCCACTTTCAGATAGAAACCTTTAGAAGCTCTTAGAGTGTCCCTGTCAAAAAATGACAAATACTTTTTAGATGTCAAAAGAATTCACCCGAAAATGTCCTCAAAAAGCAGCTCATTACACTAAAAGCGAGTAGAATTTCAGCGTAAACAACAGAAACAAATGCGCTGTTAATTTGAGTCGGGCTGACGTGTAAAGTGTCGCCAGTTATCTCTACGCCCGGTAGATACGTGTCGCGAAGTCGCGCGTGACAGACAGACGCGGGAGATAAGGCCACGACAAATTGTGCACATTGTTATGCATTTAAATGTAGGACCAGAAACTAACCAGAAATGTGTCACATGTAGAGCGAGGATAGTTTTAGTTGTTAAAATTGTTTATCGTTGAGTTGTATAGAGTTGATAATAGAGCAGGTGCTCTTCTTTCTCATGAGAGTATAGACTTCCGAAACAGTACAAAGAAAACTGACCCTATTTGTATAGAGAGAAGTATTAATTTAATATTAATTTGACATGCGTCCTTTTAGCTATTCAAGATCATCTGTCAAAAGAAATGCAAGCTTCTGCCCTTATGTTTACAGTTATGTTTTCCTTGAAAACCGACTCCCATGAGAATGAAGTCTCATTGCATATACTAGGGCAGCTGGGCGTCTATTCCACTAATCAATGGCGCCTCGATGGCAGTTAAACGGCAATGGTGACTATTTTACCCGTCCAGGTAGGCAAATTGAGTACTATAGAAACCTCATACATTTGGTGACAACCACGCCGACCAGCGGTGCCACCGCGAACTGAACGTTATGTTCTACTACATAGCAATTGAACATTCAGTTGGCGGTGGTTCCGCCAGTTAAAGCAATTAATGTTTTGATAGTTCTCAATTTTGCCACCTGGGGCCTGATTTTTGAAACAATAGAATTCCAATTCGCATACGAATTGACAAGATTTGTATGAGAATCTTGTCAATTCGTATGCGAATTGGAATTCTATCGTTTCAAAAATACGTCTCCTGAACGCATAAAATGACGACCATTTTCATTGCACTTTCAAAAATTTTTAAACTTGGTTTTATAGTTCTACCTACAAACAAACTTGTGGACTTTACCTTTTTATAATATTAGTATAGATAAATTTGTATTGCTGTCGGCTATCTCAATTAAATTAAATAAAAATAGTTTTTCTGAGTTTGATTCCGGATCGGAGAAAACATTTGTTTAAAATGCAGATATTTTTTCAGTTCATGGGTCTCAAATATTTGTTTTGTCTCAAGGGACGTATAAAACCTTAAGTGTGAGCCCTTGACTGTATAGTTTCCACTAGGCTGTGGCCCAAGGTCTTCATTAAAATATGAAATCCAAGATGCAGGTCCTGTTCAACCGTATCCAAGAGCTTCCTACAAGTTTACTATCAAATGTGCAAAATCTAAGTATCGTAGCTATATCTTTACACATACATGTTTCACTACACGAGTAAAATTAATGAGTTGTTTCGTTATGAAATGCAGCGGCAGCGCAGCGCTTCCATCAATCTTTTTAAAATAAACATGTTTCGAACACCGGCAGTGTGTAAGCGAATTTATTTATGAAAGAACATTTTCATGCATGTCACTCTCCTAGCTAACTCGATTACTAGAACAAAGGGAAGCAAAGTGGGCCCTTTCACGTTTATTTTGAGTTTTTTTCGGTTCACACTGCCACGCCAATGAGAAGGTCTGTCCGAGAGTAATTGGCTGGATTTAAATATGTATACAAGTGCTTCTAATTTCTTGTTGTGTTTCAGTAAATCATCTATTTTCCCAATGCACAAGAATTATATTTTATCGTTTACGATCATTTGAATTCGAACTACGTACTTTTATGTTTTAAGTTTCATTAGATTTAACTTTGACAGTAATTTAAATGTGGCGTTAAATACTTTGTAGTTGCTTTGTAGAAACACGAAGTTTGCCAAAACACAATAAGAAAATATGAGCACAGTAATTTTTATTATTGTACACTATCGTAGAATGAAATAGTTAACTCGGTTTCACATTTAGTTTATAAAATACTTTATTAATAAAAATACTTTATTTCTCCCAAATACATAATTGTACAATTTATATAGTTCTTAATATGAATTCTTAGTATACTATTTTATGTAAGCGGGAGACAGGATTCCAAACTAGGATTCCCTGTGCTATCTATGCATATTATTTGTGCATAATGCATATCTCTTTTAAAAGCGTTAAAGTTGAATAGAAGGCTGCCTGGGATTTGTTTTTGGATTTCGGACCCAAAGAGCTACTTTTAAAGTTAATTTGTATTTTTGAAGTAGGTATTTGGATATCCCTTATTGATTACACGTTAAAACATCCAAATAGTGAATAATTTTTTGGGAGAGCGACACGGGTAAGCGTTTTAAAAAATACTAAATCCAAATCGCGTGTCATCACAATATCTGAAATTTATAGCTATTATAAATACAAGTAATCACTTCAAAAGATAAACCGCAAGATGCCCAAGGAGTTCGTCGCGTTATTTTATTTTTATCACATTATTTTCGTTAAGAGAGAGAGGCAATGATATTGGTATCATATTTTTGTTAGGATGGACTGTGAGCGGAATTCTTATTATTCTCTGAGCCCTATAGAATAACAGTAATAAGAAAAGATGGTTCGTTTGTTTCGCTTCTTTATGTCCAGGGTAAATAGAGTAGTGCGCAGAATTTATTGAATTATCCCGATTTGTGGATAAAGTGGTTTAGTTTTTCATTTTGTTCGTAGTTTGTTCCATATTTCAATGGATATTGGAAATTACTAATACATTTCTTGTTCACGTTTGTTCTCTTGGAGTTTCTGCTTTATATTGCAATTTTGATTTGAGAGGTAGCATGTACGTTCCTTTTTTATAAAAACATAAATGCATAAACTTTAAGTTTATTAAATTTCCATTACATAATGGGCCTTTTTATAATTCGAAAACGGCACGGCAAAATTGAATTACCATTGTCTTCTATGTACAAGTGATAATAGAAGCTGGGAATATAGGGGGCAATGGTAATTCAAATTTTGACATGTCGTGCCATGCCGTTCGAATTATAAAAAGGCCCATTGGGCCTTTTATAATTCGAACGGCATGGCACGACATGTCATTGCCGCTTCTAGTATTATTGTTACATAGGAGGCAATGGTAATACAATTTTGCCGTGCTGTTTTCAAATTATAAAAATACAAATTAGGTATTAGTATAGGTACCTAAAAGCGCTTAAAAACACTCGACAACTGAATTTTTCGTCGTTACTTTGGGACATCAATAACCAAACCTTACGCTTCTTTATCGGGATTTCGAAAGGGAAAAGGGTCAACATCGATCCTTTTCAAAACTTTTGTAAAACTATTGGCTTTTGTTTGTACGGCCGCGGCCGACCGTTTTATCATTTTGAAAGGGGGCCTGCAAATTCAGTTGGCCTGTGATAAATCTGAAACAATAAACTTGGATTTTTCTGCTCGACAGTGTTGAAACGTAGCAGTGAAAACGGTCCTTGTTTATCTGCAAGACTTGTTTCGTGAATTTATCACAGAAATTTAAGGAAACAGGAAACTGGAGTCGCCCGAGTGACATCTTGAATTCTGAAATGTTCCTTTCCTTTCATTTATCATCGTCTCATTATCATAATGAGAATTTTATCAAAGAAGAATTGAAATATGAAGATAAAGATTTCTGACAGTAATTTGTGAATTTTGCCCAGTTCGTAAAAACCCAATGTAAATGATGTCCGATCAATAAATTATTGGTATATTCGCCCCGTCACACGGTGTCATTAGAGAGCGTTTAGTACTTGTATTGTATATACTAAACATGAAAACTCGACCTAATTACAAATGCTTCCATATTCACAAAGTTAGACTAATCATTCAGTGACAGATACATTAGAGTCAATTTTGCACGTCCAATCATGAATCAGACGTCACAATAGTTGTGTATTAACGAACTATTTCAATCCAGCATTTTTTTAATAATAATATTATAATAAGGAGCTGATAAGGGAATTGCAATCACACAAATTGTATGCAGAGGTGAAACCATTCTCAATTCAACCTTCTTCTTTGAAATCGTTTATAATTTTTATAGGATGTTTTACAAATATTGAAGTTTGAATAAACAATCCATCTATACATATATTGGGTAAATTAAAATTAGCGAGCGAAAATTAAGGATGTGAATCAACCCACTAAACTAAATTACTTTTCCCAAATAGCATAGGTCGAAATTTGGAAGAGAAACGTCTGCTCTCTTTACAATTTTTCAGAGCAATTCGGAACACTTTTCGTATGGTTTTTTTGGTGAAAATTGTTCAGTTTCTAAGAAAATCCCCATATATAGTTTCACTAACTAAAGTCACCCCAATATATTATCTATGTCCATTTGTGCATCTGTATAAAATAATTCTACGTAACTCGTGCTTTGCTCTCTCGTTTTGTGCGTTCGTTTTTCTTGTATAAAATTTTAACTTCTATTTATGTGAATGTCTAAGTAATTTATTCAAGCGCCCCCGTCCGAGTAGAGGAATACAAACGATTCGCATTAGTACGCTCATAATTCGAGATAAACGTGTATTTATCGTGAGGGTTCCGCGACTCAAAACATTAGGACTAGCCATAAAGATCAGTGTAACTTCCTTCTCATTATTGCTTGCTATTATAACTTATTTTCTTTATTTATATAATTTCGTTCGCCAAATGGACGAACTCATCTCAAAGGTATCGTTTCAGTAGTATGTGTTGTTTTGTTGCATATATCAAGGGGCTTCCTTTTTAGCAGCTTTAAAACTGTGGGATATCTCTCGGCTAAACATTCCAGTTCTGTTCTAATCTACCTAGTCTACATTACCTCGGTTATCTTACTGATGTTATCGACACATGTAGCTAAAGTATCTAAGGACCTATATCATTTTTAGGATCAGATTAAGTCAAATCGGGTATTCTCAAGTTTATTCGGTTGTAGCCGGCTGAAATCAGGTATAACTGAATTAGGCCTTTATGTAATTCGAACGGCACGGCACGATACTTCGAAATTTGAATTACCATTGCCCCCTATGTTCTCAGCTTCTTGTATTACTATTACATAGGAGGCAATGGTAATACGATTTTGGCCGTTTTCGAATTTTAAAAAGGCCTAATTTAATTATGAGTTCCAATCCGAAAGTTTAAAGTGTTATACAGGTATAACTGCTTTTGGATTTTTAGCAGTAAATATAATATAGGTAACTGAAATCATGCTAAACAGCATGCAACGTGGAAAAAGATGTGGTAACTTGCAAATTGGATCTCAAAATGGATTTGTGTTGAACTAAAACGACACTATAAAACTTAAACTGCGCCCAACTGGGACAGATGCTAACTTATGCACTTTCTGTAGGGTTATTCAGGTTAAGATGGAAGAGAATGGATGCCATGTATGTATTTATTCTTTACTGTACAATGATAATACAGAGGATAACAAGTCCAAAACAACAAGTGCCATCTTGGTAATCAAAAACTTACAAGTCCAAAATTGCTTAGCTGTCAGAGAATCCTAGATGTACACATTACTTATTAGCTTTCTCCTGACTGCTTAACTCATAGAAACAAATTAAAAAATATATTTTTTCTATGGCTTAATTGGACTATGACACTGAGTTTTTGAACTTCGGCCCATATAAAACATATAATAAACCTGACATAAAAAATCTTAAATACTATAAATGGCACTATAATAAAAACTAACTTTTTGCCCACGTCTTAAGGATTTAACGAAATTCCCACTTGTCCAGGGCATCCTCTAATTGAACAATAAAATCAATGATACAAGTCTTAAGACACTGCCTTTAAAATGTAAAATAAGGTGAAACTAGGTATCCACTATACTCAGAGTATTTTTCAATCAAAAAATTTAACTACTGACTATTCTATACTTAGGTAATCTTGGTGTACCAGAGCTTACTCGCAAAATGTGAATAATTAAAACCAGTTCCAAACTTGAGCCGGCATCAAACTTTGTTAATTACCTTCTCGTGTTTTGTTGAACTCCATTTACCTACTATTGAACATTTTTAATGTAAATCGTGGAAATGTTGTGGTAATGTTTCTTTGAAATACGTTATTGAATAGGTTTTGTAGAAAAAGTAGGATTTTTTCTTGAAAAAAAAAGCAACTATTTCACATTATTAGCATATTATCCTGTTAAAAAAATCTTCTCATTTTAATCCTATAAAACTTTACAAAACATCTCAAATGTAAACTTTACTTAATATGTACCTTAAAGCTAGGGCTCAGCAGAAGTACAATAATTAAGTCAATGCTATTCGAATGTTTCTATCGTAACGTTAAATATAACGTGGGTATACACAGCCAAGACAATTAAGACATCACAGAAAATAAACGTAAAAGTATGATTTACACAATACACGAATATGAATGAAAATTGGAACAACAAAAAATGCGAAACAAAGACAAAAGTCGTAGCTTAGGTAAATTGTGTTGTATGTCATATTTACACGACGACATTTCGGTTATTGTTGCGTGATCCGTCGTGACACTCTCAGCACTAAATCAGTGTCGCACGTCTCTCTAGGGCAACTATTCTACTAACCAACCAATTCAATAGAGCAGACACGTACAGCACAACTGCGCCATCAGAGTGTTTTAAACACATAATCATGTTTTTTAGTTTTTACAGTGGCGGTGGAATGATAATGGTGACCACTTCATCTATTCAGGTAGCGAAATTTAGATCAATGTAAACCTCATACGTTTGAGGACAGCTACATTGACTGGGAGCGTCATTGTTAACTGAATCTTAAGTTGCTAGGTAGTTTGCAACTTAATGTACTTTCCTTTATGGAAGGCAAGATAAATTGTTTTTATATTTTATTTGTTTAGGAGTCTTCTAGGCGTCTAGGGCGGCGGTAACGTTATTTTTATTTTTTTGTAGATTTTAAAATAAAAAACTTAACGTACAGTTGGTGGTGGCACTGCGCTGCTGTTTGGGACGGTTGTTATCAAGTGTAAAAGGTTTAGATAGCTCTCAATTTCGCCATCTGAACGGATAAAATAGTTATTAAAGTCATTCAAGCACCATTGGTTACTAGAATAGATGCCCTGGAATGTCATAACGACTCCATTTCTCATTGCATGAGAGGACACCTCACGGTACGCATGTAATGAGTATGTAGAGTTACATACTATGTCTATTGTTATTTCTATGTATGAAATGTTATTAAATAATGACAAAAATTATAATTTTAAGATAAGTTTATTTGTAATGAAGGTCCTGACTCACTGACTCATCGATGAAAAATCAAAATCAAAATCCTTGGACCAAGAAAGCTGAAGGTCCAAAGGTTCTTTTTATAACATAGGTTTTTATTATTATTATAAGATGGGTTAACCTCAATCTTGACCAAGGTCGACGGTGGAGCGAGTTAACCCAGAAAATGCCTATAAAGCACTGGTACTCCTTCGCACAGACGAAACTCAACAAGCTGTTAAGCGTCGGACTTCGATAGGAGGATGGTCGCGAGCCAGACGGCCCTTTAAAGAGCCTACCACACCGCATGAGACCATAGGACGCCATCTCAGATTTAGAACAAATTAAGGTGTCGTTGCCTAGGGTGGATTAATATGAGGCAGGTCATATTTGTGTTCTCTTAGTCGCTTCTTACGACACCCACGGAAAAAAATGGGGTGGTGTTATTCTCAACCGATCACCACACGGCTTAAAAGGAATAAGAAAGGATTTTACGAAATTCCTACAGGAACGAAATCCTAGGCATCCTTTAGTAGAAAATGAAACCCTTCTCAAACACAACACAACACACTTGTATCAACTTGCTACTTTTCCGTTGGGTTAGAAATGTTTCATTATATAGAAATCAACTTTTGTATTTTTTTGAAGGTTCTTAATCAATACACAGGTTTTTCTCTTGGAACTCGCATTGTATTTAATATAGCGTAGCACATAGTAGCACAGCTATTAGGAGAACTATATTTATACGGCTTAAAATTACACAAATAATAAATCAGTCTGTTTAATTTACATAAGATTTTGTTGTCACAGAGCGATGTGGTGCTAAAGATTTGTAAAATGTTTACATTGAAGTCTAAAAATAAAAAATAAATTTGATATTATCTTTTAGTTACTAAGGTATTCCTACTCTCCAAGTTTAACAGTTTAATGGCATTTGTTAATCTTAAACACATTTTATTAGCACTAGCTTTTTCCCGCGGCTTCGCTCGCGCAAAGAACTTTTTTAGTCACCCATTTCATTTTTGATCAGGACCTCCAATTTAATATAAATATTTTTGAGTTTAGTAACTAGAACTCAAAAGTTTTCATAATCGATATTCGGTGAATAAAAAAAACTAAAATTAAACAATGTGTATCTACAGAACACAAAGCCATGTCCTGGGCCAAACAAATATGTCCTGAAATCAGGGTTAGTCGGTAACATAGCTATACATTCTTTGCTACGATTAAACATCTATCTATCTGTACACTCACGCTTACGTCGCCTCTCATCCTTTTCAGGGTAGGCAGAACGTCATGTGGTTCTGAAATCACTTGAAGTCACATTTGACATTCATTCTGAGAGTCAAATCAAATCAAATCAAAAATGATTTATTTTCATAGGACATACAAAGTGTTTCTTGAAAACGTCATAAAAATACATTAGCAAAATCAATGTAAATCATTGAGCAAAATAGTGATACACGTTAGCATTTTTGACTTGGCGCCTATTCGTAAAGGTGTAGTCTTCCTCAGGAGAAGAATAGGCAAGAAACTCCGAGGGTCGCTCTTTTTAAGTCAATCATAATAAATTTTCTTACTTCTAATTTTAATTGACTTAATATCTGAATAACTCTGGAGCTGAGCAATTTATTCCCATGGTTGCTTGTCTAACAGATAATCAGAAATTCTGTAATAACCCTTTTTACAAAGTTTTTGTTTAATTATTGTCTTAAATTTTTCTAAAGGTATGTTTTGAATACATACGGGTATCTTATTGTAGAAGCGTATACATTGACACATAAAAGAGTTTGTTACTTTGTGGAGACGACTGTCTAATAAATCCAAGTTATTTTTGCTTCCAGTGTTTATATTGGCCTATCACAATTTTTCTTGAATAATTGTTCATGTTTCTTTAGATAATATAAAAGATTATTAAATACATACTGGGACGCAAATGTCAAAATATCTATTTCTAAGAGACATTCTAGGTTGTTAGATGGAATGAGTTTGTGATGATAGGGTTGCCGGCCTTTCGCCCAAAACATCTAATTGCAAAAACCGTCCCACTGACTAGTTTCCACAATATGCCAAGGAAGAGTTGGCACATTCTTAGTTTTTCTCTGTTTCCCAGGCCAGCTGAGTAACAATATCTTCTTATATTGTTTTCCGAATGTCACTTTCGAACATTTTATATGAAACAGTACAAAAATACCTTTATTAGAAACCGAAATAAAAGACTCGGTGCACAAACCGACACAATGTTCTTGAAATCCAATAACAAAATGTTATATTAAGTATTACATTGAAATTGGTACTTAGGTAGATATTGAACTTCAGCTTGGATCCGATCCAAGTCTAGACGTTTTCTGCAATTGATGAACTTACTTGAATTATAGGCAATCGGACCCAGTTCCATGAACGTATACGATAAAGATGTCAGGTGGAAAAAGGACTACCATAGGATTCGAAGTAAAGGTTAACGTGCCTTATATTGTTTTAATATCTGAGAGAATTGTACAATCACATCATTTAAGCAGATTTATATATTTACTAGCTTTCCGCCCGGGACTTCGTTCCCGTGGGAATTTTGGAAAATTATGTAGCCTATGTGTTAATCCAGGGTGTCGGCTACCTCCATACCAAATTTTAGCAAAATTAGTCCAGCAGTTTGAGTCTGAAAGAGTAATAAACATCCATATCTGAAGAGTAAAAAAGCGCGTCTCGCCATCAAACTGTTTAGTTTGGCGAGTAATATAACTAAGACAAACTGTAACATACCGTTGTACAAATAAATTAAAAAATATATATATATCCCCACAAACTTTCACAATTATAATATTAGTAGGATTTTTAATTTTTCCCGGTTTTAAATGGGAAAGGCCGAAAGGGAATCGAGGTAACAAGCTTTTATTTCAGGTGTTACAGGCCAGAGCGGTTGACCTTACCAATAGGCCGAGTACGATAGTGACAGCGCCGCGACAACACCACGGTCCTATGTCAAACTGTCAACATTGACAACGCCATAGGGCGAGCAAGCCTTTGTTCGGGATCCTCGCGCAATCAAAGTGAAGTTTCAGCGTGAGCCGAGCGCGAGTTTGTCGTTATCGTGCTAGAGCTGCAATTAGTGAAGGACATTCATTCCGAGCGTTGTTAGGTGAAACATGAGTGTAAAGGTGATATATCTTATTTAAATATTTATTTGAAAATCGTAACATTTATATGTTACACAACTTTGCATTGCAAAGATATGAAAATATTTGCAAAAATAAGCCATCTCTGACATTGATAGAAAATAAGTAAACCCTACTCACGAAGCGACTTCAAAAAAGTTGAGCTGACTTTATGTGAAGTACCTGCATAGCTAACTACGGACGCGTGACGTAGTTTTCAGCCCCCGATCAAAAAAGAGGGGTTATAAGTTTGATGTGTGTATCTGTGCCTTATCTTCGTTTTGGAACTAAGATTTTATTTTTTGCCAGAAAATTCATGAATTTTCGATTAAGTCAAAGTAAAAGCATGATAAATTGATTTTCCAACCTAACATACTCCTAACTTGTGAATTTATTCAAATCGTTACAAAAGTTTTCGAAAAAAACGATAAAATAAATAAATCTAAATATTCTCTATAAAGATTATTAACGTAGAAATATGGGCTCTGAAGCTTAATAAACAAGATAAGTAGCTATAACGCAAATTTCTGCAAAAATTTAATTATTGCACTTTAACCTCCTGGGGCCCCTTAGAGGTATGGGGCCCCAAGCACGTGCTTAGCATGCTTATGTTAACTCACCACTGCCTCGAAGTGCGAGGCCACTCGAGGCACAAGGCCGTGGGGCAGTCGCCCACTCGACCGCCTCTGACTCGTTAAATAGAATAAATAGGCTTCCATTTTAATTTATTTTTCTTCCAAGCAAGTCGATGGCAAATCCTTACCAATCAGATTAGAAGTGTGTATGTGTTTTTTTATAAAAAGATGAAATTATTTAGTTTGAAAATAAATTACTTATGAATTTTTAACAAAAAGCCTAAAATAATATTATTTTGAAAAAGAAAAAACTAAGCTACATGTTCATTTATTTCACGATGAAAATCCTTAATATTCCTTAATATATAATATTATAAATGCGAAAGTAACTCTGTCTGTCTGTCTGTCCGTCTTTCACGCTTAAACTACTGAACCGATTTTGATGAAATTTGGTACAGAGATAGATTAGAGCCTGGGAAAGGACATAAGCTACATTTTATCCCACAGTTGGGCACGATATAACCTGTAGTCCACGCGGACGGAGCCGCGGGCGGAAAGCTAGTATAAAATAATATCATTTTATTGAATTATCCAGAAAATGTTGAAGTCGGTTTAATGTTTAAGACTATTTTTGTGACTATTTGTATTTGCCTACTATCTAAACGTTGCTTATGTACATTTTGTGTATGATAAAGTTTACAAATAAAGTTTACTCTTCACCTGCGTCAAACATTATCATAATAACCATGTGTTGTGGGTGAAAATAGTATTCAATAGTATTTAATTTAAAAATGTAGAGATGGTGCTAACTTAACGCTTTAATTTATTTTAAAATATGAAGAAGTATACAATATAGTTAAAAGATTTTGTGACAAATAATCGATTGGGAATACGAGTACTTTATCTCTAACTAACCAGTAATACTACTTACCTATTATTCAAACCAATACATTAAAATTGTCTTTGTGAAAGAGTTAGTACCAAAGTTGTAACAAAATGTCAAACACGGAGTTAGTTAAGGGTCACACCTACTTGCAATGGTTTTTCACCATAATTGGTAAGTATTTTCGAATACATATATAAATACTTTATTAAAAACTAGCATTCTGCCCGGGAATTGGGAAAAATATGTAGCCTATATTACTGAGGGATAGTGTTATTATGTCTGGAATATATGAATATGAAAATACCATTGAAGTACAGACGTCGGGTAACTCATTTGTACTACGGAAGCCGGCGCTTTTACTAGCGATCAAGTTTCGTTAATGTTCCGAAGTGTTGAAACTTAGCGTAGGGTACATTTTCTAGAATTTTACTAACCACCTTCCAAGGAAATTCATATATTTATTTTCGCTTATTTTTAGTAAACACAAACCTTCTAACATACGGGATGCAAGCTGGCTGGCTATCTCCCACAATCAAGACTTTACAGTCAGAACAATCGCCAACTGGTCATTACGTCTCGGACAATGCGATATCCTGGATCGGGAGTGTCCTAGGATTGGCTGCGGCGGCTGGCGTCCCACTTTTCACCTATTTATCGGACCAGTATGGTCGCAAGATTGGCATCATGGCCATTGGTTTCTCACAGGCTGTAAGTTGAACATTACATCGAAAGCGTGAAATAAACTTAACCACATTTTCTAGCTCTGTCCATCTTTAGTATTGGAAAGAAGATTACGCATGCAGATTCCAGATAGAATTTCAGGCAAAAGAATCATGCAAATGTTATCCTTTCTTAAAGTCTGATTAATCTGCTGTACTTAGATCCATTGTAACTAATAGAAGATTAGCCACTTACCGGCCATTATCTCTAAGTTGCACTGTTAAAATGAATAAATAAGATACATTTATCAAGCATAGTTTAGAATCAGTTACGGGATAGTTATTTCATCAAATATTTTCTTTTACAGTTAGGTTGGGCAGTCAAACTATCATCAGCAAATACATGGATTATTATCTTAGCAAGAGTTTTCTGTGGATTATCTGGAGGGGGATGTTTTGTAGTGATTCCAATGTATGTGAAAGAAATCAGCCAGGATAACATTCGAGGACTACTTGGATCTCTTCTCATAATGTTCCAAAACATGGGATTCTTGGCAATATATGCAATTGGTGCATATTTCGATTATTTTACAGTACTGTGGTCTGTATTATGGCTCCCAATTTTCACAATAATCGCCATGATCAAGGCACCAGAATCACCAGCGTTTTTGATGCAGTGCGGAAGGGTTGATGTGAGATTTTTTAATCTTTTGTAAAACATACATGTCAATTTGATGTAATCATTCAAATAAAAAAATATAGGGATTCAAAATTAAAACAAGCTAATTTTAATCGAAGTAAAGCATATTTATTATTTATGTATGTTTTTATAGATTTGTTTCACATAATTGTAGGAAGCAGCTGCAACCATAGCAAGTTTAAGAGGTTTGAATCCAGACGATGATATTGTAACGAGAGAGATAAACATCATGAAGAAAGAGGATTTGTACTTCAAGTCATTGCCAAATGTTTCATTCTTAAGCATTTGTAAGTTAAAACATTAACTTATTTCAGAAACATTTTTCTATAATTGATACAAATCCACAATAATGTTCATATCATGTTGTTATTTGTGGTTGTATTCAGCAAAAATCATAATCCTTTTCAAAATCCTAATAAGATTGACACAAAATAGTATTGACGCAGTCAAGGTCTAATTCTAGGACCATTCTTGTTTCTAAAATTTACCTTTGGACTTTAAGACAGTAATTAAACAAAAACTTTGCAAAAAGGGCTATTACAAAATTTCTGATTATCTATCAGCCATGGGAATGAACTGCTCAGTTCTAGAGTTATTTCAGATTAAGTTAAAATTAGTGAATTTGTAATGCGATTTAAAAGAGCAACCTCAGAGTTTCTTGCCTGTTCTTCTCTGAGGAAGACTGCACCTTTGCGAATAGGCGTAGAGTCAATAGGGTCAAAAGAACGAATGCGTATGTATGTATCTAAATCGTTTAGTGTATGTTTGTATGTATTTCATTGTAATCTTGACTTGTTTTAAGTGACATCCTGAATGTCCTATAAAATAAAGATTTTTCTATTCTATTCTATTCTAATAATTAAATGAGAGGTATTATTTAATTAACTTCTTTATTTAATGTTTCAGTTAGAGACAAGGCGTGGTGCCGTGGTTTCTTCCTCATGATGGCGATTATTTCTATCCACGCTAGTAATGGCACGTTCTCAATAGTGACTTACGCTTCCACCATTACGTCTTCATCAAGCAGTGCATTTGATGCTGAACTTCAGACTCTGAGTTTCCCAGTTGTAATGATATTGGCTGCATTCGTATCTATGAGCTGCGTGGAGAGATTTGGGAGAAAGGTATACTGAAACTCACTACATATTGATAGCTTGACGCACATAGTTTCAGCGATTTAGATTACATTACCATTACCATTATTGCCATGTGGTGATCGGTTCAGAATAACACCACCCCATCTCTTTCCGTGGGTGTCGTAAGAGGCGACTAAGGAAACACGAGTGAGACCTGCCTCCTAGTAATCCATCCCAGGCAACGAAACTTCATTTTTTTCTGAATCTGAGGTGTCGTCCTATGGTTTCATGCGGTGTGGTAGGCTCTGTGAAAGGCCGTCTGGTTTGCAACCATCCTCCTACCGAAGTCTGACGCCAAGCAGCTTGCTGTGTTCCGTCGGTGGTGTAGGAGTAGCAGTGCCTTATAGGCATTTTCTGGGTTAACTCGCTCCCATCGTCGACCTCATCAATGGTCTTGGTCAAGATTGAGGTCAAGAGTTAACCCATCTTATAATAAAATATAAAAAATACCACCTTTACTGCATGTCACATATACTTGGTAATTTTCAGTAGAATTTGGTTGAAAGCCTTGGAAAATGATAGTTTTATTAGATACAGAAAGATGGTAATCTGGTTCAGTTTGATGACCAAATAAGCATCCTTGGACAGTAACTGAATTGTGCATAGTTAGTGCTCGTAGCCCAGTGGAGCTCGCTGATCTCAACTGATCAGTGAGGTTAAGCAACGTTCACAAAGGCAGGGAACCGGATGGGTGACAAAGTGCCAATTTATCACGAGCGTTTTCGTGCTTCGGAAGGCACGTTGAGATTTCGGTCCCGGCTATTGTTGATTGACTAAAGTCATTAAAACCATCTCAGAGGCCATTGTGCGGTTTGGAAACTCTAACAAAAAGATTAGCCAAGTTTGCCACACACTTGACTATACCTACACGTTAAGAAGAAGAACGGAGATTTTGATAAAAAAATGCTTTGATTGTTCCAGCCAGTTTTAGCCTCTTCAATAAGCTTGGTGTCGGCTTCAATGTTGTGCATAGCGACCGTGATGTTACTAAGAGAGAAGGGAACAGAAGTTCCTGCTTGGATTTCTCTTATGGCCATCATAGTTTGTGTAGCCTCATACGCTGCAGGGCTTTGTCCCATACCTTTCATAATGTTGTCGGAGATATTCAATTTCCAGGTGAGTTTATACTAGAATCGACTAAAATGTGATCATTTGGTAATTAAATATACTAAATAAATGGATTTCTAGTAAAACATTAGCTACCACTCATATGCCCTTCTTGCAGAAGAATACTCAAGTCTTGATCAATAGTTAAGTATTGATTGTCTCTTTGTCTCACTATCAAAATGACAAAGACGACTGTTTTAAGTATAGATTAGTGTTGCAACCAATAGTAAAAAGTATCGATAGTCTATTGATACTATCGTAACCTTGAAAAACAGTAAGAATATCGACAGGACTATCGATAGTATCGATAGCCAATAGTTTGCGATACTATTGATGACAGACCAAAATATTGATAGTCTTGAATCAATACTATCGATAGTATCGATACTATTAGAATTCAATAGTATCGATACTATATATAGTTTGGTCTGTCATCAATAGTATCGCAAAGTATTGGCTATCGATACTACTACCGATAGTATCGATGTCCTATCGATATTCTTACTGTTTTTCAAGGTCAACTATGGATAGCCAAACTATCGATAGTTATGCAACACTAATCCGAGTCACGTTCTGTAAATACGGATCCTAGTGTGGATTTTGTTAATTTTTCGAATTTACTTTGTGTTTTTATTAGGTACTTCCAGGCTTAGTTTTACCGATGCAAAAAACCCCCTCGTTTGACCTTACTTTAAATGGCTTCATCTGGGCCTTGAATTTTCTCGGGATTTAATGTCCCACAAAAATTGCAGAGGACAGTTTTGTACATAAGTATTCCTGTATTTATTTGATGTAAATGTGAAAATCATAGTTGCCTACCAAGATATATCAACATTTGTGTACAGCGGACTACATAATTTAGTATCCAGTAAATTCAACGCTTTCCAAAAGTACATAAAGAATATGTTATTTTCAGATTCGAGCAAAAGCAATGGGGATAATAGTTTCATACAGTTGGATATTGTCTTTCATACAACTCCTCATCTTCAAACCATTAGCAAATGCCATCGGTCTCTATGGAGCATTCTATTTCTTCTCTGGCATTAATATTCTTGGACTGTTTATAAGCATAGTCCTACTACCAGAGACTAAAGGAAAGACTGTGGAGCAAATAGAAACTGAACTACGAAAAAAATAGGCATTTAAAAGTTTTTTATACTTGTAGTTGTAAGTTTTCATAAAAGTTGTTCGTTTGATAAAAGTTTTTCTTTTTTGTACTTGCAATGTGGTTTTTATTTAATATGCAAATTTTCCCTTTCGAAAATAATACTTCGACTTTAAAAGATTGCAAAAAAAAAGATTATGCAACTGTTAAAGCATGAGCATTTCTATTATAGTTTATTTACAAGGTGTTTCAAAAAAACCCAAAAAAAAATTCAAAATTAATTAAAATTTAGTTTATTGCGCAGCTCTAATACGAAGTATGTCATATTAATTATATGAAACTTTCATTGAAAATATGTCAAACCGTGCAACTGATTACTAGTATTGCGACTATTTCACTTAAAAAAAAATTTTGGATTTTTTTTTTTTTTTTTTTAAACACCTTGTATAAGTAAGTCATATATTTACACGCTCACGCGAGGCTCTTCTCTTTCAGTTTACTTTAAATCACTATCATTGATATTTTATTCAAACGCAGTGAATTATTCGCGAAGGTTATTTTATCGATTATTAGAAGAAAATAAAAACTATTTATAGCTATTTGGGCGGTTTCACTAGAAACTTTAGATCTAGGATTTTTCAGTTACTAATATTGTTTTATGGTATTTATTTTATTTCCGAAAGAAACCCTTGAGAATTATGCAAGAGAATTGTTATATTAGTATTATTACTGTCTAGAGCACTGAGAAAGTAATAACTACCGTTTTAATCTATAGAGCTAAATCTGTCGACTTTAATAGCCATTTATTATTCGTTTGTGGCCACAGGTTACTTTGGATTATTGCTTAAGAGTTTTCGTTTCAAAATATAATTGTAGCCTTATTTATTTTGTTGAAATTTTTCATTTTTTTGGTGAGTACCATTATTATTTTCTTGTGACTCTTTTGTTATATACTAATAAATTACAAAATTAAATGTACAAATTACGAATTTATGTTGTTTTTTTTATGCTGTTTCATTTTTAACCGCCGACAAAAAAGAGGGCTGTGATAAGTTTGACGTGTGTATCTATGTATCTGTATGTCTGTATGTATGTCTGTGGCATCGTAGCTCCAAAACAAATGAACCGATTTCTTTGCGGTTTTTTTTTGTTTGAAAACTGACGTAATTGAGATATCAGCTATAGTTGATCAAAATTGCTTTAGCCATAATAATAAATAATAAGTTATTATTTATTCTTATGGTTTAGCCGTTTTAGAGTTATAAGCAATCGAATATCGGGAGTGATACAACATTTTTAATGTTTAGTCATCAGCAATGGCGAAGCTACCGGAGGGCTGACTTACAAACTGTAAATTGAACAAGTGAAAATGTCTTCCACATTCGAAATATAAATAAACCAGATTCCAGGAACGCGACTTTAATAATGGCAACTTATTTGACAAAATACAGGGGAATTCCCAACAAGTCTCGAACATTTTTAATTTGTTCATTAAAATAAGTTACAATTTGTAATTGGTTTTTAATTTTATTATGGAGTCGACTGTATTACGACGAATCTGGATTACGATAAATCTGGAGTATACGTCGAATTCGGAACACGACGAATACGGAACAAACGATTTTAAATAGTTTAGTTGGGGCCCAAGTTTATTTTTTCCCCACGGCCTTCAGTTACCGTAAGGTATGACAAGTTAGTAATAGTAACACCGCGTAACCTAAACTAAATTTTTACTAAGTTCGATTTCAATCTGCTCCACAGTTTTACGCTACTGGTTATCAGATTCGAAAAAAAGCAATAGTGATAACAGGGACATAGGTCTACGTCCTTATACCAGCTACCAAGTGCCTTTGGCTTTTATGGTGCATTCTATTTCTTTTCTGCCTTTAATGTGGTAGGACTGTTTATAAGTGTGGTATTGATGCCAGAGACCAAGGGAAAAACTGTGGAGCAGATTGAAATCGAACTCAGTAAAAATTTAGTTTAGGTTACGCGGTGTTACTATTACTAACTTGTTATACTTTACGGGAACCGATCAATTTTCCGAAGAATTTATGTCCGAATTTTATTTGACTGAAAACGGTTAACCTACGTCTTTTTTGCTATATGCGTCATATGCCATATTTTTTAATCATCGAAATGCCGTTAGACAACAGTATCATTTTACCGAATTATGTTTAATCAATTTTTAAAATATCTTTTTATTGTTGGTCGAAGTTTCTTTTGAGCACTCACCTATTGATCGAATTATCTTTTGAACTATTTACTGTTGGCCGAGGTCTCTTTTTAACTATTTAGTTTCGACCGAATTCTTTTTAACTTTTTTCATTTGCCCCCCTTTGACTTCATCGAAACAAAATTTTACGGAATATTATTTGATCACAACTAGGTTGGTTGGCTAGGGGGGCAAAGCCCCCCGCAAGCAAAATAAAACCAACAGAACTCAAACCAACGGTATAGGTTAGGTTAGGTTAGGTTATGATTCTGCATGCCTGCTTGCTTGCATGCTATATGTTTGCATGCATGCTTGCTTGCTTGCATGCTTCATGCTTGCTTACTTGCATGCTGCATGCTTGTTTGCATGTTGCATGCTTGCTTGCGTAGGAATCGCAAAGGGGGTGCGGGGGCGAAGCCCCCGAGGGGAGGCTCGGGGGGCGAAGCCCCCGCAAGCAAAACAAAACCAACAGAACTCAAACCAACGGTATAGGTTAGGTTAGGTTATGATTCTGCATGCCTGCTTGCTTGCATGCTATATGTTTGCATGCATGCTTGCTTGCATGCTGCTTGCATGCTGCATGCTTGCTTGCTTGCTTGCATGCTGCATGCTTGTTTGCATGTTGCATGCTTGCTTGCGTAGGAATCGCGAAGGGGGTCCGGGGGCGAAGCCCCCGAGGGTAGGCTCACGAGGCGAAGCCCCCCGCAAGCAAAACAAAAGTCTTGGACTCGCCGATATAAAATTTGACCCAGATGAAAGTGGCACCCATGCAGTATTACGTCATCGAAATTTGCGCGCAAACTGTTTATGGCATATTAAACAGGCATGAGGCATATTAAGGCATAAGGCAATATTTCGTTTTCAATGCGTTCAGTAAAATGAAAATATGTCAGATAATACAGTGGTATAATGAATGTTTGGAAAAAAAATAAGGCAAATAAAACAGTGGTGTAATGAACATATGTGAAAAAATCCTATGGCAAATAAAACGGTGGTGTATTGAAATGGTGGCCTAACATTACTACGCTAAAAGTTTTTCGGCCAAATAAAATGATGGATGAACGAAAAAAATCGAATTAATAATAGGTCAACTGATACAATGGCAAACGTTACGTCGGCGAATTAAAAAAAAAACAAAACAAAAAAAGTCGCAACGTTTTCGGACAGTTAATAATCGGTCAATATTTTTTCGAACATAAGATAGGTAACCATACCTTACGGTTTCTTAGGTTAGGATTAGCATCTGGATAGTATTTATTAAAAAAATGTTTAATATCTACTGAAATTTGAAACGCTTCTTGTTTTTATCCCCATCTCTACTTACATCCAATGTTTTTTTTTATGATGATGGTTTCCTAACGATTGGGAGATTTTAGGAGCTTATAATCGAATGTTTGAAATTGTAAATTAGGCTCGTCAAGTGTGCAGTAAATATTTTTTCATTTGATATTTATTAATAATAATTTAAGTAACGTCATCTATTAAACGTTATTAAAACATGAGTGTGATAATAATACTATCTATTACATTAATATTTGACTATTTTGATCTTACAACTAAAGCTTAATCTTTAACTTCACAGCAAGAAAGTGAGTGCAAAAGATTTACTTTTTAATAAAAATAACTTCAACATTGAAGACAGCAACTAAACTAATAAAGTCAAAACAAAGCAGTTTTTATGCTTGGAAATTAAGACAATAGCAGTCTTTGTACATTGCATGTTAAAAAGCAGTAAAAAACAAGCTGTTATTAAACAGGGCGGCTTTGATCGTTTAAAGTTAGCTCTAAAAAGCGCAGGTTTACTGGTACGCTCCCTGTAATTATCTTGTAAATGGTATTTTTGAGGCAGCTATCTCATGTCATATCTAATGGATTTTATTTGCGGGGAACGTGATCTACTATTGTAAACAGTGTTTAATAGTACGCTTTTTACGCTTTTAGTTTGATGATATAATAGAACGGTTTTGTACAGATTTCTAAAATAATAAAGCCACACACTCAATAGCCTGGCCTGGTTTCTTAGGTCAATATAAATACAGAAACGTACAATAACTAGAACAATCACAGCTATTTCTCAAATGTTTGCATTGACTGGAAATCGAACCTAGAACTCTGAATTAAGAGGCAGATACTTTTTATCAAGCTCATATTGACTAGTTTTCTTTAATTGTAGTGAGAATTCCCCTCCTTAGCCTCCGACAAAAAAGAGAAGTGTTATAAGTTTGACGTATCTATCTGTGCCTCTATCTGTTACATCGTAGTCCTAAACGAACAAATCAGTTCATTAATTTCGATGCGTTTTTTTTTGTAATTTGTAAACTGATGTAATATTGCGTACCTTGATTTGACAGAGGAACGCCTCAATAAAATGGAGCGACTGCAAAATATGGCGATTCGATTTGTTTATGGAGTCAGAAAATTTGATCATATTTCTGAATATAGGGCGAAACTCAAATGGCTACCCATTCGGCTGCGCCGTGAACAGATATTGTGTTTGGTTTTCAAGACACTGCGCGACCCACATGCCCCGGCTTATCTTAAGGAACGCTTTGCGTTTCGGTCAGATGGCCACGGGCGTGAACCGTGCAGCAACACCAGATTCCTCATCGATCTGCCGGCCCATGAAACTAACTATTATACCAACTCTTTCACAGTACACGGCGCACGCCTTTGGAACTCTTTGCCTAATGGTATAAGATCCGCGCAAACCTTAGCCATTTTCAAGACTATGCTGAGGAGGCACTTTGAACTGATTTGCAATTTATTAGTTCCTTGTCGTTGTGTGATAGTTGGCTGGGTTATGGTCTTCCTTTTATTTCTGATACTATGTTACTTAGCAAAAAATAATTCTTATGATGAAACCTTTCGAGCGGTATGATAAAACTACAGGATGATTTGTTTTTTCGTGTACCGGGTTCGATTCCCGGTTCAACCAGGCAATTATTTAAAAATGTATGAATGCAGTTCAAATTGTTGTAAAAATTAAAATGAAGTCTTCTTTCAGTAAAATGTCCCATCTATAATAATTAAGGTAGTTTCCCTCCACGTGGCATAGCCGTAGGACACCCTGTATATACTTTTGCGTAAAAGAGCAACAGACAAAATAGGTCTTTACCTATGAAATTGCCGATTTTTTCTCAAGCTTTATTTTGTTCATAATTTATTTGGTTGAACAGCTATTACTAAAATAGTTTTTAATTAGATGATGATATGATGATGACTGAAAACTAAACTGAAACATATCTCGTTTAATCTGCTGCCCGTTTCATTGATTATTTTTGCTATACCTTTGGTACAATTACAACTTTCAATAATTTAAGTATGATGAAAATTAACATTATGTTGTCCAAACCTTCCCACAAAATTTTGTTAGGATTTCGTATTTCCAGGAAAAATCCAAAAACGTTAGTATGAAAAAATCAGTTTTCCAAAAATGTTGTATGGAAAACGGAAATTTCATAGGTAAAGACCTATTATTTGTATTAATAATTATTTACGATAAAAACAATATATTATAATAGAAAATGTCAAAAAAGTGAGTGTGTGTTTTACTCTCAGAAACTGTCATCTTAACATAGTTGCTACAGGACAAATATAATGTCACATCTATAATAACTTGGCTGCCATTAAAATCTCAGTTCGAAACGTCGGGAAGCCTTTGTTGCTGTTGACTCCTCTTACTTATAATAAATTGCCTGTCTTTTGTTTCCTTACTTCAATCAAAGTGCCAACACGGCTGCAAAACTGGCGACAAACTTGGTAATACTTTGAGGAAAATTAGCGCCTTATTTACACAAAAACAACAATTATAGACGGACACGTTTAAATGTAATGGCAGTTGAAGTGAAATGGCCAAATGCTATTTACGATTTTTTCATAACTAGTATTTTGAAATACTACAGGATGCCCGAGACTTCATTCCTGTGACAATTTTGAAAAATCCTGTGTCATTCCTTGCCTACGTTTCTTAAAAAAAAACCCTTGCTAAGCCATTCCCAATACTGTTACAGTCGCCTCTCACGAACGGACTAGAGTTCTCACTCGCCGCTGCAACACAGGTTTATTCCTAGTGCGGGGTGAGTCGGCCGATAGTTCGTTTTGTGAAGCAACACAATGTGTAGAATTTATTTTTAAGTAAGCACTTAATTAAGTTTTTTAAGTACGAACGACTGATCTGTTTAATAACAGCTTGTTTTTTACCTTTATCTGAAAATTATTATTATTATTATTCTTGTGCAAAATTTTAGCTTTCTAAGTCTAGGGGATTGGGATGGGCGTTAATGGATCAGTGAATGAGTCAGGATTTTCATACATTAAGATAAGCAGAACACTTTCCATTGTTTGGTGTTTTGTTATGGTCATTCTTTGTATCATTTATGGTGAAGATTTCTAATACAGATTCACATTTCTAATAGAATTTTATGATATCAAACGGTTTATTGACATTTTTGTATTGACTGACATAATTTTAGTTTTTCTTGAATAGCATGTTGTAGTATAAAAAAAACTGTGACTAATATACATATTAAACATTACCTGTACTAATCCCTATCCCTACTAATATTATAAATTTATGCAAAAATAACTCTTGTCTATCAGAAAACTACTGAACCAATTTTTATAAAATTTGGTACAGAGATAGATTAAACCTTGGGAAAGGACAGAGGCTACATATATCATACAGCTGGGCACGATATAACATGTAGTCATCGCGGGCAAAGCCGCGGGTGGAAAGCAAGTATTATATAAGAAAACATCTGTAATTTTACTGTTTTCTCGCAAATAAATTGTATTCTATTCTTTTTTTTATATCTACACTAATATTATAAAGAGGAAAGATTTGTACCTATGTTTGTATGTTTGTAATGAATAGGCTCAAAAAGTACTGGGCCGATTTAAAAAATTCTTTCACCATTAGGATGCTTCATTATCCCTAAGTAACATAGGCTACATAATTTTTCCGAATTCTCACGGGAACGAAGTCCCGAGCGGGATGCTATTTTTTATAAGATGTGTTAACTCTTGACCTCAATCTTGATCATAAGGTCAAAGATGAGATCGACGATGGAGCGAGTTAACCCAGAAAATGCCTATAAAGGCACTGGTACTCCCACGCACCGACGGAACACAGCAAGCTGTTTGGCGTCGAACTTCGGTAGGAGGGTGGCCGCGAACCAGACGGCCCTTTACCCACCGAGCCTACCACACCGCATCAGACCACAGGACGACACCTCAGATTCAGAAAAAAATGAAGTGTCGTTGCCTGGGATGGATTACTAGGAGGCAGGTCTCATTTGTGTTTCCTTACTTGCCTCTTACGACACCCACGGAAAGAGATGGGGTGGTGTTATTCTCAACCGATCCACATGGTTATTCTACTGAAGGCTGGCTATGAACAGACAGTTTTGATACTTGACACTTCTGGGTTCACCTAGAAGCAAGACTTGTCACGCACCTAAAAATCCAAGTTAGTAGGTATTTGCACAAATTACGTTGAATCTTTAAATTACTAATTTCTGTTTATTGGGGGAATTTATATCAAAATATAAATTGCTCTGCCTTGGCAACAACTCGATGGCTATAATTGTTCAAAACCCCTAGAATTAATTTTCTTTAAATTATATTTTCTAAGAAACTACAAAGTTCAAACACTTGGCTCTGTAATCCGCCTATTCAAAGTCTAATAGATCTTGTTAGGAATTGTAATTCGCTTATTTTGTAGCTCCAATTGCTGAAAGATGAGAGAACGTTTTGACTTTAATTATTGCTTAACTTGACTTCAGGTTGTTCTTAAAGTTTGTTTATTTTGTGCATTTATGGACAAATGTAACTAGGACGATTAATGGACTTTTAAGACCTTTTCAAATAAGTTTTAAGTTTTTTCAGCTCAAACAGTGTGGCGATGTATTTTATTACCCGGTTGTCACATTCCATATAATTATGGAACTCTGCACACACACACACACACATATACAGAATACGAGGAATCGAGTAAAAAAGTCCGCAATGTCCTCTAACTAAGCTGAAAAACCACTACCTACGCTTAGCACAAAGCACTACCTACTAAGGCCGATGTTCACCAAAAATGTAACCAACGATTAGCAGCTAAACAGAGATTTGACAATGTCATTTTCATACTTTATTTTGACATTTTGTCTGATTAGCTTCTAACCGCGGTTTAACCGTTGGTTATATTTTTGGTGAACACGGGCTTAAGTGTTTTTTCCTTGGGTTTAAATATGAATGACTTTTCCAGATTGTCACCTTTTTTCAAGGCTTTTTTTGTATTGAAAGCTATTATAATTAACACGATACTTAAATTACGCCTGCAAAACACCCGGGAAATAGTTTTAAAATAATTTTAATAGTTATTCCCGCCATTCCGTTCCCAGTTTTATAACCTAGAAACCTTCGCGGGCGTTTAAGATTTCGTAAAGGGCAAATATACTTAACATTGATCTTAATTATGCATACATTTTTATGTACAGTATTTAAGTATTTTAAATCTAAATATATAGGTAAACAAAGCCTGTTGTTAATTTATGTAACAAATAATTTTATTTATATTTTAGTATTTTTATATATTACTTAACTGTAAACTCATTTGCTTTAATATTAATAAAAAATAATGGCAATAAGACAAGGGCACGGACATCAAGTCTGTGAATGCACAGTTAACTGTAATAGAAAAAAAAAAGTATTAAATATGTTTTAACTAAAATAAATATTAAAGAAATCTGGATAATAATAAAAAAATATAGATTACAGCGCACAATGAATACAATAAGCAACATCTGCCGCGTTACCGCTTATAAGTAGATAACACACTGCATTTTATCTCTCCCGGCGTGAGCAATTTATTTTTCTTAAAGACCGATCTTCCTCATGAAGATTGATGAGCTAAACAGTGACACGGCTCGGTCTGATTGACATCGCAATTTACTTCATTGCCGTTTTTAATTTAGTTAGCCATCGCTCTTGTCTCTATATACTCGAAATTGAATCGTTTTGAAGCTGAGCTTTGCTTTTATTTTACCTCTCATGAGCTAAGAACGAATACATGTTCCATGTGTGATGAAAAATGAATATTAGGTGTCTTTAAATTTGTTAGCGAAAATTAAGGATTTGAATCCAACAACTTCAGCTCACTAAATTCAACAACTATTCCTTAAGGAAAAAAAAATCATATCGTTCGTAAAATTCGATATGAAAAAAAAAATGTTTAATGTCTCCATACAACTTCAGCGATCAGCTGGTTTCAAAAACATTTTTGAGAATTTTATTTGGGTTCCTTGGGGAAAGTTGTTCAGTTTCGTAGAGAAAATAATCCCCTTAAAGTCATCCCCCTATTTAAGAAGTTATGAAATAACTTGGCCTTTTAACTTTTTAACCATTAGAGCATCTGTACTTGAATGTGGATTATAACTGTGGGTCACTAACGACTACACTAGTAACGCTTTTCGGTCAAAGCGTAATTAAGTTAATTTCTTTCATTTTAAAATGCCGCGGTAAATCATAATTCTAAAAACGATGCAATAACTCCGACTGAATTTTCCAAGTCCCTGAAAATTGCAGCTTCACAAAACATGCAATTCACAGCTCAGCGAGTTCGATAAAAAAACCCGACGAATACTAAAAAATCGTAGTTCGTAAAGCAACTGGGAATTTTAAATGGTGCCTTCAGAATAAATGCGAGCGTGATCAATCGCGCGATATGAGAGTCGCAGATGCCGAGCGGCGAATAAATATCGCATGGCAGCTGGATTTTAAGAACATATTTGCACTTTACTATGGATGTTTCTGGACGTGCATATATATGGCTAATGGGTACGCTATATGCCATACTTTACAAAGCATATGGAGAATCGTCTAATGAAAGTAAGTTTTATTAATCATCACTTACTTTCGCTGAAAAGCGTTTTGTTAAGACGCTTGGGTAACCCATTAAATCGATTAGGCGCAGAATGCCCATTCCCAAAATGTAAAATTTAGCGTTCGCAGCTTTCCGTATGTCAAGTTGTTAATTATTAAATAAAACTCGAAACAATTCATGTATGTGATAAAATTGTTTGTTAAAGTGTCAAATTGATGAAAATTTAAACAAAATTGTAAGCCGAAGTCTGTATAAACCAGAATATTTTCTATGAATTGCTCGTCACAACTTCCCTAGCTTTACGTATATAAATATCGATAGTTTTAGATATGTATATAATCTGATTCGCAAAAGGATCGGAAAAGTTCAGTAATGCAATTTTTTCCCCGACCGGCGGGCAAGAAATTCCTGAGGGATGAAAAACCGCGGACTGAACACTAGTATAGCTATGCCTTGGTAGTATGCAACAATATAGATATTTACTATTCTTTATAACTCGTATAATGGCACCATAACAGTCTCTCTTCCCGGAGATGGGTTGATGGAACACCAGCCATTTATTTCCAAGAGTCTACGATAAATCTCCTATTTATAAGTAAGTGGAGTACGTTTTATTTCGAGCTTAAAAGACATCAATATTGGCATTCGGAAGCGCTACAAGGATGACCGTTTTCTGGAAGTGTAGTTTTATAGCTAAACAATATTTTACGATACGAAATCTACCAATAAATTGGAAAATAGACGGCTCCTGAGTTATAGCCAGCTTATGTTTTGTGTAGGAAACCTACAAAAATATGTCGATCCGAAGCCGGTTTTCAGTACTGTGAAAAAAAAACATTAAAATCGTAGAATTATAAAATATATTGTGATAAAAATGTCATTGTAATTTTCAACTAAATCCATGATCAAATAAAAGAGGTTTCTTGAAAATAATACGTAGATTTAATAACTTATAGTTGTTATAATTGACAGGATCATCTTATATCGTATATAGTTTAACAGCATCTTGGAAAAGTCCTCAGTCTCAGTTTTAAGGATCTAACTCTCCAGAACCTTATCGTGATTCGAAAGATTTGCTTGCCATGCTTGAAGTTGAAATAGAGTTATTTTATCTTGACTTCTAGTACCTATCATAATAATATTCTTTGTCAAAAAGAATATACTCTAACATTGATGTTTCTGTATCTTAATCTGTATTCCCGTCTCTTCCAAAAGCCAAGCTTCTACGTCTCGGTTTGCGGTCATAAATCGCAGCTGGTGGCGGATCGATGGCCCACTTATGATACATAGTTCGAGCTTCGAATGTCGTGATAAAACCTTGATCTTCGGGATATTTGATGGATAGAAAACATTTAACCAAATAATTTTCTGAACTTTTATGTACATGCCATAGGGAAATGATGAAATCAGGGATTTCATAAATTCCCAATTTCATTCTCTTCCAAACTGGACGGGAGTAAAAAAAAATAGAATGTGCCAATTGCCTACACATCCCAAGCATACTGTAAAAGTCAGTAAGTGGGTCGCGAGGGTTTTGCTATTCTGTGGGTGAAAGGCTTTGATAATCTTTTACCACTTACACCATATTTAATCTTATAACCCTCTAAATTTATGTCAAACGTGGTATCAAGTGGTTTTAAAACCACTGATGCTCTACCTACCCCAAAAAAATTATAGACGTGAGTGTATAAATAGATATATTCCCGAGAAATTATGAAGACTCTGATTGATGGTCCTAAATTGGATCGCGCTAAGCGATCAAGGTAAATCTCCAGGTCAATGTATATTTATTCTTACATATAAACAGTTTTTCCCTGCTTCGCCACTTTTTCTATCTACGGTAAACTAAAAAAAAATTAAGTGTTTCTTTTCTAACATTATAAGGTTCACTATTCGCAGCCCCGATTGTCTTCTCAATTGAGAAGACAACGATACTTACCATCAGAACAAAACAGGGTTTCTTCGTAAAAAAATGTATTGTAGAAAAGAGTGTCAGAGAAATTAAAATAGAGTGGCGTTACAAATGACATTACTTTTTAACTTGGTATATAAGAAAAGCAGAGGTTTTTTTTTACCAGCCCATATACGCCCCCACCGAGGGGCACGGGCCTCCCTTCGAAACACGAAGGGGATTTAATAAATTCAAATGTTTTCTTCTCTCACTTCTCTTTAACTTAAATAGAGTGGAATGAACTTTAGGAACAAAGCAAAATTAGCTTAAATCCTATGGACTGTTAACTAATTTGGCCAAGGTCCAAAGTCTTTCCAGACTAGGGTATTGGGTTAAGAACGACGATCACTTGGCTCGACACACGCTCACAAATAAGAATAACTCTTCATTTTAACTACTACCCTTATTCCTTGCTGTTCTTACTAATAATATGAAAATGTGATTGTTTGTTTGTCTCTTGTAACGGTTCGACGAGCTTTGCACGGAGGGTGGATCAAATTAAAGCAGCCACTAAACAGCTCCTACACGAAAGCACCAAAAAAGCTGCAGCCCGAGAAGAATGACGCTAAATACTAGGAGTAGTCACTCGTCGAGATAATCAAGAGTGTACCGACTAAAAAAAAGAAGAAGTTTTACTAATTACCTATCAAATAACGATTTGGCGAAGTACATTGAATAAACGCTACACACTCAAAGGCCCACACTAAGGTTTCCCCATGTGTTTTTCTGTTCTTCGGGACGGACCGGACACATACACTCATGACCCAAGAACAAACATCTACTTTTTACACAAATGTTTTCCTCGACTGGGGACCAACCCAGGACCCGTCGATCAAGCGGCAGCGCCACTACCACTCGACCAAACCAGTCGTTTTGAATGATCAAAGTTTAACCTAATGGAAACTAATGTACTTCATTAATCGTTCCTATTGTAAGTAGGGCTATAGTTTTATGTTGTGTTCCGTGCCGATGTTTAGACAGTTTGCTAAACTTTCGACCGAAAAAGTGTATTTCTGAAACTGTAAATCTGTAGTGTAAATAAAAGGAAACGTCAACATCGGGTTTAAATATCACAGGAAAACATTTTTCAATCCGGATCGTAATGAAACGTTGTTCGCCACTGGAACTTTTTTATTTATAGGGTTCTGTGATTTGAATGGTTCTATTTCTTCGTTTTTATGTTGAATACTAAAATAACCACATGGGTTATTATTCAATACACAAGGATAAGTCTTAGTGTTGGTCTTTGACTGTGCAGCGTTACAAAACAAATGTAATAATTATTTTAACTGAGCACTATCGGAAAAATTTAATTTTGAAGTAAAACAAAAGGTGAAATTAATGAAATAAGGCTAAAATTGACATTTTAGTGTCATTATTTGCTTTGAAAGGTCATTCAAACATCTAATCATCGTAAAATAGTCAGGAAATACACGAAAGGCATTTTCTGACTGACCTAGGAGAAAGTAATATTACCATACATAATGGCGAGTGATTTGGCAATCGCAGTGTGGTAATAAAATCTTCAGAAAGATCAATAGCAGAAAACTTCATTCTTCTATGTATTGTGTCTGATATCGTCTTGGCTAACTGCCGTATCTGCATTCTAAATTATATGCTTTGTCAGTTTGTTAGCGATGTCGGCGAACTGACAGAGAAGGAGCGGCGGCCACCCTTTGCCCCCCGCTTCGCCACGCATACTTAAGGCGTGGTACATCGGTAATGGTGACACTATAGTCAGAAGAGGAAAGATATGATAATAAGTTCTGACACGATGGGTCCTAGTCATATTCTTTAAGTTTACAAAGGACACTTGTCACTACCTATCACTTTAAACTTTAGTATATAACACAGAAAGAGATCTACTGACATAATCGTTTTTGCCAGCATATGTAGATGAGATTTGTCTACTTGCCTTCAAGATATCTGCAACACCTTTTTTAAGATTTTCTTAAGACATAAAATACTTGCGGCCATACGGAATCCTACGTGCATAAAGTTGGACGGTGTTTTTTAAATATTTTGTAACGGTACAGACGAGATTGCGATTGCATGCTGCCATGCGAAACATTTACACTTCAAAAACCAACAGAGCTCAGAATGACTAGGTACCTGAGCAGGTTCCATTTTTTAAATACTCAGAAAATTTTTTTTTGCAATAAAAGTCACAAGTCACAAAACTTTTATAATATTACTAGCTTTTTTCCGCAGCTTCGTTCGCGCAAAGAACTCATATTTAGTCATCCATTTCATTCTTGACCCCTTAGGGATAGATTTTCGAAAAGTCGTAAAACACGTGTCCGTGTATTTGCTTCCAGGTATATCCTGACGAAGTTTCGAGTCAAAATGTCAAATAAAATTGTTTTCTCCATACAAACTTTGAACAATCCTTTCTTAGTGCTCGCCTACATCATATAAGACACCTTTTTGCCAAAGTCAGCTTTCTAGGTTTGAGGGTTTGGGCTGGGAGATGATCAGTCAGTGAATCATGTCCTCCAATTTTATATATAAGAAGACTAGCCTTTTCCCGCGGCTTCACTCGCGCAAGAACTGTTTAGTCACCTATTTCATTCTCCAAATCGCGCAACACAATTTTTTTGGTTGTACTTGAAAGAATGGAAGAAAGCTAAGCTATTCAGGACCTTGCAATATAATTGTATTTAATTCATTTAGGGTCTAAATGGATAAAATAAAACTATAATAGGGGATGATTTTTGTAAAATCTCAACAAAAATGGCCATTTATTTTTTTTACAGTATATCTTGACGAAATTTTGAGTCAAAATGTCCAAAAAAATTGTTTTCTTCATACAAACTTTGAAGCCCCATTCTTTAGGGATTAAATTTAAAAAAACGCTGAAACATGTAACTTATTATTTTTGCAATACTCAATTTATAGGAAATTTTATGCAAATACGTCCAAGGAATAAAAAGTTTCATACAAACAATTTCACTACAATCTTTGAAATAAAAAAGTTACAAAAACTGTTTTTTTTTTTATTCTGTAATTTCACCAATCTATTTCAAAGCCTTTGATTTGAAATACGAGTAATGTATAGTACCTATCAAAAGTATTCTGTAACAGACATATACATTGATTTGTCACAGTTAGGCAAATTTATGGCCTAAATCAAATATAAATGGAAACTGTTATCTTTGCATATTCATTTTATTTTCTAGTTCAAACACGTCACAATCACAATGCTATTTGTATATTCTGACACATTTTATCTTTACCACATATTAATGGAATTATTAAAATACTAACAAATTACCTATACAATACAATACAATACCTATGTTAACAGCAAATAAAACTACGTAAGATAATCGACAAATTTATGTTGACAAAAACTCAATAGATACTCGTAAGCCAGTATTTAAAATGAAAAGAATGCTGTCGAGCTCCACGTTATGTGGTATATTATATACAGTATTTTCATAAATAACCAATCAAAAAAAAATCTAAAATAAATAAGAAAATAGATTAATGCGCAGCTTTGTTTCAAATATATCAAGCATGTCACGTTAATTTTAAGAAACTTTCATTTTGAGAGATGCCACAGCGTCAGATTACTAGATTACGTCAGGACTATTTTGGATTTTCTTTTTATTGGGTATTTTTGAAACATGTAGTAAATAGCTCTCTTAAATATAAAGGGAGGTCAACGCATCACGTTACCCCAAATTTTTTGCATAACTGTTCTTATAATAACTCGTTTTGCATTTGTCTATACATTATAAGTCATTGGGCCTTTTTATAATTCGAACGGCACGGCACTTTTCAGAATTTGAATTACCATTGCCTCCTATGTTCTCAGCTTCTAGTATTACTATTACATAGAAGGAAATTATAATACAATTTTGCCGTGCCGTTTTCGAATCATGAAAAGGCCCAATGGGTGTAACGGTTAGGCTTGGCGTTGATAAATTTAATTCAATTTTCCCTTATCCCTTATTAATCAGGTCAGTGTCAAGACATTAAGTGTATTAAGATTAAGATTACAGTTTACTTAGACGAAAAGACGCTTGACAGATATACAAAAGAAAAAACCCAATATTTAATTTAACGAGCCACTGAGTTCCGTTTAGACTTGCTTACTATTTAATGATAAGGAAAATAGGGTTGTCTGCCTATCTGAATATTTTATTTTCCTCAAGAAAAGACAGAGAACTATAAATAATGAAATTATTTATTACCTCCGATTTTGTTTTTGCATGAAAGATGAAACATTCACTGAACCCTGATTCAATTTTATACGATTTGGTTTTCTATCGCTTGTTTTGTTTATAGCTCATTGAAATCGTGTTAAAAAATAAATGTTACCTAACATCAAATGAGGTAGTTCCGATTTTTTTATGAGTTGGTAGTGATGAAACGGGTGATGACAAATCCAAGTTTTCGACCTCTTAAGCCTTCGGGATCACAGTTAAATATTTGGAAATTCATTAAAATTTTGGACTTTTTTTATTTTTAGTAAATTTTTACCACCAAGGACCTGTGTTACTGCAAAAGTTACTATACACACTTATTAGAAGACTAACTTTTCAACGAAATGTGACTATTTTGGTTTTGTTAGGCCAAATAGTTTATGAGTTACAGCTATTCAAAAGTTGCCAAAATTTCAAAAATAAACGTAAGTACTTATTACAGTTTTTTTAGTTTTCGAAAATTTTTACCCCTAAACCCACTTCATTTATGGTTACAAAGCAAGTAAAAGAAGTTAGGTATCAAAGTTAAAAGTAATGCTTTCAGTTGAATCCGGTTTCTGATGATGAGGTCGTTCAGTGCTCTTCATCGGTGGATGCTGAGCAGGGTTTTAAACAGTCTGAAGTTCAATTTCTTCGCAGGTGGTTCTCCTTTTCTGCTTTTTGTTACACCAGTATGTTCTGCGCTTCTTCAAAGACCACATCACGAGTGCAATAATAATTTCTGCTAAAGCAAGGTAGCTCACAGCGTATTGATGAACGTCATTTGTGTAAATAGTGGAAGGCAGAACTTCGTTCTCTTTCTGAGAAACTAGTAGGTAGTCACTTATCTAGTCACTTATCTACTTATCTAGTCAGTGTCTGTGGTTCCAGAGAACAAATTAGTTATGTTATGATAAGTGAGATTTATTATTATTTTTTTTATTATAAGACGGGTTAACTCTTGACCTCAATCTTGACCATAAGGTCAAAGATGAGGTCGACAATGGAGCGAGTTAACCCAGAAAATGCCTATGAAAATGCCTGATTCACAATGTTATTCACCATAGAGTTCAAAGTTGGTATCTCGAAGTTGTCTTGTAAATCCACAACCGGTCAAAGGTAAAAATACCATGTGACGTCATTTCATGAGTTTCGACCTCATACGTATTTTTGAAATTTTGGCAACTTTTGAATAGCCGTAACTCATAAACTGTTTGGCCTACTAAAACCAAATTATTCTCATTTTATTGTGAATTTAGTCTACTAAAAATGTATAAAGTGACTTTTGCCGTAACATAGGTTATTGGTGGCAAAAAATGACTAAAACTAAAAAAAGTCCAAAATTTTGATGAATTTTCAAATATTTGACTGTGATCCCGGAGGCTTTTGAGGACGAAAACTTGGATTTGTCATCACTCGTTTTATCACTACCAACTCATAAAAAAATAAGAACTACCTCTTTTGATGTAAGGCAAAAAATGCCAATTCGATGGACTATATTTATAGTCCATCGAATTGGTTTTGTAAACAAAAAGTTTATTATTATTTTAGAATAACTAAGAATCATTTTAATTATGCAAAGGTTATTTTAAAGCACTGATTCCCAAAGTGGTCCAGGTGGACCCCCAGGGGTCCGCGGGCGACTCGATGGGGGTCTATTTTGGCGTGACAAAAAAATGGGGGTTCACAATTCGTAAGCGGGGGTCCACGAAAATTTATCTGGTTTCGATAGTAAAGAACTAAAATATTGGCTTAACTTTACCTAAGAAGTCAAGCCTACATTTTACGCAGATAAATAATTGATGGAAGTGCCACAGTATAACAATAATTGTAATACTGTGGAAGTGCTGTGAGTAGATGTCAAAAAAGTAAAGTTGGATGGAATTTTACTTGACATCCACTAACAGCAGAATCAATTATTTAACAAACCAATCAATTGTCACTTTTTTATCGAAAACTCTTAATTCGTGATTGGAAGTAGTTGGAACTCAGCCGCAACGCAAATTTCCATAGTTAGATCTAATCTTAAATGTTTTTGTCGAGTTATGGGAATATGGTAGAAATGTAGCTGCAAGGGCCCACCGGAACCAGCAAAATCTTGAAAGTGGTCTATGAGAAAAAAAAGTTTGGAAACCTCTGTTTTAAAGCCAAGACTTTTAGAATAAAAATCATTATCGAAGATTTAACGTTAACGATATTAATTTTTGTCTATTTTGGTGTCTAATTTAATTTGATTAATTATTTATCTGATCACGTTGAAGTAAGCTATTTTAAATTATTTACTTAATGAAAATTCTAATTATTTTATTAAGAAGGCTTTCATTTATATTTGCTAATCTATGGTCTAATAGAAACTATAACTATATGTGGGTAAGTCCAGTGAGCCTGCAGTAATAGTCCAGTTGGTAATGAGCCAGACTTGTAATCCGAAGGTCGTGGGTTCAAATCCTGGTGCGGGCCACTAAATTTGTCTTTTCGGATTTATGTACGGATTTCTAATGATCACTTGCTCAACGGTGAAGGAAAAATCGTGATGAATCCCTCCCGTCCAAGAAAATTCATTTTCGAAAGACGAGTGGTCCACCAACCCGCATTGGGCCAGCGTGGTGGAATATGGCCTAAATCTCCTTCGTGTTTCGAAGGGAGGCCCGTGCCCCTGGGTGGGGACTTATATGGGCTGGTAACAAAAAAAGAAGGAAGAAGTCCAATATTTTTACAATGGATCTTTTGACAATTGTGGTTACCAATAGAGTTAGGGAACTTCTCCTGCTCTTACAAAACTACTCAGGCACAATAAGTCCACCAGCACACTTAAACTTCGCAACAGGCCGACTCTCTGGACTTCGCAACTGGCCGACTCAAAGGCCTCTACGGCGCAAATCACTTCTTTGTCTTTAAATTAGTTAGCGAAAATTTAGGATGTGAATCAGCTCGCTTGACTGAACCACTTTCCCTGAAGAACATGGGTCGAAATATGAAAAAAATTCCTGTTTTAATAGCTTGTGCGATCAGCTGGTTTGCTTTTGTATGCGAAGTCAATTTTTTTTTTCAAAATTGTGTATTGATTAAATGGGAAAAGTTGTGCAATTTCATGGGGAGAATCACTCCCTTATATTTTTCTAGGCCCGTGCCCCTCGGTGGGGACGTATATGGGCTGATAAGAAGAAGAAGAAGAAAGTCACACACACATCAAGAGCATAATTTTTTTAGTATGAGACGTAATTTGATCTTATCCTCTCGGGTGGTGAATCAGCCCATGAAACTGAACAACTTTCCCTAAGAACAAATGCCGAAATACGAAAAAAAATTTTTAACTTCCCATACAAAATGTATGGGACTTTCTTCTTCTTCTTACTTAACACCCTGTATAAATAATATTGGTTGGCTTGCCAATCTCGCATGTTAATAAGTGGATTCATGCATCGTTTCTTTGAAGATTGAAAGATAAACTCGAAAGAAGATTAAGCTTCAGACGTATTACCCTATTCAATGTTACAGAAATGTCTCGTATAATCTACGAGTATATAAAAGGGAGACATTGCATTATCCACTTTACATTCTATGGCTTATCATCGATCATGTCTGTCGTGAAATAATGCGTCTTTGGGAAGTCGCTCCATCAGCCGCGAGATTCGTCAATAAAGACAAATGGATAATGGATATGGAATATATGGAAACCAGGGCAGGGGTCGGGGTCCTAAAAAATGGATAAGATCAGGTGCGCATTAGTGTAGAAAATAAACTTTTGTGGAAAAAAATTAAGACTTCAAAAAAAGCGAAAATAAAGACAACATCATTTAATGTGTTACGCGGTATCTACTGATCTGTTTTAAGTCGGTGCTAATGTGGCCTACAAATTTATTTGGCTTGGCACCGAATTCAAACAGATTGGTAGTTTTTTGATGATGGTTTAATTATTTTTCTTAAAAGTTTATTATTTTTTCCCATTTTTAGTGTCATAGAAAATACATACATGAGAAACATTTTAAGTACGTATTAAATTCGAGGGTTGCTCTCGCTTTCCAAGGGATTCCATTTTCAGACCCTGATTTGGTGACATTAGAACCATATATTACTGGAGTGTACTCTTTCGAACAAAAAATATTTTTGAAATCGGTCCACAAATGGCGGAGAAATCGGTGAACATATTACTTTAAAAAAACATGCACTGGAACATAGATAAGAACCTCCTCTTTTTTGTAGTCAGTTAAAAATACAGTTAAACAAGAATTATTCTACATGAGATGTGAACGATTTATTAATGAAACTTTGGAATCATAAATGGAGGGATAAAAGTAATATCAGATGTAAATTAGCGGCCATTCCATGAAAGTTTATTTGAAACTATTTAAGTAAAGCTTAAAATCCCGGTGACGGTAGTCGCTCCACTGTACGTAATGACTTGACTTACCAAATCCTGGATCATGGTCAAGCGTACTCCGAATGAAAAACGGGAGGAAGAAGAAAAAAAATAGGTAAAATGACCATCGGCAGTTCATGCAAAGTGCTTGTTTCATAGAATTTACTGAAATGTTCTTCAACAGTCTAAAAACTATACTGGATACAAACAAAAAAAAGTGAGGAGAGTGTATTTACAATACAATACAATATACTTTATTTGCACACAAAGACATACAATACAATTAACAGAACATAAAACATAATGTACAACAAGGCCGCCTTATTGCCAGGTAGCAATTTCTTCCAGGCAACCTTAGGGTAGGACAGCAGTAAGGCAAGTAGTAGTTGGTGGTGCATAAAATTAAATACATATTAATAATATAAATAAACAAATATATAAGTATTATACATATATATAATTATATCTGGATCTGTTTGGTATTTAAAATCAAAACTTAATTTTAGATTTCAGTGACGCTGGATATTTGAAGCTTTCGGTGTATTAATCCTTTATTGTACAAACAATAAACAATTATTATTATTATTATCCTTTATTGTATCAGAACTAGGTGTATTTTTTATTTATTTACTTATTAAGAATGGGTTTGCTCTTGACCACTCCTGACCACATTCTGGCTCAGGGCAAAGAAACTGTCGAGGATGTAGTGAGCTCACCCAGAAGAATTCACTCGTACTTTAAAGATACTTTAAAGATATTCGGGTGGTATTTTCGATTCTGTAGTCAACGATGATTTTCCAATTGCTGGTGTTTGAAAAGAAGCGGAAAAGTTATTCGTCCCAGCGCGACTGTGGAAATATTGACGGTGCAGCGTCGACCGAATCTGAGACGTGACTCGGATGCCTCGGCTGATCACGAGGAGTGCAATACACAGAACAAACTTGGAGATAGAGTGCTTACGGACGTTTACGAAATATTAAGCTTTTAAGTGATGATTTTTGTGAGACTCAAGTGTCTCCGCATCTACCTACTAGCTAAACGATCAATTTTCGAGATGTTGAATAATTCACCAGCGCGGAATGAAATAATACGTAATATATACATTTTATTACTGTGAAAATGGAAAAACATAACTTTGGGGTGGTCGTTGCGGTTCAGCTATTATTGTGACGAGCTATTGTAAATCGCTTAAAATAAAAACCCCGAATGTTGTACCGTTTACTAAACATAGTCACATATACTTAAATTAGTAAATTTTAATAAGTCTACTAATTTATATGTCAGACATTGTGAACTAAGCTCTAATTTAAAAATAAAACGTTTTAACTCAATTTTTTATATCAATATTAAAAGGAAAACTAACGAGTAATGGTCAATAATGTAATAAAATGTTCCTATTTTGGTAACTACGAAACCTTACACTGCGCGTGGCCCGACCCGCTTGTTACCGGTTTTGTTAAGAATATCGTAGAGTAATTAATTTTAACACTTTTTCGTTCGACAACACAGTTTATGATGTCTGGTAAAATAAAATACAGGCCCTAATCCTTAGTAATTACTTTATCCACAGATGTTATGCTCTCTTTCTATCTAATTTTGTATCTGTGATGTTTTCTGAAGTGGTACTCCGGGTACGATCGTCGACACTCGATAACATGCACACACGTGACTGCTACAATCGTGCAATTGCTTTTGTCACTAGTGCACCATTCCAAGAAATCTGTTTCAACAAGCTCAAAAAACTAGCCTTAAACTGTAAGTCTGAAAGAGTTTTAATTTACCCAAAATATACATACATACTCACACGCTCATGTCTTCAATCCTACTTGATGCCATGTTATGACATAAATTCTAAGGGTTATTAGATAAAACATGATATAAAGTGGTGAGAGGTTGTCTGCCTTTCGTCCATAATAAAGCAAAACCCTCGCATCCCACTTACTGACTTTTACAGTATGGATTGGAAGAGCAGGCAGTTGGCACATTCTAAGCTTTTCTTTAAATCCCAGTCCAGGTTGGAAATCTGGATAGGGGAGTAAAAGAAAAATTACTACAACATTTTCAGTCAATCATTTTTTTAAAGTGAAAGTATAAAACACACAACATATTTTGTTCGTCCTTCTTTAATTTCGTAATGTAACTAATAGACCAAGATCCCAGGGCCGCCAGACCTTACTCATTTTCTCATTAACTAAAAGTATGGGAAAGAGTAGTGCTAATATGTACTATTAACATATTAATACCAGCTAGCCTGGGCCTATGGGCAATTTTGAGCAACCAGGTTTTGAAAGTACTACCAAAAATTGTTCCCTTGTCTTGAAGTATGGGTGCTGTAAAAAGTATTTTTATAGTTCCCTGAACATCATATAAAAAAATCACGGCTCATATTGTAGGTATAATCGCATAACTTACTTGCGAACTGTAAAGCGTCTGGCAGAAATTACAGCCATCGGAGAGCGTCTGGCGGTGTTGATCATTAATTTATATATTTAATTAATTATATTCTATAAGATTTCAGCAGCCAGACTTCAAGACAAGTGAGTATTTTTGAAAGTACCTTCAGAACCTGGTAGCTGAAAATTAGCCGTTGGCCCAGGTTCGCTGGTATTCATATGTTAATAGTACATATTAGTACTACTATATCCCACACATTTGGTTAATGAGAAAATAAGTAAGGTCTAGCGGCCCAGGGATCTCCGTCTATAAGCGATAGATCTAATGAACTTAATTTAGATTCAGGGATAGTTGGACGATTTCAAAACGACAATAGGGCACTTGTGTTGTGATTCACTTGGGACACCCACAAAGACAGACACGATATTCCGGATAAATAAACAAATAAAGCACTTTCACATTTATCTATAAAATCATGTCGACCCGTCGCGCCATTACGACGAGAACGAAAAACAAACAAATAAACAAATTAACTTTCAAAACATTACCTATTTTTTCTACTTTTTACTAGAATCCTTTTTACTAATAACTACTAATTTACATATTATAAAGAGGAAAGATTTGATTGTTTGTTTGCATCAAATAGGCTCCGAAACTTCTGGACTTATTTGAAAAATTCTTTTACCATTAGAGTCCTACATTATCTGGGATGGACATAGAGTACATGATTTTCCCAAATTCCCACGGGAACGAAGTCCCGCGTGGGAAGCTAGTACCTACTATAAATGTGAAAATGTGTTTATTTGTTAACTAGCATTCCTCCCGGGACTTCTATCCCGTGGGGATTCGGGAAAATTATGTAGCCTACGTCCATCGGGGATAATGAAGCTTTCTGATGGTGAAAGAATTTCGGAGCTTATTCATTGCAAACAAACAAACAATCAAATCTTTCCTCTTTATAATATTAGTATAGAGTATAGATTTATCCGAATTATTGTGGCAGTTTGAAAACTTCAATCTATCCCTGACCCTATTATGGATTTATTTAAAAAAAGTGAAACAGTTTGTTACCACGAGATCAGTATCGTCACTTAATCAGTATCACCAGTTACTACCTACACACACACACACACACACACACACACACACACACACACACACACACACACACACACACACACACACACACACACACACACACATACACACACAGTACAGTACAGTAGTAATCATTTGAGATGATAAGTCATAGTCATGACGCCTTCCCGAATTTCCGAATCCAACAATGACAAGGGTTGAAGGTTTCTAAGCAAAACAATTAGATCCAAATCTGGTTTTCCGCATGTGTCCATGAGTGTACCCATACTTCTGATTTATTAATCAGATGTCAAGAATCGAACCCTTGTCTTGAAGTTGTCTTGTAAATTGAGTTCCTGCATACACACATCAATAAGGTCTTCAAAAATTTCAAGTAAAACAAAATTTATTGATTAAAATTGTAAATTCAGGTTTAGCACTTGATCGTCTGAAAATTATAGCGCTCGATGTATCTAGATTATACTTTTGTAGCTTCTCAAACAGACCTCTTTTGTATGAAAAATCGTGCAATATCCCTAGACCGTGTTGATGTGTATATTTATATGTTTTTGTAACCTTTTCCCGACTAAAGACAACGGTAATATATAGATTGCAGTTTATCTGCCCAATGATTGCATTTGCATGCGTCCGGTCAGAGCCAGGGCTAGATCCACCCCCTGCTAGGGCTCCCAAGCTACTTTTCACTGTACCATTTCAACCATGGTGACAATGTCTTCATCTCCTATTTTTCTACTCCCTATTTACCCACAGTCTGCCCTCTCTTTCCCTCCTTCTGGCCCTTAATCTAGACTCTCCGAGCTCTACCCAGGCATACTGTAGGGGGTGGTAAGTGGGATGTAAGCGATTGTCATATTACACTCGTAGGTACTTTATGTTTAACTTACATATTTTTGTACCGTGGCCTCAAGTAGTCTAGAACTACATAAAGCTCTGTTCACCACGTTACGGATTATAAACTACTTTCATACATGAATGTTTTACATTACCTGCAACATTCTCATAGATAACATAACAGTTTACTAACAGAACTCAATTGGAATTTACTAACGAGTATAGATAAATCTTTTTTTCGACCTCGTTTTTATTTTTCTAGATTTTATTGTAGCACTCAAGCGGCTCTCTGTATTTGGTTGGTTGCTTTACGAGTTTGCCAGACTGATATCGAGTCATTTGATTTGGTTTAATCGAGTTCAATCAACGAGAGGATTTTAGCTATGAATATTCGATTTTCCACGGATTGGTGGTGGTTCAAGAGCGCTCTTGATATTATTACTTTTTGAACTCTTTTTTGTAGGCTGAATTTTTCAATGGAATTGCCAAAGGCTATGATCGTCAAACTTTAATAGTAAAATGTTTTACGAGATTAGTTGGCATTTTTTACTGTGATATTCAGTTAGATTTTCAAAATTGAATTTAGTCGTGTTATTCATCGTGTTTTCGATCCGTAAGCACAAGGGAACAAAATCGCGGGCTGTTTTGTTAACAGTACGAGTATTAGTAAGGATTTTTGCTAGGGTTTAATTTAACTAACACGATGTGCAAACCAATATTTTATGCAACACATTTCATAATATACTGAAACAAACAATGTAGAGCGGATAGCAGCAGGTAGCAAGGCACTAGTACCTATCTGACGTCAGATTTGTATGCTCCCGAGTGGGACTCTAACTTTGGCATCCGAGTTTTAGTTCTGAGATTTATTGAATTCCGATGTGGCTTTCAAAGCGATATTTGTTTATGTCTATAAAGATATATGTTACTATGCAATATATTATTTATGCCTGTTCAGAATTATTAAATAGTCTTCCAATGTGTTGGGTTAGTGAACAAAGTATTGAACACAACTTAACTGTTTAAAAAAACCTAACAAGGCTGATTAGATAGTTTGGCTGTTATTCGTTTTTCTAAAAACAATACAATGAAAAAGTTTCTACTACTCTTCACGGAATAGTATAAAATATAATATATATTTTTTAGTTTTCTCTTGTTTTTTGGTATAAGGTATAACTCCAGTGCGCTTCTATAGAACATAAAGAACGTAACATGTTATCTATGTTATACGTGTTTTAAACTTGTTGTATATAATATTTACATGAAACTCGCAATTAATTAAACGAAGTTATAATTATAGAAGTCAATCACAACAGAACAAAAAGTTATTTGGAAACCTGAAAACAAGTTAACAAGGTTTCGGGAAGATCAATTCCATACAATATTTCATTGATTTCCATCAAATTGTTAAGGCATTGTGTTTCATCAAGAAACTAGACACAAATAAACCATCATTCCTAGAATTCATTAGACATCTGATATACAAAAGGCTAGGCTGACTCCGGTTTCCTTTAAAATTCTTTTAAAATACACACAAAAATTAGACGCCTCTAATAAATGTTTAATCAACAATAAAATGTTAATTTTTATCAAGTCTACTATGAGACCATTGAAGCACAACTAAGTAGGTGAACGGTTCGAGTTCATTTACAGTAAAAAGACGCTTGGCAATAATAAATAGCTTTCGTTCGAAATACATAGCATTTCAAAAATCATAACAAAAGCAATTTTCGTACAAATTAATTTGACGAATTCGCCGAAGTGATTCTTGAAAAGGTTGTTGTTTTATTAAAATTTTACATCACCATTATTTAAAAAAAAAACTTAAAGAGTGTCAGTTCAATGAACAAACAAGCCCAGCATGATCAATACTGAGTCCTTCAACGTCCCTGCTCCAGCATGAGTTATGCAGATTATGAGAACTGGGTTAATTAGGAGACAGGCGACGCGGCGGCGAACAAAGATCGCTGTTGCCGGATGCTGTGTTCGGATGAAAGTTTTGCAATACTCTTGCAGTTTCCCTATTCATTTTGGAAGATACTGAATTTTTAAAGTAAATACGAACTTTGCCATGTAAGTATTTGACTATACCTACACGATAAGAAGTGAAATACGAAAATGTGTTGATTCATATTGGAGACAATAAAGTAACACTTTAATCTATGTAATGTAACACTCTTAGTTCCAATGTAGGTACCTATTTTATTTTATTTACAATAAATTATTTACAGTACAGTACAACGCAATATATGTATTGTACAGAATATTCTATGGGAAAGTCTGTGAGGATGGATGGATATTCATCACTCCTTTACGAAAAAACTACTGGACGGATTTAATGAAACTTGGCAGTAGTATAGTTGCTTAGACATCAGAATAACACGTAGGCTACATTATTTGTCCACCCTCCAACGAGAACGAAGTGCCGGGCGAAAAGCTAGTGATAAAATGAAAAGGAATAGGTTTTGATAGAAAACACTTCTTCTAGGTGAGCTTGCTAAAAATAATAATAATAATTTTGGATAGATATTTTAAGAAGGTATACCAATTTGAAACTGTTATACTATGTTATGAATATGTTATTACGTTATGTAACAATAAGGTAACGATGTCAGAAGTAAGAAGAATGACCATCTGATTTAGAGTTTTTCGTTGCATTTGAAAAATTTTAAATGCATTTTCCACACTCGTATTAAAAGAACCAAGTCAGAGGCCATTGTGCGGTTTGCAAACTCTGACACCAGGGTAAGCCAAGTTTGCCACATACTTGACTATACCTACAAGATAAGAAGAAGAAGATTAAAAGAAGATTTAGATGCATCGAATTAACCAGCGTGCGGCTCGTTAGCGTCGAGCTTTTAACGAGCTTTTAGCAAAGTTTAATAACATAGTGTTACAGTGGGTGCTGTGGTAGTCCACCTTAGTATAACAATCTCGGTTAAGTTTGTCTGACTTACCTACCTGGGCCCCGATTCTATAACTTAAGTTGTGTGTCGATGGAATGGTCGCCATCTTATAAGATTGCAACTTTACGTTCGGCTGGCGGTGGCGCTGCTGGTCGGATTGGTTGTCAGTAAGTATATGAAAATTAAATAGTTCTCAATTTCGTCACCTGAACAGATAAAATAGCCTCCATTCTATCGACACACAACTTAAGTTACAGAATCGAGGCCCTGATATAAACCAAAAGTCTATTGACGTCACTACCTTAACATAATTAAACCCAATCAGCTGTCGATACGACAGAAGATTAAGTCCGTTTAATATTTTTTCCGAAGACTGGGAATAGAGAAATAAAGCATGCCTTGGGGGAGACATATTTTCAGCAGTAGGCTAATTAAGGCTAAGATACGACGACGGCGACAAAAATTGCTTACAAAATATATCAGAATTATATCTAGCCGACAAACTTAGCTATTTTAGTACAATTCAGATAAAATCCGAAACATCTCGAAGAGAATTGCACAGGTTTTCTTAGACACCTTTCTTGAACATTCTTATCAGCAAAATAGAGGATTTTGGTTAAAAAAACAACAAAAGGTGTTTACCCTTGTGGGTCTGTTGCTTTGATTTCGTATCACGTACGTTCTTTGCAAGTTTTGGTTAGGAAAATTTTTGCGCTGCTATTTAACCACCCATTTACGTTTCTCAAGGCTTAGATTTCAGTCTTTGTTCTTCAAAAAAGTACTACTTTAAGCGTATGTGACTGGTAACGTATTTGTAAGAGTACTTGCCTTTGTTGCATAAAATATTATTTTAATAAACAAATAATCACATAATTACCCATCTCATCTAATTGAACACTTGTGTTGATACTTTAATAATACACTCATCGAAAGTAGGCTCGAAAAAATTTCATTATTTAAAAAGAGAGTCACACAAACAATTTTCCACGTGAAAGACATAATGAGTGGAAAGCATGTTTCAAAAATACTTTTCTTTTCCAGACATAGCTCAACAAAAAAACTTTGCCACGAAACAAGACAGTATTGGCTTAAAATTAGCTTGTACGTACACCTATAACACAAATCAACATCAAGACTAATTCAAGTTTATGTATTTAATCAAGGCAAGAGAAAGGGACGGGGAGGGACGAGGGCCGGGTGAAGAGGGGTGACAAACAACTGATCGAGTGAGGCTACATTGTTCGAATAGATTGTGAACCATATCTTGCCTTAAGCAAGCCTACATAGCAGGAAAATATAGGTGACTTTGAATTATTATTTTGTTTGATATTATCGCATTTATTTTCACAAGTCTTTTTACAAAGTGGTGCTTGCAACAGCGCGAAAATATATACTTAGATACTTTTAAAGGAAAATCATAGTAAAGAACCCGTTATAACATGCTTAAAACTTAGCATGGTGGAAGCAATAAATTATTTCTATCTATCTGTCTATAATTTATCAATGATGAAATTATAGACAGATAGATAGCAAAATGATTTAGGCCAGTGTTCACCAAAAATTTAACCAACGATTAGCAGCTAACCAGAGATTTGACAATGTCATTTTCATACATATTTTTTGACATTTTGTCTGATTAGCTTCTAACCGCGGTTTAACCGTTGGTTATATTTTTGGTGAACACGGGCCTTAATGAGCAAAGTTTACGATGAACAAGGAATCTATTTCGTGAGTCTACGACTGACATATGACCGATACTTATCACTACCTGTCACTCCTTTAGTTGTATTGACACTGCGCTGAATGCTCAAAAATTTCGGTCGCTAACTTTCAGAATAGATTCATAAGAAACGTAAATCGCTGTATTTAGGTTTGTGATTGGCTAATAAGAAGTCTCAATGATGTCAAACAAATCGTTACCAAACTCAGAAGATGAAAAAAATAGGTAATTAATTAAATATTTTATTGAATTGAAACAAAACGAGAAAATTCTAAATTGTTTCTTTTTCCAACAGAATTGCAAATTGCTGGTAGAATTTTGCCTGGAAAGGTTGGCAATAAAAAACAAATGCTCCCGCGTCAATCCTAACACAGATTTAGGGTGAGATTTCATTTGTGCGAATGTACGGAATTAGTTTATTGTAAATCCTATTTTGGGTACGGACTGCTGCGAAAACATACAAACAGTTAAAATTTTGTGAGTGTTTTCTTAGTGACCAAAAATAATTTTACTAGACTTTTTTCTCCAAAATGTAGATTTTCCAATGCTTTTTTAAGAAAAAAAAGCCGCAACTAAAAGTTTTTTTATGCCATAAAATTGTAAATTCTACCAACAAAAAGTTACATTAGGTTTGTGTTCGACTCTACTACTTTATTAATACTTTGAAATACGTGCCTAATTTCTATCCGTATATTTTCCCAATTCGTCAGCTTAATTTGCTATTTGTATTTTTCGTACAGTCGTGCGCAAAATTGCCCTCATTTGTATGTAAGCAAAACGTTTAATTGATGTTTTGTTAACGTTCAATGACCGTTCGTTAGAGAGCCTATTGCCATGTTTGGATTTTAATTAAATAGAAACGTGTTCACTAGATACAGTTGGATGAACTGTGAATAATTTGGGGCTCGCTCACATTTTCTCTGGTCCCTAGAATTTCAATTGGGAAGTTCTAAGCCATGTCCTATTTTAATTCCGCTAGAATAGTTATAACACTTTCGAAGCCTGACTGACACTGACCGCGCCAGGTTTGGTTGAGTGATAATCTTAATAGATGGCCCAGGATTCGATTCCCGGGCAGGCTAAAAATTTGTGTTGTTTTTAAAAAAGTAGCTGAGTATCTATGTCTGGATGTCAGTGTATCTGTGTAAGGAAAATCTTAGTGTGGGTTGTTAAGTGTATGGATTTTATTATCCCATCAAAAACTTGCCCTGCTCGCCACAAACGAACAGCTTTCCTTTTTTTCATCAATGGTGATACTAGTAGATAGTAGGATAGACGTATAAATCACATTGAGGCTGTATTTAAAAGATGTATATTTGTAATTAAAACTCAATAAGAAAAATCTACCTACATACCTAGTTTCAAGTATTTGTAGTTCAACAATGAAAATAGAGTAAAATTTAATTTTACATAAATCGGGAATATCCTAATAACTATAGCCAAAACGGGTCAGTGGTGGTTTTTAATGCCATGGCTCGGGCGGCGTTCCAAGGATTTGCCTGTGCTACGTAAGCAGCCAAATCCGAATTAAATCACACAGACTATCTAAATTTTAGTATTTATTGCTTTTACAATTCATCAATTGACCCTAGAGTTCTCAATTACCAAGTTATGCAGAACCCATACTGCACAATATTACTCCGATATGGTTTATCTTAGGACCATTACGAGAAATAATAGCCAAGAACAAGAGATTAACGCGCAGTTAGAAACATGGAATCATTTGTCTTTTTCAGAAACGCTTTATCAGTAAAGCCTGTAATAATATGGAAATATAAACAAACTTTTGACCTTCTCAATTACTAGCAGCATATGGTCACGGGACAAATCCGATTTCAGGACTATCTAAGTTCAAAAAATAAAAAATTAATGGTAAAAAAAAATACTTTATTGAAAGAAAATATTAATGAATATCCCTCACGCGGGTGGGTAATTTATGTAGTATGACCACAGTGAAACCCTTAAGTTAGACGAGATTTCCTGTGAAACTCAAATGTAGGGTTTATTTTATTTTATTTGCGATGGTTTTGCTGTACCGCGGGCGAAGTTCTGACAACCTATCACCAATATACTCACTTATGTTTCATCTATTAACCACATGATGCTCTGCCTACCCCACCAGGGAATATAGGCGTGTGTGTATATGTATGTTGTATGTTTTTGCTCTTAATCACAATCTAACACAGGGTAAAAATGTGGGCTATATTTTATATGCGGTAAGAGGTAAAAACATTTACTTATCTGGGCCAATCTATTTTGTTTGATAAATTGGGCTAAGCCTGCAAAAAAAAATTTATCATACTATGTTGTAAAACAAAGTCTCCCGCCGCCTCTGTCTGTCTGTCTGAACGCAATAAACTCAAAAACTACTGAACCAATTTTCATACGGTTTTCACCAATGGATGGAGTCAAGAAAAAGGTTTATGTGTAAGAATTCCCAAAATTCCCACGGGAACGAAGTCTCAGCGAAAAGCTGGTTTATTTATAGAATAGAATAGAATAATTTATTTCACAAATTGGGTTATAAAAAGAATTACAACAGCGGGCCGTGTACAGAGTTTAAACAAATTGATAAACATAAGACAATTAAAAAAGTTAACAAATTATATAAAATTAAATTAAAGTTAAACAAATTATATAAAATTAAATTAATTAAAAAAGTAAACAATGACAAAAAGGAACAAATTAAAAAGTAATAAAAGTAAAAATCCTTAATCTGTGACATTTCCATGTGATCTGTGCAATGAGTCTGAATTAAAGCTGACTTGCAGTGTCCGATCTTTTGTTTATGTCTTTCTGAAGTCTGATGGCCAAAGTTTTTCTTTCTGGCATTCGTAACGCTAAGATATTTTTTTTTTAATTTTTTTTCTTGTTCTATTTGTCTACATATTTCGTATAAAAGTAAAATAAATCAGTTAAAATCGTACTCAAAAACAGTAAATGAAAATTTAATGTTTCTCAGAAATTCAATACCTACCTACTTAAAAGTTTGTAAAACTTATGTTTACAATATAACTAAAAATCACGACAAGTAAAAACGAAAATTATAATCAATTTAAATGTTTTTTTTAGATATTGTGTTATTTTAAAGTTTCTTTAAGAAGTAACAGTACATAATATGTTTTTATAAGTTCAAATGTTCGCAATATTTGATTCCGAATTCTAGGTATCCTTTGCCATCCTTTTGTAAATGCACTTTTAAAGTATAATTCCTTAGAGCATTCAAGATTCAAAGCATCTGCTTTACACTGCGTTCAGTGAAGTGTTAACGGTTAAAAAGTATATAAGAATGGTAAGCTCTATTCGGTTGAAGTCACTAGAGAAGGCAACGAACATCAAAATACAAGAATATAAGAAAAAAGGTTGAATGCTTCGTAGAGGTTCAACATAGAGGTTCAACATCATGTCCTTATCTATTTGTATGGATAGGTTTTGCATCCGACTGTACCTATTTTTTGTCGACTTCATAAAAAAGAAGATTATCAAGTCGACATGTGTATGTATGTAACACTATTCGAACAGCATATTATCTAAACAAATATATTATCTAAACAAAATATGTATGTTTGTCGTAATATGTTTGTTTATCGTGTAAATCAACCACAATTACATCTGTTCCAATGATTTTTTATGAATTAAAACCAGATATGAAAAACAATACCAATTTGTCAAACTTGCGTGTCAAGCTTCTTTATACTGAAAAACTCATATAAAACCATCAATATATAACAATATATAATCAATATATAAAATTTGATTCAAAGGAAATCGCATTTATATTTCAATTTTTATAGCTATTCATAACAGTCAACAAAAACTCTTTAGAGACCTAGATCCATGGACCTAGTATATATTAGGTCCATGCCTAGATCCGACCTCACAAAAGTTCCTGACTCACGTCAAGCCAATCTTAGAACTGAAAATGTTGCAAGAAATACGCATGCTTTGTAAAAGACAACAAAAACATTTTTAATACAATTTTTCATTAATTTCTTCAGAGAAGTTGCGGGAGAACCAGAGATGTAAATGAAGGGAAAAATGTGTAGGCTAAAGCAATTCACGTATTCAGTTGGTCGCACCCGGGTATCCTGGTGGAATACAAACGAGGGTAGAACAAAGCCGGGCCGGACCTCGCTTCAATTTGTTTAGCTTTATGCTTTAATGTTGATTGGAATTCAGTTAAAAACGTGGACACTGGATTTGAAAAATAAAGTTTTTTGTCTCACAATTATTGCAGTCATGTTAATTTTAGGTACTAGCACCTTTATTCATTAACGTGATTTAAATTTAAGTGACAGTGAAAAGCCTCGCGGAAGCGTTTAAAAATATTTCCTATTTCTTTAAGAGTAAGATATTTTTTTAAACGCTGAACTATAAATCACGATTGTGAATAAAAGGGTAGGTGTACTAGAATCCCTATTTTACTGTTTTGAAGGAAGGTCTGTGTCCCTTGGTAGGGTATGTATATGGGCTCATAAGGATAAATCTATAAACAATGTATAAGGATACGGATACCAAGATCATACCTTTATCAGAGCTCTCTTGGATCCTGTTTGACCTGGATAAAGTTTTTAATGGAAGCTTTTTTTTTGTTTCATACTTCTTTTGCTGGCTCATATAACTGAACGGATCTTGAACTCCGACATCAAAGTGCACCATTCTTCTTGACTTGTGCCATGTTGGGCAACACAGGATATAGTTTGGTATTTTGTAGGGCTTCTGCATCACGTATACACTAAGTTTCTGTAAAGCTAGATCAGCAAATCAAAAAGCACAGGCTTCAAATTTTCATCCCTATAACAAACTTGTTTGTCCGAAAATCTATTCCTCCGTTGAATAACTCTCCCAATCTCTTTACCGCTCATTCAACTTTATTAGCATGTTCAATTATTTTTTGTATTAAATGTGTGCGTATGTGTTTGTTTTCGCCAATTCTCAGAAATTCTAATATTTAATAATTTAAAGAATTTCCCTAACTCTCAGAAAACTCGAATACACGTTTCAGACAAATATAAACAAACAAAACTCAGGAAAAGTTCCATTAAAGAAAATAGACGGTAAAACAAGTTTAACGTACGACGTATGTGACCATATCGACAGTGGAGTCTCAAAGGACACGGCTAAGAGCTGAACAGCGGAAGACTAGACGTCGGACGTGCTAAGTTGAATTTACTGTACTTCTGACGCTGTCGTCTTGAGCTTTCAACTTGCTTAGAGATGTCCCCGCTGTGAAAGGCTAGTAGTTGTATTAGGATAAATTGTTGCCTTTTATTTGTGGAAAAATCTTTGTCTGAAAAATGTCACTGCACTGAAAAAAAAACTGTTAAGTGCGCGTCGGACTAGCGCACCACCCAACTCGCACTTAACCATGAATTTCATTCCAAAAACATCACGAAAAGAAATTAAATTGTTAGATATCAATTTTATCCAATGTGTACGTACCCAATATAGAACAACAGCAAAAGGTAAGAAGATCAATTTTCTCAGGGTACTTACTTTAAAAATATGTTATAAAGAATTTAGGTGTCGATGCTGTTTTCCAAGAAAATATAATTTTTAAAAGTAAACAAAATGCTTATTGGGTAATTTGAGTAAAATGAGCTCGTGAAATTTCCATTACGTTAAAGTATCAAGTCACTGTAGAATAGGATGTTAGGAATGGAAGAAGTTAATAAGATAAATATACAGGGTGTTTTATTATATGGATAAGAGAGTTTACCTACCGAAAAAGCTTTGTTAAAACGGCATTATTATTGTATTCATTATTACATTAGAGAGCTACGTTTAAAGTTGTTATTATTAGTTTTGGTTGATGTACGAGTAATTTTACAGTTCAAGAATTTCTTTCTCAACATTGTCTGTTTGATCTAATTTAAAGAATGATTATCTTTCTGTCTCTTTGCTTTTTACGTCTTCGTATGTTTCTTTTAGGTATGCCAAGTACCACTTAAATGTTTGATATTGTTATATTAGCATTTTTATCAACAGCGGCTATCTTTGAATACACTGCTTGTGTATTCAAAATCGTTTGATCTTAAATTTTTTTACAATTCGTTTGATCTTCATTTTTTTTGCAGTTACATTTTTAAATCATATATCTTTATAATTTGTGACAAACAGTGTTCACTGTTTTTTATAATGAGAGAAGGTAGTGTACAATGTACATGGAGCGATTTATCCCGATACAGGTAAACAAAAGCACGATCGCCCTAGCAATGGGCGACGACGGAAAACTAACTAAAATGTGCTAAATAAAAGTCAAATTGGCTTAAGGTTTGAAATTATTTACTGATGCAGTTGTTACTCAAGTTATCAATCAACTACACAGTGCTCGTATATACTTTCTTACCCGACTATAGATCACCCTGAAGTATTTTTTTAGAGTGCTGGTACATAAGTCTGTTAGTGCCTTGTCAGGTTATTTGTAAAACAAAGAGTTTTAAATATCTTGAAAAATAAGATGTGAATAATTGGCATTCTCGGGTAGTGTACATTCTTTATTAAAGACTAGTTTTCCGTCTGGCACTTCGTTACTGGAAATTCGGGAAAATTATGTAGACTATGTTACTAAGGGATAACGTAGCGTTCTAATGGTGAAACAATGTTTGAAATCGGTCCCGTAGTTTTTTAGTTATTCGTAACAAACATACGAAAATACAAATTTTTCTTCCATACAATATTAGACAGACAGACGGACAGACAAATAATTTATTCATTGCTTTAAAACAGACACACAACATTCAAAACAGTCAGAAGTACAAATACACATTAAAGGTTACAGAGTTATTCTAGTGTTGTGTGTGTGTCAGAATGCAACAAAAGGCCATAGCTCAGCATATTAGTGTAGAAAATCGCCTTAAAACCAGTAAACGAATCGGATGCTTGATTTTTTTCATATCAAGCTTATTTCTTGCGTCTTTCCCAACACACAGTGAAATCTAACTGATCCTCGAAGGGAAACCATTGTACATATACGGGACAGCCTGTATAATGTGTCACAATGAATCTATCGTACAGTATAAAGTACTAATCGATTCTTGTTTGGGACAAAGGAAGTATTATATTGCACTAAAGCTATCGTGAAAAGGGAAATAACAATGTATATGTTTTATTTTAATATCTGCATGTCCTAAACTAGATGATTATGATAAAAAACATAAAATAAAAATGAAATAAAAAAATTCACAAATTTTCTATAGCACTTATTTTCCGTAGAGTTCCGTATTAAGGTTTTTCCAGCCCGCCGATCGCGGTATGTTTGAACGTATTTACCAAAGCTAAAACGTTCACGTTTCTTTTGTATTCAGCCCAATAGAAACGTTAAATACAATAGAGAAACGTGAGCGATTTAGCTAGGCCACATATGGACATGAAAGCATCAATAAAGAGTACTGAAGAATAATTTATAAGTATCGTGTAATATTGTGTATAGTATGTTCTCTCAATGAAGTGTTTTTTGTCTGATGGTTATACGGTTCAAATTAGAATGAACTTGGCCCTTTGACTTTGAACTTGGAGATTTGGAATTGAAAAATATCAGTAAGATCTTGTATATTTTTCTCTAAAGTTTGTGTACTGTATGTCATGTCTCCGGATAAATAGATTCGATGTGGGAATACACTGGAGTGCTACCGGCCTCTCTTCATACGCCGACACCTCTTGTTTGCTGTCACGGTATTGACTGTGATGACATCTATATACATGGATTCCTCACGGACGTAAACTTTTATGTTTAGTTTTATATGGAGTGACGTTAAATTAGTTAGGGAAATTTTAACAAGTGATTCTGCCTATGAAAGTGAACAGCTTTTCCCAAAAAATAAACATAGAATTCTCAAAAAATTAATTCGATTCCCTGTACTACGGCAAGTCAGCGTAATATCGTACAAGATTTATGGAGAAGCGAAAATGTATCATATTTCGACTTATATGTTCCTTGGGCTGATTCACATAGCTAATTTTCGCTAACTAAATGAAAGTCACTCAATATACTTTACAATAAAGCCCATGCTTCTTAATTTTATTCAAGGAACTCAATGTTACAATGTTTATCATTAAAAATATTTTTTCCTTAAATAATGGAAATACATCAGTCATCCAGTAACCATTCCAGTTTATCCATGGTTCTGGTGCTTGCAACAGCGCCGAACTATCCGATACTCATATACTCAAATATCGGAACTATCGATATGTATCCTACAGTTCCATCGTGGTAAGAAGCCGTTATTAATACTCAAGACTTGCGATAATTGATCGTTCGTTTGTTTTGGAAACAAATACTTAACAAACATTACTCTAATAATTTCAGTTTTGAATGTAAGTGGCGTAAAAATAGACTGGGGAGAATCGAGAAATGGACAGCAGTGTCTTTCTAAATATTTTACTATCAAAATATAAGATAGGTAACCCGTCTACCAAGCGAATAACTTGATAGGTATGTCCAATTTAAAACCCAGTAAATACCACACATTTATATTCTTCATAAAAAGTCAGAGAGAGTGAATATGATTGCGTGTCTTTATCTCCCGTGGATATGGGCATACCTATATAAAGATAAAAGTATTTCACGTAAGAATAGAAACAAAAGGACAATGGGGCTGCACATTTGACCAAGTTTTAATATTACTGGGGCGGAATAAAGGAGAGAGCCACCTCCGGGAGCTCATTTAGGGAAATTATGCGAGCGCAATGAGAAGAAAAAACCGGCCAAGCGTGAGTTGGTCTCGCGTTTTAAGTTCTGTAGCTTTCATATTCATACGCACTGTTCTAATTATCTTCTTTTGTTTTACTTGTTTCATAAACAATAAACATACTTCCATTAATTTTTATTATTGCTGTTGTTGCTACTGTTTTTTTATAAGCAGATTTTATAAACTATTTAATTGCGATAAGTTTCATTTTTATTTAAATTTGTTTATCTAACTTTTCCAGGCCAAAGTCCGACTATCTTATATCACCCTTACTCACGTTTCACAGAATCCCTTTCTGAATATTTTTGTTACCGTAGCGTCAAGAAATTGCTAGCGTATGAGACAGTGTGAGTGGCATATCGGTTAACTTACCTGAATAAGAAAATGTTTTAAAAAAAGGTTTCGCCGTAAAAGAAAAATAAAACACAAATACTTTCACATTACTCTACCTCCTAGCGCTTTACCTCATTTCTTATTCAGGGTACGCTTGAACGTGATCTAGGATTTGGCAGATCAGACGATCGAGAGACGGCTATCTGACCTCCGTGACCCTGCTGACAGGAAAACCTGATGGAATTGTATGATAGTACACATTTAGTCCATTGAATTTGCAGGTTTCGTCACGATGCTTTCTCTCACCTTATATAAGACCAAGAACATCGATGACGGAACCCTAAAACCAAAAGCCTGGGTCGTCCACAAAGTCTATCGTAGTCAGGATGTACGGCAACTATATAGTCGGCTGCAGATAAATGAAACAAAGCTATTTTCTGTTTCACAATTTTCCTTGTTTTTTTGGCCGCTACCACTGTAAAGCCACATTATACGTCTTTTAGGATTTATTTTTAAAACTAGCTTTCCGCCCGCAGCTCCGCCCGCGTGGACTACAGGTTATATCGTGCCCAACTGTGTGATAAAATGTAGCCTATGTCCTTTCCCTGGCTCTAATCTAACTCTGTACCAAATTTCATCAAAATCGGTTCAGTAGTTTAGGCGTGAAAGACGGACAGACAGACAGACTTACAGACGGACAGAGTTACTTTCGCATTTATAATGTTAGTATGGAAGTATGGATTTATAGAATCGCTTCCTTATAGAAATATGCAATAAGTTTGATGATTTTCTATTTTTAGGGTTTTGCACGTAAAGAGTGCCAAAATAGTGTTCATTTTTCTTTTGCCTATAGGTAGATTATAGATTTCTGTACTGTACAGTCGAGGAATAAAAAGATTCGTCACCTTAAGGCGACTACAGCATCCGATAAAGTTAGCACACATAGGAATAGTGCCATCTCCGTTTCTCAACAGGCCTGGGCCGGCAGTGCGAACAGTGTCGATACACGAAGTTTACGGACTATGAAACCGTGCGTGCGTAAAAAAATGTTCGAAAGTTAGAAAAATGAGATTTATGGAAAGGTGACAGCTTCAATCGAAAAATGCGCTAACTACTTATCGTGACGAGAGTGTTCAATCATGAACATTTTGATAGCAAAATCAAGTTCCTGTATGCATTTTACTATGGTTTTTAGAGCTTAAAAGATACAAATATTGGGTATTTAGAGATGACTCTGTGAGCTTTTTCTATCGATCCAAAAGTGCTGAATCATGTTTTCAGCAAACTATTTATCTAGTTTATGTCCTGAATATTACCGTAGTATTTTTTTTCTTCGATTTAATGCAGTGCGTCATGCTTATCTACGCATCATAAATTAGTAATTTAGGTGTTGTAGTCGCCTTAAGGCTGATTTTAGATTGCACTAATGCAGGAATCAATTGTGCCAACATTCCAGAACAAAAACAGTGCTGCTAACATTTAATTCAATATGACGTTTGCTATCAATTACAAGGTTCGTCATTTCATGTCAATTTTCTCTTGCACTTGCGCAAGAATCATTCCCGTAATATAAACAACAGTGCTTGAAGTTTGCTATCAAAAGATATTTTGGAATCGATCAATGACTAAAGAGTAAAAGGACAGGAAATTTCACAAAAATATGCGTGCCTGTAGTAAGCACATGCTAGGGTATCAAAATATCGATACTTGTTCAAAGTATCGATAGGTGGTACAGAGTACGGTTACTTTATGATAATTGAAAAATAAACAAAATCACAGCATTTATTTACATTTATTTACAATTTGTCAATGTGAAAAAAAGACCAGTTCACAAAGTACCCAGAGTTTATAATTTTACTAAAGCTTTGACAATTTTACGGTGACATATGTATGTGTTTAATTGTACAATGATCATACAAAAGATATTTTGTTTAAAATAAAAGCCGCCATACAAAATCGTGACACGAGACCGAAGACCGAGCTCGCGCAGGGCTAAGCCCAGAGCGACCACCCTCTCAATTCCATGATGACCGCCATAAAAGGTTCACTCTAAGAGAGAGGCGAGGCAGCAGGCCGAGGAAAACTGCGTATATGGTGAGGCCGAAGGCCAAGCTCTACGTAGAACGACGCGGAGCGTGACGTTTCACCCAACCTAAAATTCAAGATCTCGGATATGAACTTTTGCGAACCTGATATTTCGTGTCGTTCAATAGCACCCGAAGAAATGCTTAATAAAAAAATGACACTCATGCACGCTATTGAAAAAATCTAGTTATAAAAGTGGAATCTGTTGCCAATATTATTAAAAGATACGCAAAAGCTTGCGAATAAACCAACATGTGATCGTCGAGGTTATCAATCTCCTCGAAAAATCAGACAGAGTAAGGAGGTTAAAGAGTGTGTTAGTGTCAATTTAAGCTAGCATTGCAGGCAGCAAGTATTTTTTGGTGACTTATAAAATTAGTAAGCAAAACTTAAGCTATTATTTATTCTGTGACTTAAGGATGTGAATTCGCCTTCTAAACTGAACAACTTTTCCCAAGGAACGGGTGGAAATACAAAAAAAATATATATATATAAATATTAGTTGTGTTATTATTAGCATCCACAGACTTTATGTCCGTACCTTTGTCTAGATTAAATTTTCTTGTTAATACTTGATTTTTAACTATAATACAATACTTTCAATAGAGGTTTACAATTATAAATAGGTATAATAAATATATGAATACATAATGTATATAATATATATTTAAACGAGTGACGGTTCTTCGCTGTTGCATTCAGACCTCAAGGCATCTATGATGACTGTGTCTCGACTTTTGATCGCCATTTTGAGGTTGTAATTGACCACTTTTCCCCTGCCTGCCGTCTCTGCTTCTTTGATGAATCTGCCTATCGCATCGTTACCATCATCCGCATAATATTTGCAACTGGCGGTATAACGCGATATGGCAACTACAGCATGTGGGATACTGTCGAGTAGCTCCTGCCTGGTCGTTGTAGTACGCACGATCACCACCTTTTCGTACGTCAACCCTTGAGCCTCGTGTATGGTGAGGATGCGTGACCCGGTGCCCGATCCGTATCCCTGGTTTTGTAGAGTTGTCTTTTCTACTTGTGTATGAACAAGGTACAGGGTTTCGGACTGGGTTCGATCGATCTGTGCATCTGTATAAGGAGTGCGTACGAAGTTTCGACGAGTAAATGCCACTGTAGACTTCTCTAAGGGCAAATGTTAGGTAAAAAAAATATATTTAGCTTCTCCATGCAACTAGGAATTGCCTCAGTATGAGATTTTTTTCCAAGAATTTCATGGATTCCTTACCAAAAAAGAAAGAGAAGGCATAGAAATACTTACAATTTGCAAGGTTTTATTAAATGCTGATTCCTCAAAATGTAAAGAGCATAGGCGGAGTACTTTATGAGGTTTCAAATTATCTTTCCCAATAATGTCAAACCACTTACGTCGGAACGCTTCTTTTTTTGGGAACCTGAAAACATAATCAAACCAAATACGTACTAATACTAATAATCCTCTCACTTGGTAATATAGTTTTAAAGAAAAACAAATTTCTAAGGTAAAATAATCATACAGAATAACATTAATTAAATTAATATATTTTCTAAACGTAGGTAACTATAAAATCTTAGCTATGATTTGATTTCGCCATTTCAGTTTTTAGCAAAACTGTCCCTTTACACCTTGAATACAGAAAGTGAATAGATAGTTAAAAACAGCTTCTTATCTTATTTAGCTTAATGTGTCCCACCGCTATTTTAATATAAAAAATATTGTAACTGATCACTCGTACAAATATGCTCTGTAACTAATACAGAATCATCGATATAAATTCGATAGCCATTATTATTACATCACTAATGTCATTTGTATAGAAATTTTTGTTATGGAAAATATTATGTAAAGTTAGCCAGAAAGGTAATTTAGGGTGTAAAAAACGTGAAAACTATAAAATATAATCTTAGTAATAAAGGTTTTAGAAGTATTTTTGGGTTTAATAGGCGTACTTCAACAAAAAAAGGTTACTTACTGATGCACAGTCGTTTGCTTGCTATTTTTGTTAGCCCTGTAGCTGCACTGTTTTACAGAGCACGAAGCCATTTTGCTACCTTCTCATCCAATGTTCTGACACTGTACAAAACCACAAAACAACTTCTCCTCAACAAAAAACACAATTTTTCACTAATGTTGCTATTCACTTGACAGCTGAAGTACTCACGAGTGAAATGTAAACAAACTTAACAAAAATGGCGGCCGGCCACGCTTCATAAGTATGTATATGTCAAATATTGCGCCTCCATATAAACAAATACTACATACTCAAAGGAATCGATCAATTCTATATGACGTTTGACGTCTTTGACAGACATAGAAAGGTGCTGTTAACCTATTTTTGTTCATAAACCTAACCAATACAAGTTTTTAGTTTATCATAACATGTGCGAACTTTTCTATGATAATAATCTTCTTATTTAACACAAATCTTGAGCTAATTCAATTTGAACTTTGTAGAAGAAAAAATAAAGCATAATTTTATATGCAACAGTCAGTTCTGTATCAAATTTTCAAAAGGTAATATGTGCTCGGGGACAATAAAGGAATCAATTTGAAAACTGACGAAGATTTTCATTCCGTGACTGTACATTATGGGTTATGGGTTGATTGAGGATATTTTTTTATAAAAGTTTCGTCATGGGCAAAGATTAAAACATTAAGTTCCTTAAACAAGCTAGAATTAAGAAGCATGGATTTTACATTGAGTGAGTTTAAATTAATTAGCGGAAATTATAGAAATTGTACGGTCAGCTCATTAATCATGGGGAGTCGTTTTTATTTTCAAGAATTTCGTATAGGTTCTTTAAGGAAAAATATTTAGTTACATAGAAAAAATCACCCCCTAAAGTGTAACTAACTAATTTAAAGTCACCCATATGGGACCATCCATAAATTACGTCACACGTTAAGTGGTGGGGAAGGGGTCGTCAAAGTGTGACATTGTGTGACAACGGGGTGGGAGGGGTCATAAGTTTCGTGACGTCACGTTTCAAAATGTGTTATGAGTACCAAAACGCGTTAACTATTAACGACAAACTTTTTAAGTTTTTAACTTTAAACTTTTTAACTCTTTTAAGTACTGCTTTAAATAAAAGCAGAAAACTCAGTGTCTCAATCAAAGTAAAAACGTAAAAAGAGTGCTTGGGACTGAGGAAGTTAATTAACTTCCTCAGTTCCAAGCACTCTTTTTACTTCCTCAGTCCCAAGCACTCTTTTTACGTTTTTACTTTGATTGAGACAATGAGTTTTGAGTTCCCAAAAAAAATAACAACTCTTTTAAGTACTGCTTTTATTAAAAAATAACAAAAATTGAAAATATCCAAAATATGTGATGTCACGCTAGGGAGGGGGGAGACTTACAAATGAGACCAGCTGTGATAAGGAGGGGGGAGGGTGTCAAAAAATCATGAAATTCGTGTGACGTAATTTATGGATGGTCCCTATTTACGAAGTAGTTATCCATTTATCTTGAGCTAAACTGTAGTCAGCGGGGCCATTCGCACTTAGCCTTCACTCGCAACTCAAACTGTTCCCTAGGGAACTATACGCCGGACGGTTATTAACTGTTACATGTACTTACAAAGCACTGAAGTTATGTCGTTGTAGTGGTAACTAAATAACGACGGCATTGAAGTTTCCACTAAAGCTTCGATGCTGTAAATGCGATGCATTGTTGTTACCCTTTTTAACGTTTTAGTTGATGAATTTTTAGAAATGCAGAAATACGGTTCTCACAAATTGTGTTGAAAAGTATTGTTACTAATTTTCAAATAAATTGTACGATACCTATTATTTCCCACACAACATTTTGAACGTATTTTAATGCTATTGTGTGAAATTAGGTAGGCCCTAAGTATTATTAGCCCAGGGCCCCACAAATCCACGATCCGCCCCTGAAAATTGGGCAACTGATTAAAAAGTTACCTGTATATGTGGCTACACCGACATGGAATGACCGCAACGCCACAAAAATAAATTCCCACTTTATATACAGTGGGTGGTAAATCTGCAGTAGCCATTTGGCTACAAAAGCGACAACACAATTACACTGCTACGGTGCTAAAAGGTGAGAACTGCAATTTAACTGAACTCGTGGCGGGTTTTATAAACTTTTCGTTTATCGGCCTATATTGGTAACCGATGCAACCAGTGAAAGCTTTGTCATCTTTTTTATAGGTTTTCCTGCTACCCTAGCATACCCAATGAGACTTATTCCTCATGAGAGTGTAGACTTTTGAATCAACAAAAAGACAATCGAATCTATGCGCATACATTTTAATTTCCATTGTGTTTGAATTTGGATACTCGGATGTCCTTTAAGAAATTCAATATCATTGGCCAACATCTATCGAATGTAAACGAAATGCAAACTTCCACTGTAATGTTTAGATTATATTTCCCTTGGAAATCCACTATCATGAGGGTGAAGTTTCATTGAGTTGAAAGAGGTACTGCTGCTGCTGATTTCAACACTTGGCCCCAATGCAAGTGTACTTAATAAATACAGATTTTTACCGCATTCATCATCACTGTTTATCATTGATTGATTGAGATTTCAGGGTTCCTGTACATACAATTACAGTTGCACTTGTACAAAGGCCTGTGCATTCAGTATACTCCATTCCCGTTGCAAAATCTTTCTTATCATAACAGCACAGAGTGCACGCATGTGGTAGCTTGATCTACGAACCTCTCTTTAAGGCTACAACCATTCGCGACCTTGGCGTTATTCTCGATTCGGGGTTGAGCTACCGATTTCACATCGATTCGTGTATTAATAAAGCTTCCAAACTCACAGGTTTTATCTCTAGACAAATGAAAATTTTTAATAATTCTACTGTATCCATTGTTATCTATAACTGTTTAGTTCGTAGCATACTAGAATATTGTTCTACGGTCTGGAACCCTGGTTACACTGTGCATTCGGATAGAATTGAACGTGTCCAAAAACGTTTTCTATACCACCGTACTTATAACAGAAATAAATGTAAACAATTCCGTTCTTACGAAGCTCGTCTTGCATATTTCAAATTGACCTCTCTGAATAAACGACGCAAAATTCTCGATGTAATGTTCTTATTCAAACTCATTCATGGCTTGATTGATGCACCTGACATCCTTGAACGCCTCAAATTTTCGATCCCTCGTCTTAACAGCAGGCTGCGAAATCGTAAAACCTTTGCACTTCCTCCGTGCAAAACAAATCTCGGTCTACACGCGCCTATTTATCGTATGTGCACACTTTATAATGCTATCGGAAATGACATTGATATTTTCTCTGGTTCTGTGGTCTCCGCTAGGAAAGCAGTTAAGTCTTACTTCACATCAATCTAGCTTGTTTTAATCACTTTTATATGTTTATTCATTATTTTATTTTTTTATGTTATAATTTTAATTCAAATACGGAATAGCACCTTTCTCTTTTACGCATGCTGTGTTCACTACTTTAGGATTCATTCTTGTTCGCATGTACCTTAGTTAAGTTTTTTATGTGTACAATATATTTGAATGATATCCCGTTTGTGAACCGTAATAAAAAAAAAAAAACCTAATCTACAGACAACCTAACTGCTCCCCAAAAATCTAGCTTAGGTGGAAATGATAAGAAGAAGACTTACGATTATTTATTTAAAAAAAGACATAGGAATCATTTTTCATTCATTTAGCATCGTAATAAAAATAAACGCCAAAATCTCTCAAGGTGGGTGTCACAAGTTTTTCCCTCGAAACATTTCGAACATTTGCTTTTTACACAAATATTAGCCCCAACCCAAGACCAAGTCCATCAAGAGGCAGCGTCCGCCCCTATCACTTACCAATCCGGCCGTCTACTTCTGACGTTGATTTTGCTGCACAAAACATAAACATTTTGAGTCTATTTTTAGTCTTATTTAGGTAACTTTTAAGTTTCATGGACATTGATCTGCCGTATGTAAAGCAATATTCACAGCTTTTACACACACTTCGATTAAATGTCTTCAAACAATACTAGCATAGATATTAAAATGACACATAAAAGGTTTATTTTCCCGTTTGCTATATTGAATTCCTTCCTAGGTACTTATGTACCATCGCCAAGTGGTCGTTGTGCAAGGAATTCGATATAACACGTTATTCCCTGAGCAGTCCTAGAAGACGGTATTTTATAGCTGTATGCTGTTAAAGCATTACTTAACCTATTTAATCGTCATAGCGCACAGTCCCAAAACAGCGGCAGTCTTAAAACTCTGACAGAATTTCTCAAAGTTTATTTAAATCTTTAGTAAAACAATTTGAATATTTTTTTATAATAGATGGCTTAGCTTGACCAAAGTCAACTTTATTTCAGCCTAGGTTGATAATAAAGCGAGTTTAGCTTGAAAAAACCTTCTTAGTACATTCAAATTGTAACACATACTCGGTTAGAAAATAAGCTTGTTTACGCCGCGTGCGATACGAATCTCTTACACCATGTGTTCAAAAAGTACGCGAAGGTTTAAAGTTACACGGCGATTGTGGTTTTTTACCAACATGTCATTATATAATGTGTAGCGTTACAATTGAAACTGGATTTCGATAATTATTATCTTCCTATTATTCTCAATAATGGTCTTTCTTTACAACCACTTCGCCACTATGACGAAATAAATAAAATTAATGAATACAATTTATTTGTTTTGTCACATATTTTAGCATAACTGAATCAATTCACCAACACTGGCTTAAGTTATCTTTGTTAGTACTATAATACTACGGAGTAAAAGTCTGAAATAAAATTATTTGAATTTGAAAAGACTTTGAACACCACTGACATAAGATATGAGGCGTCCCATGGCTCTCGTACGACGTTAGCGCGTGGTCGACCAAACTGCTATAGTGGTCTTCCTTTACAACCACTTCGCCTTTATGAAGTCAGCATTAAATATTGTCTAGCAGCTCTGAAATTTCAAAAAATAAATATGTTTTATACTAATTTCCATCAAACAGTTCAGTAGGTACTATACGTAGCACATTAAATGATGTTGTCTTTATCTTTCGCTTTTCTGAAGTGGGTTTTTTTGATGACAACTGCCTATATACTTGGCGTTATGGCGGTTATGCAAATTACCTAGCAACTTAACATTCAGTTGGCGGTGGCGCTGCTAGTCAAGGCAGCTGTCATTTCGACAGTTGTCAATTTCGCCACATTTCAATTCTATTTCTCCAATTGTGGCGATCCTTTGGTAGATTTCGCCAACGTCCAGGAGACGTATTTTTGAAACTATAGAATTCTAATTCACATACGAATTGACAAGATTCGCATGCGAATACGCTAAATCGCAATTTTTCAAAATTCATCTGCAGGAGTGGTCCGATCACTCGTTTTGTATTTTCTACTAGTAGAAAGCGCGCAAAGTGACATTGACAGTTACACACGTTTTTTTTGTTAAATTCATCTCTGTCCGGAAAGGCAAAGGAGTTTATGAAGACATACAGCTAAGTCTTCAATGTATTTTCTTTGCATAAGCTCCTCCCGTCCTCCGTAAACCGATTGTGTATTATCAAAAAACATTGAGTAGGTAGACTTTATTTTTTAAAACGTTCCTGTCTTCAAATAAGGCGTTACCGATTCTTATAATTGGTTACCGGTTTTATTATCTGCGTGGAACGAAACCCATTTAAGTTGTCTAACTTTATGGCAACACCGAATTCGAGTGTTTCAAAAACGCATACCTAAAAACAAGGGTAGTAGAATTTTATTTCGTAGACGAATTACTTTCGCGCACGAATTAAAGATTCATTTCTACTGTTTCAAAAATACGTCTTCAGAGTTGCCAAAGGAGTGTATTTAGTGTGTATGTTCGGTGTATTTCCTCCACGATTATGTTGGAAAACTGCTTGACTCTGTTTTGAATTTTCGTTTTGTGATTGAACAAGGTACAAGACGAAAATTTCGTCACCTCAATATGATCCCACTACCATTGAAACGCCGTTGATTAGAGGAATAGTTGCTATGAATTTTTCAAACGATCTAAAGGTCAAATTGAATCAACTGATTTAGTAAAATTAGCAGTCGTTCTTTTCGACGAGTGTCTATTTATAAATCAGATATTTGCGAGGTGAAGTGTTCTATCCCGGTAATAGGTATTAAGCTCGACTTGCCTTACGATTTTAGCTTTGCGATTTGATGTAGATACAACAGTTTACAGTCAATAAAATTATCCCTAGCTAACATTCTTTGTTCTCGCAGGCATTCGAGAAAATTATAAAGCCTTTGTTACTCACGGATAATGTAGCATTTTAATAGTAAAAGAATTTCTCAAATCGGTCTAGTAGTTTCGGAGCCTATTCAATGCAAACAAACAAACAATAAAATCTTTCCTCTTTATAATATTAGTATAGACGACAGCTATCCGGTGTTACTAGGTGGCGCCCTGTTAGAAGGGCGCCCTGTTACTAGGTGGGGTGACGATATTCGTAAAGTAGCGGGCAGTGGTTGGAGGAGGAGAGCTGAAAACCGAGCTCAGTGGCGTGCCATAGGAGAGGCCTATGTCCAGCAGTGGACTGATACAGGCTGATGATGATGAGACGACAGCTATCCGGTGACTAGTAGCGCCACTGCCAACGATATACTAAGTTACACTGAAGATCAATTGAAATGGCATAGTGGAAAATCTATTCAACGTGATACATCCTATTTCTGCATATCAACAACTACAAACTAATCAGTTGTCCTAATTTACATAGTTGTATAACATTGTACTCTGATTATTATTGGGTAATATAGGTAAAGACTTTGTTCGAGTGCCACAAGCCGTGATCTCTTACCAGATGTAACAAGTTTACCGGCCGATAGCGGCAAGTGTGTTCCATTTACTTATATTATCGGAAACATGCTCATTTTTGTACGTTTGATTGTTGTTAACTTAGGTTTTTTCCACCCTTTTTGAGAATGGTTAAGAGATTCGTCTGACACCAAATTTAGGAACACATTTTTTAGATTTAAGTTCGTATTACAGAACGCGATCTGATCTATACTTAAGTAACAGTCGTTTTTTCATTTTGATAGTGGGAAAAAGAGACAATGAATACTTAAGTATAGATCAATACTTGAGTCTGTTTCCAATACGGGCCTTAGAAGGTGAGATACATTGGTTTTCAGCTTTTGTCTTCAGTATGATCGTTCTTTCATTCAGGATGACGATGATCTGAATTCAAAAATTGCTTTCGTCAAAGATATCTCCTCAATCCTATACCCTGTATTACATTTTCTTACTAAAGAAATCTTTAGACATGAGCTTGTAGCAAACCATAGAAAAAGAAAAAAAAACGGAAAAAAATATTTTAGCCTTTCCTTTGAAGACTTCAAAACAAATTTTCATAAGTATCAAGATCCAAGAATATCTCGTTTGGGTTCTCCTTAATTTTTCGTTAGCTCCAGTATAGGCTCCGATTTCACGAAAAAGTGCGATCCCCTTGCATCTCGGAGAGTTGTGAAGATATTATATTCAAAAAATAACCTGAAAAGACGCATATTTACGAGCTGTATGGTGCAAAAAAATTTTTTCCAGAAAGTCAAAAATGAAAACAGTTATGGCTAAAATAGTGAACTTTTTTTTCTTCCGAATTTTTGATTTTCGCGTTAGATATTTTGAAAACAAAGAATGACAATTTAGTCAGCTACAGTTGGAGTCTAAAACAAAGACGATCGGGTTAAGTGTTTGCCCTGTAGCCTAACCTTTTTGAAATAAGTCAATAAGTCAGAACGACACTTTTTCTAATTCCGTAGATTCATTTCCAATGTGCTCGTGCTCCAATGTGAGGCACGATATCTGTGATTTTTTTTACATGGCCACTACATTTCTCCTACTTAAAAACCTTAGAAGTTTCTCGATCGATTGTAACTTCTAAGTATGTCGTCATTCGGAGTAATTAATTTTTAATTTTAATTTTATTAATTTTACATAAGCCAAAAATAGTTACTCAAGGTATAAAATGATGACACAGAATACTACAATTATACGGACTCCGGAATTGACAATTCTTATATTCAATTCCCAGTTGCGGGAAACATTTGAATAAGTAACAGCAAATTACTTTTTTTTTCTTGAATATTTGCTAGGAATATCTTTTGTCACTTTGACCTTTGGAGACAACGTTAAACCGATGGTTGAAGCTGTTGTTGAGTGATAAGTAAAGAAAGCAATAAGGCTTTGAGGGGACAATTTTGGCGCTTTTACCACCTTATTCGGCCATGTAAATCAACTTATAAAAGAAAAAAATTAATTGATAAAAATTATTTAAAACTGAAACATTAAAAGACTGTTAAATTTAATTATATTTCTCTAATTAAATTGGTCTCTAATAAAGATTTTAGTGACTTACATTAAACCAAAGACACTATGTTTTAAGTTTTTCAAGATAATTTTCATGAGTTTTCTCAACTACTTACACATGTATTAAGACTGCAATAAGGAATTGAACTAATAGAAACATCCGAAATTTCTGGCACTTTTATATGAATAACTTTAAAACGTAATTACTGTGTTTGTTATAGATAGGTACTCAATTGTTTACTTATATAATTATTCCACGAGCCACAAATGTACAGACACCAAGAAGCTTATCTTAAAAACTGGTTATATTCAGTTCTGGGCACTTGGTTTAGACCTTTCACCCACATTAGATATCATACACCGCTTGGCTGATGTTTTGTTTGTAAATAAATATTTCTCGTTTAACCTTGAACATGCGGACTTGTGCGCTTATTTAATTACAACAGAAGCAGAGACACGTCTTGTCGATAAAGTTAAGCATTTTTTTTTGTGTGGAAAAGTAGCTTATGTCACTTTTGAGAATCATGCATAATATAGTATTGACAGCAGCTATACAGATAAATCACTTCGGTCTGTTGTTTTTATAATGTAAAGGAAGGACAGTAAAATATACACTTTCACATCTTTGTCTTTATCCTTACTAATACCGGAAAGTGTAAGTGTGTTTGTTTGTCTGTCCATCCTTCACATCGTAACGGAGAAACGGAATAACCTGCAAGATTCCTCTAAAAAACTGCAACTGCATGCTTGCGGCTGTCATTTACGACGTGAATTTTTTTTTCAGAAGCTCGGAATAACTTGTTTAAGCTATTTTAATCAGTACAATTTCCTTCACATACCTAGATTGTGACATTTGTTTGAGGAGAGAAATAAAAATCTTTATTTATTCCATTCATAACCACATTATTTGGAGCCTTTTGAGTTGTACAATTCGACACCCATCGAGCAGCAGAGCAGCTACAATTTTTTATTTTGGCCTGCTGGTTTTTTACGTTTTTGTTTTCTTGAGTTTTTTTACCACGACTCAAAATAATATAATGGCATCAAGTAGTCCTATAAGGACCCTGATGCACTGTTAACTCCCCATAAGTGATTCTATAGTTCAGTTTAATTCGTTACAGATTTAGGTACTCATTTTTCACTTGTACAGTGGGTTAATAATCTTATAAACTGGCCAGCACTAAACATGTATGTATCTATAAGGTGATAAAAGTGTGGCAACGTTTTCTCTCGACGCGTGTAGTATTAAATGAGGCATCAGATTGCACTTATGAACTTAGCAGTAATGGTATCTACAAATTATATAAAATTACTTACAAATGGATTCGTGTCTGATAACAGCAGATTAATGCACGCGTGCCATAACGTGGCTAAATGTAAACGTGGATGAATGAATACAGTTTAATTAGTGCTATTTCCTTACGAGTCTCCCAATTCCTTCTACTACTCTATTCCGTATTTCCAAGGAGTAAGGTTGAGTTTGGAGTGATTTCCAACCCTTAAGTGAGAGCAGAAACTGTTAGGAAGTCTCAGGTTTCATATCCCTGATATATACGCAAGAGCAGACTAACATATTCAGAGCTATATTGTTGCATGTTAGTATCTGTAACCACAGCCTAGAGCCCATATTACAAAGAAAATACATAAATTATACCTCTACCTCAACAGACAATCAATGTATATCGAAAACCTATTTGAACGCATAATAAAAAACACTTCGTCCCGTTTTTTTCCCTCTTGCGATATCTTGATGTTTTTATTTTTCTTTGCCTATTGATTTCTTGCCCCAGACATTTTTTCAACTTACTAGTTACCACGTCATTCTTCATACCTTTAAGTACTTAGTTTTTGATTAGACTGCCTAAGTGGATATCGATTCTTATTTTTACACAATCGAACTATTATTAGCATTACATAAATTTTCCGTCTATACGTTTTTGCGAAGTAGTTTATTGATATAGTTCTTTATCAAGTCAAGGTTAACAATTGTCTGTTTTTTTGCTATTTAGAGTCACATGGAAGTTATTGGATTACATAAAATGGATTTTCTACTCAAACAGACAAAAAATATGGTGCTCTGTATACATCAATACTCACACATGTAATAGATATTGGTAATTTGGGTCCTTTGGAAAAAGTTATTATGTTTCTGGAGCAAAATCGAAACTTGTTGAGTCAACGTCCATAGCTATCGTACATACCGAAGATAGAAAATAGATTTTATTTGCCCGTTTTTCCGTGGATCAAACATTTTTAATTTAAGTTTTAAATTTAATCAAATGCTTGTCTGAATTTCTGCTTCTAGTGTGTATAGTTAAGTACCTTTACTAAACCAGACATAATCTTTCTCCTCAATGGAAATTTTCATTCTAAGTGTAACTTTCCACGAAGAAGAGTTTCTATATAGACTTTCCATTGTCCTTCAAAGACTACTATTCTTTATAGTATCCACTTTGGTCGACATAGGAGTTCTTGTTTTGTTGTCTCTAGGCCAGCTGGAGAGACATACATATCTAGGAGGGGGGCTACTAATATGAAGTTTATCAAATTAATTAATTCAAAAATAACATGCAAAAATGTTTATCTGGCATAATCACTACAGCACTACAACATAAGAAGACAAAAAAAAATAAAAGGAGCTTTTGTATATTCAATTTAAGCAGTCTTGATGTAGTGAGAAGAGTAATAGGACGCACCACACTGTGTGTTGTAGCCAATAGCCACAACGCTGGTTTTCTTAAATGTACTCTATTTATTCTAATATTAGGTAGTTTTCTAGTTTTCCGTCCGCAACTTTGTTCCTGGAAAACCAGTTTTTTTGGAATAGTCATAATGTCAATTGAATATTTCACAAGCCTTCTTGAAAATATGTTGAGTTTAGTCATTCTTTTTGATCAAAAGAAAGGATATTGATATAATTTGAATGAATAAATTCACTTCTTTATGGGGTCAATGCAGCTTAAAATTGACTTACATATAAAGCCTGACTTGAAATAGGAGGATTATCATTCCAAAAATCAAAATTTTTCTAGTAAGGAAAACTGTACTTAGCGGTCTATTGTGGCTTCCCTAAGACAAATACATTCAAATCCGAGAGCAAGCATTCTTACAACGCTTTTGTCTAAATATGAGACAGTCATTAATGCAGTCGGCAGGGTACCTAAACTCTGTAATTTATTCCACATTGCATTTTATTTGTCTCCCTTCCAAAATATACTAAACACGTTCCTGTCGAACTGTCTGGCAGTGGAAATCTTTCGTCTGTTACGATTATATGACTTCATATTCACATTTATTAGACTACCTCTTTGTTCTAACATAAACTCGTTGAATCGGCTGGCTGTTGACCCCTTAACTGATGCATGTAGTTGGTGCATGCTGGCGATACAGGGTAACAGTTTGTTGAAAACTGTAACTTACCATAATGGGAGCAAAGCAGTGGAAATCTTTAGCAAGAAATACAAAGTAATAGTTATCATCACAACCCGGTACAGTTTGTTAATCTGTAGCATTACAAATATGTGTTGTTCCACTGACCTTATTATACTTTAAATTATGTAGCAAACTTCAGCTTGTAGTTTCATCAACGGAACTGAACAATGTCAAGGTTCTCGAAAGAAAGAAAAAGATTTTTTTAGAATCCCATTAGTGAACTGTGCTCACAAAATAGTCTCTTGAGAAACCCTCGCGCGATGTTTGCACACCCGTGTGTGCAGGATTTGTATCGCACGCGGCGCGGCGTAAACAAGCGCGCGACGGGTTAACATTGTTATTATATTAGAAAGGTATTTAATAAAAAATCTAGGTGACACAAACGGAAACGGCTAGTGAATGGAATTAAAGATAAAAAAAAAATATAAACAAACGTTTCCCTGTATTCTTCCACAGAGAAATGAAGTAAGTAAATTAGTCATATGCAGATCACGCCTATTTCGTGTTATCATTGTTTACAAACACATGTTAAGTATTTTACATTGTATTGGTACATTTCTTAAGCACGCATATAAACGATCTTTGACAATTTCGTCGAATTTTTTGACGTTTTATCTTTAACTGTGAGGTAATGATGACGCCGACATTTACGTAGTTTTTCAAACATACTTTTTCCGGAGGACGTTTTTCTAACTAAAATTGCTTCGAAGAGGGACTCATGCACGCCCATTTATTGGGGACGTTTGTGGGCTGATGACGAACAAACCTGTATGTCCCTGTTAGGTGAAGGCCTCCACTAAATTACTGTCATCAAATCATGACGTTTTCTGGTAAAAAATTGCATTGGCAGTGAGTGGTGGAATACCTTCTTAAAAGCTCTGTAATTACTAAACACTTAATCTATCAAATCCTGGATCACGGTCAAGCGCAAGCGTTACTTCAGTAGCTTCATAGTATATATTTGACATATGTTAAATCTATAAATCTTAGTCGCCAGAAAAAAACAACTTTTCTATGTTCCGTTTTGTTTTGTAAAAATATGGTATGAAAACAATCGTTCCGTTTTATATAAATAAGGTATGGAAAAAATACTGCTAAATAAAGAACAAGTTTATATTTGTTGACCTATTTTTAAATTTGTATAACAATAGCAATCTATTTCGGACCATAAAAATGTGCGAATATCCGCCTTACAAATCGATTTCTAAAGTATATACAGAATAGTTGGATATAAAAGACGAGCAACTAGCCAAAGATTACAATGGCATATAAAAAAAAGTGGAAAATTGAAATTTCGTGCTATAACATTTTATTCAATGATGATCTGTCAATTTTCCGAACATCCATAAATATACATATTATACCTACAGAATGACACACTACAGTACAAACGTAATCTATGGTCCGTATTTACACCAAAATCTATAAAAGCGGTATCGAACCGATGTATTTATCATTCTCAGAGTAAACTGTGTTAGTTACACTTGTTTATATTTGCTGTTATATTAAAAAGTATAATAATTAATATTTTAAAAATGTTTGAGAAGATAGCCCCTGCTTTTACTGAACTCAGTGAATTTGCTAGTGCTAGTGTAAGTGTTAATGTATTTTAATTTATTTCACCATTCGAATTTAGTTTTATTTTATTTTAACTTTAGAAAAGAGTAACATTATATTTCCTTATTGCTTATTGTATAACTTTAAAAAAAAAATTGATTTCATATTTAAACATTCTTGTATAATTTTAATCTTTCACCATGATCACTTGCAAAAACATACTTTGCGTAGCCTATAAGACTGTATTTTTAATTAGAAAGACATGAATTTGTTTCTCTGTTTTAAAATTAAGAAAAACAAGTTTCTTATCTAAAAATGTTGTATCTAAAATTTCCTTTAGTTGACCTGAATTTCGTTCTTTTCTTAAGAAAAAAATTAACGCTGATATTTTATTCCTTCTATAACAGTCCGGCGGTGTAGTTCAGTTTTCAACTGATGATTTCTTCGCACCATGCGAGAACATGATAGCAGATGGCGAGCCGGTGTGGATAGGAGAAAAGTACACCGAGTTTGGCAAATGGATGGATGGGTGGGAGACACGCCGCAAACGCGTCCTCGGCCATGACTGGTGCATCTTGAAGCTGGCTACTAAGTGTGCAATTCGAGGTAAGAGCATGTTTTCTACAGCCCGAGTGAGCAAGATCTTTGCCCAGCAGTGGCATAATACGGGAAGGATGAGATATGATCACAGTTTCTTGAGAAAAGTTGTTCAGTGTCATAGGGAGAATAACCCGGTAGCAAATTAAAAGTCACCATATATATAAAACTTTGTATTCTGATGTCATTTCCTTATAAGCAGGGAAAAACTGAGAAAATCTAAATAATTACGAAATAGAAAATCAATCTTTTGACCCATAGATCAAATTGATATTAGTCACCTAGTGTTACCAAGCTACAGAATTGAAAGTTTATTAACACACTTATATCTTTTGTTTATACTTATATCAATAACTTAATAGTACACTCATTAAATAAAGAGTTACAACCAAAACAGATAACTATCGGTATAATATGCAATTACTTGTGGATTTATCTTAATGAAATGTTGTTTACAGGTCTGTTAGTCGACACTGCTTACTTTACTGGGAACTATACTCCAAAGTACTCCATTCAAGCTGCCTGTCTGACTCCTGAAGGTTGGTGCGAATTTTTTTCACTAAATTTTATCTCAACCACGCTAGCATGGAAAAGTATTCATCACGTCCATGGATGGAGAAACAAGCAAATAATCAAACCATACAGAAAAAAATGTGATCTCTGCCTGCTCCAAAGGCGAAACTTATGTATTGTATGCAACTTGATAGTCTGACAAGATACTCGATAGTGTAAAATTAACTGTATTTTACGTTATTCCTTTAACAGAAGAAGATCAGATACCTGTAAGGGTGTCTCGTATGGGCACGGCTTGCAGTGCGGCCGACATGAAACAGATCAGTCGGCTTAACTCTGAGAAATGGGACGAGATAGTGCCTGTTACCCCACTGCGCCCAGGATACGAAGACACAAGGCTTAACTACCAGAAGGTAAGATTTTGGACGATAATATAGAGCAAACGACACGTTTTTATTTCTCTCAGAACTAACTGACGTTTAAACATTCATCCAAACAAAGTATACGTTAGTTATATTGCAAGAAAGCACTTAATTTACGACTATAATTAGAAAAACACCTCTAACTAAGCTAGTGCCGTTCCTTGACGAACGTTCTCGTAGAGCTAAGTTAGCAAACCATAACTGTTAAGAACTTGAAGGGCTTTTTAATTAAGAAACTGTTAATTAAAATTTTACAATAAATTAATACAGTGAAAAGTTGACTGTACTTTTCAGGTTTCCGAGAAATAAAATGTTTATTTCTAGAATAATATTGTACGCGACACTTCGACCATGTAAACAAATGTTCCATGAAATACGTAGGAACGTAGGAACGTAGGTATTGTTTTTATGCAAAGTTGTACTATAAAGCTTCATCAAAAGCCTTTCAATCGTTTTTATGTGACAGAGGAACAAACATAATAATTAAACAATACAATACAAAACAATACAACATACTTTATTGCACTGCAATTAGCTACCATGTTTTTAATCCTGTAGTCAATGGGCTGGAAGGAACAAATGCAATTCTTTCAGATGAATGAATAAGCCCGTGGAAACCCAATATTTAATGACATTGCTTCTATAAGAATGAAAAGAATGAATAAATTTTAATTAGTTTTTTAATCCAAATTTGAAATACAAAAATAACACACTTTATTACAAGTCAACTTTCTAAAAGTATCAAAACGTTTTTCTAACAGGTGGTGAGCGATGAATCCTACACACACATTCGTGTTAACATGTATCCTGATGGAGGGATTGCCAGACTTCGAGTCTTCGGAGAAGCCAGGCCTGAAGCGCCAAGACATAATCAGATCATTGACTTGGTGTCATTACTTAGCGGGGCCGCTTGCCAAGGTTAGTTTTTCATGCATAATAATATATTCGGCAACTGGATTTGTCCAGCAAACCGAGTACGATAGTAACAGTGCCGCGACAACACCGCGGTCCTACTTCAAAATGTCAACATTGACAACGCCATAGGGCGAGCAAGCCTTTGCGCGGGATCCTCGCGCAATCAAAGTGAAGTTTCAGCGTGAGCCGAGCGCAAGTTTGTCATTATCGTGCTAGAGCTGCTGAGTCACGTAGCCCAGAGACTACGTCGATTCATAAATTTACGAATTTTGGGTTCAATACCTGGGGTAAATATTTAGAAATAGTTTTGGAAATCGGTTAGCAGAGAAATTAGTGAACAATCGAGCATAAAAATAATTAAATAATACATATAACCTCTTACTTTTTTAAAGTATGTTAAAAAGCAGATGTTTATTTTGAGAAATGGTTCTTTGTATCCGTTTCTGTATGTATCCCAGTGGGTGATTCTTCCCGGGGAAAAAAAAATCAATTTCTCATACTAAAGCAACCATGGAGAGGCAAAGATTTTTGTTCATATTTCGACTTATGTTTCTAGGGGAAATTATAGTAGGCCCAGTATGACGATCTTGAGTTAACAATTCGTCCTTCGTAACCGACCTCTTCAATTAGACCTTTTTCAAAGTCAATATCACCTTTTTAATTTGATAAAAAGGTGAAAAAACTAATTAAACGTTGTATTTATTCAGGGTTTCATTTCAGTGATAAATGGGTTGTTAAACAAAATTTTTATATCACAAACGTTACTGATTGACTTATTTGTTGACCATGAAAAACGGGTTTTCTGCATTTAATTTTGATCGAAGGGTGAGGAAAGATAATTTTACCAATTTTTGTACTCATTATAGGTAGTTTTTGTACCTGAATATTTAAATAAAGAGAACTCATTTACATTTTTATCTTTGCTACAATAATACTTATTTTATTGGGTATTATCAATACTCTACCAAACTCTAAAAAGACTTTCTGGACGACGTGAATGGATATTTGAATAGCAGCGCCACTGACAACTGAATAAAATGATCACCATCGTCTTTACACCGCCATTCAATTAGCAGAATTGCGGTCCTGCTCTGCTGTAGATTATATTTTTTTGAGTTGTAGAGTTACATTTGGTCATACTATAGGTAGACGAAAATGTAAAGCAAGTTATTAGATCAGGCAAGATAAATTCGATGTTGAAAAATAAAAACCTAGCGATACTTATAGATCGGGTAATCTGGGCATCATATGTAAAATCATGTTATTATGTTATGTTATTGTACTTATGTTATTTTTGATTCCGTTCTTTTCCTTGTTATCAATAAAAGTTGTCTGGAAGAGATGTCAGTTTTTTTTTTGTTTTTTTTCTGACGTAGTCGAGATCTTAGCTATATTTGACCGAAATTGGTTCAGCCGTTTAAAAGTAACACGCAATCGAATATCGGGGGTGATACAACATTTTTAATATGAGAGTTATTGCTTCAGGTTACTCAAACGCTCACTACGGACATCCTAGGAACATGATCAAGCCGTGTAAGAGTCAGACTATGGCTGATGGGTGGGAGACTGCCAGGAGGCTCGACCGCCCTGACGTTATTGAAGCTAATGAAGACGGCACACTCAAAGTTCCAGGTCAGGACTTTATTGTTTTAGTATTTTTTAAACGCTTACCCGCCTATGGGATATTCACAAATAATTTTTAGGGAAAGAAAAAAAACTAAAATTAAAAATTGTTAATAGTGCCATCTGTGTCTCGTGCGAAGAACCACAAAGTAACTGCAAAGTAGATTATGACAAGGGCGAACCATTTACGATTTATATAAACTATAAATATTTACGCGGATAGGCGTTTAAAAAAACTAAATTAAAAATAATTAATAGGTGTCGCCCTTCTCATAATCTGCTTTGTAACCAGTGGTAAGAGTCTGTAGTTCGCCCTACAAGACACAGATGGCGCTAACCTACAAACACCACGTAATGTGCTTGGTAAGGGAAGGAGACGTTTCGCTGCTTGACTGAAGCTCAATTAGTTGGAGCACCAGGAGATCTAATCGGGTCGTGGGTTAAAGTCCCATTCGCGCCGAATATTTTTCTTTCTCTAAAAAATATTTGTGACTTTATTATTGTTTATTGTAGTCATTTTCCTCAATTAAGTATCCATCCAAGTTGATTATCTGTTAGTAATAAGGTTCAAATTATAATAAATTTGGCCTTTAAATTTGGGATTAGTAACAACTTTCTGCAGAAACATCCATTAAAGTTAATGCTTCTTTAAATATCATACTCGTACTGTCACTTTGCATCTTGTTGTCGTAAACAAGGACAGCATTACGTTTAAATAAGGTTTAACTTTAATGAAAGTTTCTGCTACTGAGCGTACGTAACTTTGGCCCCTAAATTATCTTTGTACAAAAAAATAGGTCGTATCAGGACGTGCAGGAAGTAGAAACAAAGAAACACGCTTCCACGTTTACAATATGTGTAAGGCTACGTCTCAAACGCCTAATAACCCATCACGTTGCTTTAGAGACAAGCTCGTCTTTTTGAAATTCTACTTTGTCTTTATGAAATGAAATTCTACTTAATAATTTCTAACAGACATAAATAATTATAGCAAAATCAATGTATCCTGGACCATATAATTTACAGAAGGTTTGATTTCAGGTGAAGAGTGGGCAGTATTCAAATTAGGGTTCCCGGGGAGAATAGAAAAGATCTGCGTTGACACATCACACTTCAAAGGAAACTTCCCTGACTCTGTTAAAATCCAAGGAACGTATCTTGGATTCTCAGACTGGACTCCTGAATCCAGGCATAATGACTGGCACAACATTCTCAAGCCAAGCAAAGTAAGTTTACTTTTGACAATGAATTTTATAAGTACCTTAGATTCTTTTCATTTAATTGATGAAAAGTTTGTTAAGATTTGATTAGTTACGTGTTATCTTAAAGTTCTATGTAATTGACTTTGAGCAGTGTATTGTATGAAATCTCATTAAATTTGTGAGTCAAACAAGTTCCAAGTAAATGACAAGTTTGTAACGTACATGTCGCTCATATAATCTCATTGTTTTCGTCTAGGTATTGTTCAATCTCTATTAAATTCTCCTTTTGTTTCACAGTTATCAGCTAACAGAGAACACTGGTACGATTGCTCCTCTGAAGTGATCACCCACATTAAAGTGACCATGGCACCTGACGGCGGAATTAGTAGAATAAGGACCTTTGGATACGCTGAACTTAATCTTATTTAAAAAAAACTAGGTTTTATTTCAATTTTAATTTAACAAAAATTTTGACAAAGAATTTATGCGTCATTTCTTTCGGGCCTTCAAGGTTTTAAATTGTATAATAGATTTAAATTATTACCTTTACAATTTAAATTGTAACTGTAATTCTAGCAACCATGACTTTATTCTTAAGTAATTGTATAGATTTAGTTTTTTATTAATCAAAATTTAAATCATGGTAAACGTTCCTAAGAAAGTAGTTTAGTAAAATTATAGTCATTTAAGATCTGAGTATTATTAAGTTTTCTAAGATAAATTAACATTTAACACACTTCTTAATGTTTGTGTTTTGCTAACAAGTATTATTACCTACTTTACTTAATTTAACAAATTAGTTAAGTACCCTATTTCATTGTGCTTTGTAATATTGTTGTAATAAAAGACTCATAAAATACGATTATCTTTTACTATACCCACCATGGCTTCGCTGCGGATTTTTCCCATGTTTCAACCAATTTACCTATCTATACACAACATTGACTTTTACACAAAACCCTTCCTATTGAATCACTCCATCCATTTATGAATGGTAGTTTTTGAGTTTATCGCGTTCAGACAGACAGATGTATGCGTTTAATAGATGTGAAAAATCATTTATTAATTTATTTTCATTTAATAAAAATCAGATGTTTGTGCTCCGGTCATGGGTGTTTGTGTTTGTCTTTATGTGTTTTCCAAGGGACCCACGACACAAGGGAAAACCTTAGTGTGAGCCTTTGAGTGTGTAGCGTTTATTATTATTATATTCCACCCGGGACTTCGTTGCCTTGGGAATTCGGGAAAATTATGTAGCCTATGTGTATCGAGGATAATGTAGCTTTCTAATGGTGAAAGTATTTTTCAAATCGCTCCAGTAGTTTCGGAGCCTATGCAATGCAAACAAACAAACAAACAAAAAATCAAATCTTTCCTCTTTATAATATTAGTATAGATAGCATAAAAATGAGATTTTTTTACATGACAGACCGATGCGGCCAGTGATTTCGTCTTATAAATTTTAGTTTGGCTAAATAACAACTTTAATCCCGAGATTTATAACAATTCAAATCATTCTTCTTGTTTTATTATTATAGATAAAGGGTTCGCAATCTAGCACAGGGAAAAAGGCGTCTATTTATACGAACTTTAAGAAAATGTCTTTACAAAAATTATCAAAAATTAGATTGAACAACTTTTTTCCAATTCCTTTTTTTTCAAAAAAAGTTATTTTTTAACCTTCAATTCTCACAACACTTCTCACAAAGGACCATCTCTAAAGAAAAATATAAACTTGCTACTCGGGAAAGTCCACCGTACATTATCCTGCCACATTCACAGCTACTTTGACAACTAGAAGGAGCAGAATTACGTTTTCACATCCTGTGGTGTTAGTAGTTTCAGCGGAAACTTTATTTTCCTTGAGTTAAAAGTCTTTTTGTATTCCACTACACATACGTGGAAGAAGGACTATTGGATACCTAATTAAATTGATAACCACTATTAAAGTAAAGAAATAAAAAATATTTAAGAAAACTAATTTTAAATTAGGCAATTGCATTTGCAACACTCTTCAAAAATTAATAAGTATGTCAATAATGAAGATCATAATTATGAATAACTCTAAAATGTCAAATTTTGCATCATGTTTATAACTTTCATATGCCTAAACCAATTTTAATTAAATAAAGCTAAGAACTATCTCAATTACGTCAGCTTTCAAACAAAATAAACCGCATCTAAATCCGTCCATCCGTTTAGGCGCTGCGATGGCATTGACAGACATACAGATGTACAGATACAAAGATACATTGGTCAAACTTATAACACTCTTAGTTTTTGTCGCTGCCCGTCGCCCGGCGCGTGCGAGTGTACACACGAGTGTACAAGAATCGCGCGAGGGTTTAAAAGTACTATGAGAAATAGGAAACAATCTATAAAGTAAATGTATTAACGACTTACAATACTTAAAAGTGTTATAATAATATTTAAAACGAAATCATAATCAACTAAATAAGTACGTAGAGCGCGATGATATCGCATGCTTGAATACGAGTACTTATGCAAAAGACGTGAGAGTACGAGCGTCTGAAATAATATTTTCGGTACTCCAATTTCCTTCATTTCCTCATCCGTCTTCACCGTTGTTCAGGGAGGCGAAAATGATTTTTGTTTTAAATAATACAGCTCATATTTCAACGCGTAAAGGTGTGGAAATGTAATTTTGTGCTCCCTGACGCGGACGTTTCTTGGACGCAGTTGAAAAAACCTTGCGTAGGAACTTAAGATTATTTTCTTATTACCTGTTGTATCAGGTAGCGTTCAGCGTAACTGTTTATAGTTCAGCTATTTTGTGAGTCTATTGATTCTACTTCGAAGCTTCGGATATAAAAACATGATATAAATTGATATAAATGACAGACACGGGTAGTGTATTAAAAGTGTATTAAAAGTTACAGGATGGATGCTCTATACGGTAAACTACAGTACTGAGTTGGATCTCCAATACAGTATACTCAAAAGCACATCGAGGTTATTACATTCTTTAAGTAAGTGACCCAATGACTGTTTTTAATTTCTGCATATAGTGCACATAAAATAAAAACATCGTGTAAATAATAGGATACTATCGTGTGAGGGAATATGGGCACCCATTATTTAGGTCTACGACCGACATAATACCGATACACTACCAGTCACTGTCATCTTTATAGTGCAAGCAACGAGCGCAAGAAAGATATGTTATAATTATAACAACTGATGCTCTGAAGTATCGGTCATAGGCTTACAGAATATATATTTTATTTGATATATTTCATTCCCAGAATTGACTACATACTACATAATATCTAGATGCCCAGCACATTTGTAGAAATAGAAAATATACTGTAAAATCTGTGCCTATCTCAGCTGAAGTAACTAAGTAATAAATAAGAATTCTTGAATACAATACATCTCTCAGTAAAGCAACATATTTTTTGGTGATTTGATAAAGAAATACAAAGCCAGACCTTTTTCAGCAGCAATAGAAAATGAAGAATTTTTTCTTATTAATTTATTTTCATTTATTGAAATATATAATAATATTCTTAATAAACAAATTTTCCATTTGCGACTATCTTCGCGTGTTAACGTAGTCTTAACTACGAGTTTAACTATTTTACTCTTCAACCCATTTATTTCCTAGCGGCAGAGACATTTTATCTAAAGTAAGTATTACCTTATTTTGTTACGATTTCATTTTCGTTTGTTTAAGTTACCCCTAAAAGGGTCAGCTTCTTCTCCCTTGTGCTAGATTGTGGTCAAGAGCAAACCCATTGTTAATAAAAAAAAGCTTAAGTAATAATAAAAATATATTATTCAATATAAATGTTATCACCCTTTTAAAGCACACTGTGTGAAGTGATATCTGAGATGATATTAACAGGTCCCTACCTAATTTTAGGAAGATGTACACTCAAGAGCACGTCAAGCTTGACACTTTGGACTTCGGACCGGCCCTGCACTGTATGGCGCGCAGTATAAATCAGAGCTCAGCTTAAACTGGTAGTGTAAAACGTGACCTGCTCTTGACTGTACAAAATTCGGCCTAAAAACCGTAAAACTTTAATAAGCTTCTATTATAATCACTTTCAGCAAAAAAGCGTCAAATACAAATACAAATTCCTTAATTCCACACACAATATAAACACAGATATAATATAGCAAACATTTAGAAAGGCAGGGTGGAAAGGGTGTGGGCACAGCGAGCTGATTTTAAGCCCAACCTGAGTCACAAAGAGGGAAGTGAACTAAAAACTTGGATAAGTAAGAAATTACACAAATTAATAAACTTAAGTCAATACATACATGACAACATACATTACATTTAATTTTATGCAACATTTAGAATTTAAAATTTGACTTGCATCATATCTACGTAACCTATCTACATATTTCTTATACAGATATATTACTTAAACTCATAAAAAATTACAGCGCAATATTTCAAGATCACAAATGGAAGATTTGTCTAGACGTGTTTTTATTCGATAACCTCAATCATATCGAGAATGATGAGCACGAATCACTATAAATTGAGATTGTGTGACTTATGACTTCTTGTGTCTGCTCGTTATCTTCAGGCGACTGACACAAACCAGTTTTGTCTGACTATCAGGTCACAGTCCTTCTTTGTATAGATGATTTAGTTGTAGTCTTATTAGACCTAGATCCCAGGGCCGCCAGACCTTACTTATTTTCTTAGTAACCAAAAGAGTGGGAAAGAGTAGTGCTATTATATACTATTAACATATGAATACCTGCTAGCCTGGGCCGAGGGCCAATTTTCAGCTACCAGGTTCTGAAGGTACTTCCAAAAATTACTCGCCTTGAAGTCTGGGTGCATAGGTACATATTAGAACTACTCTTTCCCACACTTTTGGTTATTGAGAAAATAAGTAAGGTCTGGCGGCCCTGGGATCTCAGTTTATATGCAGTTATTATACTCGTGTGGCACCCATTGAGTAACTTATCTCCTCCCTTGTACAGACAGCAGCACGTCAGGTTATACACTTGCACTACGAAAGCCGGCGCTATTACTAATGGCATAAAGGCGACGAGGTCAACGTGTATAGCCTGATGTGCTGCTATGTGTACATACAACAGCACATTTGCATTACGAAATTCGGCGCTGTGTGTAACTTTTTTTCTTCCTATAAAATAAAGCTTCTTCTAAAATTCGGTAAAATTTGTTGAGATAATTTGTGGATTATCTCAATAATTTCAAATGTCAGAAGGAGCAAAATCACATTCTTGTAGTTTCAAATTGATCAGAATTAACTTCTAGCTCAATGAGGTTATTTGTAACCCCCACAAAAAAGAGGGGTGTTATAAGTTTTGCGTGTGTATCTATCTGTCCGTGATATTGTAGTTTCTAAACGAATAGACAGATTTCGATGCGAATTTTTTCGTTTGAAAGCAGACGTAATGAAAGGGTTTTAGCTATATTTGAACAAAATTAATTCGGCCGTTTAAGAGCCATAAGCGATGAATGTTGGGGTGATACTTTTTCATGTCTATAACAAATGCCTTCTTAACTCCAGCATTTTCCTCGAAATACCGACATTTCTATCTATCACTTAATAATTTTCATTTTGGTAAAAATTGGTTCAGCCGTTTATGATCCAACAAAGAAAACCAAAAACTGCCAAATAGGGGAAATAATTCGTGTATAAGCGATTTTTGGCATAGTTGTAGAGAATGGTGTCTGAAGCAACAAACTGAAAGTACTGATGGATGGGGGTGGAGCTAACGTGTAGGGGGCGGTTTAAAGGTCCCTTTTTAAGTTTTTCTTAAACAAATTGTAAACAGTGGCTCATAGCAAAAAAAAAATCTTTTACTCAAGTAATCTACATAAAATTCTCTACAAAAAGGTTCTGCACACTGTTCCGCTGGGATCAATGTTTAATGAGATATCAGTACTTTCAGTATGTTGCTTCAGACACCATTCCCTACAACTATGCCAAAAATCGCATATACACGAATTAATTCCTCTATTTTTCCTTCGTTAAATGGGCTTTTAGAAGTTATGTGCTATAAATATCCGGGGTTATACAACATATTTTAATTTTAAAGTTACGATGGGATCCACCAACCCGCATTGGGTCAGCGTGGTGGACTATGGCCTAATCTCCTTCGTGTTTAGAAGGAAGGCCTGTGCCCCTTGGTGGGGACGTATATGGCCCGATAAAAAAAAAGTTACGATGTCTTTGTTTCTATGTTCGGTGGTCTCGCTCATTATTAATTGCGTCCCACTAATGAATTTTGGTAATAGATAACAAAACTCATTTCCGCCGTCGTCGGTCGTACTACGAAACTCTATGAGTGGGGCGGCAGCGGCGCGAACGTCACTTATTTATTATAGAGATTACAAAGCGATAGTCGCTAATGCAAGATGATTTTATAGTATTGATCAAGTCTCGCCACTCTTTCGTGCTAATATATCACCCGGAATCCTTCTGAAAAGACTCTGATCTATAAAACTGTACAAAACACTCTCCGTAGAATCTTCCAGTATGACGTTTTCTAATCCCGACTTTGGGTCGATAAGAATAGAATAGTTTATTTGTCTTGTCTAAAAACACCATAAAAGTTTTAGACCTTTTAGAATAACTTCTGGATTATTGAATTATTATGATTATAAATATTATAAAGTGGAAAGATTTGATTGTTTGTTTGTTTGCATTGAATAGGCTCCGAAACTACTGGACCGATTTGAAAAATTCTTTCACCATTAGAATGCTACATTATCCCTGAGTAACATAGGCTGTATAGCTTTCCCGAATTCCCACAGGAACGAAGTCCCGAGCGAAATGCTATTTTAATTATAAAATTACAGGTCTTCCAGGTCTACGATTTTTGTTGATGTTTCTAATTTTTCAGAATAAAACGAAACAATGCTCAACAATCTATTATCAATTCATCACTAAACAATTCGCAATCAAGATTCCTATGTTGCTTTGGCTACAAATGACAAGGTATTAGTAAAGCGTGAAGCAGCCCACATTTGGGCCATCTCGGCGATGTTCGACCATCGGTGCCAGCGGCCCATTGGGCAAGCTGCCAAACGCCGCGACCTACCTGATACTGCCTTCACAATCATACGAATGTTCGGATTTTAAAGCATTTTGCACCACATCTGCGTCCGAAGACTTTCCGTTTTCTATTGTTCTATTAATGACTATTAGTGACATGCAACTTGACTGTGTGCGGTCCTATATTTTCTAGTTTATAACCCTTGTTATAATAAGAAGGGTATTCTAGGTTTGGCGTGTGCATTTATGTATTTATGGGGCGTGATAGCTACCAAATGTTTTTGATTCTTTCTATAATTTATGAGTATCTATCGGAGATTTTTACAAGTCTGAAGGTTCAGCATAAATTTAAGTTAGCTGTGACATACAAAATCCTTAGTTACAGCATTTACAATGTGGTTGGGCTTATAAGAATTATGTTCCAATTGCATTGATCGTAGTTTGTCTACTACAAGTAATTTGAAATATTAGGCACACATACATACGCTCACGCCTCTAATCTCTATAAGGGTAGGCAGAGCATCAGTGGTTTTAAAACCACCTGATGCCACGTTTGTCATAAATTGATGAAGTGAAATATTAGAAACAATAATTAAATTATTTTTATGTCAAGAATCACTTTACTTTTTAAAACACAGGTTCATTGAACATTTCAACTTGTAAAGAGTATGCGTACATGTGCATAGTCAAGATGCAAGTAATGCGATATGATACTAGAACGATCCCAGTTTTGTATATCGTTCAGTAATTGACTAAAACGGTGTGAGGGTATGCAATAATTTATCTTTACGAGGGTGGTGTGTAATTCTAAGAGCGATATAAGCCGAGATTTCGCTCGGAGCCATTTACAACTATCTCACAGTTATTTTGAATATTAACACGTCCCGCTTTGACAAATTTTATTGCATTCTATTCAGTCGCATTTGAATACATTATCATAGCAAATTCGTATTTGAATAGAATATTGTGTACAATACATATAGTGTACATATCAATATTTAACTTTAAACGACAGAAACAATATAATTTTTTTGCCTTTACTGCAATGTTTTTATTCATATAACTTCCTACTATAAATAGTAAGTATATTTATTTTACCAACCTAATGGTTAGGGAGCCGAAGAGGGGATTTAGGGATTTACTCGAGCGCGTCAGATTAATATAAGGGAGGATACCTTATATAGTGATAAGTACCTCCAGCCAGTATGAGGCCTCAATATGGGTGGGTACGCCCAGGGGAACCCGTCAGATTAGTAAAAAAAAATCGATCATCTGAAATACTCGAGCGCGTCAGATTAAGATAAGGGGGGTTAATTACTACCTAACAAGTGTCAATTTAGCTTATCTGACGATTTGAGCGTAACCTAAGGGGATGGGAGGGTAACAAAATTGCAAAAAAAAACGCTGTGTGGATTTACTCGAGCGTGGTCGTTTTTATTTTAATTTTACAGGTAACTATACCAGAATAACAGAAAAATATAATCTGACGATTTAATAAAAATCTAAATATTTAAAATTGGTGGTCCTGATTCACTGACTTATCAACGCCCAGCCCAAATCCTTAGACACACAAAGCTGGAATTTGGCAAAAAGGTGTCTTTTATAAAGTAGGAAAGCACTAAGAAAAGATTTTTTGAAATTCAACCCCTAAGGGGGTAAAATGGGGGTTCAAATTTTGTATGCAGAAAACAATTTTTTTAGACATTTTGACTCGAAACTTCGTCATGATATACCATAAAGCAAATAAACGTACACAAGTTTCACGATTTTTCGAAATTCAACCCCTAGGCGGTGAAATAGGGGTTCAAAGTTTGTATAGAGAAAACAATTTTTTTGGACATTTTGACTTGAAACTTCGTCAAGATATACCAATAAGTAAATAAACGGACAAGTGTTTTGCGATTTTTTGAAAATCATCCCCTAAGGGGTCTAAATGGGTTAACAAAAAAAAAGTTATCGTCAGATTAACGATACCCATCAAGATAATCGTCAGATTTTTGGTCAGTGAGACTAGGACATTATAATGAAGCTTCAGTATACTAATCTGACGCGCTCTAGTATTTCAAGATGGCGATTTTTTTTACATTTTCAAAAATTCTCTGCGAGCTTGCTTCATTTCCAAATCGTCAGATTAAGAAATTGGAGCATCAGTAGGGTTCACTTAACACCCCCTATGAAAATCTGACGTGCTCGAGTAATTTTTTTTTTCCAAATTTCACCCCTCCCGCATAGCCACCCCTACCGCGCAAATCGTCAGATTAACATATATTTCGTATCAGAGACATATTGGAGCATGAAATATATTATAATCTGACACGCTTCTGTATTTCCATGTCATTGTTTTTTTTACAATTTTGAAAATCTGTAGACCCTCCCCCCACCGCTCAAAGTGGAAACATCCTAAACCATTTATACTTCCATTTTTACTTCCTATAATCTAATCTATCAATTAAAATAGGTTTCCGCGACGCTCGAGTAAATCCACATTTAGCATCAATTCCTCCAATACCATAACGCGATTTTAGGCCAAACTACACAGCTTGGCCTAGGACAAACTACAGATTTGAGCTCTGCGGAAATCTCTCAGGATAAATTGTGTTAGATTTTCTTGTAAATACGTTAACCTTATCTAAGTTGATTTTTTTTATAAATTGTGTTAGGTTTCCTTGTCTAAATTGCAAATTTTACTACTTAAAATCTATTTTGTTCTAGGTCAATCTAGTTTGGATACAGTTAAGTAGCCAGTAGCTATGTACTGATTTCCGAGTAAATACACACAGAGAAAGTGTTTAGATTTACAAACGCGTTATACAAATAAGTATTGTATGTATGTATGTATGTATGTATTTATTTATTCTTTATTGTACATAAGCATAAGTTACACAAAACACAATATAAGAAAAACAGTACAAAGGCGGACTTATCCCACAAGGGGATTTCTTCCAGTCAACCCATTGAGTGTTTGAGAGGAAGGAGTAGTCGGCAGGTAGTATTCAATGTACAAAGGTTTAATATGCAAATAATGCAAAAGCCCAACCTTCCTATTGATTCGGTTTCTTTTATTTAACAACTAACGTGATTGAAATAGTTCCTAGCTTTATTTTATCAAAATTGATTCAGCCGTTTTAAAGTTAAAAGTTATGAACAACGGACATGACAAAAAAAATTTTTTGAGTTATCACGTGATGCTCTTTCAAACTAACAAACAGACAAAGTCTTTTAAAAATCATTAAAAGATCATATTACCAATCAAGTTTATTTCCGTAACAGGATGAAGCGTTGTAGCTTCTAATTGTAACGGTTACCTGTAGGAGGTTAAGGTAACAGGCGCTGTAATTGCCTCTTGCGCGTCCTATGTCACACCCTTATCAACCTGATACTATGGTTTGCGCCCCGGATATATTTTTAAATAACATTTTTTTACAATAAAAGCACCTTCTTTTTTATTTATAGCAAATAATGGCTATAAAAGCGCCTTCTATTTTATTTATAGCAAATAATGGCTACAATATATCTAAACGTGAGTAAAATAAATACAGAATGTTTTTCATTTGTTACGAAATGTTTAAAAGTAAATCGTTTGTTTTTTATTGCAATTATTAAGTTATGCAGGATAAGTCGAGGTTATTATAATTCATTCAATATAATAATCGAGAAGAAACTTCAATGTTTCAAACCGATTTCAGTTAAAAATAAACTTTATTGTCTAAAATCACGTCCAAAAATTTAATATAATTTCCTATGATGTTGCAATATTTATAGTACAATATTATTGTAAAACCGTTACTATGGCAACAGCGGCGCATAGTGCATGCATGTGGTAACATATTGCTATTCAAGGTTGTCACATACTTGCTTATGCCTTTATAGAAGGATTGCAATTAAAGTGGTCAAACCACGTTTTAATAACACAAACAGTATTCTGGATAAATATTCAATTTCATGACTCTCAATAAGCGTGCCATTCAAAATGAAAACGTAAATTAAAATGTTAAGCGGTTGGAACTAAAACACATAAATATTTAAAGGTTAACTAACTTTCCGCCCGGGACTTCGTTCCCGTGGGAATTCGGGAAAATTATGTAGCCTATGCGTTAGCCCAGGGTGTCGGCTACCTCCATACTAAATTGTATCAAAATTGGTCCATCCGTTAGAGTGTAAAAGAGTAACAAACATCCATACATCCAAACTTTTGTGTTTATACAGGGTGAAAAAAAACGTCCTAGCTAAATTCAAAATCCTGACGAGCACCTATTTTACTTACAGAACACTTTTTTTTTCGGTGGCATTTTTTTTCCTTAACGTAGACACATCTTGGGTGCACCCTCCGAGCGCTACCCGCACTTTGAGTGATACTGGTTCAGGATTTTGAATATAGCTAGGAGGTTTTTTATCACCGTGTATATTAGTAAGGATAAGGAAGGATGGTGGTTGTTGGTTTCAAGCCATTTTCAGGCTATTCGTATAGGGTTACTTCTCCTTATGAAACTGAACTACAAAAATTAAAGGAGTAGTAAGCTATATTTCTTAGAGGTATATATTTCTTATATGTATTTCTTACCTATATGTAGGTAATTATCAAAAAAAATTCGACTTACTTTACAAAGACAAATCAGTTGATCGCTATAATATGGAGAGGCGAATTGTTTTTTTTTAATATTTCGATCTGCTTCTTGGGAAAAGTATTCAGTTTTGGTTCATATCTTTAATTTTCGTCACCTATTTTAAAGTCACCCAGTATACTCTATTTTCGTTTTAAAGATCACTGTCTGATCTTCAGATGATCCTCACGACACTCAGATATAACGGTTAAACTTCACTTTTAGTACAGTGCAAAAGCTTGCTCGCCCTCTAGCGTTGTCATTTCGAAAGTTTTTTGACATATGACCGCATTTTTTTTAAGTTATGCTTTAGCTGCAAAATGCTAACATTCAACTAAAAACTTTAATTTCACCGTTTAATACACCTCTCCAACATTAATAAAATAAAGTTTATGGAACACTTTTTTTTAAAATCTGATTTAACAAAAGAAAACGAGGCTTTAGATCACATACGTGTCTATGCCAGCCTCATTGGAAGCCTCTTAAAAATAATAAACATATATATAGAACACTTGACCTATATTAATTTCTTTAGCGAAAAAGAAAAAGAAAGCTTGTCCGTTGCCCTTAATCTGTTTAAACTAATTTCTCATTTGGAGACGTCTCCTTGTGTCCTCATACATTTTTACTGTCGCAACCCCCGCAATTTAATCTGGCTTTTACGATGTTGCCAACGGAATTACGGAATAAATGTGAGCCTCCTGCTTTGGAACAGGTATCTCTAGGAAATTGCCGAGAACCCAGCCAAAATTGATAGGTATATCATAATTGCGGAGTGCTCGTAAAGAGATGTGATTGGAATCTTGACGGGTTTTTATTCGGGGGACGGTTTAAGTGGTACATAGTTTCTGGTGTGGTATCTTTTGGAAGCAAAAGTAATCTAACGAACAAGTGTAATTTAAAGCATTGTTAGATCATGCGCCGGACCGTTTAGTCGGTACGCAATGTGCGTACTGATCTGAAGGTTGCGGGTTTAATTGTCGACCAACACAAATATATGAAAATCATATATTCCAGTATTTGTGAGGAGTCTATGTGTTTCTGTATAATATGTATGTGTATCCCACAGTGTATAAGTAGTATATATAATAAGTTAGTACAAGCCTTGCTTAGTTTGGAGTTAGATAACATGGCACTGCGCTGTGGGAAGTGTCCAGGAATATTTATTTAAGTGCATAATGTTGTGCGTATTATAAACTTACATACGCTGGCGCCTATAATCCCTATCGGGGTAGGCAGAGCATCGGCGTATTTTAAAGTTGGTAAAAATAGTTTCGTTTTCCTAACGCAAAAATAGTTTAACGTAGTTATACGGGTACATAGATTCTACAAAAATAAGTGCCCAAGAGGCTGTTCATAACATATATAAAAAAAAAAGGTGATCATGAGGTGCCTACTTGTCGTACTAATTAAGAAGACAAGAACATAGCCAGAAATCCCCGAGGGCAGAATTTGATAAGCTTCTGCCAGAATCATAAGTGGAAGCCCTTGATCCATTTTTTCCCACTTTCTCATAAATTCCTTTTCTTATAACAAGTAGCCGAGGGGAGAAATCTAGTAATTTTTGACATAGATGTGTGCCCGCGACTTTGTTGATTTTGCCATTCTGAGAGAATTTAAATAAAAAATGGCGAAGTCGCCAATATCAAGTAAATTGGGTGACTTTATATTAGTTATCGATTAGTCAGGACGTGAATCAGCCCACGAATCTGAACATAGATTCTGAATCAAATCTATGTTTCTCGAGAAACATAGGTCAAAAAGTAAAGAAAAAAATTCGCCTTTTCATCACCATCCAAATTTTTTATACGTAAACTTTGTGATAATTTAACAGACCCGTATTTTTTTGTTTCTACGTTTCATATAAATATTTCAAGCTAGATTGTCTGGAGCATGAAAATAAATCAACATTTTTGTATGGAAAAAATAACATCGTCCAACTGACTTGAAACTTTGTAATAGTACTCTTCGACACAATTTGTGACACTCGTGTTTCTGCATTTTACAAAATTCATTCTCTAACTAAGACGTTAAAAAGGGGTATCAAAATCTGAAAATTTTGGAAAAAAAAGTTTTTCCTCCTTATTTATTTATTTATTTATTTATTATAAGATGGGTTACCTCTTGACCTCAATCTTGACCATAAGGTCAAAGATGAGGTCGACGATGGAGCGAGTTGACCCAGAAAATGCCTATAAAGGCACTGGTACTCCCACGCACCGACGGAACACAGCAAGCTGTTTGGCGTCGGACTTCGGTAGGAGGGTGGTCGCGAACCAGACGGCCCTTTACAGAGCCTACCACACCGCATGAGACCATAGGACGACACCTCAGATTCAGTAAAAAATGAAGTGTCGTTGCCTGGGATGGATTACTAGGAGGCAGGTCTCATTTGTGTTTCCTGAGTCGCCTCTTACGACACCCACGGAAAGAGATGGGGTGGTGTTATTCTCAACCGATCACCACACGGTTAACGGTCCTTATTTACGTTCTATCAACGTTACTGTCACCATACAAAAATTTGGATGGTAATAAAAAAATTACCCTGTACAACTTGTGCGATCAGCTGATTAGCCTTTGTATGGGAGGTCAAAGTTTTTTTTAGGAATTTCATAAAGAAGGTTCCTAGGGGAAAGTTGTTCAGTTTGATGGGTCGAATCACAAAGTTCGCTAACGAATGTACAGTCACCCCCATATACGTCAGATCCTCGTCCGTTGATCAGCTAGCAGATGAGGATGACAATTCTGGAGTACTAACATGTTATGACCTCACACACCAAAACCTTCCTGTGTAAAAAATTAGGTCGATCCGTTGATGTGTTACGACGAAAAAGAAGGAAAAATAAACACTTTCTTATTTTATTAAATAAGTCAGCATAAGTATTCAGGAAATAATCGCTTATTTATCAAGTGAGTGGCATCTAGAAAAACCCTAAGGGTTTATTGATGCTGTATTTAATACTTGTAACATCTTTTGTATAAGAACTAAAAAAAATAAAGATGATATATTATGAACTGATAAATAAAACCGGCCAAGTGCGAGTCGGACTCTATAAAAACCATTATCTCTATAAAAGCGGCAAAAAAATCACGTTTGTTGTATGGGAGCCCCCTTAAAAAATTGATTTATTCTACTTTTTAGTATTTTTTGTTATAGCAGCAACCGAAACACATCATCTGTAAAAATTTCAACTGTCTAACTATCACGGTTCATGAGATACAGCCTCGGACAGACTTTCTATAAAAACGAGCAAAAAATCACGTTTTTTGTATGGGAGCCCCCATAATTTTTTTTTCTGGTTTTTAGTATTTGTTGTTATAGGGCTAATAGAAAAACATAATCTGCGAAAATTTCAACTGTTTGACTATCACGGTTCATGAGATACAGCCTGGTGACAGACGGACAGACGGACGGACGGACGGACAGCGAGGCCTTAGTAATAGGGTCCCGTTTTTTCCTTAGGGTACGGAACCCTAAAAAATTTTAAGTAAAGCTTATCGCAATATAATAGTGAAAACCGCACCCAAATCGGTTAAGCTGTTTCTGATATTAGTGCGCACAAACGCACAGACAAATAGGGAAACAAACGAAAAATCTAACAATAATTATTTTTGGTTTATTGCGTTGATAAAAGCCCCAAATAATCGTTTTTTTTCTATACGTACAGATATACAAATTTATTATTTATTAAAAAAAAATTAAACCCGATCTGCATAGGAAGCCAAAGGCAATCGAAGCTAAAAAGCGAATTCGGTTGAAGTTCGGCCTACAAACGTAAATTAAATTTTCCAACCGATATCACCTTTAGCATTTAGATGCCCCTTAATTAAAAATAGTTTTAGATGAGTCATTCAAATAACATAGTTTGATCTCGCTGGGAAAAACGGTTTTATGACCTAATTTAATTAGATTTTGTCTCCTTGTATGTAAAAGTTGTGAAAAGTGTAGTTTGAATGATGTTATTTGTGTTATTATTGAAAGGACTCAATTAAAATAGAAGCGGGAAAGTCTAACCTACCCTGCCGGATTTTAAAACACGCGCTTATATTTGCGATAGTAGAAACAAAAATACCATTCAGAATTTAGTTCTTGATAAAATGGAAACCTCGATTTTCGAGATTTTGCCAATGGCAAAGTATTTTAATGAGTATTAAAAGAAAAAGTGGCTTAGTCGCCAATATCAAGTAAAGAAACTCTTAAAGGATTGTAATACGGCAGAGCCTCATCCGTTGATCAGCAGGGTGAGGATGACGATTTTGGAGCATTAAGATTTTATGACACTATACACCCTGAATTCAGAATTATGGTGAAATGTTCAAAACTGTCAACAATTCTTAAATAAAAGTGTTTATTTTATTTGTGTTCTCAAGAGCAATCAATGTCTAGGAACGCATATATGGAACACTCATAATCTGTGAAGCTTAGGCTAATCCTACAAAGGCGTTGCTCGTAGTATTAAAGAGCGAACTGTGAACATAAACCATGGAGTTATATTGTAAGTGAGAGGTGAAATCTCGAATAAACTGTATTGATGAAGAAAAGGAGGTGTAAAGACGAGTTGAAAATGTAATTTCTTAGGAAGACACTGAACAACTTTATTTATGAAACTTATATGAAATTCTCAAACAAAAACTTTGCCTTCTAATACCAAGCCAATCAGGTGATCGCATAAATGGCCTAAAATCCATGTTTTACTTAAAAGGAGTTAATTACTTGGATACTTTTATATAAAATGCAACTTCTTAGAGAAAGGGTGGAGTGCTGTAGTTTTGCATTTAGTGGAATTTACTGTAATAATGACTTTTCATGTTCAAGCTTTACCCCTAACATCAAATCTAAAACGGAACAGAACAATAGATAAGAAGAGGCAGATCAACTTTTCTTTACGAATCCATGACTTAAACCAGGGCATTATAACACTAATCGGGGCAAATCGAGACGGTTGATTATTCAAACAGGAACTCTGGATTTGTTTACATTGTTTAATGGGCAAACATCGGTTTCTCGTAATTCAAATGTACTTCCACACATGTGTTATAATGTTACAGGTAGATTATCTTCAGATTTGAGCGTTGGTAATTAATGACTTTATGCTTGTTCTACTTTCCAGTCTTACAGTAGCGAGTGTAGAAGTTTGAGATACTTTCAACTTTTTTTGAGGTTTGATATTGCTATTTTTGAAGAAATCAAGTTGCTGACTCGTTTTCCACTTAATATTAAAAAAAAAACAAGAATAGAGCAGTAGTTGTTATTAAATGCCAAAATGAGTTTTTTGTTATTTTTTATGTTAGTTCTCAGCGTACACGTTATCAAGGTCATAGAAAAGGACATAGACACTTTAATCCAAAATTTTCCATTGGAGTGGGAATTACGCGGGTGACCTACTGGTAGCTGTATTGAAACAGTAACTAAGAAATTCCAGTTTGGTAGAGTGGTAGTGGAATTGCCTCTTGATCGACGGGTCCTAATTTTGAATTCCAATCAGGGCAAATATTGGTAAAAAAATCAAATGTTAGTTCAAGGATTATAGGTACTTGTGTCTTTATTTATGTTCCGAGGGACCCATGGCACATGAGAAAACCTTATTATGTAGCGTTTATTTATAAAAAAGACTTCATATGATCTTAAATAATTGTAAGTGGCTACTTTCCATGGTCGTAACATTATGTGTCGTAATGACTTTACTTGACTTTGGTTTTAGTATCTCTAATTGCGTAATAACATATTACAATGGCAAACGGTAACCTTTTTTTCGTAATTTAAATGTCCACGGCCGTCAGTACTATAAAATTTGATACACTTTGCCTACTTCGCCCTATACTTTTAACTGTGATTGACATGGAACTGGAATACAATAGGGAAGCCCTCCTCGAATTGTGATGCGTACTTTCATTGTTATCCACCTTAATTGAGAGCATCGCTTGATACATTGTGACAAAATCTTTTGTTGTGAAGTAGACAGACAGGTATATTTGTTTATGTTGTAACTGGGTTGTTATGGATTGTACAGTAGAAGACACATTTAATAGACCACTAACAGTTTTGAAAAGGGATAACTCACGTCACAATAGTTTAGAGGATGCTTAAGTTACTTTTTTAGCTCTGTCTGTGGCATCTTAGCTCCTAAATGAATGCACCGATTTCAATACTGTTTTTTTTGAAGTGAAAACTTTTTTAGCGGCGTTGAGGACTTTTAGTATGGGGGAAAAATGTTAAACTCGCGAACTTCTTTAGCAGCGTTGTGTACTTTGAAGTATGGGTGGAAACCCGGACGGATGGCACCATAGGGCATGGTAAAATTATCTCTGTGACAGATGTCAACAATGTCAACGATTATTCGCACATAGTGCGCAAATAACGATAGACTATTTTACTAAATTGAAAGTAGACAGTTTGGTCGAGTGGAAAAGTTGCCAGATTGTAAGCAACAGGTCGAGGGTTCGAATCCTGCGACTCTTTTTGTATATTTTGTTTTATTTTCATATTTCACTTCTGCCGGCACTCCCGGAGTGCAACCTGTTGTTTTTTTTTTGAAAGCTAATGTAATCGAGATAGTTCTTAATTTTATTTGATCAAATTTTTTTTGTTAGCAATCGAATGTTGGGAATGATACAAAATTTTTAATTTTAGGGTTACATTGTTAAGGCGGTTGCTGAGGTGTCATTTTCATACAACACGTTTCACCAATACACGCCGGACTGAAACTATATCAGATTCTCCAAACTACTTTGAAAAATTGTTTAAAAAATCTAGTTTTCGGCAACCGAATAAAATTATTAATAAATCAAACCATTTTGAAATTATAAGTCTTCGAAATTATTAAAATTTTTGCCTGGGTTCTGTTTGTGTGCGTTACATTTACACAAACTGGCAGATACGTCGATAGGAAATGTTTCCCGCCATACATAAACTGGCCGTTCTGAGACGTGATACTGTTTACTTTGTTTAGTAAAAAAAATAAGTAAAATGATTTAAAAATCACGTTATTTTAAATAAATTTAAATTTAATATAACACATATATTACAAAAACTACTTAGAAATGCTTCTTATTTATTTATTTTCATTTTTTTACAAGGCTTTACCCGAAATGTATAGTTTTCAAACGCACTTTTATTAATGTCACAAATTATGAAATGTATCAAGTTAATGTCATTGATTTGTTTGTTATGAATATAATTTTTGTAAATTTTGTGTTTCCTCTAATTTGAGAATGGTAAAAATGGTTGTTCATAAGAACGTCCGATTGCCATTCGATTGAAATAAGCAAATCGCCAAACAGCTTACGCGTGACCGAGGCCGAATCCCAAGCTGTCTCGAGCAGTCGAGTTACCTATATTTTTCCTAAACCATGAACCAAAAAATGCGTCGTAAGTATTTGTAAGCCATATAATAAGTGAAAATTCTAGTAGCAGTAATCTACAACAAGTTTTCATTTTGTTTTATTGTAGCCGCAGAAAGGGTCCCGTTCTGTTTTCCCACTAAACTGAAAAGCTTTCCCCAAGGATCAGGTCTAAATGTGAAAACAATAGTTTGCCTCTCCATCCAACTCGAGTTATCAGCTGATATACCTACCTCCATAGTAGGTATAAAAATTTTAGAAGTGGAATTTATTTTGAGAATTTCTTTGAGGAAAGTTTTCAGTTTTATAGAAAATTATCCTCTAAAGGTTCGTTACTTATCAAAGTCGCCTTATAAAGATAAACGCCGTATAAAGAGAAACAAGCACCCCGCTTTTGAGTGTTTTTAATATGATAATTATTTTAAAAACTTCATTTTTGCAATCAATGAGCATTAGACAGGCTCATTCATTGCCTTTTTCTAGAGTAAATAAGAAATAATTTCATTACAGATACAGGGTCAACTCAGAACATCGGGAAGGGGCATTGGGACAAGACAATTTTTTATAAAACATGCATGCGGCCAAAAGAATGCCTTCCAATCTCTAATGCAGAGATCCACCGTCTTATAAAGGGCCCATCAAGTATAAAACGGAAAAAAAAAATAATATCAGCTCGTCATAGTTTTGAAAAATAAAATTTTGATTTAAAAATTTCTAAACGAGTCTCTCATTTTAATTTGTATAACCTGGTATGATTAGTTATTAATTCAAATCCCAAGAAACACCAGCCAAGTTCGTCACACACTTATGAGAAGAAGAATTCAAATCCCTAATTCCCAACTAATATCACAAATGCGAAAGTAATGTGTGTCTGTCTGTCTCTCAGTTATTCTTTTAGTTATTACGCCTCAACTACTAAACCGATTTTGATGAAACTAGGTACAGAGATAGATTAGACCTTGAAAAAGGACATAAGCTACGATTTATCCCATAGCTGGGTATGAATTAACCTGTAGTCCATGCGGGCGGAGCCGCGGCCAGAAAGCTAGTTATTTATAATTTAATACGATATAATCCTCAAGAATTCAGGCTCATTATGTCCTTTTTCTTAAAATGTCCTTTCTCAAAATGTTCTCTTCGCGTAATGTCCTTGTCGAAAAAGGACATTTTTCAAAAAGTGGTTAGGTTAGGCTAATATTTATGTCTTTTTCTCAAAATGTCCTTTTAAAAAAATAACTTATGTACAAGCTTTGGCTTACTATGTTATTTTAATTTTTGATCGTTTTTTCAATTTGGAATCCATGATATTTTCATGAATATGTTTTTATAGACATACCAGCATTCCACTCGGGATTTCGTTCCCGTGGGAATTCGGGAAAATTATGTAGCCTATGTCTAATGTTGAAAGAATTTTTCAAATCGGTCCAGTAGTTTCGGAGCCTATTCAATGCAAACAAACAATCAAATCTTTCCTCTTTATAATATGTATAGATACACTGTCGAGCTTATACAGAGTGTAAGTGTAATACATGATCACAGATATGGGTACATTAATATATATCTATATGGAACTGTTTTGTTAGCAAGCACCCGCAATTGTATTTCTCAGTAGGTAAGCGAATTATGTAATTTCTTAAACCGTAGATCATGATCGGTCCCAAATAACCATTTTTCCCGGAAACGTCAAGGAGGTATCGTTATCTACTTTAGCGCTACGCAATGTACAGAATGCGATGTATGTTTTTGATGTTTATGTTTTACGCGAATATTATATTTTTTTAATATAATATAGACTATAATCGTAACACTGGTTGTGACACCAGATTTCACTCGTTCCTTGTGGCAACACTGGTTTTTACGCAAAGGTTACTTTTCCCATAGGTAACAAACACCACAGTAGACATCGCATCGATTATCGATAAAACACATCAAAATGTTTTTAAACGATTTTATTTAGCTTGCCTTGTTATCTAGTAATTGAAATTTGACCCTTTCCTGTTGACGGATTGATCTAAAATTTTGTAGGTAAGTACACACCTTTAGTTTGGATAACAATATAATTTAATATATTCGGTATCATTGTAAATCCAAGATGGCTGCCGCTGCAAAATGGCGGATTACAAATTACATATTCAATATGGGTATCAAATAAAAAGTCTTGATTAGTAAAATAGATTACACTATTAAAAAAAACAATATGGCCGCCAACAATTTAATTTTTTTGTTTGATAAATTCCATAGATTGATGAGGAGAGTAGTGTGATGACTGGTACCTAGCACCTACTGAATTATTGTTTAGCTTTTAATACATTGTCTACATTATTTTAATCGTTTAACTTAACAAATTTTCTAACTCATTTTTTTTCGTAATAATAAGCTAAATATTCAAAGTTAAGCTATTATCTCACTGCGTTTCCAGTAATGAACTATGTACTTGTAAAAAAGTTCAAGAGGAGTACGACCTTAAGATCTCTGTTGTTAAGTTCTTCCGTTATGATATTTGGCTGGTGCTGATATTTGCTATATTTTTTGGAATAATAAACCTTTGAAAAAAATATAATCTTTTGTAACATTAATTATCAAAGAAAACAAACTTTATTGTGATTAAAAAATAACAATTTCCAAATCATTTCTGTGAAGAAAATTAATTTAAGAAGCTCGTTGTTATATAAAACGAAATAACAGAGATTTAGTGTAATCCTTCCTTCCTCGTGTAGATGTTCGAGTCCTAAGATAATTCAACTGACACCATTTGTAAGTTCCTGGGCTTAATTTTTTTTTAAAACAATGTAATTAATTTTAATATTTTAAATTTAAGCGCAAGACTGTCATGTTTACAAATGTCAAGTATATGAGTCTATGACATTAATGGATGACTAACCGCGCAACTGATTCCTAGATTTGCGACCATCTCACTTTTGAATTTAATTTTGGATTTTCTTTTTATTGGGTTATTTTGAAACACTTGCCGACGTAACGTATGTCGCTCTGATTGGTGTTCCACCAAATATGGTGGACAGGCTCTATGTTGTCTTTTTATTTTGATAAAAAATATAATCTCTCATTCATTCTGAAAAACGTAACTACATTTCTTTGCCTTTTTTTAACCTGACTAATAAAGAAAAACCACAAATTAAGAATTAAGTATTTGTAACTGATATCATGTTTATTGTAGAGACGATATAACACGATGTATATCCATTGGCTAGTGAATTTTATGGGACTTTAACGAACAGACTTCAAACTAGAAAGGGTTATTGGTAGACAATTGTTCAAACACCGTGACTCATTCAAACCGAAAAATAGATACTCTAATTTGCTACCAGTTCAGATAATAGCGTTATGAAATAGCATAGTCAGAAAAGCACAACTTTAAATATTTTACTTATTATTACGAAACCCTATCTTAATGTGTTACATCGATACTAGATCTCTTCTGCGGTAGTACCAACGGGAATAGGGTCTTCGTCGTGGTTAAACTCGCGTAACAGCCAGGATAACAACAAGAAACGAGTGAAATCTGGTGTAGCAATCAATATAACGTGAAATTAGTGGAAAATTCCACTGAAAAGTTATTCAGAATGATATTCTGAATCAGGGTTTCAATTTTTGCAAAGCCATCCCTAACACGAAACGTTTTGAAAGACATATTTTATGCTAAAGCTGGTCGCAGTTGGTATGCTTTCAGGGAGGCATAAACTTGCCAGTATTTTCTTTTGCAAACATTATGTCCGTCATTTAAAATTGTAATTTACATATGGTAATATTTATGTAAAAACGAATATCCGTCATCGTGGGTTTCAAAATGGATGTCATTTTCGTAAACACCCCCGATAATCAGTAAATAGATACCCATATCAAAATTTACAAAGAATTTTCCTTGAAAAAATTCGGCCACCTTGAATTTTTGAGGCCCTATATTGACTTTTCCTGCGGCTTCACCTACCAGTGGCGGGACCCCGCCTAGACGTAATTCAGTTCAAAATAATATGTAAGTCATTAAAAAAAAAGACATTTTACGAATAGAACATTTTGCGAAAAGTACAATATGAACTTGGACTTTCTATTCAACACCATAACGCAACTTTGATTTCCTACCTAGATTTATAGGTATCTACTAACAATCCGCTTCGGGTTCGAAAAGGTACCTATTGCTGAGTGAAGCACATAAACAGTCACCTATCATAGTCATCTTTTAGAATGGGGTACCTAACCTTAATTACTGCTTTCAAATATAATTTCACTTATTTTTGAATGTTCTGAAGCATAAAAACGGTCACCCATCATTCTTTAATTCTTAAGAAGGTTGCCTAACCTCATTGATCGCATTCAGATTGAAACTGAACTGAATTTTGTGTGCTCAAGAATCGAAAAGCGGCTAGAAAAGATCAATATGCTAGAGATAGAGAAGTTACGAACTCAAAATTTTGGTTTGTATTTAGATTCCTAATGATCTGACAGATAAAACGCCTCCTACTAGTAAATTGACAGATAAATACGCGAGAATTTATGAATGAAACTCGCAATTAGAATGTCTATGTGTGCGTAATAAACTTTTATTGCACGTTTTCGCAATACACGGGAAAATAAAACATTAAAATAAACTGAATCCTTACTATAACAGTCAAAGATAGATACAGGCTTTCGGCAATTTCAAAACATTATGCAAAACTTGTCTTGATTATAAAATAATCGAGAAAAACATGACGAAATTACCGATTCTAAAAACAGCGCCATCTAGTGGGACTTTTTCAATTTTGGTTTCACAGCAACCGCCTTAAGGCTCGAATTTATATAGTACCTTTTTGAAACCGTTATTTCAACTTTAATTTTACTTCAAAAGATCTTCCGATAACTTTACGTTGTCTGTCAAAAGGGTAATTTTTAGGGTTCCGTAGTAATCTGTGAACCCTTATAGTTTCGCCATGTCCGTCTGTCCGTCTGTGCGTCTGTCCGTCTGTCCGCGGGTTTTCTAAGAAACCCTTGGTAGTACAGAGCTGAAATTTGGCATGGTCATACATATAAATCACGCCGACAGACTGTAGAATAAAATCTAAGAATTCTTTTTCGGTTGTCTCCCATAGACGTGAAAGGGAGATGAAAATTTTTTTTCTCACCAATATCATCGAGTGGGGTGTCATATGATAGCTTTTTAAAAGATAGAAGGGGTTTACTAAGAACGTTTTTCAATTCAGCTCTTCGTTTGCGAAACATAAATTCTTAAAGTGAAAATTTTTGTCAAACACAAGTGTCCCCCCCTCTACCAGCTAAACGGCTGTTTCTAAAAATGTGGAAAAATTCACGGTAGTAGAATATATAATGAAATTAAAAGGAAAACTATCATACATAAGTTGGCCCTTCAAGTTTGCGAGTAATAGTCGACCAAGTGCCAAACATTGTTGGGATTAATAAGAACATATTTACTTATATTAGAGCCTTGTTACGACAGAGCTGAAATTTGGCATGGTCATATATATTGATTGCGCTGCCAGATAAATAAAACGATGAAAAAAATTTTTTTCGGTTGTTTCCCATTCCGTGAAAGGGCGATGGATTTTTTTTCTCGCCGAAATCATAGGATAGCTTTTTAAAAGATAGAAAGGGTTTACTACTACAAACGTTTTCGATTCAGCAATCCGTTTGCGAAACATTAATTTTTCTTCCAGACAGACACAACAGAATACTTCCATTCTATTGTATTTAGGCCAACACTAAAGTTTTTTCTGAATTTATAAACTCTTTAATACATTTTTTTTTATACTAGAGTATCTGGAGATTTTAACATCGACTAAGACCGTAACTGACCGTAATGATAGTACACCAGTTTTAAATGAATACGTAATGTTAACCTTTTTTATACAACCATTTGCATCCACGTGAGGTTTTTTTTTATATTAAAAATGGGTTCGCTCTTGACCACAATCTAGCTTAGGGCAAAGATGTGGTCAAGGATGTAGCGAGCTCATCCAGAAGAAGCCTATTCACTCGTACTTTAAAGATATAACAGGTGGTTCTTAAACAGATGATTTTTTTTCATTTTCCTTGTGGCGCTGGAATTTATAACTCCTTTAGTTACCATCTTTCTTTGTGATCTGGTTTTTAGACATTATAAGCGGTTTTACCGTCAATATGCTCGTAAAATCAAGAAACCAGCTGCATATATGAACCTTGTTGCTACGGAACCTTACAATGCGCGTGGCCCGACACGTTCCTGGCCGTTTTTTACCATGACTTTTTCCTATGTAAGTGGATACGCTTTATTACGCAAACGCACGTATTGCCCTTTCTTGCTTTTACTCTTTCAAGCAACCATTATGCAAATATATTCAGTCATTCTTTGACATCCATTACTTTACGAAAATAATAAGCTAATAATTCTTGTTGGAGATTTTAGATCAAGTAAAAAGACAGAAGTACTGCAGAGTAGTCTTCTTATCGTGTAGGTATAGTCAAGCGTGTGGCGAACTTGACTTACTCTGGTGTCAGAGTTTACAAACCGCACAATGGCCTCTGACTTGGTTTTATCGACTGCAGTCAATCGACAACAGCCGGGACCGATAGCTTAACGCGCAGAGCAGTGACTGTATTTGAATCATTTCCGCCGTGTTCCTCTTCAAGAAAGAAGTTTATACCCATATCTTAACTAATATTTTTTAATCCTTGACAAAAAAGAGGGTTGTCATAAGTTTGACGTGTGTATCTGTATGTCTGTTTGTGACATCGTAGCTCCTAAACGAATAGACCAATTTTGATGCGTTTTTTTTTAAAGCTGACGTAATCGAGATGGTTCTTAGCCATATTTTATCAAAATTGGTGGAGTTTGCAACTGGCACACTTTTTTCACTCCCAGTTCAGCGAGGAAGAATATAATTACAATAAATTTAACAATATCTTTACAATATTAATGCACTTAGTATCTTAATTTTTTTTTCCAAAATGTCCACTCTATCTTTCTTCAGCTCTGAAGGTGAGTAGGCGTTAAGGAAAATACATAATGTCTTTTTTCGTGGCAAAATTTCTTTTGACTCGAATGTCGCCTTGAGTTAAGATTGATGGATCTTCTGTTATTCTCGACGCGACCTCTGGGTTGGATTTGATTGTAGTTACGAAGAAAAATAATATTCTTGATGTGTTTATTTTTTACATGGTCATTTTACCTCTGGTATTTTTGTGCAAATAAATTAAGATTTATGTTTTGGGAGATTTTGAAGGTTTGTTCCCTATGAAACTGGACAACTTGCCCCAAGGAAACCTTTATGACATTCTCACATGTTTATTTTTCTAAGACAATCAGCTGATCATACTCGTTTTACAGAAAAACAAAAGTTCTCATTGACGTAAAATTAAATGTACTTAATGATCGTAACTATCTTGAAAATATAATTTTTTAGAAGTAAACTATTCATAAACTACATATAATAGATACTCGCATTTACATTCCTCCGGCCGCCATTGCAAACAGGTTTATATCCAGAAAAAATCGAGGATGTAGCAAACTGAGGTAAGTCAGATAAAAGTTTCTATCTATCTATACACTTACGCCTCTAATCTTTTTCGGAGTACGCAGAACGTCATGTGGTTTTGGAACCACATTTGTCATTAATTCTAAGGGCTATTAGATGGAATATTAGTACAGTGGTGATAGATTTACTATACAGGAAAATCCTTGCGTGCAACTTACTGGTGTCTACAGTATACCTGGAATAATTGGCAGCTGGCCTATCCTAAGCTTTTCTTTCACTCCCAGTACATTGTGGACGTTACAAGTTATAAATCAACTACTAATAGTAATGGCACAGGTATTTATTAATACGACTGTACGCGTGTACTATAAATAACATGATTTATTATATCAATTTGCAGTGTTGTAAAGAGCTACGAACGTAGCATTGTCGTAGTAAACAACTACGGCGTAGCAACGCAAACCATCGTTTATATAATGCATCACTGTCTGACGTAATATAGGAAATTGTTATGAATATTTTAGAAGACATTTTAGGTCGTATGTTATTTAATATAGTAAAAAGTTACTTTTAATCTTAACATAAACAAATGCAGGATCTTGACTAGGATCAAACAAGGAATAAAGGAAAGATTTTACGAAATTCCCACAGCGGGTTTGAAGTTCCGGGCATCCTCTAGTCTTCTAATTTAATATTATTAAAAATGTACCCTCGTGATGTGATATTCAAAAATAATTTTAAGGAAAGGAAAATATTCGGCGCAATGTGCTTAGTAAGGAAATGAAACATTTTACAGCTTGACTTGAAGGCACGATAGCTCAGTTGGTTTGAGCACCAGGAGATTTAAACCTGGGGTCCCATTCGCGCCGAATATTTTCCTTTCCCTAAAATTATTTGTCTCTAGTCTTCGTCTGTATAATATGTGTCTGTGTTGAGGCACAACTCTCAGATTAGACAATAAGAGCGGTTTACAAAGCTCAACAAAATAATTCTGAACCCGAAGTTGTTCCTTTCCATTTTCACAGTCATATATTATAGGAGGGTCAAAAAAGTCCAGAATAGTTCCTAGAAAAAAACTTCATGAATAACCTACAAACAACAATTGGACTGCACTATTCCATTTTGCATGCTGGTGACTGCTTGAATGTGCGCACAAAAAATTTAAGATTCACAACTGTATTTACTTACCACATATTTCAGCCAATAAAGATATTAGATTTGAATTTTTTGAACACTTTGTTAAATAAAAATGAAATAAAACCAAATTTATTTCTATAGCGCTTAGTCCCGTTTCTCATTCGGGGTACGCTTTATCATGATGCAAGATTTGATAGGTAAAGTCATCATAGTGGAGCGACTGTAATGTGCAGATTTCCTCACGATGTTTTGCTTCACAAAAGTTAAAGTATATAATTAAAATCTTAATAAAAAGCCTAGTTTTATAGAATTTTGAAAACGTGTAAGTAAATCAACTTTTGTATGCACACGTGTTGTAAGTACAAGACACATACATACATACATACATACGTTCACGCCTGTAGTCCTTAACGGGGTAGGCAGAGTATCAGTGGTTCTAGAAAAACACTCAGTGCCACGTTTGACACAAATGGTGAGGTTTATTAGATGGAACATGTTGTGTAATGGCGAGAGGTGGTTTGCCTTTCGCCCATGATACAGCAAGACCCCTTACGTTCCACTTACTGACTTTTACAGTATGCTTGGGAAGGGTAGGCAGCTGGCACATTCCAAGTTTTTCTTTCACTCCTACTCGTAGTCCAGCATGGAAGGAAAGTACAAGATATCTCGTTTAATCTTCAACAAAAACTTTACAAAGTTTCAAATTCCCTTACGGCACACTTAGTACCGGTTTTCAAGCCTGTCTCGTGTCTAAAGGCCAAGAGAGACTCAAAAGTGCTTACGACATTCTCTGTAAGCTGATATACGAGCAGATGCCAGTACTTATAAGGGTATCGACTTTTCTGCTTTGCATAATTTTGCATGGCGACAAGGCGAGGTGTTGTACACGATGTTGTCGACGTAAATTGTCTCTGAATAATAATGGCTTCTCAATTCTGAGGTATTTTGAAGTATGACATAATTGGGAAGTGTTGCAGAGACGTACATTAAATTTAATGCTACTTTAAATATCACTGTCACTTTCCATCTTGCTGCCTTAAACAAGGACACCATTACATTTACAGAAGCTTTACTTTAATTAACGTTTTTGCAACTGAGTATATATCAGTTATCAAAACTTTACGTTTGGGGGTTGTTCTACCCATGAAACTGAACAACTTTCCCCAAGTGTTTCTTGCTTAGACGGGCTGGGAGTAAGGAATAGTGCTGATGTTTAGCCATTTATGTGTTTCAATTGAAAACCAAAACGTTTAATTTAGAAAGACCTACTTGTTACTTTATATGATAATAAAAATACATACGTGCAGCTATCTCAAAACGTCATACTATATCTAACATCTTCCCATAGGACCTTTTTATAATTCGAACGGTACGGCACGGCACGACAGAATTTTTATCACCATTGCCTTTCATGTTCCCAGCTTTTAGTATCACCAGTACATAGGAGGCAATGGTAATACAATTTGCCGTGCCGTTTTCGAATTATAAAAAGGCCCATTGAATGATTTAAAAATGTATATGCATCTATCTAATCAAACACGCATGCATTACTATACAAACCTATGTATAGACAGCGGCAAGTCAGGTTTCCCATTTGCACTACGAAAGTCGGCACTATCACGAGCGAGATAAGGGCGATGTCAAGGTCACCATGCATAGCCTGATGTGCTGCCGTGCGTACAGTAGGCAGTGCTAACAGGAATCCTCCACTTTGTATTGTGTGCTTGTCCAATAGCCTATTCGGAAGCCTAGCAGATTTGAGAATGTCACGTTCTGGAGACAAAGTATTCATTCGGCAACACAGCCAAACTGTGTTGTAGGTTGTTAGTTTCTGTAGGTAAAATAAATTCCAAGATAAAAAACAGGGATGTCAAAATTGTATCTAATTGGCTTTACATAAACTCATAATTATAGTGTAAGTAAAATAAATATGACTCGTATGTTGTGTGATTGTGCATAATTGTTTAATTTGTTTTAAAATGACTTAAAGACACGAGTGTATTTTGTCATATATATGTAACAGGAGTCCATTTAAAACCCGAGCGAAGCTAGAACTAAACCTAACTCTGCTCATTTTCTGTGACTGGAGCAGCAAACCAAATCGATATGTAGTAACTTAAAATTTAGCTATGCTGAATCGGCTACTTGAAACAACAATATCCTTATAATATTTTGCAGCAGGCAACTTCACACAGCTCTACAAAACAAAAACAAAAGCACTTGTGCTCCAAAAATTTGCAACCTCGCGTCGCTTCTTTCTTAAAAAAATAATTATATTTTTTTTTTTCGTAGTTTAAATTCAATTCGAAAGGTGATCATGGCAGAAAAAAGCGAGTATATTGATAAGTTATTTATTAAACATCCAGTCAATGTATTCGTTACAGACAATTTTTACCTGAGATTTATAAATACTCGATTACGAATTTCATTGCGATTACATGAAAAATTACATGTAAATATCACGAGAAATTCGTAAAATGTGAATGGTAAACTAACAGTTTCTTAAAACACTAAGTATAGTTGAATTTAAAAGCAATATTTTAAAGTACTAACCCAGCATCGGGAATCAAATATTATCTTATTTTATAACCCCCTTAGACATCTTTGACGAAAAAAATATAATACGCTGTGTTTAAAAGAAAATAATTAGGTACACTGCCACTAATATCTTGTTATGTCTCGGCAGTCACTGATTTTCCTAATGCACACGAATACAAACAGTCTATGAATTATTAGATTAATCGCCTACATTAATTTGAATACAGAACTGCGTACTTTATGGTGGTTTCGTTTTAATTTTTATGACTGTTACTTATTAGATTTATCGTCTCCAATAAAGTAATATTAGGTCCACGCCAATAATTTAAGTGTAGAATTACGTACTTTATTGTAGTTTTGTTATAATTTTAGTAACATGAAGTTTTTTGAGAGCCATAAGAAATAAGGAGCACTGTAAAAGATCTAAAATCCAATTTTCATGAAACAATAATTCACCAGTTGATCCCACGATGTATAAAACAAAAAAATAAATATATTTGTCTTTAATTTTATATTAAGCGACGGTCTAAATACAGCTTATAACTAATTGCTCCTCAATTTACAATTAAAAGAGTACTAATTTTATAATAAATATTTAATATTTACATTACTAAGGTTTAATACGTTGTTCTAACATAAACACAATATATATAGGCATGTCTCCCAGGTTCGCATTCACTCTACTTTCTTCACCGGCACGTTAGTTTTGAACGGAGTTTACGTACGAGTATATTATCGCAAGAAAAAAAAAATAGACTTAGGAAGCCATCCACAGATTTCTATTTTATAGAATAAAGGTCAAAGATGAGGTCGACGATGGAGTGAGTTAACCCAGAAAATGCCTATAAAGGCACTGATACTCCCACGCACCGACGGAACACAGCAAGCTGTTTGGCGTCGGATTTCGGTAGGAAATCTATTTTTCCATTGTTCTATTTTTAGAAAGGTCATCTTGAAACAAAAATCAAACACTTTTTAACAGCAAGTATTAGGATTTTCTATACCTGCAGCTCGAGCACGACGTTGACAATCTCGCGCGGCTCGCCACTCGGCTGACGCTGAAACCTCACATTGATTGCGTGAAGGCCCCGCGCAAAGGCTTGCTCGCCCTCTGGCGTTATCAATGTTGACATTTTGACATAGGACCGCGGCGCATTACGCGTGCTATCACCATCGTACTCGAGCTGCTGAAGTACTAACAGAGAAAATCCAGTACAATATTCACGAACCAGGTAATTAACATACAAATAAATAGTAATGGAGTTTTTTAGTTCTGTTAATTCGCGATTTGGCCTCAACTCAAACATTGAATAATAAAAACATATCCTTTACACAAAACTTGCTATGCAGGATGAACATACATATATTAAAAAAAAAAACAATTTCACTGCATGTGTTAACGAGTTTAAGCGCCATGGCCATAGTATATTATTAGTATACATCTTGGGTAGGTACGCTCATTAGGTACGTATATTTTATAATACTTTACAAACAATTATACTAATTTACTTACATTAGAATCACATTTTATTTTTAGTAGAGATAATTACAATTCCCTATAAAAAAAATTTAACACCAAATTAAAGAAAAATATCATCAGCGTTAAAAATAATTACCTACAGGGTTTTACACAAACAGAAAAAGAAATTTCTTAAATCGATACGCTTATATTAATTATCAACTAATGTATTTATTAACTCTGAATTCTATTCTATATATGAGCTTTTAAAGAAAACAGAATTATATTTACAATATTGAGTAGGCAATTATGACAGTATTTATCTAAATTGGTATTATTAATACGATTTCGAAGTATCCTACAACGTAAACAAACATTAATATGAGATTTAATTTTAATGTCGTACAAAATCCTAATTAATGCTACAGTAATACTCCTCTACATTCATTTACAATAATATAATTTGAGATAGAAAATAGGCTCCTAATTCTATTTCTCATATTTAGAACTTAAAGTAATCAAAGCGTCCACATAAAATTTTCCACATTTTCCACATTTTCCTTATACTTACCAAAAATTTAAACTTTTCAATTGGGCGTCATAGCGAAAATTAAGGATGTAAATTACCCCACTAAACAGAGCATCTTCACCCAAAGATCATAGGTCGAAATATGAAAAACAATTTTCGCCTTTCTATTTTCACCGTAAGATCATGAACTTCGTAAGTTTATAACCTTACTCGAGAGACGTGTCAACAGTTCACAATTTAACTTATTATTTTCCGTTAGTTTATAATCTCACCGCCAGAAACCGTGAAATTATACACTGGCATGAAGCTTGCACGGAACGGAATGCACCTTGCACGGTATACATCTCTAGTGATCAACTGTAGGGCTATGATGATTGCCATGACATATTATCTCATACGCTATCTCATAGTCACGTGACTGTTTCGACCAATGATATTACGAGAAAGCGTCACGTGACCACAAGATAACGCGTGAGATAATATGTCGTGGCGATCATCATAGCCCCCCTGATTACCTTAGTATGATAAGTTGATTTTTTTTCTAGAATCCCTTGAGGGTTCCTTGGAGAAAGTTGTTCAGATTCATGGTAGGAATCACATGCTAAAGTTTCGTTGACTTATTTTTAAAGGCACCCTATTTATTTGAGTGATGGATTTAGTGAGTCGTCTGTTACTGGTTTATTTTATTACTGGCCTTGTTAATCACGCGCAGACTATTTAAGCAGTTTCCTAAAGACCTGCGAGAGCGACGTCTTACGCACATTATTATTTTAAGATAGTCTTATCTATTACAATTTATCACTTCACTTTTAAGGAAGCTAACCACGTCAACGCTTTAAAAAAATCAATACTAGGTTAAATACAATTTATGTAACTTCCACAACTTTTGGAAGAAGAATAAATATGGTAAAGGCTATGATTAGGCTGACAGAAGGAGCGACGAGCGGGGCGTAATCACCGGCTGTGGCTAAGGCGCTCGCTGCAGCCTCTACACATTGTCGATAAGCAACGTGTTCTAAACACGTGATGGCGCAGAAATGTTGGTGTGCGCAGGCACCGTCACAGGCATCTGCACTGTCTTGCTTCACGTTATATGCTCGTAAGTACCTACAATAATAATTTTAATCATTTATAACATTTTTTTTCCAAGTAAAATGCTATTGACCTGAATGTTGGGTTCATTCTAGATCTCAATTTTGGGAATAAGACATTTCGATATCGATGGGAATTTATCCTGAGAAAATACACACACGACACATCAACACTTTCTAGGGATATTGTACGGTTTTTCATACAAAAGAGGTCTGTTTAAGAAGCTATAACAGCATACTTGAGATATACGGAGGGATACAATTTTCAGATGAGCAAGTGCTAAACCTAAATTTTCAATTCTAAAAATAAAAACTGCAAATAAAACTCACTTGTGGAAGGTGACAGTTTCGTGTGGCATCCCAAAGCGTAGTTTGTCTGCAAGGTTATGTAGGGAATATGCTGATACATCGTGTAGGCCGTAGTACTGAGTTAAGTTGTATTCTGGAGCCCATTCTGGAGAGCCCCCTCGGTTGGCGCTTACTAGGTCCAAGTAGTATTGAGTGTAGTCCAAAACCTGTGAAAAAGCAGGCGTTATTGTAATCCAATATTTAGTTTCAAAGAAATACATACGTGTGCAAATATATTCTCATGATATACATTGATACCTTCATACCCTTACAAAGTTTTGCAGACTTTCTAAAAGCAAAACTAATATACATTAAAAATCTAAGTTGATTGTAATTGAAAATCTATGTTGCCTTCCATTAGAGAAATTCAAGCGTAAACAAGTTTAACTGTCTACGAATGTAAATATACTACACAGAAATAGAAATAAGTGACATAACAAGTTCTTTGCAATTAACTTTCTCTTATTAAGAAAGATAATTACCACAGATACTAGCTTTTTAACCAAGACATATTTCGCGTGAAAAAGTAGCCTATGTCACTATCAGGCTCCCTAATGCAAATAATCTGCTCAATCTGACAAATGAACAAACACACTTTTGCATTTATATTACTGGTAAAAATGTACTACCTAGTACAGTAAATAATATTCTTAATGATTACATATTGACTGTGATTGAATGTGGCCGCTTAAGCTTAATTCATTTAACTTTCATGATCACGAATAATAAAAAGTTGGCATCTTTTTAACGAATTCCTTGCCAAATAACTACAAAGAAAACCGCAAGTCCTTCGCCAGTTTTATAAGTATTCCATGGAAAATAAAAAATTCCACGAAAAATGAAAGTTAAAGCTACATTTGTTTAATAAGGATTTTTCCAAACGCAATTCGAAGAACTTTGGCTAACAGAGCTTATTAGTAAGCATCCTTAAATAATTTCCTTGCGTTTTCTCCGAGAATTGATTCAGATTAATAATAGTTAGGTATTTCTTTGCACTAAATTATTTAAATAATTTTGCAATAATTCAAATTAAAAGAATATAGGATTGATAATTTCATCGACAGCCGGTTTGGTCGAATGTAAGTGATGCTGCCTCTTGATCAACGGGTCCTGGGTTCGATTCCCAGTCAGGTAAAATGTTTGAGTAAAAAGCAGAGGTTTGATCTCAGGTCATGGGTGTTCGTGTCTGTCTTTTTGTATGTTTCAAGGGACCCACGATACAAGGAAAACCCTTAGGCTCGTATTACAGAAGGAGACTGAAGTTTTGATCTATACTTAAGTATTGATTGCCTCTTTCTCTCACTATCAAAATTACAAAGACGACTGCTACTTAAGTATAGATCAGATTCTGAGTTTGTAATACGAACCTTTATGTGGGCCTTTGAGTGTGTTGTGTTTGTTTATTTTTTGAGTACCGATTGAAGACTTCACCCCTACTTGTCTCTACTACCGTCCAACGCTAGGACTGGTGCTCCGACGGAGTCTACACCAATACACCGCACCAGCTCTCACAGTATCAATAGCAAGATAGCTTTACCTTGCCAGTGTTGATGTCAAACTTATAGAGCCTCAGCCCGGGGTTTGAGGTGCCGGATGGATATCGGTGCGGGCTTACAGAAGGTGCAAGTAATGCCCATGACACCGGTCGATCTAGAAAAAAGATCAACGTTAGATATCCTGTAATTTATTTTATCTATAAATAACAACAACATTATATTAAAGTTACTGAAAGGCACTAAAACTAAGCACCCAAACTCTATGCTCTAAACTCTAAGCCAAGGTCTGAAACCTAGAATTTCGGAGCTACGCCTACTCAAATCACGTTTATCTAACAGACGTAAAATTCACCGTCACACAAGGTAGATCCTTTTCAGTCGAGTTTACAGACGGTTCCATTAAAAGTTTGTATTTCTTGAATTTCAACTACCGCCCACCAAAATATCTCCAACTTTGTAAAATATGGCACCAGCTTGTACGAAATATTTTACTTTAAATAACTGCTTTCCGCGGACACGAAATTCTTCACGACTTTTGGAATGTTTTATGTAGCTTTGGGTGAAGGTAATCGGCTTAGTTGATTTCACTATACAAACAAAAAAAATTATTGAATAAACAATGCCAAGAATATAATAATCACTTAAAATTTTTAACATAAACCGAAAAGTCAAAATGTCCCAACTTATAACCTTGTTTGCAAGTGAAGAAAGTAGGTGAATACGATGGTGCCCTAAATTCAGTATGAAACTGCGATTTAATTTGAACCTTTTCACCTACAGATAAGACACTTGGATTAAAGCATAGTCGAAAGTACTTACACATAACTGAAATACTATCTTTAAAAAAAATGTTCGCTTATTTTGGTAGACAGTCCAAAAACCTAATGAATCTTACCATTATCGTAAAACACGCGGAAAGTGTCAGCGTGTAGATGCCCATAGAATTGACCAGCAATGATCCGCGCATGTTTACGCACCATGCGCAAAAATTGCGCGTTTGCCTCCGCTGAGTACGCGTCGTAAGCCATGCGTGAGTCCGACCCTGGAGCTGCGTGGCCTACTATGTACACCTGGGAATAAATATTGAACATTAGTATCAATTATAGCATAGGTACTAGCTTTCTGCTCGGGTCTTAGTTTCCATGGGAGTTCGGAAAAATTATGCAGCCTATGTGTTAATATAATTATGTAGCCTATGTGGTTATCCAAGCCATTGTCTAGGAGTTTAATTTAAAGAGTTTTTTTTTTCGTTACGTTTTATTTGAATACGTAGCCCAGCAGAGTTCATTAACGACTAGCCCAAACTCTTAAACATAGAAAGCTGAAATTTTACACCAAAGGTCCTCTTAACTGTGTAGACTATGAATAAGGAAAGATTTTACAAATATCCTACGGTAACGAACACCCGCGCATCCTCTAAGCAAAGTAAATTTCGATAAACATTGTACCTTTGTGATTTCTTACGCTCAAGAGGGAAAATCACACTTCACCTGTTCAGCGAGTGTTTCTCATTAATTTACAATACAATGAAAGAAGATTTTTCGATACAATTCCAAAAAGCTTTTTGTAGTTGCAAACAGATGAGAAATTCATTGGAATTAAAAAGTGAAAACTCAGCACAGACCGTCCGACCTTTCAATTGATCGGCAAACAAACAGCACGGAGAAAAACGCAAAAATAAATATTTAAATTGAATCTGAATCCAGGGGATTTGTTAGGAAGCCCGCCCTAGGAAAAATAAATTGGTTTCCTAACTCAAACGTGACGTAATAACCAACCTGTAGTGTTTCATATCACCTGCCCGACATTCCGGAAAATGTGGTATAAATAAAAAAAAACATATAGGTAGTAGCAACCTTGACTAGTAAGTCATTTTATATGGACTGATGGAAACGCGAATCCTCGTCATGTTGATCCATGACCATGTATTGATTCAATACGTGAAATGATAATTTTATGATAACGCTAAAACAAAAGGATGACGTCATACTCTCGTTCAGTAAAGATACTCAAATGATTTGCTACATTGTAAGCAAAAGGCTAACTTTTACCTTGCTTATCATTTGGGTTGGTAAAACACAATAAATAAGTTAAAGGACATCATTCACGGCCCATACAAAAAATTAAGTGGCAGCCAAAAAAGGAATTATTATTTCGAAAGAACATATTCTAAACATTTTTTAGTATTATAGCTAAGCTGTACGACCATTACTAGATTTGTTCTTGACACTTATAAATCTGGATTTCAAATGTTCCGGCCATAGAAAATAATGTTTCAATAGATTGTGATACAAAACTTTTTTCGTATTAGGTTAGGTTAAATTCTAGATTTAAAAAAGCATTTAAGCTTGAAAATCTAAATTTTTAAGCTTAAAAAAGGAAAATTCGTAAAGGTCGTACAGCTTAGCTGTCATAATAAAAAAAATTAAGAATAATATGTCGTTTTGAAATAATAACTTTTCTTTTTATGGCCGCCACTTTTAAATTTTGGTACGTTTTGAATGTTGTCCTTTATTTTTAATTAACAGCTACTCATGCGTCTACATGCTTCCTATACATATCTAACAATCCCTATAATATTTAAAATATATATAAATATATAAAGAGGTTCTGACGTCCATAAAACTTACCCAATAGGGAATTTATTGTAAATAGAAAAGGAATCATCATTTTTACCATTTTTATTACAGAACGAAAGCTCTTCGGAAAATTGATCTTGGAATAGTACAGCACTATTGTGTTAGGAATTTTAGTAAAATGCTAAAACTAACAAGAATACAGGATAATACCGCTGGTTATGAAAGAAAATTCAGCCAAAATACAACCTCTAGCGGTCGGGCTTTTCTTCTCAGTCCATTGTTGTTTGTATCAAATCACATTATATCTTTAGCTTGAACATAGTGTAGAAAACGTCTAACTTATATTATGAACTCAAATTCTGTTCCACAATTTTTTGTGATTTTTTTATTTTCTGTGACACTCACTTTACTATTTTGTTTAAAAACTACTAAACGCGAAGGTTGTAGTTTTTAAACAGCAGCACGTCAGGTTACCCATTTGCACGTGAAAGTTGGCGCTATTACAAGCAAGATAAAGTCGACGTCATGTTCAAAATTTACATAGTATTTTTATTTACTTAGTGTAATGATGATGATCATATGCATGTTCCATAAAAAATAGTTAATAGGAGAAAAAAAAATGTGTTACCCGGTTCTGTGATGGAAAAATTAAAATCTACTTCATTTTAAATTGCAATATTTCTATAATAAGCGGTGATAGCCCAGTTGGTAATGAGCCAGACTTGTAATCCGAAGGTCGTGGGTTCAAATCCTGGTGCGGGCCTGTACCACTAAATTCGTCTTTTCGGATTTATGTACGGATTTCTAATTATCACTTGCTCAACGGTGACGGAAAACATCGTGATGAAATTTTTCGAAAGACGAGCGGTCCACCAATCCGCATTGGGCCAGCGTGGTGGACTACGGCCTAAATCCCCTTCGTGTTTCGAAGGGAGGCTCGTGCCCCTCAGTGGGGACGTATATGGGCTGGTAAAAAATTTCTATTATTCCTGATATTTCCCGCAATAAAGATACTGCTAACGATTTACTCTGTGGTTCGGTATAGCCGCCATGTTACCATTCGTAACAGTAAGTTATTACTGGCTGCTGTAATTATTCATAATTGTGGCTGGGAATTTGTGTTTTTCCTGTAATATGCACGGGATTTGTTACTTCGTAATAATAATACCTGTAATGCAGGCACAACAGATAGACGCGTATCAAAATGGAAGGCACTGACGTCTATTTCACTGCAGAGAAAATGTAAATCTAATTCTCATTATTAATTACTAGCTTTCCGCCCGCGGCTCCGCCCGCGTGGACTACTGGTTATATAGTACCCAACTGTGTTATAAAATGCAGCCTATGTCCTTTCCCAGGCCCTAATCTATCTCAGTTCAGTGGTTTAGGCGTGAAAGACGGACAGACAGACAGACAGACAGAGTTACTTTCGCATTTATAATATAAGTAAGGATTTTTAGCTATCATTATTTTTCTAATTTTTTTCAGCATTATTTATTTGTTGCTGAATACTGTACACATTAGGTGGAATTAGGCTAGTGTTTAGTATACTTTGTAACTGCGCCTTATTCAATTATCTGTTGATATCTTTGTTTTAAACAGGGGCAATCCCAGGGGGGCTACTACCGAAGACGTTAGTTGATAATTTGCGAAAGTTTCCAATAAATTGTTTGTCTAGTGACTATGTGTCCTGGTTAGTCATAGACTAGACTCTAGTCTATGACTAACCAGGACACATTTTCACTCTCCAAGTTTATTTATATGTGTAGTATTGTACATTTTCACTCTCCAAGTTATTTATATGTGTAGTAGTATTTGTATGTGTAGTATTTGTATATTGGGGATACATGAAACATGAAACATGTATCCCCAATATGTTGGGGATACGTGGGGATATATTGGGGATACATGAATATTGTGTAGTTCAGTTTGTGACCGACCATTAAACCGTGTTAACGAGATCTCGGTGTTTAATTTGTGAATTAACCAAAAACAGGATAATGTGATAATTAAGGATAATAATCCTTAACAACTTTAATATGATAATAATTTTCTATTGATATGAATGATCCTCCAAAATCTTGGGCTGCAACCGCTCCTGGTTGCAAAATACCTAAGCGTAGATAAAAAGATATTGTAGGTATTTAAATATTCAGCATCGTTACCCGCCACCCAGTTTTTACATTAAAAGTTGTTAGTCCGACATTACTTCATGAAATACTTCAGACAAGTGAAATTTTGTACCGGATGGCTCAAGCCTTATGATTAGGTAAACCCATGCGCTATTTTGAGGCTATTGGGTGTAGACTGTAGGTTTCAAAATAAGTGGACGGATCACCCGTCTGATGACGACACCCTTTATAGATAGATATAGATTTTTTTTAATTATAAGATGGGTTAACTCTTGACCTCAATCTTGATCATAAAGGTCAAAGATGAGGTCGACGATGGAGCGAGTTAACCCAGAAAATTCCTATAAAGGCACTGGTACGCACCAACGGAACACAGCAAACTGTTTGGCGTCGGACTTTGGTAGGAGGGTGGTCGCGAACCAGACGGCCCTTTACAGAGCCTACCGAACCGCATAAGACCATAAGACGCCACCTCAGATTGAAAACAAACTGAGGTGTCGTTGCCTAAGATGGATTACTAGGAGGCAGGTCTCATTTTTATTTCCTTAGTCGCCTCTTAAGACACACACGGAAAGAGATGGGGTGGTCTTATTCTCAACCGATCACCACACGGCGATATAGATATAGATAGCTATAGAAGTCTATGTTTAAGTCTAAACTAAAAGGTACCGATTTTCAAATCCTTTGGCTTAGTCCTAAATATCTATTAAGCGCTCCACTAACAATACAATGCCAATGATGATGTATTGTTTGGAAATCCTGTAATGGTAGCTAGTTGGAAATCCAAATAGTTTCACCTGAAATTATGATCTACGCAGTTAAATACGAGCTTGTGGTGTTTAAATCTTTCAATCGAGTTTAGTATAATTTGCTTTTAGTTTGATCTTCATTTATTAAGAATCTAATGTATGACTTGTGAGCTCTACATATGAACTGACTATCGGACGAAAGTAAGATTTATTAGAGGATCGTCTCAGTGTTTTTTTCCCATACAAACGGCGTCAATGGATTCCATCCCCTAAACGTCAACGAATCCCTGGGAAATTTTGGTATAGTATTAGAAACACCAAAGACTAGGTCCGTACGTTTTGATTTTTGTGATATTTATAGTAGACAAAAGGATATTTGAGACTAAATATCAGCATTTTTTGCCAAAAAAATTCTCAACATTTAAGAGGTGACTGTTGAAAAACTAAAAACAATTTTGGAAAAAACAAAACGTACAAACCTCGTTTACACGCTTACAAATCGATAGATACCAAAAACGTACGATTATATTAAGTTTTTGGGGTAGGAATCCATTGACGCCTAAACTTATAATTTTGGAAATAAAACTCGGCATTTCGCCGGAAAGCTGCAATTGTCCCTTTCGCAAAGTCTAAGGCGGGTGTTCGACATCGAGACAGCATGAAAAACAACTGAGACGCTAGTCCAAACTGAGACGCTCCTCTTAAGTTATTTTTTTTCTTTTCTTTATTCATTATTTTCTTTATCGTGTCATAATGATAACCATACGTGGTGAACTGGACTAACCTTGGTGGTCAGAGGTTTCAAATTGCCAAATGCCTCTGACTTGGTTTTACGAATATAATCAGTCGACAACAGCCGGGACCGAAAGCTTAACTTGCCCTCTGAAGCACTGAAATGCTCGTGATGAATTGCCCCTTGGTCACCCATCAGGTTGCCTGCCGCTGTGTACAATGCTTAGCCACACTGATCGGTTGAGATCAGCGAGCGCAACTTGCCTACGAGCGCTACAAGTCTACGTTACGCCGTTAATTAACAAATAACAATTTCTTAAGAAATAACAAATAATCAAAACCTAAAATCCTGTATTCAAACCATCATTCTGAATGATTTTCCAGTGGAATTTTTTTCTCTGGAAAATTTTCAATTATTTTTACATTTCTTGTATTTTCTACTTCAACATTTAATAATCTATATGAATACACACTATTTTTCAATAAAAACCATAAACAAAAGTGTAAAACACGACAATCAGAAAAGTACATCACCGTACTCACCGTAGAAAGTACATCACCGTACTCACGGTTTTCACCGTGTGGTGATCGGTTTAGAATAACACCACCCCATCTCTTTCCGTGGGTGTCGTAAGAGGCGACTAAGGAACGCAAATGAGACCTGCCTCCTAGTAATCCATCCCAGGCAACAATACTTCATTTTTTTTCTAAATCTGAGGTGTCGTCTTATGGTCTCATGCGGTGTGGTAGGCTCTGTAAAGGGCCGTCTGGTTCGCGACCACCCTCCTACCGAAGTCCGACGCCAAACAGCTTGCTGAGTTCCGTCGGTGCGTGGGAGTACCAGTGCCTTTACAGGCATTTTCTGGGTTAACTCGCTCCATCATCGACCTCATCTTAGACCTTATGGTCAAAGATTGAGGTCAAGAGCTAACCCATCTTTTAATAAATAAATAAGTACATAACATCGCATTCCGACATCGGCGCGGCGTGGTTTCGCGGTACATTGCGTAGCGCCAAACTAGGTGAATACTGTTAGACGACCTTAGTAACTATGTTGTTATAGGTTCATTCCACCATTCTATTATATCTCATTTATATCTCATTTCTACATTTAACTGCTACAAGTAAAATTTTAATTAACGATGATCCCATTTCTTAGTCTAAACTATCTTTTTTCTAAGAAAATCTATCTGTTTGTCGCCCACGCTGGATCTAGATATTACTTACTGCCATCAAGGCTTTAAAGATGACCCCGCCTGAACCCGTCCGTCTATACATCAAGCTCGGTATATTACTATATTCTAAATGTGAATGAAAGTTTGTTTGTTTGTTACACTTTCACGCCTAAACTACTGATCCGATTTTGATGAAATTTGGTATAGAGATAGATTAGACCTTCAGGAATGCTATAGGCTACATTTTATCCCACAGCTCGGCACGATATAACCTGTAGTCTACGCGGGCGGAGCCGCGGGCGGAAAGCTAATATAAGTATATTATTGTATATGTGGTGATTTTTTAGTTATTGAAACTTTAGGTGGTGAGAGTCTAGGTCTAGTTATAAGTAATCTGTCGCATTATCTTAAGGTCCGCTCACACTTTCTAGTCATTGTGTAGGCTTATATATTTAAAGCCTGTTTTCAAGGGGCATTTGGTGTTGAGAACTATGTTTTTCAGAGCTACACGGAAAACTGGGATCCACAACTCATTTGCCGACGATATTGTACAACAAAAAGCTTTCTAAGCTTCTCTAATTAGGACCAAGGCTTGACCTCTGTGAATTTCTGTAATCGTATTTAAAACTAGCATTCCGCCCGGGAATTCGTTCCCGTGGGAATTCGTGAAAATTATGTAGAGAAAAAACAAAAATAGTGTCTAATTCTTGATAAAATGTCGTCCACAATCGTGAGTTTGCCAATGTCAGAGTATTTTAATCAATATTAAAAGAGCAGTGATAGCCCAGTTGGTAATGAGCCAGACTTGTAATCCGAAGATCGCGGGTTCAAATCCTGGTGCGGGCCCGTACCTACACATTCGTCTTTTCGGATCTATGTACGAATTTCTAATTATCACTTGCCCAACGGTAAAGGAAAACATCGTGATGAAATGACCCGTCCAAGAAAATTTTCGAAAGACGAGCGCTCCACCAACCCGCATTGGGCCAGCGTGGTAGACTATGGCCTAAATCCTCTTCGTGTTTCGAAGGGAGGCCCGTGCCCCTCGGTGGGGACGTATATGGGCAGGTAAGAAAAGAGAGAACAGTGACTTCGCCAATATCAAGTAAAGAAACTGGGTGCAGCACATCAGAGCCACATCATCAACGGATGAGTTGATCAGCAGGGTGCACCGCTAGAAGGTGAGGATGACGATTTTGGGGCAATAATATGTTATGAGACCACACACCCCCAAAAAAGTGCTCAAACACTTTAACACATTGACTTATATATACTTAATTATTCACTCATCTAACTTGTGATTGTGAGTAGCTAATTGTATCCTCACAAGCGCTCAGTCTGATACAGATATTTATGCCGTGTGGTGATCGGTTGAGAATAACACCACCCCATCTCTTTCCGTGGGTGTCGTAAGAGGCGACTAAGGAAACACAAATGAGACCTGCCTCCTAGTAATCCATCCCAGGAAACGACACTTCATTTTTTTTCTGAATCTGAGGTGTCGTCCTATGGTCTCATGCGGTGTGGTAGGCTCTGTAAAGGGCCGTCTGGTTCGCGACCACTGTGTTCCGTCGGTGCGTGGGAGTACCAGTGCCTTTATAGGCATTTTCTGGGTTAACTCGTTCCATCGTCGAACTCATCTTTGACCTTTATGATCAAGATTAAGGTCAAGAGTTAACCCATCTTATATAAAAAAAGATACTCTGTTACGGGAACTACTATAACACCTTTTAATAGCTTCAAGCTCTCCAGTTGACTATGTATTATTGAGTGGCTATTCCAAGTTGACCGTGTGCCTCCCTAGAACCTGTTTAAATATTACTTGCCGTGCAATTCCGAAGAGGCGATTAGATTAACGAGTTTCTAATCTGTAATTTATTAGGGCAGTACCGGACTTCCTTCGTGTTCCGTTCGCTTGTTATGAAACCGTATACGGACGGCGGTCATAAATATGTGGCCTCCTTTATGGTAAGTTACTTGCTGCTTTGGTAGGTTTATCATTTTAAGCTTCTTTTAATGTAGTAGTTTTCATTTTTTTTGGTTCGCCTAAGCTACTAGATGAAAAGCTGTTCTGAGAGCTATCTTATAAAATGTTAATTACACAAGTCCCATAGTAAAATGTTTGTTAATTGAGACATTTTGAGAAAAAAGGAAGTCTACGCACCTAACATATTATAATAATGATAAACCTAATATCAAAATATTTGGCAAAAGATTCAATTAAAAAAATTTAAAACACGTTTGTTTTAAATGTTTAACAATATTCTTGTAAATTGGCATTATAAGCGGTAGCGGTAAAAGGTTTTAAATCTAAGGCTCGAGTAATATGTATATGTTTAGTATGTATAGTAGGTTTTCATAAGTAACTCACCATATTTCTATTAGCAGTAGCCTTATCGAGTACTCCATCCAACCAGTCCCACTGTTTCTTGGCGGCAGGGTTGTTCGACTCCCGCGCACCGAAAAGGTTCGTATTCAGCACCACTATCCTTAGCTTACTCTGCGTCTGCTCTATTGTGTAGTAACCACCTGTATGTAAAAAACAACAGTTTTCAATTTTCATTTTTATAAAAAGTAAACTTATCAGATACCAACTGATGCGTTTAGTGAATTTATAATAAAATTGAATTTAGATAAAATGTGAAAATGAAACTTTTTTACAATAATACAAACATCAACGCGGTCTAGGGATATTGCACGATTTTTCATACAAAAATACAAAAAAGGTCTGTTTGATAAGCTATAAAAGCATACTCGAGATACATGGAGGGCTATAATTTTCAGACCTTGCAAGTGCTAAACCTGAATTTTAAATTCTAGTGAATAAATTTTGTTTTACTTGAAATTTGTAATAACGTGACGGAAACGAAAACGAAAATGCACTTTTTGTCTGCTTTTTCTATGAAAATAGTCAAATTTTCACCATTTTTTTGTTCATTTCCGTCACGTTTTCATAAATTTCAAGTAATAGAAAATTTATTGATTAGAATTGAAAACTCAGGCTTAGCACTTGCTCGTCTGAAAATTATAGCGCTCCATGTATCTCAAGTATGTTTTTGTAGCTTCTCAAACAGACTTCTTTTGTATGAAAAATCGAGACCGTGTTGATGTGTATATTTTCTCATCTTTATCGTAAAAAGCATTTTCTTTAAAGATTTAAGCATGTCAGGTTACCCATTTACACTACGAAAGCCGGCACTATTACAAGCAAAATAAGGTAGACGTCAAGGTCAATATGTATCTAGGCTGATATGCTGCGGCGTGTACAAGGTTAGGTTAGGTGTGTTAATGTAATGAGTCTCCAAATCATTGAGTTAGTCATAACTTTTCTAATAAGTAAATCGTATCATTATTATATCAGCCGCAAGACGCCCACTGCTGGACATTGGCCTCTCCCAGTATCGATCGGTTCTGTGCCACTCGCCTCCAACGGCTTCCCGCAAACTTTGCTATATCGACAATTCACCTTATGTGAAAGCCATCCTTCGCTGCACTTATCAAGATTGAAATCAAAGAGATAAATTGTTTGTCTTAAGGATCACATACTAGTTCTTCGTAAACATTATTTATAAAATATTTTTAACAAAAAATTTACCCGCCTTCAAAAAGGGTGAATTAATTTTTTAAAGCTATGGTCACGAGTAAGTAGTGGTTACTGGTAAAACAGTAAATAGGTGAATTCATAACGGAATATGGTAAAAAGAGAGTAATTTTTTTTTGACGTCGGCGCCGATCAATTACTCGCATGACTATTAAATTTATCTGACTTTTTATACTGCCAAAAAAAGCTTGTGCGAATAATTATTTCATTAATCAAATCAAATCAAATAAAATCATTTATTCGCTTAAAACACGGTATAAATAGATGTCATAAAAAAAAGTACAGTCATGTTTTGCTATTTAAAATCAGCATGCGAATGTCATTATATAAATCAAGATATTAAAATTAAGACGAAAATAAAAATTACACAATTCTAAAAATAATGTCAAATTAATTAAATGTCATGAATGAATGAAATATAAATTGAAATTATAAGATGTCATAAAATATTTTTACAATGCAGTTGCTCGGAAATGGCCCCGTAACATGGCCACGGAGTGTACGTTTACATACCCCATAAAACACATGTCATGTTATGGAATTTCGAAATGAGAAGACGATTTAGAAAAGAAATAAAAAATTTGAACTAATCAGCAAATAAACCATTTTTCATATACAAAAATTCAACTTCAGTGACTATTTTGTGATCCAGTAAAGTAATTTTTTTTATTAAATGATGCATAAAAAGTAAGCAAAAAGTGAATAAAATACTGACAAAAATGTATGACGCAATAAAGAGTAGCTGGTTTGATAATTCAGTGTTCTTTTGACAAGTGAGAGTAATACCTTTTTCATAAAGCTTCATACTGGCTTTATAGAATGACAGTAAAGAGTTTTTATGCCTGACAAAATAATTATTTCTGACGAAAATCTTGATTTTCAGTGAAATAAAATATAAAAGTTAATTATTTATTTTACTTTTTCAATAAAATAAATCTTATTTCTAACAAATAATTGAACTATTTAATCATTTCTGTAGACGCAATTGGCATTTTATTTACTTCGCCTTTGCCTCATAAATGTGGAAAAACATTTTGCTCGCCATTGTTTTGCCCGCCATTTGAAATTATTTGTTCAACATAATCATTTTTGTGTTATAAAAATGTTAATTCCTTAATGTTTTGTGTTTAATTGTAAAATATTAGTGCACAATGTTCAATTGTAACACGTTTTCAGTGAATGTTGATTGAAAATACTATCTTTTAAGGACTTTGGATATACCTATACGATGTAAGTTTTTGACAACATTTTTTTTAGTTTTTTTTAAAGTTTTTCCTCGGCTACTGCATTGTAAAACGTTGAACAATATACGTGCCTTAGGTAATGTGTAACTGGAGCCCTATAAAACACTCGCTTCGCTCGTGTTTCAAATGGGCTCACGTTACACATTACCTACGACACTAGTATCGTTAATAACTATTACAATGCAGTTGCTCGGAAATGACACCGTAACATGGCCACGGTGTGTACGTTTACGTACCCCATAAAACACATGTCATGTTATGGAATTTTAAAATGAGAAGACGATTTTGAAAAGAAATAAAAAATTTGAACTAATCAGCAAATAAACCATTTTTCATATACCAAAATTCAACTTCAGTGACTGTTTTGTGATCCATTAAAGTTATTTTTTTATTAAATGTTGCATTAAAAGTATGCAAAAAGTGAATAAAATACTGTCAAAAATGTATGACGCAATAAAGAGTAGCTGGTTTGATAATTCAGTGCCCTTTTGACAAGTGAGAGTAATACCTTTTTCATAAAGCTTCATACTGGCTTTATAGAATGACAGCAAAGAGTTTTTATGCCTGACAAAATAATTATTTCTGACGAAAATCTTGATTTTCAGTGAAATAAAATGTAAAAGTTAATTATTTATTTTACTTTTTTAACCCTAGATAACTAAACTACATTCACGGTTACATAATAACTAAACATTAGCCGAACGGACTACGCAATAAAAAAACACGATATTGTCGAAAATATTTATTAGAAATAGGAACTTGTTCCGTGGCACAAATTTAATGTTAAATAGGAACTTAATCATAATAAAATATTAACAAAAACCTTATTCTAAACATTTACTATACATATCAACATTGTGAGGGCCACAAATTGCATTTTTGCATTTCATGCACCGATGTTTTGTCATCTTTCGCGCCTTTGATGGACATAGATGATACATTTTGCGCATATTTGACGTAGAATGGATAGCGGCTTCTACGTCAGGTGTCATGCCCAGAATATCCTGTATCATAACTTTGATATCTCGTCGCAAAGTTACCGTCTGTAATCTCTGCTGCAGCCATGGCAAATCCTCCAATTCTCTCGCTTCTGCTCTTGGACCTGGTACAAAATGTATTAGGTTCCGTCTCAAAGTGCAAGTAGAAGCTGATCTAGGTGTAGTCGAGCATTTATATTTATTTTTCCCAAAGAGGTTACTTGTAGATGGATGGATAACACGTAAATTATTCTTAGTAGAGTTATCATTACTTGCACTGTCTAAATTATCATCTGAAGGGTCATCAGAAGAGTAGGTATATGACTTGAGTTTGAGCTCTATTACTTGGGCGAATGATATCTTCGTCAGATTCCATCTTACTTTTAGTATTAGGAGGATCGGAATCGCTGTCAGTGTATTTCTTGCAACAAATGATCCTCTGTTTCCGGAGACGAGTTGTCCGATGGCTCTTCGTGTTCATCTTCCATCTCCTCTTCGAGCCACTTGCGTATCTGCTCCTTTTGTCGTCTCAACTCCATCTAAAATTAGATTGAAAAAAAATGTATCAATCAATACACACGTTCCAAAAACTATTCATTGAAAACCACGCTCATTGGCATGAAATCTCAAGTAAATGTTGTAAATAACAAAATTTTCATGCTTAACTAAGTAAAACAATTTAAATAAACTTTGATTTTCAAAAATATCTGAAAGTAAAAACAAAACAACTAAAAAAATACAGTGACAGTAATTCACTTACCTTTGCATAAAAGTTACGTTATAACTAGACTTTCGTCGAGTGGACGACGGGATGGTCACAGGGCGCGTCCTGTTAAGCGTGTGACTGCAAATGCGTCACACGTGGTGTTATTTACAGTAATCAGGAAGGTAGAAAAAGAGCGGAGGGCAGGGGGCGCGGGCAAGTGCCCGAACTGGACTTTGGCGGGGGGGGTGCGTAGTCGTCTGGACGAATGTTTAGTTATCTAGGGTTAATAAAACAAATCTGATTTCTAACAAATAATTGAACTATTTAAAAATTTCTATTGGCGTTTTAACTTCGCCTTTGCCTCATAAATGTGGAAAAACATTTTGCTCGCCATTCTTTTGCCCGCCATTTGAAATTATTTGTTCAACAAAATAATTTTTGTGTTATAAAAATGTTAATTCCTTAATGTTTTGTGTTGTTAATCGTAAAATATTAGTGCACATTGTTCAATAGTAACACGTTTTCAGTGAATGTTGATTGAAAATACTATCTTTTAAGAACTTTGGATATACCTATATTATGATGTAAGTTTTTGACAAAAAAAATTTTAGTTTCGTTTCCTCGGCTACTGCATTGTAAAACGTTGAACAATATACGTGCCTTAGGTAATGTGTAACTGGAGCCCTATAAAACACTCGCTTCGCTCGTGTTTCAAATGGGCTCACGTTACACATTACCTACGACACTAGTATCGTTAATAACTAAAAACCTACGCAGCTCTAAATTTTTGTCAAACAGTTCTTTGATGTCATAAAAGTTTTGTGAACTAATCCATTTAAATAATTTCAATTTGAATAATCTAATATTAAGTAATTTCAATTCGCTGGGTATATTATTATATATTTTGATACACAATGATAAGCAGCTATTTAAATATTTCGTAGATTTTGGAGCATTATCATAAACTAGGTCCTGTTCAAACTGGCGCCAACGTCCAAAAAAAATTCCTTTCTATTTACCATATTCCGCTATGAATTCACCTATTTACTGTTTTACCCGTAACTACTACTTATTCGTGAACATAGCTTTAAAAAAATATTTCACCCTTTTTGAAGGCGAGTCAATTTTTTGTTAAAAATATTTTATTTTATTATTTTAAAGGTTATCATTTATCATTAATATTACTCCCTCATAGATTTATTATAAAGCACTAAATCACCCGAGATTAAAGAGCTTTCACCCCTCTTGATACCCACGGAAAGATATGAGGTGGTGATATTCACAACCAGTCGCAAAGATGGTAAGAAAGATTCGGGGTAGTACAATTCTCAAACCGATGGCCAGATGGCATGAACGATATGGGGTGGTGATATTATCAACCGATCACCAGACGGCAGGAAAGATGTGTGGTGGTAATATACTCTACCGGTCACTAAACGGTAGAGCACCAGGACACAAAGGAGAACCAAAAATCGACATGGCCAGATGGCATGAACGATATGGGGTGGTGATATTATCAACCGATCACCAGACGGCAGGAAAGATGTGTGGTGGTAATATAGTCTACCGGTCACTAAACGGTAGAGCACCAGGACACAAAGGAGCCCCAAAAATCAACTTAAAAGTCTCAGGGAACAACTTCGTTTTTGCTTCCTATTATCATCCACATATATGACCGTAAATATCAGTTTTTTTTTAGCTTAACTACTGAACGATTAAGATTTGTGGGACCAATCTGAAAGTAGATGCTTCCGAAATAAAATAAAAAAATTGAAATCGGTCTACAAATGTCGGAGTTTCACCCGAATTGAGAACCTCCTCCATTTTTTTGAAGTCGGTTAAAAAGAACTACGGTCTATGATAGGTAACGCTTTTGATGCTAACAGTAAATGGACGGATCGCTATTCAATTGGGCTATTAACGCGAAAATTTAAGAGGTATCTCGCCTTTGAAGTACGTTTGAAGTCTGCCAGGTTGCTTTATCTGTCGATTGTAGTCACGTGTCAACGCGCCGCTATTGCTTCTATCCAGCAATTTCTAAGCATTCATTATGACATTCAAACTGACCTTCTTTATTAAAGTCGATGGTGAAGGCATAAGATTTTGGAAAATAATTATTTTACACAAAGTGGTTTTAATTTTATCATTCAAAATCATTTTTATCATCTTCATCTAAATATATAAAAGGAGAAACTGACTGACTGACATATCAACGCACAGCCTAAACGGCTAAACGTAGACACTTGAAATTTGGAAAGGACGTAGCTTAGGTACCGTAGAGGTGCACTAAGAAAGGAATTCCCGAAATTCCCACGGGAACGGGAATTAGCGGGAAAATGTTTTTGTATGAAAAATCTAAACCGCTTAAGTTAGACGCTTGAAATTTGGCATGCAGGTACTTTAGTAAACTTAAAGCTTAGTTGCAACAGGATATTGCAAAATTCCCACGGGAACGGGAGTTAGCGGGAAAAAACTTTTGTATGTAAAAATCTAAATCACGTAAGATAGATGTTTTCAATCTGGGTACTCTGTACAAAAAAAAATAACACGCAAACGAAATTGCGGGCATCAGCTAGTACTTCATATTTAGTGATTACTTTGGATAGCATATTTCTCGTTCGGGGTACATTTTACCATGATCCAGGCTTTGAAGATCAGGTAATTACCATGGAGCAACTACCATCTGACCTCCGTAACCCTGCTAACAGGATGGGAACCTGGCCGGATTGAATCATGGATACACATTCAAATACATTTAAAAAAAATAAAAAAATATGAGAATAATTTATGTTTGTTTCATTGAAACCACTATTAACAATCCATAACAATGATTATAATATTATTTTTTACTGTACATGTATCTGTACACAGGCCACTTTATAGCTCGCATAGCTCGTCTGCGGTTTACTTCACTTTATAAAAGCTTTTACATTCACAGCGTTGTGGTGGTGGGTTTGTGGGGTGCGTCAATTTAGCTGATTATCGCGATATTAAATGCTGAATTAGCAGCGAAAGTGAAACATTGAATACACGCGCTCAAGTGCTCCGCGTTTCAAAATGAGCAAATCCTCCCACTTTATGTTAGTCCCGTGCCCAGAAGTGGGACAGATATATGTAGAAGACAAAGGCGCCTGCTGCTACTTTTCTTGAACATTTAATATTCTGTTAAGGAACTCTAGAGTTTTGTATTGTAGGGCTTATTCCCTACGTCAGCCTCTTGTCCACAATACAGTTGACGTAGGAACATTGGCTGGGACTGACAGGTAGTAGGGTAAATGCTCTTTCCGAAGCACAGTATCATCTTACTTCAAGGATAGGCCTAGAAGACTGTGAACTGCTGAGAAAGATTCATAAAGCAAAGTTGTGTGACTCTGGATAACATCCACTATTCAAATCTCCGATATCCTCCGATCGCTCTCAATTTTTCTAGATAACAGAAACAGTCAATTGCATCACATACCACTTACTTGTAAGTGTTTTGTTATGAAATAAAATATATTTTATGTTCAAATTATTAGGAAGGATGCCTTAATTTGCACTTGGAGAAGCGTATTAGCAATCGCAACGCGATTATGAAATAGGTACTGTTTTATGGTCTTACCTTGGTCCACTTCTTTCTTTCATGACATGGATTGTGATATTGCTGACCGACACTACTAGACAAGTACAATACTTACCATTCTCAAAAGTCTGTAGTGCTTCTAAAGGCAGCCACTTCATCCACAGATTGGTGAGCCTCTCCGAAGGCGCTGGGTCAGTGTGACCCAGAACTGGGAAGACGAAATGCGAGCTGAATGTCCCTCGGAGAAGTTCTGTTATGTTTCTTATCGCCTGGTACTTCTTGTCTTCGTTGATGTTTGAAGTTATGTCACTGTGGAGTACGGTCTTTATAAATTTTTCTTATAAAAATGTAAGTGGTCTAAAAGTCGAGTAAGATAGTAAGTAAAAGTAATTTTTTGGAAAAATCTCGTGCTTTTCCAATTTTTTACGAAAACTTGAATTTATTTCAAATTTTTCGTTTGTCATTTCATTTGAGACCATTCCGCGCTAAATAAGATTGTTTTTCCTAAGCATACGTGAATTTTAAAAAATTGCAAGAGTCCTATTCAATTAGGTGATTCTACCTCATTCAAATTTTAAAATACCTTTACTTTTTGGAACATAAAAAATAAGTCAAAGTAGTGAATAACACTAGCTCTTTAGTTCTTTTAACATTAAGTTAAGCACATTATGAAGTTAAAACAAAAAAATACCAGTAATTTTTATTATAATAACCCCTTTCAGAGGGCGTGACTAGTACTGATATTAATAAGCAATCTTATAACATGAGTAATTATTTTTGGACTCAGATTAATGTCAGTAATTCCTAACATCAGTGAATTACACCCCAATTAGTAGCCTAAAAGCTTGTACCTTCCCGAGGTAAAACGAGATTATTCTATATAACCCACGCTATGTTTTGAACCAAAATCCTTTACTTAAAATACAAGAGCATAAAACAATATTGATGTTTATAAAAACAAATATAGAGGTATTTTAGGGACTCGTTTTTTTACAACAATCTCATTAGAATAATCATGTACTCATTTACTTATACATAATCTAACGTTTTTCCTATTTGAAGTAGTAATTTCTAGTAATCATCAGAATGGGATGTATTGTTACTAAAAAAAATTTACCCATGTTACCATTTATTCCAAGTTATACTATACAAGCATTCCGGAAATTATGTAGCCTATGTCCATCGGGGATAATGTAGCTAAAAAGCTGGTGAAAGAACTTTTCGATTGGTCCAGTAGTTTCGGAGCCTATTCAATGCAAACAAACAAACAATCAAATCATTCCTCTTTATAATATGTATAGAAGATAGAAGAATAATTACGCAGGCAACCTTTTACAATAAATGTCTCATAAGTTACTCAGAAATCAGTAAACTTAATAGGAGTGCTTCAATGTTTTATGCCTAAGCATTTTTTTTATTTTCTGCGACTTGCATTAAAATCAGAAAAATCGTCATTTCACCAAACCTAGATATTTCTCAATTTAAACGATGTTTGACGTTTAATTAAAATCAAGTTATAAGTTAAATCGATGGAGTGCAAGACGTTAAATCGGGTTCATTTAAGTCCGAGTTAAAATCTGGATTTAAAAAAATGCTGCAATTAAGCACAATAATCAACTTACCCGGTCCACAAGACGAATTCGACATTTTCCGAGTGTCGTGTCCGCATGTATCGGGCCGCTGACTCTATAAGGGCTAAGGGACTGTCGCATGAGTAGTCTCCGAAGCGACCCGAAGCCCTGTGATGACCCGAACTCCCTCTTTCGTCCGTGCGTCGACATTCTGGGGGTTAACAAATTTGTCTTAAACAACCAATATGTTTTTACATAATTTTGTTAATAATAAAGTGTATTTAATTTATACTAAGAAAAGAGTAAAACAGTACGAAAAATAGCGTTATGTAAAAATAATTAAAAAATGCTACGTAAATCCTACTTCCTACTAATATTATAAATTCAAAAGTTTGTGAGGAAGAATGGATGGATGGATTAATGTTTATTACTACATCACGCAAAAATTACTTTATTTTTTATTTTTAGAATGAGCTAAATGAACATTTACTGAATGGATTTTATTGAAACTTTGCAGTTGAATAGCTTAGACTTCAGAATAATACTTAAGCTACATAATTTTGAAAATTCTCAAGGTTCTGGGCGGAGAAATAACATCTTAAAAAAACTGAAAATATAAACAGGAATTTTCTGAACACATTGGCTCGAAAATGAAAAAGAAACAATAATATGAAAATTTGCTCACTTTAAGTTTGGGTTTTTTTTACCAGCGTTGACAGTTTTAATTTAAAATTCCACTATTAAGGTTTCCAACAATTCCCTGAACTTTTTTCCTGCCTAATTTTACAAAAATACACGAGGATAATCTTAATATGTTGTGATTTGTATTCATGTACCATATCAGATCTATTCTGTATAATTTTATGTCATGTGTTTCCATAACGCTAATCTAGTGAGACCATAAACGGTACAGCCCCAGACAATAAGGCGTCAAGTAGACAAATGGATCCACCCGTACAAGTATTACTGAGATATTCTATGCTCGGAAATGTTTATTCTCCAATTCCTTAATATATAAAATTGCAGAGTCCTAACTCACTCACAGATTAATCAACGCCCAACCCAAACCCTTGGATCAAGAAAACTGATATTTGACTTTTTTCGACTTCGTTTCCGTGTTAATTTGGAAAAATTATGTAGCATAGATGTGTTAATCCAGGATGTCAGCTACCTCCATACCAAATTTTATCCAAATTGTTCCAGCCGTTTGAGAGTGAAAGAGTAACAAACACCTATACATACATATATAATATATAATAGATATATAATTTTTCGCGTTTATAATTTTAGTAAGGAGTAAGGATTCCTTTTATTACTTTTACATGTCTGATTTTTGCACAGTTGACTCAGAGGCAGCAGCGTCACTACCACTAAACTGAACCGATTATTTACCAAAGCCTAATCTGGAGCCATAGCAATAATATAGCTTTTCGCCTGCGATTTTGTTCGCGTTAAAAAGTAACCTTAGGCATTTAAAAAACGGCCAAATTTATAACACCCCTCAAACTTAGTTTAAAAAAACTGTCTTATCTACAGCACCAACAAGTTAGAGATCAGACTAGTAATGAAACGCGCCGCAGTCTAAATTGATTCCATAATAAACATAAAGTCCACAAATGTTTGTGGATAGATACCCAACTTTGGTAGCACGGACGTGGGTAGTCTGTTTAATAACTCAAGAAACTTAATAAAAGCATAAGGAAACTGATTTGACAATAAGGTACTAGGTTTAAGTAAATTAAAATTCTAATTCCAATTAAGGCATAAATCATGTTAGACCGTAAACCCACAGCAAGTTCATAAACATCATGAAATCTTAAAATTTCCAAAAAAGTAACAAGTTATTTCCTACTTCCAGGGTATATGACTCAAAATTTAAAAAGTTGTATCACCCTCGACATTTATCACTTTTAACCCTTAATAGGCTCATTCAATTTTGATCAAATATAGCTAAGCCGTGAGAGTCCCCACCAGAGTAGAATAGGACCACCCTATTTCTTACCGAGGTGTCGTACAAGGCGACTAAGGTAAATAAGCAAGTTCATCTGCACACAGAGATGGAAAACTCTGCAATTATATCAAAACCCTCGCCAACCCGTCTGCCGAGCGTGGTGAGTATGGCATATCTTTATATCTTTCTTTCTAACAATATCTTTCTAACAAAGGAATTGTTTTAAAATTCAGCTGAAAATTAGCGTAGTCATCGCGTAACATACATACTCGTAGAAAAAAAAACAGTCGAATTGAGAACCTTGTCCTTTTGTTGAAGTCAGTTTAAAATGTACTTCTAAATGTACAGCGTAATAGTAATCGTAACAGTTTGTACCTACGTCTTCTAGTGTCTCCAAGTGGGGTGTAGTGGGGATCGTAGTGGAAATCTGTGATGTGCCAGAAGTAACCTGAAACAATACAACAATGATATACTAAAGCAAGCATATATACATATACAGGGCTTTAGGTAAATCTCTTTCAACCTCTCGGGTGGATAATCAGTCCATGAAACTCAACAAATTCCCCAAGGAACATAAGTCAAAATACGAAAAAAAATTTTTGATCTCCCATACAAAATGCTATATGCTGATGAAGGTTGTATGAGAACTCAATTTTTTTTTTCGTATTTTGGCCTATGTTCCTTGGGGAAGTTGTTCAGTTTCATGGACTGATTAACGACCCGAGAGGTTGTAAGAGATTTACCTAAAGCCCTGTATATATTACTTTTAATTTTATATCTTAAAACTATAATATAGGGTGAATAAAAAACCTCCTAGCTATATTCAAAATCCTGAACCAGTATCACTTACAGAACATTTTATTTTTATTTTATATCGTTTCGGTGGGAATTTTTTTTCCTAAACGTAGACACCACTTGGGTGAACCCCCTGAGCGCTACTCGCACCCCTCGCGTGCCTGGTGTGGGAATAATGTCTTTAGGCAAAAAATGAACTTTTCACATTGAAAAAATATTTAAAAAAATATATATATTTTATTACATAAATAGAGTGATTCTGGTTCAGGATTTTGAATATAGCTAGGAGGTTTTTTATCACCTTGTATATTACAATTTGTTCCTATGTTTAATAGTCTTAACTCCTAAGCTATGTTATAATTAAGTATAAATGTTTGGTTCGAGGGTTGGAAGCCTGGTGGACTGTATTACAGGCTAACCGCCTATCACGGCCACCACCAGTCTCTCACCAATATTGAGTTAATTTCTTTCAGATTCATTAATTGTGACATTTGATTGATGAGAGAAATAAATCTTTTTTTATTTATTATTATTCCACGTACCATACTCTTTAATAGTAACATATTATAATGGGTGACTCTAAATTAGCTATCAAACATTAGGGAAGAGAATCAGCCCACGTTACTTTAGATAGATAGATAGATTTGCCTTTTGTATAGGAAGGCGAAATTATATTTGGAGTTGTTCAATAGTTTCATGAGGACCCCCCAAACTAATTTAAAGTTTATAATATTTAAAATTTCTGAGCCCTTTCTGGCACGAAAGAGAATGGTAAAATATTTTTTGCAAAGGTATATTATGGAAAAACATAAGTAAAAGTCTTATCATAAGTAATTCATTATCATTACAAAGACTACTGGCAATATTTATATTGATGACAGTTTTTTTTTACCAGCCCATATACGTCCTCCCCGAGGGGCACATAAAACTTTGCAAAAATATTTTATTTTTCCATAAAAACTGACACCCGTAATAGTCCATGGAATTGGTACTTTTTGCCTTACATCAAATGAGGTAATTCTGATTTTTTTATGAGTTTGTAGTAATGAAATGGGTAATGATAAATCCAAGTTTTTGACCTCGAAAGCCTTCCGGATCACAGTTAAATACTTGAAATATACTTGAATTTTTTCAGTTTTAGTCAATTTTTACCACTAAGGACCTGTGTTACGGCAAAAAAAATTACTATGCACACTTTTTAGTAGACTTGATTTCCAATAAAATGAGAATAATTTGATTTTGGTAAGCCAAATAATTTATGGGTTACGGCCATTCAAAAGTTGCCAAAATTTCAAAATTAAATATGAGTATTACAGTTTTTTTAGTTTTCGAAAATGTTTACCCCTAAACTTCGTTTATGTGAAAGCAATTATTATTATACTCGTGATGTAGTCTTTGAAAGAACATACTGGTGTAACAAAAAGCACAAAAGGAGAGCCACCTGCGAAGAAATTGAACTCCAGAAATGGAACTTCAGACTGCGAAGAAATTGAACAACCTCATCATCAGAAACCTGCTTCAACAGAAAGCATTACTTTTAACTTTGATACCTAACTTCTTTTACTTGCTTTGTAATTGGCGTCTCTCTTTTTCTCTCAGATACACTTATGGAACAATAAGAACAAATAACAATTCAGAAGTTGGCAAATATTAAAACATTAATATGTGTATGGTTTCAGTTGACACCACATTAAATTGAATATTTGTTGAATATTTGTTTCTCTCTGTGAAGTATGCAACAAAGTATTTATCTATATCTATTTATCACACATTGGTAAGTTAAAGGTAAGTTGTGGAGCACAAGGAGAAAGTCACAGTTGAAACTTTTATCACTTGTTTTATTATAAGTCCGTTAAAATAAGTACAGCAGAGATTTAGAAGTTTTGCGACACTCTCTCTCTCTCACGTGTGTCTCAGTAGACAGTCGGTGACGTACTCGATGTGAATAAGTTTTATATTAAGTAAGTAATTACACGCGGCGCTACGTAAAATGCATGTACAGTGGGCGAACCGTACATACTGGCAACCCTAGAAATGGTTAGGAGATGAGAGAGGAAGAGAGACGCTAATTACAAAGCAAGTAAAGGAAGTTAGGTATCAAAGTTAAAAGTAATGCTTTCTGTTGAAGCAGGTTTCTGATGATGAGGTCGTTCAGTGCTCCTCATCGGTGGATGCTTCTTCGCAGGTAGCTCTCTTTTTCTGATTTATGTTACACCAGTATGTTCTGCGCTTCTTCAAAGACTACATCACGAGTGTAATAATAATTGCTACTAAAGCAAGGTACAGCGTATTGATGAACGTCGTTTGTTGAAATAGTGGAAGGCAGAACTTCGTTCTCTTTCTGAGAAACTAGTAGTATACTAATCTTGTCAGTGTCTGTGGTTCCAGAGAACAAATTAGTTATGTTGTGATAAATGAGATTCACAGTGTTATTCACCATAGAGTTCAAAGTTGGTATCTCTAAGTTGTCTTGTAAATCCGTGTTGCTGTTATAAAGGTTGTGAGGGTGAATAGTTAAGTCGTTAGACTGTAACATACAATCTTGGTCTAAGGTAAAAATACCATGTGACGTCATTTCATAAGTTACGATGTCATTCTGGCATACAGTGCAAGTTCCGCAACAGATAGCGAGCCAGGTGTTTGTAGCGTGTAAGTCGATCCACGCGTCCTTGCATTGTAGGCTCGTAACTCATAAATTATTTGGCCTACCAAAACCAAATTATTCTCATTTTATTGCAAATTTAGTCTACTAAAAAGTGTGCATAGTAACTTTTGCCATAACAAAGGTTCTTGGTGGTAAAAATTGACTAAAACTGAAAAAATAGCAAAAATTTTAAATAATTTTCAAGTATTTAACTGTGATCCGGAAGGCATTCGAGGTCGAAAACTTGGATTTGTCAATGACGCATTTTATCAGTACCAACTCATTAAAAAAAAAACTACCTTATATGATGTAAGGCAACAATTCTTTTTAATACCATTTCCATGTACTTTATGTGCCTAGATCGACATTTAAATGCCATTAAAACAGACCAAAACCAGAGCTAAATTTCCCAAATAATACTTTCTAGATGAATAGCCAAAAGATAGGAATTTATCGCTCGACTCTTGCCAAGACGTCAGAAAAACACGACCGCACTTCGAGCCCGGCGGAGAAGAAAAAAGTATCAGTTGACTAATGCGGAATGGCGAGAACAAATTTCCTAGTCTAAACACACAATGTTTTTCTTGCCCTAAGGGAATACTCGCAACGCCTGCTGTAATTTCTACGATTTATCTAGGGCACAATTCCTAAACCGGCGGTTGACATCATTACCTTTCTCAAATAAAAACAGCGAGAGAAAATTCTAAGGACTCATAAAAAAATCTACAATGCCAGCACATCAGATCACCTCATTTTTGTTGCAGTGTCCTTCTTATCGTGACTGCTTAAAGTACACCCTAAAAACTTGATGTCCTCTGGCCTCTGTACATTCAGAAAACTGAACCTACAACCATAATCAAATACAGGATCTCCCGTTAACAGGGTCACGGAAGTAAGACGCAATCCTTCACTGAGGGTATTGATCGGATCTGCCTTATATTGGACGGAATGCGAAACTGGTCCGTACCCTAAGTTAAAAAAGAAAAACCCCTTTTTATTAGATTTGTGACCACGAGGGGCCTATGCTCCGAGTAGGGTGGACTTAAGAGATAGACTAGCAAATTATGTCCAGTGATAATGTGCTCCGAAAGAGTTTTTTGTTGATTATGATCTTTCCTTGAAAGGACCGACTTGGAGCACATGGCCAATAAAAAGCCTTAAAAAAATCAGTGTACGAAATATTTTTTTGGTATTCCAAAACTAAAACAATCCGCCGTAAAATAAAAAAGTTTTTTATTATTTTACAACACGAAACGACAGAAACGACATTTATGCGTTGGGCGGAACAAAAAGGTAGAATATACTCCAACAGAATTGGTGTCCATTCGGCAGCCTTTTGTCGTTCTAAAAAAACGAAAAATTTACTTTCAAAGGCTCTTTCTGCTGCATGCGAACACTTGTTTAGTTCCTAGGAAATGAAGCACCCAAATAACAATTGAACATTTTTGTGCCGAAATTTTTATTTAAAAACTTTACGATATAATTTTACTAGTAAACGATTTTAATAGCGTTTTACTCACGTTACATACTATTTTTTTATCGTAACATATTTTTGTAAAAAAATATTGTAATTTTCTTTGAATCGACGTGACACTTGGACCGCTACTATAAATAAAGGGAGCAAAATATGTACAGTTTTTTTTTCCACACAGGGATAGTTCTAGGGCTGGAGAATGTCTAATTGTCTAGGCTTCTTTCCCAGGCGGAAAATGTCGCGGACGAATAGCTGGTTGGCTATAAAACCTTTCTGCAATTTTGTTAAAAAAGGAAAATAACAAATTTTTCATGAAACAGGACATTTCTCAGTAAGTTTGAGCACCAGGCGATGTATTCCTGGGGTTGAGGTGTTCAAGTCCCATTCTCGCCGACCATTTTTCTTTCCATATTTTTTTGCAATTTCCCTTAATTTTTTTATCCCTCTTAATGTTTTATGTTTTGGAAGTAAAGTCATCTGGAAAATTTTAAGGAATCCTCGAAAGTATAAATTAAATAAATTAAACCTTAGCACGTGTAGCGTCTATTTTATTTTTATTAAGAAACAAATGAAAAGAATCTTTTCGTTTTATGATCAAAAGATAACAAAAATAAAATAATCTGAATGTATATACTACTGATTCAGGAAAAGCTCTCTCAGTAGCAAAACTAAGATTGGTTAGGTTAGAGGCAGCAAAAACAGCTGATTAATGACCACCATAGACAGTGATGAACACCGCACCTCATGACACTCCATGCCTAATGTCCTTTGAGTATATACATTCGTAAATCGTTAAGAGGCGCAATATGGTTAATTTATTTACTAGCTTCCTGCCCGGGACTTTGTTACCGTGAGAATTTCGGGAATAAGAACTTTATCTTGAATAACTTAGTTCATTAGTAAAAATCGTATTTAAATCTGTTCAATAGTCTTACATAGATAGGTGTAATACATATATACAGATATGATAAATCAAATAAATTACTACTAAGTATTAATTGAACTCGTAGTATGGAGTGTGTATATTAAAAAAAAATGTTGTCTACTATATTATCCCTGCGTAACATAGGCTACATAATTTTCCCGAATTCCCACGGGAACGACGTCCCGTGTGGAATGCTATTCTTGTATAAAGCAAAGTCATAGGCTAATCCGACACTCTAAGGCTCATAAGGTTTTCGCCTGGGACCCTTGTGACATAAAGAAAGACTCAAACATGCAAACCCGGAACAAACATCTGCGTTTTACACAAACTCATCAAGAACTGTTGATTTAAAGGCAGCATTACTAACCACAGACCAATCTATAAATATTTCTTTCAGTCATTCTACAAAATAAATTAAAATTACAGAATTTTTCCTATATTTTTTTTGGCTTCAGAGGAATGTGAAGGGAATTTTACCTTAAAGTTGAATTCCGGAAAGAAGCTCATCTGAAAAGTTTCAAAATCTTTACTGAAGTAGACTTAGGAAATAAATTAGACGAGAGATTTGTTCCGGCGGATTAAATTGTCTTAATTTATCACAAGACCCCTTACCCTTATACTTACAACCGTGTAGCGCGTAGGTACTGCACGCGAAGGGTTTCCGAGATGTTCTGTATTTTTTTAACATGTTGTGTTTTAAACATTTTGACGACGCATTACATGCTACATGGTAACATAGGTTACTTTAAGTAAACTACATTTCTGTAAGGTTTCGTAAGCTTTTTTACAAAGAAAACTATCGGCACAGGTAACATACTTGTCACTTTCCAACCATTTAACAACCCCTTTGTATGAAATCACGTCGATATATCTGGATCTGTTATGACAAACAAATGAAAAAACACTTTCACATATTTTTTTTATAAGCCCTCTGGATCAAACTGCTGGGCAAAGGACTCCACGTGAACTTTAAACACAGTCCGGTCTTGCGCTCCCGTGAAAGTGACGAGTTCGTCTCACAATCTCTTTCGTGGGCGACCACGGATAATTTTCGTAAATTTCCACAAAATTATTAAAAATATAGAACTAGTTTCCTCGAACGGAACACTATGGGATATAAAACGACTCAGTTGCATTCCGAACGCGCTCAAGCGTAGCCTCTGAACGCTCTGCTGCGTAATATCGATAATGGTCCGACATCGACAAATCGTTACAACTGCCGATGTGTTGCCGATTTATTGGTATCGTTCGGTGATGTTCTCAGTAAAATATCAGTTACACATCTTGAGTAAAATTATCGTTGGACACTTCCCACTTAAAAGTTGATATAGTGAGGTCCGACCGATTTCGGTAATAGCGATCACTTCGACTCTCATGTTCTATTTGGCGCTCAGTGCCCGAAGATGACTTACACAGAATCTACTGGTATAGCCGATTTTTAAAAACTAAGTAAGCCCCCCAAACTGTAAACTTTGACATATGATACTCCTTAAACAAAAGTAAAAATTAAGGTTTACTTTTATGGGTGAGACACATACACATGTCTGTTTATGATTCTCTACCTACAAGATTCTGACTATGGTTTTCGAGAAATATTTGATAATAATAATCAAACCTCCCCAGATCCCCATCTATAACAAAGGCGGAGAGTTGACGAGAGTGGATGAGTTTTTTCGTTTTAGTTTTTTATGAGCGTGACACATCTTGAGTAAAAATCATTGGACAAATAGACCAAAATCCTTTAAAAACATTATAAGCAACTTTCATAGCGAGAAAACCGGCTAGAGTAAAGTCGCGGGTGGGAAACTAGCAACAAAATAATTATGTACATTTCGTTGCTCGAGGCTATACCAGTTGAAAGGATGTGTTCATCAATCACTGGGTATTATTACGTGGTTACGTAGTGTACACATGTGTGAGCTTAGTGCAGGGAGGGACCGACCTTTCACGAATAAAGGTTGCTGTTATTGCTGCCATGACCTTTGAATATTTCCCCAGTTTGTTAGTTTAGGGTACTTCAGTTTTTTCTTATTTGAAACTTTTTCTTATATTTCTATAATTTTTTTTGGATGATTTGTCTTATAAAAAGTTGATGGTCAAGTGTACTTCAAGCGAAAAACGGGAAAAACGATGAAGAAGAAAATAGTTTTTGTTTAATGTTTCCTTTTTAACCGACTACAAAAAAGTGGTGGTTTTATGTTCGATTGTGTGTTTCTTTTTTTATGTCCTTTTATTAAAATAGTATATCCTTCTTTTTTAAATTGTATAATATAGGCTTTTGTCACCCTATTCCAAGATATGTTTGCTTAGCAGTAGCAAGGAAAATGATTTAATTATCATTATCCAAAAGACAATAGAAGTGCTATCATAGATTCAAAATCTGAAATGAAGCCAAAAAGGCCATCACATGCACAAATACGTAATATTCGTAAAAAACAAAAAAAAGACCATCTGGAAAGTTCTCAGACAGATGAGATAAATATTCGTTCCGGCCCTGTCTCGCACACATCAAGAACAACCTTTATGTAGCTCGGTTGAACACGCAACTCTTTGCCCTCACAAATAACAAACTGTTGTAACGCCCAGTTGCAGAGACGTCCATTAAAGTTGAGTACTGTCACTTTCCTTCTTGTAGACGTAAACAAGGACGGCATTACATTTGAAGATCCTTTAACTTTACTGAACGTATCTGTAACTGCGTGTTAGACTTTCAACTTCTTTGTTCTTAGCTCATGTACACAGAAATGGATCTAAGATTTTTTGAGAGGGATTTTATTTTATGTTACAAGTGTACGTGTAAGATAGACAACTCTCGGCTTGCTTTAGTACGGAGGGCCGTACATCAGGTTACCATCACCACACACGTGCACTCTGTGCTGTTGTGAAAAGAGCGGTTTTGTAATGAAAATGGCGTAACCTGACGCGTTGGCCTCTGTACAAAATAAGACGCAGATTCTATCTAATCTAAATTATTGTATGCTTATATTTGTCATCGGAAAATTCTAATATTACAATTTTACTAGTGAAATTATAATCAACCACAATATTACAATTGGCCCAGTAAAATAATAACTACACGAAAGTTTAAGGGCCGCCTAGGACAGATCAGGTTTTGTAAGGCTTCTTTAGGTTCGGTTAGGTTAGGTTGGATTAATATTATAAAAAAGTCCGTCAAGGTGGAAAAAACATGAGGCATTTCACAAAGTACTGAGCGATTATAATCTTACTAAGTAAGATTACAATGTTACAGTAACAAATATGAGTACATGTGTTATTCATTTCCGACTTGCTTTGTTTGCTGACAGCTGATAGTAACGATGATAGAATAAAGTTACGGTATTATTGAAAAAGTTTCTCGAATATAGTAGAAGTTGTTTATGCCAAGCGCAAAGCAGTTCGGGTTATCCCATCCGAAATCACATTACACACACATTGGCCACATTTCAGTCGTATTTAGATAACGAAACTCGTAGAAATAGTACTGTGATAGCTTCGAACGGCATTTCAATGGATTTGGATAGGATAGAGTATGAAATCATTCCTCAATCTGTGATCCTAACACTCTTTGTTTACCTACTATACAATCACTTACACTCACGCATATAATCCCTTTTGGGGTGAACAAAACGTCATGTGATTTTGAACATTTGTCTTTCATTCTGAGGTTTATTAGTCATTGTGAGACTGTGTTTGTTTTTTTTTGTCCTTCCTTTATGTCAAAACGGTCTACTAAGGTGATTTTCTAACCCGGGGATAGTTATAGTTCAGGGATATAGGGTTATGATATATTGACTATTCACTTTACACATAGTGGGGCGTATAGATAACAATTTTCGTCCCTTTGGCAGTATTGTATTACAATAATTGCGCTGAATTAATGAATTATACAGGGCTTTAGGTCTCTCTTTCAACCTCTCAGGTGGTTAATCAGTCCATGAAACTGAACAACTTCCCCAAGGAACATAGGTCAAAATACGAAAAAAAAATGTTGATCTCCCATACAAAATGCGCTTTATGCTGATGAAGTTTGTATGGGAACTCAAAACTTTTTTTTTCGTATTTTGACTTCTGTTCCTTGGGTAAGTTGTTCAGTTTCATGGACTGATTAACCAACCGAGAGGTTGAAATAGAGATACCTAAAGCCCTGTATTGAGGCGAGGGCTAGAAAGTGACATCTATGTATAGACTAATTTTACCACGAGAACGATATGGCGAGCGGATAGCTATTAAGTAGATAATCATGTATGTCATAAATAGTCATAATATTATCGCATCATAGGCAGCTTTTCAATGATCAACCTCATAAAATTTCTCTCAATAATTTTGGTTTGAATAAAGTAGCTTACGTTTTGTAGAATACTACAACACGCTTTAACTCAACCGCCATTGTAAGAAAATGACAAATGAAATCTCCTCACAGTCACTTCAGTTTTTCTCGCACCATTTCGTATAATTTTTCAATTTATTAGGCTTCAATATTCATGACGAAAACGTAACGACGCGTTACGGAAAATGAATTTCAAAGTATGCTATTAGCTTTAGTAGGTATGTATGAAAACGGGAAATCTAACATATATATTACAATATCCATACTATACTAATATTATAAATGCGAAAGTAACTATCTGTCTGTCTGTCGGACTTTCACGCCTAAACTACTGAACCGATCTTGATGAAATTTGGTACAGAGATAGATTAGAGCCTGGGAAAGAACATAGGCTTCATTTTATCTCACAGTTGGGCACGATATAACCTTTAGTCCACGCGGGCGGAGCCGCGGGCGGAAAGCTAGTATTCTATATTTTTGGTCAACAGTTCATTTTTAACCCCAAACTGCGATTTCTAAGGTAGTTGATTAATACCAATGTGAAGGTTAAGAATGAAAAACTGGAAGTTGTAGAATCTGCTGTATTCTTAGATTTCAATCTTGACGCAAAGCTACAATGGGGTCCTCATATTGATAAGTTAGCGAGCAGACTCAGTTCAGTAGCTTAAGTAGTTAAACAAAATCCGTCAATTATCGGACGTTAAAACCGCGAGAACCGTATATTATATAAAATAAAAATAAAATAAAATTTCAGTTACTTCCACAGCCTAATGCTATATGGAATTTTACTGTGGTGTAATGCTGCCGACATCAATAAGATCTTTGTTCTGCCGAAATGGGCTGTTCGTGCGATTTATCAAATGAATTCTAGGTTTCTAGAATATTAAGTCAACTAAAATTAGAAGTAAGACAATTTATATGAATGACTTAAAAAGAACGACCCTCGGAGTTTTTTATTATTTTACTATTTTTATTATTTATTTATTTAGGAAAACTTACAGCACAATATAATAATACATATAAATTATACACATTAAGTAACACGTAAGCCGAAAACAGTTTTCACTGACAATTTATCACATTCTCGTTGAATCATAATATAAAACATTGAAAAAAATTACTTTTACTCTCTGGCCAGGACTAATAGCATCCTAAGGGTATATCTATATTAATATTTAACAGGAAAGCTCTATTTGTTTGTTTACTTTGAATAGGCTGCGAAAATATTGGACCGATTTGAAAAATCATTCACCATTAGAATGCTACATTATCCCTGAGTGACACAGGCTACACAATTTTTCCAAACGAAGTCCCGCGCTTTTATTTATAAAAAGTTGGGTACAATATTATTAAAATAATATGTTTCATTATAACTTCATGAGCTTTCTAATAGCAGACACGAATCTTGATGCTTTGTCGTCGAAAATGTTGACTTCGTCATAAATATTGTTGTACTGAGTGCAAGCCCTTACTATGAATCGGTTCTTAGCATAATTCGTTCGACAGTACGGTAAAGCATCTATTCTTCTCCTGAGGAAGACTGCACCTTTGCGAATAGGCGCAAAGTCAAAAGTGCATTTACTATTGTCAAGCAACATTTTATATGTTCAATGAAATAAACACTTTTGAGTATGAGATTTAGTTTGAGACAAAAGGGATGTTTTAAGTGTGACGTGTGTATCTATACAGAATATCTGTGTATCTGTAGCACCGTAGGAACCACATAACGCCAGATTTAACATTAATACTGATAGTTATTATAGATGGAATATCAATAAAGTGGTGAAAAGTTGTCAGCCTTTCACCCAAAATACAGCAAAACCCTTGCATCCCACTTACTCGTTTCTACAGTATATATATGCCTGGGAAGATTTGGCAGCTGGCACATTCTAATTCGTTCTTTCACTCCCAATCCAGCATGGAAGTAACTCAGTTATGTTTACTACTAATAATTATACGGCACTACTAATAATTATACGGCTCTGAGTGCAACTTTCCAATCATTTTCCGCGATCTTTACACGGCCACTCAGCATGCTATTTCGAGCATATTGATCGAAGTTATTTACTTGGACAAAACCTCAGGTAAACTGGCGGACTCAAGCCAATAGGGTAGCGTTATTGGTACGCCAGAATAATTAAACTGGAGGTGAAAGTCAGATCATCAATCAGGATCTACCCTTCAACAAAGGCTGACTACGTGTGATTAGTGAGCCAAATTATCTACCATCGCTACTTGTGTGCATGTGTATATGGGTAGGTACAATCGGTGACAAAAGAGCTTATTTTGTAACTAATAATTGTCTTTAAAAAAGTTTGTAGGTTTTTTTTTTTTTTTATAATTTGGCGTGGCATAAAGTTTGTAGGTTGAAAAATGACGACGTTATTTGATTTAGAAAAAACTTTAACAATAGCCTAATTTCAGATTAAAAAAACTAGCATTTGGTAAAGTATTTTCAACACAATGAAGTACCACAATCTTTGTAACCCGCGAAAAAAGGGGTGTTATAAGTTTAGTCTATGTATATGTGTATCTGTGCGTCTATCTGTGGCATCATAACTCCTAAACGAAAACACCGATTTAAATGCGTTTTTTGTTTTAAAGCTGACGTAATCGAGATGTTTTTTCGCTATATATGCTCAAAATTGGTTTAGCCGTTCAAAAGTTATAAACAATCAAATTTCGAGGGTGATACAACATTTTTTAAGTTAAGGTCCTTATTACAAAATGCGACTCAGACTCTGATCTATACTTAAGTAGCAGTCGTCTTTATCATTTTGATAGTAAGAGTAAGAGACAAACAATACTTAAGTACAGATCAAGACTTGAGTCGCCTTAGAGTTATTATTTAGTCAGTGTTTTTTCTTTTGTATGATATCATGACAAAAAGAAGCCCAAAGAACTCAATCACAACAAAAAGAAACAGTGTAGGTTTAGCCATTCCATTATTTTCTTGGCAAGCGAAAAACTGTGGTATTGTTTTAAACGTCTCCTTTTACAAACTCTTTTAAACTTACTTTCACAGTAAGAAAAACATTGTGGCTAAATTAACAAGGGAAAAGTTTTAGCTCAACATGCTCTCAAGCTCGTATTGTTGGAAGAATGCAATTGTATTTCTTTGGATTCGCATGGAAAAATTTAGGAACTCTCCAGTATTTCGCATAAAAGAACATATTGTTTTCTTTTCCTACTAGTGTTTTGGTCCGTTTCTGATTGACCATGATGGGATACGTTGACCAAGGGTTTGATCAAAGTAGATATGTGTGTATGTATTTATTCTTGATTGTACATGAGAATAAGTGTTATACAACACATATTACAAGAAAAACAGAACAAAGACGGACTTATCCCACAAGGAGATTTCTTCTAGTCAACCCATCGAGTGTTTGAGAGGATGGAGTGGTCGGCAGGTAGCAATAGATAAATGTATACAAATAATATAACACACAAAATATGTACATAAATAATACCTAATTATATTTACAAGGTGATCGTGATTCAGATAAGATAAGGTAATTTTTTACGTGACCATGATCCAGGATTTTGCAGAACAGCACTTCACCAAATGTTTGTAAGTTTAAGAATAACGGATAATCTCCGAGACTGCTCAATTATAGTAATTTATGTCACTTTTTAAAACCTTAACCAAAATTTGGAATTAATCTTGGACATAGGCAACTTAAAGGCGATGCTGCGGGCATATCGCTCATAGAAATATATTTTCTATTTCCTATGGGATAACTAGTATATGGTAAGATTACTGAAGGTATACCCAGGCTAGCGCATTAGATTACCCCGTTTTTGTTGCAAAAACAGTTCTTAAGAGAACCGCACAGAACCCAGGCATGTAGTAAACTGATGTGCAGTCCTCTGTACATACAGACATATCTTTCATTTTACCGTTTTAATACGGAACCTTTAGGACTTTACAAAGATCTGGAGACATCTACAAACACTGAGATAAGTATTTCAATTCTGCTAAGTCGATACTTTTATTAATTTTGTTGGCCCTTGATATTTGAAATTCGTGAGTAATTGTGTCTCGCTGAACAGTGAAGCACTTTTTTGCTTCACTGTACTATTGTCCCAGTTTTCACAATGGAGTCGGGCTGGGTATTAAATTATCTTAATGATCAATTTTAAAGAGCTGATAACGAAGACGTTACGATTATATACGGAATATATACGAGGTGTTTCAAAAAAACCCAAAAAAAAGAAATTCCAAAATATAACTTTAAAAGTGAAATAGTCGCAACTCTAGTAATCAGTTGCACGGTTTGACATCTACAAAATGAAAGTTTCATATAAATAATATGACATACTTTTCATATTTGTAATAGAGCTGTGCTGTGTTCCTGTGTCTCCCAAATAAAGTTCCATTTATTCATTCATTCAATAAGCTAAATTTTAATTAATTTTGAATTTTTTTTTTGAAACACCTTGTATATTTGACGGCCGGTTTAGTCAAGTGGTAGTGGCGCTGCCTCTTGATCGATGGGTCCTGGGTTAATATTTTGTGTGAATCTTAGTAGGGGCAAACATTTGTGTAAAAAGCAGATGTTTGTTCTCGGGTCATGGGTGTTTGTTTCTGTCTGTATGTGTGTTCTGAGGGATCCACGACACAAGGGAAAACCTTACTGTGGGCCTTTGAGCGTGTAGTGTTTTTTTTATTTATTAAATTAAGCGTAAACTTACTGGCTTACTGTACTTATTTACACCGTTCTTTTAAATTGAAGAAATTCAGGTCTATTCAAAATTTTGGCAAAAATTTTATAAAACTATACAATTTTTCCCAAGAAAATTTCGAACGAAAATCTCAAACAATTTTAATTAAGTTATTTAAAATTTTTAGCTCGCTAATTCGTATCCATTTTTGGTAGGTAACTTAAAGTCACAAAATATTATCCTAAAGGCTTAGGTAGAACTTTAAGAGTAGTTTAACGACCAATTTTGTGACAGTGAGGGCACCATTTTTACATTGGCGATGCCACGCTATTGGTACGTGTACAAATCATGCAATTTATCTGCCAAAGTTACATTTGCATCAACACTGTCTAGTGATATTGCAAATTTGTGTAAACGTGACGTAAATGAAAAACATTTGCGCACGAAAGCAAGAAAAAGTGTATTCGCGTTTTCATTTTTGTCATGTTTCCACAAATTTCAAGCAAAACAAAGTTAATTCATAAGAAAAGAAAATTCAAGTTTAGCACCATCACATGGAAGGATAAAATCTGAAAATTGTATCCCTCCATGTGCTTCGAGTATGATTTTATAGCTTCTAAAACAGACGTTTTTTGTATAAAAAATCGTATAATATCCCTAGACAGTGATGATGTGTGTACTTCGTCGAAATTCTTTGTTTGCTTAAATATCTTCCTTTTTTACTACCACGCTTTATCTTGCCATTCAATAACTCAGTAAAATGAGTAACTCCATAATTAACACAATATTGTCAAAAAAAGAAGACACTTATTCAAGTAAACTGAGCTTTATAGGGTTGTTTAACTGAAATAATTAAAGCGTTAAAAGTAATTCTAATTACTATGAAATACAATATCTTCCCATTCCATAAATTATTAAATTATTACCTACTTTTGACCGTTTCCCTTTTTATTTGCACCTAATCTTGTAAAAGTTTATTCCTAATATAACAGTTAAAATTTAAAAGCCTTAATAATAAGTGTTGATATTAAGTTAAAATTAAGGATTTCTTTTTAGATTTTTTTCAATCATTTCAATCCCTTAGAGATGAAATTGTATGGACATTTCAGTAAAATAAAACGTTACCGAATCTACATTTAAATAATTTTAAATACTAACGATTAGAGTAAATGGTTTAAATGATAAATTAAGCACTTAGAAATCGTACCAAACGCCAAACAAAATTAAAGTGTGGTTGAAAACGGTTATAATTCATACTAGTCCTTACTTCCTCGCCATGATATTATAAATGCGAAAGTAACACTGTCTGTCTGTCTGTTACGCTTTTACGCCTTAACCGCTTAACCAATTTCCATGAAATTTGGTACAGAGATAGATTATTAGACCTTGGGAAAGGACAAAGGCTATATTTTATCCCACAGCTGGGCACGATATAAACTGTGGTCCACTCGGGCGGAGTCCCAGTGAAATGAAATGGAGACCAATAACAATGCTTTAAAAAGCAGTACAGACAATAACAAAGTAAACATCGTTTAAATTAAATAAACAGGTATTTCTATAACTAAACATAAACTTGATTAGGTAAGTAGCTTAAAAACGTAAACTTTTTCTTTTATAACCTGTTAAACTAATACTAAAAAGTTAGCATCATTTTACTGCACTCGTGTGAGTACTAAAGTTAACACATTTTTGACTAAAGCGACTTTTGCTTGTAAAACGGGGTCACAAACCACCAGCGTAACTAAGCTTCTATATAAATTATTAGTAAAACCCGAAGTTTCCCTTCCTTGGACATTATTTACCTGCCGAACCACATTACGAGTGAAGTCGCAGGGCAAGCTAATGCTATAAATATTTCATCGCATAAAAATCAAGGGTCGGTTACCGGCCCTGCCTACCTAACAGAAAAGGAATCGGGATTAGAGAGGTATTCACACTAGCATGAAATAAATATTAATAAATGTTTTTTTTTCTAAACATTTGGCACAATTATAAGGAACATTAGGTACAATATTTTTAGAAACTATTTTAGTATTCTACGTTATATTACGTACTATTTTTATAGTCTATAGATATAACAGTTTTAAAAAAAGGTATGGGTACAGCTATAAGCTATTTTCAAGCCTAAATCAGTCAGCTTTTTACAACAAACTCATGTTAAACGGTAACTAAAGGAATAATACCAAGGCAAACTTATAAATAACACAGTGGAATAACAGTTATCTTACTAACCAAACCGATAGATTGATCACACCTTTTCTGGACACACAACGTTTTCGAACTTGATCTGAACTCTCATGTAAAGCTAAAAAAGTTTATTTGAAATTTATATAGATACTATAGATATCCTAATTGGCGGAGGAGTATCATTTATAAATATTTGGGTAAAAAGGAAGTGGATTTCTCTACCTGTCTGTACTTCGTCGAAAGAAGTAAACAATTTCTTTCACTACTTTGATTTTGCATTCAGGTTATATCCCATTTCCGTGAAATTATGTTTCAGTCAATTCTCAAATTAGACAACATGGAGCACGGTAAAGATAATGTTTTTTTATTTTTCTTTTTCGTTTTTAGTTTTTTGGATTTATCCGAAAGGGTAAATCCAATATATTAGGAAATACCATGGCATATACAAATGTTTCAGAAATTTCTCCGCGAACCCTTAGAGTCAGATATCGCCAACAATTTTCAATTTCGTCACGTCTATTGCACATTTATCACTTGCGCATCAATATAGAGTCGATCGCTTGAGCAAAAAACGTGTGTAGGGCTCTTAACGCTCGTTCACGCGTCCATGATACGACTAGTACGCGAAAATATGTTGTCAGCCCCTGCCCTTCGCATTTACGATGTATACGGGTGTATGTGACACCACTCAATCGCTTTTTTAGGGTTGCGCACCGAACTTAAATGGAGTCCGATGTTGTTATCGGTGCGATGGGTGTTGTAAATCTTTATGGGAAATTTTTGTGCCCTGTGATGTTGTCACTCATTTGAATGAGTTTTGTCAAATCACATGCAAAGGAAACTGACTACTTGATTGGTACGTTTTTTGCCATATATAAATACAATTTTGAAGCTTTTAGTTCCAAAAATTAAATATGAGGTTCCTTTAATTAGTCTTTACAAGCAAAGGAAACTGACTACCTAATAAGGTACGCTCTTTTGTCATTTAAATACTATTTTGAATCTTTTGATTCCAAAAATTAAATATGAAATTCCTTTAGTTAGTAATTATAAGTAAAATTAAATTACTTAATCCCAGTGAAGTCAAAATCTCAACTTCCGAAGGGGTGACTGTACCCATGAAACTGAAAAACTTTTTACTAAGAACCTAAAGAAAATTGTTTATTTTTAGTGCGTTGATTCACATCCTAAATTTTCACTAATTCAAAGTCACCCAAATTGTATATCTCCACAGAGCAAGCAAGAAATAGTTCCTAGCGTCCATAATCTCAGTCACAGTCAACTATTCAGCCTGTAGCCTAAGGATATGTTTGATACTTCACGACACTTGAGAGACGAGCTAGCTAGCTTATTTTGTAATGCAATGTTCCTGCTCAGTGTACCGATGGACTTGAGAGCAACATGCAACTTATGTAGTCTTGTTCTAGCATACAAAGCTTTCGTAACTACGGTAAACCAAACATATAAAATTACAGAAATACTGCTTACTTTGTATTTCGAGCTTTAGTTATTAAGTTCTTCGTAATCATAATAAAAGTTATTGTGCGCTTATCTCCAAAAATAAATGTAATAACATAAATATCTCTAAATAAATAGACTGGTGGTACTCCGTGACCTCATAGTGATGCAAAACGTGGCCTTAAACTAATCTCTTTGGACATTATAAGGCTATCAGCATCTCTTTTAACTAGGCTGTAGTAATTTGGCGAAAGATAATTATTCAAATTTCTGCGGTATTTATTCTGAGGCGCGCCCCTTGAAATATTAAAAGGGCACAGTAGGTGCTGAAACTTATAATATCTAAACTAGACGGTAGAGTGGAAAGAAGGTAAACCCATAAAAAACAACTTTATATAGGTAGCTGCTTTGTCTATGAATCCCTCCCTTTACGAATCAGATTATAAACTTACGAAGTTGCCTCATACGTATCAAACTTAAGCTGAATTTATTCGAAAACGACATATTTAGATAATAAGTGACCATTTGATTTTATATCGTATCCTATATTTTATATTAGCTGTCTGCCCGCGACTTCGTTCCCGTGGGAATTTTCCCGGTGGATTTCCAATTTTTTTGTCGAGATAACTATAAACACAGCAAAAAAGAATCATCCAAATCGATCAAGCCGTTTTTGAGTTTTAGCAAGACTAACGAAAAGCAATACATTTTATATGTAAGACTAGCATTCCGCCCGGGACTTCGTTTCTGTGGGAATTCGGGAAAACTATGTTGCCTATTTTACTCAGGGATAATGTAGCATTCTAATGGTTAAAAAAATTTTGAAATCGGTACAGTAGTTTTTAAGTTTATTCGTTACATACAAAAAATACAAATCTTTCCTCTTTATAATATTAGTGTTGATAAGAATTACCTCACCGTATAACAACAGCTTCTCCTCCTTAACTATATGAGAAACTTTCAAAGTATTGTACCGAGACAAACGTAAAATGACAGAACCAAAGGTATTCGGAATGCCAGTTTTGAAGTGTCTTTAGTAGTTTTCAGGTACGTCAATTAGTTCCTCTAACTTGTAATTAAGAGTAAAACTGTCCAGCTCCTTGTCATTCCAATTTAGTAAAATAAACTTGTACTCAATCACAGGTATTGTAATATTAGAATAACAAAATGGCTCTTAAGTAATAAAAACACATAGGATGTCGATCAGCCCAGTAATTTGAACAACTTTCACCAAACATGGAACATAGGTCGAATTATGAAAAAAAAGTTCGCTTCTAATACGATTGAGCAACCAGTTGATTACCTTTGAGATTTTTTTTTACGAATTTAAAATGGGTTTCAGAAAGCTTAACAATTTTATTAAAAGAATTACCTTCGTTTCGCTTGAAGTCAATAAATAAATAAAATAAAATATTACCTTTAAACGAGTTAACAAAACTTTAGGGGGCCATTCTCTCCATGAAAGTAAACAACTTTCTTATGGGAAGCCATATGAAGTTCACCACCCCATTTCTTTCCGTGGGTGTCGTAAGAGGCGACTGAGGAAACACAAATGAGACCTGCCTCCTTTTAAACCACCCCAGGCAACGACACCTTTTCTAAATCTGAGGTGGCATCCTATGGTCTCATGCGGTGTGGTAGGCTCTGTGAAGGGAAGTCTGGTTCGCGACCACCCTCCTCCCGAAGTCCGACGCCAAACAGCTTGCTGTGTTCCGTCGGTGCGTAGACTGCCTTAATAGGCATTTTCTGGGTTAACTCGCTATGGTCCTCATCTATGACCTTAGTCAAGATTAAGGTCAAGAGTGAACCCATCTTATAATATAATATATTCAGGGCTTTAGGTATCTAGGTATCTCTTTCGGGTGGTTAATCAGTCCATGAAACTGAACAACTTCCCCAAGGAACATAGGTCAAAATAACAAAAAAAAAATTTGATCTCCTAGACAAAATGCGCTATAACTATGCTGATGAAGTTTGTATAGGAACTCAATTTTTTTTTCGTATTTTGACCTATGTTCCTTGGGAAAGTTGTTCAGTTTCATGGACTGATTAACCACCCGAGAGGTCAAAAGAGAGATACCTAAAGCCCTGTATATATGAAGTTCTCAAATTTTTTGACTTCTTACACAAAAAAAACGCTACACACTCAAAAAAGGAAACGCCAAAATAATACAACTTAACCAATACTTACAATCAGCTGATCGCGCTAATTGTATGAAGAGGCAGTTTTTTTTCATACCTATCTCAACCTACATTCTTTGGGATTTTTTTTAGGTAAATGGGCTAATCCTGCTTCGCTAACTAATTTAAAGTCACCCACGGCCGGTTTGGTCGAGTGGTAGTGACGCTGCCTCTTGATCGGCGGGTCCTGGGTTCGATCCCCAGTCGGAGCAAACATTTGTGTAAAAAGCAGATGTTTGTTTTCGGGTCATGGGTGTTTGTGTTTGTCTTTATGTGTGTTCCAAGGGACCCACGACACAAGGGAAACCTTAGTGTGGGCCTTTGAGTGTGTAACTTAAAAAAATATATTTATAAAGTGACAGTACAGACAGAGGATCTACTGTAAGATCTGTAAATGGATGTAAATGCAATCGTCGCATAAAGTTGTGAATTCAGGTCGCATTCGAAATTGATAATGACGGGGACGTGAACGACATTCTGATGTAAACATTTCTTAAACTTTGCCGTCTTCATTGAATATATAAGTAATTTAAAACTCCATTTTTTTTTTTTTTCAATTGAGTCGGTAGCTTCACTGATAAATAGCTCTATGAACACTTGATAATTTGCTTCTCCGTGTAACTCAATAAAAATTTAAAATCTATGAAGAAACTCAGTTTAAACGTCAAGTTAATTAAAATAACCTATTATAGCGTGGTGCAAGTGTCACGTGTGTATAAAATAATGTTTTTTTCATTTGTATTAAACATTGATCATTTTCCGAAAAAAAGAAGAAAATATCTTTCAATATCAGTCAATCGTTTTAATGAAAATATATGAAAGGAGCTCTCATTCACTCAATTTCCTGTAAAAATGTTCAATGTAATGCGTTTATAAAATAAATCCCTTAGGTGAAAATAAGTCTTTGGTTATAAGAAAACGACCTTTCTTGCTGTTAAGCAACAGCGAAGCCCAGAATAATCTCATATCAATCAAATCAAATCAAAAATACTTTATTTTCATAGAACATACAAAGTGTTTCTTGTATAGAAAGGTTATTCTCATACTCAATTAGATCCAATTATCATAACAAGGAACTAAAATTGTAAAAGATCTATACATTGAAAAACTACATAGTCTTATGCTGTTTTGATTAAAAAATAGAGATTTTGCTTGCTTCTACAACATACATAACTTGTAAACTCTTCACAGTAGAGAAAACAAATGTAAAGGAAAGGACATTGTAAAATAAATTTTAAAAAACTCACCTATTTTGGCGTGTGTGCAAGAGATCAAAATGACACATAGTGTCAATATTAGGTTGGCAGTCCCCATTATGACCCCTTCACTAAGTCACTCGCATTTTTACCATCCTCCACTCTTTTGGTATCTGAAACAAACAAATTACAGCCCTTATCATTCGTATTCTTGAATAAACAGAGTAATCGGATGTGTGTCATTAAGAAAATTACCTGTATTTGGAGTGTTCTTATTTATTTAGCGAAATGTTAGGATATCAAATAAAGACCCTAGGGAAAAAAACCAAGAAAACATCTTTTTTTATTTTATTCGAAACGGAACAATACCGATAACATTTTCAAAAACGTAGAGTAGGTATCGGTTGTCATCAAACCCGTTTGTCAATTAAACCGGTTTGTCAATTCAAATCAATCCAATGTTTACCGTAAAACAAAATGACCTCTGACTTAGTTTTAACGACTGTAGTCAATCGACAACAGCCGGGACCGACAACTTAACGTGCCCTCTGAAGCACGGAAACGCTCGTGATAAATTGCAACTTTGGTCACCTATCAGAAATGCTGCCTCTGTGTACGTTGCCTAACCTTACTGATCGGTTGAAATCAGCGAGCGCCGCTGGGCTACGAGCAGCTTACCAGAGCTCAAGTAAGATGGTCATAGCGCGCGTAATGCGCCGCTGTCCTATGTCAAAATGTCAATATTGACAACGTCAGACGGCGAACAAGCCTTTGCGCGGGGCCCTCGCGTAATCAAAGTAAAGTTTCACCGTCAGCCGATTGGCGCGACGCGCGACTTTGTCGCCATCGTGCTCGAGCTGCAGAGGTTTGACAATGTCACATTCATATTTTTTTATTAGCTTCTTCCCGCGGTTTATTCGTGGGTTAAAATTTTCACCAAAAAGTTGAAAATTATTATTAAGTAGTTATTCGAATAAATAATACAATACAATACAATATACTTTATTTGCACACAAGGACAAACAGCACAATCAACAGAACATAAAACATAGTGTACAACAAGGCGGCCTTATTGCTAGGTAGCAATTTCTTCCAGGCAACCTTAGGGTAGGACAGAAGTAAGATAAGAAGTAGTAGGTGGTGCATAAATATATATACTTAATACAAATATATGTTATATATATATATAATTTCACATGTCACTAACATTTGATTAGTTCTAAATTGATTTCAATTATGATACACGCACGAGGTAGTATTAATAACTATTTATTACTCTACTACGTGATAATACAACAATTAATTTGACAAGTTCCTGTTATTTTGTCAAGCCACTTCAAAGGAGGTAACTAGTTCCTGTTTATAAATGTATCTAGTCAGATCATAATCAACCAAATTAAGGACACAAATCTACTATCCTACTATTAAAGATGTAAAAATTAAGATGTTAGTGAATGGATGTTTGTTACTCAATCACACAAAAACTACTGGGCGGATTTTGATAGAACTTTGCAGTAATATAGCTAAGACATCAAAATAAAACATAGTCTACACAGTTTTTCGAAATTTTTACGGAAACAAACTCTCGGCCAGAAATTTAGTACAAAATATATTATATTGAGAGAAAATTTGTTAAAATTTGAAAAGTTGCATATACGCAGAGATGTAAATTAAATAGAGATACGACTATAATTTACACTATATTTTCATATCAGTATTCTTGTCAAGTATTCACAACCATTTCTGTTTTCGCGTATTACTATAAAATAAATCAAGTAGGTATTTTACATTGCAATTGAAATCTATACTAATATTATAAAGAGGAAAGATTTGATTGTTTGTTTGTTTGTTTGCATTGAATAGGCTCCGAAACTACTGGACCGATTTGAAAAATTCTTTCACCATTAGAAAGCTACATTATCCCCGACGGACATAGGCTATATTATATTTTTTTTTAATTAGGGATCCTTACTGAAACTCAAATAATGTAACCCAAGGTGTAAAAAAATTACCTGAAATATTCTTTACATTGCGTGCGCTGCGTAAACTATTGATGATAGAATAAAATAATGTACTACGACTTTGCAGAACACATAAATATTTACAAAAAGTGTCGCGACAGCATATGTCTAACTATTGTAGTTATGCCACAATATGTGTTCTTTTATTTTAAAAATTTAATTGAAATGCCGCCCGCTATAAAATGCTCTTTATTTGTATCTTGGTATTAATCCTTATCAAAATAAATTACTTCATATTCAAGACTGCTTCAATATCTTTATACAACTTTTTGAATTATGCAATTCGGACATTCCATTCAAAAGATATCACGAGTTTAAAAATGTAAGTATGTTTCGTCGTCGCCGCTCATCCTGTTCAGCTAGCTAGCTAGGCAGCACCTTATGCGATGTAGGCGTCACTGGGGTACGGGCCGTACGGGCGGGGAGTCAATGTCAAGAAATGAAAAAAAAATCAGAAAGTTTAATATGTTATAAAATCAATCAATATCTATAGTATTGTATGCTGTATGACAGCAATCCAGACTGCTTTTCCAGTCGCGGTGGACATTCCCTCTACTGGTAATTTAGGTCCGTATTACCTAAATTACCAAGCTTTATATATACTTAAGTATTGATTGTCTCTTTCTTTCACTATCAAAATGACAAAGACGACTGCTGCTTAAGTATAGATCAGTCTGAGTCGCGTTCTATAATACGGACCTTAGATGCACATTGCATAAGTGCTCAGAGCATTTCAAGTAATTAGAATACCCTCTTCGTATATGATAAATACTTCAATAAGGCTACCTATATGCTATTTTAGGTTTCAAACATTTATTTATTCATAACTTAATTGAAAGACTTCAATTTAATATCTTTGGTAATAAGCATACCTAGCCAAATACAGATTACTCTGGATTAGCCAATATTCGTCTGTATAAAGGTGTTTTTATCTATGTAACAAACATGATTATTCTATTCAGCTTACGTCTTTAGTAAGTAATTCAAATAAAAAAGTTGTACTTTTACAGCACCATTGTATTTATGTATACCTTTCTGCAGCTTTCTATGTAATACCTATCAATGTCAAGTGTATAAGATCTCAACTTTTATTTGTTTCGTTAGGAATCATCAAAATGGCGATGAACTTTACAGCACTAAGAAAGGATTTTCCTAAATTTTACTCCTAAGGGGGTGAAATGGGGGTTCAAAGTTTTTATGGAGAATACAATTTTTTTGCACATTTTGACTCAAAACTTCGTCAAGATATACCTCGAAGCAAATAAACGGACACGTGTTTCGCTATTTTTCAAAAATCATCCCCTAAAGGGTCAATAATGAAACGGGTGACTAAAAGAGTTCTTTGCGCGAGCGAAGCCGCGGGGAAAAGCTAGTTAATGATAAGATGATAACATTAATAAACTTTTTTTCAAAAAATAGGCAGTGTTTGCAAGTGCCGTCCGGCTAACACTCCATTCTCATTCTTTTTATGCTTTTCAGTATTTATCTCTTTTTTTTTGTTTAACATGTCTTTTTAACCCCCGACTAAAAAGAGGGGTGTTATATGTTTAACATGTGTATATATGTGTAATTGTGTATGTTTGTGACATCGTAGCTCCCAAACGAATATACCTAATTTGATGCGGTTTTTTTGTTTAAATCTGACGTAATAGAAATGGTTCTTAGCTATATTTGATTAAAATTGGTTTATCCGCTTAAAAGTTAGAACCAATTTAATATCGGGGGTACATTTTTTTTTAATTCTGTAGAGTTATTTACCTTATGACCCAATTTTGGCCAAAGTAGCAACACCATCTCGCCACCAAACTTTGTAACTACTTAAAAAATTAAAAGAAAAACTTTTTTCAATTATTTTCTTGCTTTCACAAGAGCTTTTTGTAAAAAAAAATTTGGAAGCTTTTACACTGTTGATGTGCCATATCCGGATGCGAGGCTCATAAAGCAATGACATGTCAAGTAGATGTTTTAATAACGATTCCGTTTGGTGCTCGAATAAGCGGAAAATCCGAAAATGGCTTTATGGAAAACGATTATTAAATATCAACGCCCTGTTTTATGAAATCTGTGAAACAACATGTTTTCAGATAAAATGGATGGAATGTTTAATTGAGGCTGTGAATTGCTCGCAGAAATAAACGAACAAAGAAAATAGGAAGAAGTATGAAAGAAAAAGATACCTCTCGAATCTTGATTCTATTTGTTTGTTCATTCATTTAGTATGAACAATCGAGTATTTCTTCGCATGAGTTTCTTGAGGAAAAATCAGTTTTGAAACTCAAATACACAATTACACACTGTATTACGCGAGTGTAAAGGGCTCTGAGCCTTGAATTATTACTCATGAATTCTTTAATGTTTTCTTTTAAATTCAAATTCGAATATTGAAAATGATGATATTCGCACACCTAATTCTCATTTTAAAAAAAACTTTATTTTTTGAGGGTTATAATAAATGCCACCCTTATCGTAACACTAATATAAATAAAAAATGCCCTAAAACTTGAAATATAAATTCTTAAATATTTATGTAAAAAGATAAACATCTTCGCTGGAGGACCAAGATTTCTTAGGGCCATTTTATAATTTGAACGACACGGCAACATTTTGATTACGGCAACATGTTCCTAGTGACTCTATTGACATTATGAACATAGGTGGCAATGGTAAATACATATTTGCCGTACCGTACCGTTCGACTACACAATTTTATTACCTTTCTTATTCACCACGGTAGGTATTCATATACAGGGCTTTAGGTACCTAAATCTCTTTCTTTGGTCTTTGGTTTTTGGTTGCTAAATCAGTCCATGGAACTGATCAACTTTCCCAAGGAACATAGGTCAAAATACGAAAAAAAAATGTTGATCTCCCATGCAAAATGCGCTATATGCTGATGCAATTTGTATGGGAACTCAAACTTTTTTTTTCCTATTTTGACCAGTGTTCCTTGGGAAAGTTGTTTAGTTTCATAGACTGATTAACCACCTGAAACGTTGAAAGAGATTGACCTAAAGCCCTGTATAGATGCTATAGAACCTAACAACTTGGTAGAAGTTAAGCTTGTAAAGAAAACAGTTTCAGAAATAAACATTGCAGAAAACAAATTTGTGCCGCTCTGATTTTAGGAAACGTCGCAGTAATACATATATCACCTAAGCAAAGACAGGTACAACATGGTAACTGCCGAAGCGATGATCAGATGGCAGGCCTCGTAAATACGGACATAAAGAAGTGTTCAACATGCCCGATTCCAAACGATGTCGGTATTACGATCGAGTTGCTTTCGCTTCTTCCTATTTATTTTGTCCTCTTAATTTTTAAATAAGTAAATTGATACGGTGAACCATCTTATACTTTTTTGCTGAAATAAATTTAACTTGAGAGGTTGGGCCTTTTTTTAAATTCCAAAACGGCACGGCAAAATTGTATTGCCATTGCCTCCCATGTAGTAATGTTACAAGAAGCTAGTCTAATCTAGGCTTAGGAATCTAGTCTTAGCTACGGAATATTGTAATTGGCTTTTTATAACCGAAATGCTTAGACCAAAATACAAATAAAAGCTGTAAGATTTTCTTAGAAAATCAAACTTTCTATAGGAATCAGTAATATGGATGGAAACAGCATAACCCATGCTATGATATATTGAGGACAAAAGACAGAAAACTTTTATCACCATTATATTCCTGCATTATGAAACCCATAAACCATTTAATAATCTGTCTAAGTACCTATACAACAAAATACCTACAACAGCTGCAAATCGACAGTAACTTTTAATTAAACTGGAGTTAATGGGAGCAGCCCTTACCGCCAGAAGTGGGTAGAAATTCGCCGGATGTGTTGCACAGTTGTACTTATCTAGTATTTCACTATTCCGATGCCGCGTAGACTTTCCAGTGAACATGTGATCGATTCGTTCAAGTCTCAATACGGGAAACTCGATAGGTTTGCGACAAGCCAGCAGCCTTTGAATTTCGACATTCTGTTATTGACAGCGTTACGTTCTTAGGTTTGAATGGGAGTGTACTGGAATAGATCTTTATAGAGATACGTCCAGACGCTGGGAAAATTTGAAAGGGGATACCTAGGTATGATGTGTCAGAGGAGAGTTGTGATATGGTAGATTTTTCGAAACCTATAACTGCTAGCGAGCTCATAACAGCGCTGTTGTGAGCTCACTAGCAGTTATAGGTTTCGAAAAATCGACTATGTCACAACTTTTCTCTGCTCACCTCATTCTCCCCTACTGACCAACTCTCGCAACACAAAAGCGCAGTGTGATAAAGGATGAAATGTTGATTGTCTGCAGGTGTAGCAGAGAGATGTCACGAGTGTCGCGATGAGTGTCTGAGCGTGAGTGCTGAGAAATGTCGTGTTGCCTCGAGAGCAGCACGTGCCATCATTTACGGGACACATGTAGGTACAAGAATGGCTAAATATTTTGGCCCGAAATTCTAGTATAAATGTTCACAGCAAGTGATTTCTTCGTTTGTAACACAGATCTGTAAGATTAATTAGTGCACGTTGATCTTATACTAGAATCTAGTAACTATATGCTAGAGGATACCCAGGAATATCTTCCCGTGAGAATACATAAAAATTATGTAACTGATAAGAGAGTTTTTTATTGATGAAAGAATTTTTGAAATCGGTCCGGTAGTTTTTGATTTTATTTGTTACAAACATACAAAAATACAAATGTTTCCTCTTTATAATCTTTCCACTAGCGTAGAGCTATATGCTGTACGAGTTTCGATGTTAGCAATAAGCTCAGTGTTGTAATCCTTTTTTAGATCCTTACCAATGACTGGAAAGAGTGTTTATTTGGCCTTCCTACACGTGATGTGTTTACAGAGCAACTATTCGATCTGATTCTTTGCTATGATTAATTAGATTGACATAGAAAGTAAAAATTAAATTATTAAATAATTTAATGCAAGCCCTTTATGTGTATTTATTTAAATAGAATATTCGTTCTCGTAAATCGAAGCTCAAACCCAAATCGTTGACCATCTGCGCTCACAGAATGTTCGGCAAAGTTGTAAAAGCCATATTCGGCCAACAACGCCAGTCGATTACTTAATGTTAGCTCAATTTGCGTCCGCATTTTAAGTCCAAAGTATTAGAAACTTTATCTAATACTTTTGGTCATAGATATTAAAACTGTTTCAATGGATAATAGATTTAAATTTACTACTAGCTAGTGCCCGCAACTTCGTTTGCGTTATTTTATAACATTTCGATCTAATTTCTTTTTAGAGATAAACTAACTTTTTGTGTCGTATTTCTATTGGTAATTTTATGTAAATCTGTCATGTGTGCAAAGAACTAATGTTTGACGTGATTTATTAAATTAACATAACTTTTTATTTGTGTACTGGTTGTAATAAAACCAAACAATAAATTTTAAGTCAATGCTACCACAATACAAAGTGAAAACTGTATATAAATTGGTTAAACCGTTTCTGAGACAAACAGACAAACAATTTAAAAACACGTACATTTTTACTATATGTGAATGGCCCCCAATAATATTTTTTCTTCGATGTACAGATAGCGATCAGTTACATTTTTACTATATGTACAGTTAGATATAGATTAATTAAAAAACTACAGAACAACTTCTTTTCTCTCAACACCATAATTATTAATTTTCTTTGAAATCAAGCCTCTGTTGTCACAAAGCTAAAATATCGTTGCGACAAAAGGAGAAAATTAAGTGAAAATATCACAACATTACATCTGGGGCGGTGAGAAATGATGATTGTAGCAAAGTGTCGCGAAAAGATGTCACAAGTGTCACGAGAGCATGTGAGTTGGCAACCTAAGTAATGTTGAGTTGCCGAGACTTGCGCTATCAGAACCTACAGGACACATTCGTATCTACTTAAATGTGAAATATAAGATGACTAAGTTTTTTTTTTTGAACTTCAAAAAAAGGATGAATTTAAGTTCTCAATTCGACTGTGTTTTTTTTAAGTTTGTTACGGATTACTCAAATTGCCGGCCGATTTTCAAGATTATTCTTTTGTTCGAAAGAGCGTACTCCTAAGGTTGTCGCATTCGTATTTGATCAAAATGAGTTTAGCCGATTAATAGTTATAAGCGATCAAATGTCGGGAGTGATATATATTTTTTTAAAGTTTAGAGTTATTTAAATACATACCAAGATAATTAGAGTATATATACGTTGTATTTTACGTGCTATAAACGTACATGAAAATAGATACGTCACAATGAATTTGCTAAACCATAACAAACATTTCAAAAGCGCCTTAACAATGTAAACCATCTGCTTTGTGGTGTCATATGTATATGTATAGATTGTATATTGTTTGTATAATCTCGTCACGTGGCCCGACACGGGAACAATGGGATATCGGCCGGCAGAGGAGAAGGGATCAACTTATGTCACCATAAATCAATGTTCCTCGGTGCAAAATGGTCTAACATTTTCTTAGCCACAAAAAATTGCAACGGTGTTAACTAACAATGGCGATGGCGTTGCGTGAGAAGGCCATTTTAATTTTATACTTGAAAATCGTCCCAAGCCCAACGCCTTTTTAGGATTCCGTAGTAAACTACGAACCCTTATTGTTTCACCATGTCCACCTCTTCGTCCGTCCGTGGTTTTTCGACTCTTGATGCTGCAAAGCTGAAATTTAATGCAGTTATACTTATTGATTAAACCGATAAAACGGTTAATCAAAATTTTTTAAAAAACTTGTCGTTGGTTACATTTCTTACCTCCCATAAACGTAGAAGATGGATTAATGTTTTTAATATGTCAACATCATTCATATACAACAAAACAAACTGTAGGTCAATGGTCAACATATAAAAATTAAAGGCTTACTGTGCGATAAAACGTGTGCGACCAAATTGGGATAATATGAAAAACCAAAACTTCTTTGATTTCATCAGAAGTTTTATCAACATTTTATTAATTTTAAGTCACATTTGCATCTTTCCAAATAAATAATGTAATTGCGTATGTGAATGACGACAGTGGAAAATAGCCGGCGGTATTTCAACTATTGGTCGGATTCGGTCAAAACAAGGTCGTATAACCCAGGCAGCGCGCCCGTGTTGAATCAAGTAGGAACTAAAGCATGCACGAGTGAACTTAACCACACGTGGTCATTGCCGACGACATATGTTCAAACATTAACATGGATTGACACGTCAGTTACTGTTTCTTAACAAGATCTGTATATTAAAGTGACGACCTTAAAATAACGCTGAAATGTAATAAAATAACGCTGAAATGCAATATGAAATTTTGTACCAAACACATTCTACTTACTTGAAATCCTCCTAAACTATTGCAGCCTTAGAAAATGCCACCCTAACCGCGAAAAGACAAATCGAGCTGAAAACATCAAAAGCCTATCACATTATATTGCCTTGTTTCTGTATTGTATGCGACTTTGTGAAATATCGATATTCGAAACACATCCTCAATCCGGGATCAGTCACGCATCTTGAACATGAAAGCAAATAGAAGGATTTGCTTAGACTAAAGAGAAAGTATATAGAATACAGAGTATTGATAAATGAAAGGACGTAACTTATCATACATAATAACGAAAAACTAGAGGAGGTGAAAACGTGTGAAGATAATCATGTAGCTATAAACTAAATACACCCTCGAAAAAAAAAGGGTGCTATAAGTTTCACGTCTGTATCTGCAAGTCTGTGTCTATGTATCTGCAGGCCGAGTACGACAGTGACAGCGCCGCGACAACACCGCGGTCCTATGTCAAAATGTCAACATTGACAACGCCATAGGGCGAGCAAGCCTTTGCGCGGGACCCTCGCGTAATCAAAGTGATGTTTCAGCGTGAACCGAGCGCGAGTTTGTCGTTATCGTGCTAGAGCTGCTGTGTGTCTGTCTGTGGCACCGTAGCTGTTAAACAAATGTACTAATTTTAGATGCGTTTTTTTGTTTGAAAGTTAACGTTTTCGAGAAGGTTCTTAACTATATTTAATCAAAATTGGTTTAGCCGTTTAAAAGTTACAAGGAATAACTGCTTTACAACAAAACACCACTTTCGTCATTTTGTTGTTGTTTAATTTATCCCTTTCGGGAATGGCAAAGAAATCTTAATTTATCCCTTTATCGTTGTTTAATTTATCCCTTTCGGGAATACAGCAATTTTTAAAAAAAATCTAAGTATTTGATTTATTTTTTGTGGTAGGGCCCTAAGATCAAATAAAACCAAAAAAAAAGAAATTCCAAAATTTAATTTAAAAAGTGAAATAATCGCAACTCTAGTAGTCAGTTGCACGGTTTGACATCTTTCAAAATGAAAGTTTCATATAATTAATATGACATACTTGTCATATTTGTATTAGAGCTGCGGAATAAGCTAAATTTTAATTAATTTTGAACTTTTTTTTCGTTTTTTTTTGACACACGTTGTATACAACATTTTTAATCCTTAGAATTATCGTTATTGTACTGTGTTTTCTATGCATTGTGCTAAAGATTCCATTATGTGAACGTCGCCGGATTCAATTTCCTGTACAAAAATGGCCAGCACAGAAGGGGCAAATCTAATAACCGCGTATTGACTTACTGCCCACACGATTTTAATATTATTAACTTCTTCACAGCAATGGAAAACTTTTGGATTTTTTCAACCGACTTCAAAAAAGGAGGAGGTTCTCAATTCGACTGTATTTTTTTTTGTATATTTGTTACGCGATTACTCCGGCAACTGTTGTCCGATTTTCAAAATTCTTTATTTGTTCGAAAGAATATACTCCTGAAGAGGTCCCATATAAATTTTATCGAAAATGATTCAGCGCTTTTAAAAAAAATCAACAAAAACAAAATATACTACAAACTAGAACATCATCTAAATAAATGAATGACATTACTGTTTGTAGTTATTTGCTAATAGGCATTGTAGTCCGCAAAAAACTAGATATCTACTTTGTGCGAACTGTTGTTGGGATTGAAGTCGGCGACTCATACGTTTTTAACGTGGAAAATTATTATATGACTGATTAATTCCACCCATACGCTCACGCCTATAACCACTGTTGGAGTAGGCAGAGCATCATGTGGTTCTAAAACCACTTGATGCCATATCTGGATACATTCTGAGAGTTACTAGTTTTCATCCAAATCCAGTTCATATTCTATTCATCATAAAGCACTAAATACTAGGCACAAACAAACAAATCGAACTAATTCTTACTACTCGCGAGTTGTACCGCTGTATTTTTGTATCTACGGAGTGGAAATCACTTAATCAGCCCATATACGTCCCCACTGCTGGGGCACGGGCCTCCCTCAATAACATGAGGGGTAAATGCCATACTCACCACGCTTGGCAGACGGGTTGGCGAGGGTTTTGATATAATTGCAGAGTTTTCCTTCTCTGTGTGCAGATGAACTTGCTTGCATAATTACCTAAGTCGCCTTGTACGACACCTCGATAAGAAAGAGGGTGGTCCTATTCTACTCTGCCGGAACTCACACGGCGTGGAAATAAGGCTGTAATATAGTTATTTCTTTTCACTAACAAAATGAAGGCGAAGCAAAGTAACAAACATTCTTAGATAAAACACTTAGTTTGTTTTATTAAATAACTCTAAAATTAAAAATGTTGTTAAACCCCCGACATTTAATGCGTAAAACTTTTAAACGCCTGAACCGATTTTGATCAAATAAAACTAAGAACCATCTCAATAATGTCAGCTTTCAAAAAAAATATCGCATCGAAATCGATCCATTCGTTTAGGAGCTATGATGCTACAGACAGACAGACATGACAGACATGGTGCCTTTATAGGCACCAATATTTATTAATTGAACCATCTCAATAATGTCAGCTTTCAAAAAAAATATCGCATCGAAATCGATCCATTCGTTTAGGAGCTATGATGCTACAGACAGACAGACATGACAGACATGGTGCCTTTATAGGCACCAATATTTATTAATTGAACCATCTCAATAATGTCAGCTTTCAAAAAAAATATCGCATCGAAATCGATCCATTCGTTTAGGAGCTATGATGCTACAGACAGACAGACATGACAGACATGGTGCCTTTATAGGCACCAATATTTATTAATTGAACCATCTCAATAATGTCAGCTTTCAAAAAAAATATCGCATCGAAATCGATCCATTCGTTTAGGAGCTATGATGCTACAGACAGACAGACATGACAGACATGGTGCCTTTATAGGCACCAATATTTATTAATTGAACCATCTCAATAATGTCAGCTTTCAAAAAAAATATCGCATCGAAATCGATCCATTCGTTTAGGAGCTATGATGCTACAGACAGACAGACATGACAGACATGGTGCCTTTATAGGCACCAATATTTATTAATTGAACCATCTCAATAATGTCAGCTTTCAAAAAAAATATCGCATCGAAATCGATCCATTCGTTTAGGAGCTATGATGCTACAGACAGACAGACATGACAGACATGGTGCCTTTATAGGCACCAATATTTATTAATTGAACCATCTCAATAATGTCAGCTTTCAAAAAAAATATCGCATCGAAATCGATCCATTCGTTTAGGAGCTATGATGCTACAGACAGACAGACATGACAGACATGGTGCCTTTATAGGCACCAATATTTATTAATTGAACCATCTCAATAATGTCAGCTTTCAAAAAAAATATCGCATCGAAATCGATCCATTCGTTTAGGAGCTATGATGCTACAGACAGACAGACATGACAGACATGGTGCCTTTATAGGCACCAATATTTATTAATTGAACCATCTCAATAATGTCAGCTTTCAAAAAAAATATCGCATCGAAATCGATCCATTCGTTTAGGAGCTATGATGCTACAGACAGACAGACATGACAGACATTGTGCCTTTATAGGCACCAATATTTATTAATTGAACCATCTCAATAATGTCAGCTTTCAAAAAAATATCGCATCGAAATCGATCCATTCGTTTAGGAGCTATGATGCTACAGACAGACAGACATGACAGACATGGTGCCTTTATAGGCACCAATATTTATTAATTGAACCATCTCAATAATGTCAGCTTTCAAAAAAAATATCGCATCGAAATCGATCCATTCGTTTAGGAGCTATGATGCTACAGACAGACAGACATGACAGACATGGTGCCTTTATAGGCACCAATATTTATTAATTGAACCATCTCAATAATGTCAGCTTTCAAAAAAAATATCGCATCGAAATCGATCCATTCGTTTAGGAGCTATGATGCTACAGACAGACAGACATGACAGACATGGTGCCTTTATAGGCACCAATATTTATTAATTGAACCATCTCAATAATGTCAGCTTTCAAAAAAAATATCGCATCGAAATCGATCCATTCGTTTAGGAGCTATGATGCTACAGACAGACAGACATGACAGACATGGTGCCTTTATAGGCACCAATATTTATTAATTAAATAACTAAGAGCTAATAACAAGCTTCCACATATTGAAAGAAAATAAATACTAGGTTCATTTACTATAGGTCATTTTGTTCATTTTGTCAGGGGTTAAAAACAGTATTTTTTCTGAAAGGTCAAATAAAAAAGTTTTTTTTCTTAATGACTTAAAAAACAAAACACTGCCCTCATTATAAATCTCGTTAAGGCATTAACAGTCAATATTTTATCGTGGATAATTCCGAAACATTTCAAGTGTCGTTCGTGTAATAAAGTGTGTAACATTTTGCTAATGCGCGTTTACATCGAATTAAGTAGACTTGAACTACTTATATCAAACAGTTTTTAGAATTAATTCACTACTAGCTTCCCATCCTGGACTTCGTTCCCGTGGGAATTCAAGGAATAAAATATACACATAAACATTTCAATAGTTTTTGAGATTGACGCGGCGCGGGTTTTTGTTTCACAATACTCGTATTTTCTATACTAATATTATAAAGAGGAAAGATTTGTATTTTTGTATGTAACGAATAGGCTCCGAAACTACTGGACTGATTTCAAAAATTTTTTCACCAATAGGATGCTACATTATCCCTGAGTAACATAGGCTACATAATTTTCCCGAATTCCCACGGGAAGGAAGTCCCGAGCGGGATGCTAGTATTATATAACATGGCTACTCTCGTTACCTAGTCAGCGTTACTTATTGTCCACCAAAAAAATTCGCAACCAGTTACCAAACAGTGAAAAAAAATATTTTTTCGTAGCTAGTTACCAAATTTAATTATGAAAATGGACGAAGGGTTTCAATCCTATACAACGACCTGCAGTAGGGAGCGAGGCAGGTCATGCGCTGGCATTCAGCTAGGCACCAATTTTATGAATTGTGTAATACTCAAAAATCGTTTTTAGAATTGTAATAGTAAAGAAGGTGAAAGAAAGCCTGATGCTCGGGAAGCGATGATCGAGGATGACAGGTATTTATGTCACTGATACATAGTTTCAAGTTTTTCACTCACAAGCTTCGATTTGAACACCGGCTGTGCAATATACTGGACTTTAATTTTTTTTTTAGTTGTTCAGCAATAATACTATTGAGAGACTTTCCGGCAGCTATGAAAAAAACATTGATTGTAAACTTATAAATAGAACAAAAATGTATCTCGAAATTGGAAATTTAGCAAAAGGTTATGTTATGTAACGTTTATCGGGCGTTCTCCGCACTTAGCCTCTCGATTACGCAAATGTGCGTCTTTAACAATAGGTAAAAGAAGATTAATTCGTAGGTAATATCTACACTATATAATATTATAAAACAGAAAGATTTGTGTTTTTTTGAAGTGAAAACTTCTTAGCGGCGTTGTGCACTTTGAAGTATGGGTAAAAAATGTTAAACTCGCGTCAGGACACGTGACCTGATCTAAAATTCGTAAGACGGAGGGAGAGTAGACCGCAAGGAAGTAATATATGTTCAAGTTTTCACTTCTGCCGGCACTCCCGAAATGCAACCGATTGTTTTTTTATGTGTATAACGAATAAACTCAAAAACTAAAGAAACAATTTTGTTTTACAAATAGAAAGCTATGAAGTCCCGGACGGAAAGTTTGTGTTTGATAAACTAAATTATGATTTCTAATATTTATTACTGAATTATATTTTAATAATATTGTCTGCACCTACATGACTCCGAAGTTATCTTTGCAGTTTATAGAACGAAGTATCTAAAAAGATCTAATGAAACGCTATGTTATTAATATGCAAAGCGCGAGCGTAACGACTCCGTTTCAGCTTTGGCAAAAATGCTGTCAAGCTGTAATGCAGCCAATAGTTGCATTACAGCTTGCTTGTAAGTACTTGTACCAGAGACTGGCTCAATACAAACGCGCATTGGAGGGTTCACTTGAAAAATGCGAAGGCATTACTCGAACATCAAAGTTTTACGATCATCGGCGTCACCGTAATAAGGTCGGTTGACGGTAATGATGCGCGATTTAATAAAGTGATCGGCTCCTCCGACATTTTATTTAAAACTTTTAATGGATCATCGATGGCTTAAATCTCGAACATCAAAAATGGCGTCGGCTAAAATATTGTAAAGAAAATTTCACAATGAATTTTGGTTTATCACTCCTGACGATGCTTTTCAAATTACAAAAAATAATGATTTCCCATGCAATCAGTTGATCGCTGAAGTGGTATGGGACGCGATTTTTTAAATTTTGTATTTTGATGTATGTTCCTTGGGAAAAGTTGTTAAGTGGATCGATTCACATCCTTGAATTTCGATAACTAATTGAAAGTCTCTGAAATGTATGTAAATATGTAAGTATTTAAATTTTTTAGATATTAATAAATATGCTTTTTAATAAAATATTGAATATTCAACAATTCAACAACAATATGATAGGGCACCTGATACGACATGACAATTTATTTAAGAACATCTTGGAAGGAAAAGTAGGAGGAAGAAGAGGAAGAGGAAGACCACGAAGGAACTTTATGGATCAAGTGAAGGAGAAAGTTAATCTCATGTCGTTTCAGGAAGTCAAAGGACTGGCTGAAAGACGTAAAGAGTGGCAGATACTCCACCAACAAGAGCTCAGCTCTTAAATTGAAGAAGAGAAGATTCAACAATTTCAAGTTACCTGTAAGCAATTAATAATTGCTATAAAGCCGTCTCATAAGTCTGAATCATTAAATAATTATTATTTGATTCAAGAAACAATGAATATATTTCATAATCTACGAGTTTTTGATTTAAAAAAAACATTGTGATACCAAACATGGAAATTTCATGTTCTCCACAAACATGAAATGAATTATTATGGCCACACTTTAATGCCACAATTCAATCAACACGAGAATTCGCGAGTCTTTTGAAGCATTTGTAAACAAAAGGAAAGTTTCTCTGCATGGCATGCCACAGCCAAATTTCCTATTATCTACCCTGACGCATTGTTGCCAAAATTCGATTAAAAGTTCTGCCCAAATGGGTATTGGAACTCAACAAAGCCTCAGTAAAGTGCTGTACCTATAATCCCCAACTTACCTTAATAACATAAGTTATACTGTAATACCGCGGTGAATTAATGCTTCTTTAATAGTGATAATTGCCAAGTTATAGGCACAAGAACTGTTTCGTACTAAAATGCAAGAATACTTACTTCTTCTTCTTATCGTATAGGTAATAGTCAAGTGTGTGGCGAACTTGTCTAACCCTGGTGTCAGAGTTTTCAAACCGCACAATGGCCTCTGACTTGGTTTTAACGACTATATTCAATCGACAACAGCCGGGACCGACAGCTTAACGTGCCCTCCGAAGCACGGAAACGCTCGTGATAAATTGCCACTTTGGTCACCCATCAGGTTTCCTGCCTGTGTACGTTGCTTAACCTAACTGATCGGTTGAAATCAGCAAGAGCCACTTATCTACGAGCGCTTCAGAATACTTACTAAAACTGATTCTTTGTTATTATTTTTTAATTAGCTAGCGCTATTACAGTAAAGGCTAAAAGATTTTTAATTTATTACCGAAAATTAAGGAAGTTGTTCAGTTTCGTAGGCTGATTCACAACCTTAATTCATGCAACAGAAAGATTCATATAGTAAAAATTACACTACATAAAGTCACTCCACTTAAACCCGTGGAAGGAACGTACAAAATGCGTCAAATCCGCGTTGCTGTCGACACGTTCTCTGTTGCAATAATAATATAAACTATTTTCGGAGTTCCATTCATAAATAATCAAAATGGTCGGTAATTTGAAGAAGCTGTGGAAAGTGTGTGTAGTGGAAATGTTACATTGAGTACCAAAATTATTGCATTTAAAATTCAATATTTCAGTCAGTTCTATTTAACGAGTGATATTTCTGTTTATTTTAATAGTAAGGAATGTTCGTTGATGTACATACTTTTACTAGAGAAATACATTGATTTTACCAGCTTTGTTAACACTTTGATACAATAAATGTCATGGTTTTTAAAACAGGCGATGCTTCGTTCTGAGTTATATGCATTATTTGCACACTAACTGATGCTAAAGTGGTTTTCTAGAAGCGCTGATGCTCTGGCTACCCCGTTAGGGATCACAGGCGTCAGCGTATGTATTTATGTATGTACCCGATGCTTTTACGGTGAGGGAAAACATTATCAGGAAACCAGCAGCGGAATCAGGCTACAGAATGTGTACAATACAATACTATACACCAATATACAATGTGTAACCATGATTCAATCCAGCAGGGTCAAGGAAGTCAGTTGACAGTCGCTCCACTGTAAAATCCTGGAACATGGTCAAGTGGACCCCGAATGAAAAACGGGACTAAGCGCTAGGAAGAAGAAGATTGCGGGAAGAAAATAAACAAAGAAAACAATGAATAGCAGACATAAGGAACCCCCCAAACAACTAAAATCACATTTCACCTACTTGTGCAGCCATCTACGAGTAGCAAATTGCTAAGCCATTGGCAGTTAGGCAACTGTTGGCAGAATCTAATAGGGTTAGTTACAGTGAAGAAGCTAACATTTGTAGTAAATTACAAGTTTACAACATGTTGTATTAAGTTCTACTCGAAAGTCCATGGCTAATAGAGCTCAATAATATTACTACAGCAGTCGTCCTGATTCCTTGTTGTTTTTCGGCAATCGTCGATTTTTTGAATGCACACGAATCATCAATGATTTATCGCCTATCTTTTTTAAGGGTTCCGTACCCAAAGAGTAAAAAACGGGACCCTTACTAAGACTCCGCTGTCCATCCGTCTGTCCATCTGTCTGTCTATTTGTCACCAGGCTGTATCTCATGAACCGATCACTCACTCACTTACTCATCTGTGAAAATTTCAACTGTCAACTATCAAGTTTCACAGATGATGTAGCCGTATTTCTGTTTCTGCCATAACAACAAATAATAAAAAACAGAATAAAATAAATATTTAAGGGGGCTCCCATACAATAAACGTGATTTTTTTGGCGTTTTTATAGACTTGGGCGATTTTTGTTTTTTCGTTTTGATTTTTATGTTTATCGTTCCGATTTATAGTCAAGAATAAATGTAGAATAACATACTTTGTTGTCGTTTTGTTTCAATTTTGGAAAAACGAAGTTTTCTGAGACACAATAAGAAAATAGGAACACTTTTTTCAGGCATTTTTTTTTGTTACTAATTGATTTAAGTGGATAAAATCCGGAGCATAATACCAGATTCTCAAAATATACTTGTATGGCTTGAATGGATGTTTTTGGGAAATTCGGTACCTATTCCAGTTTCTGTAGCACAACACAATTTTTTTAAACAACGTTCCTACAAGTTTTCGTCCGTTTTAGCGTTTACAAATCACTATTAAATAAGATCAAATTTTAAAATTACCACTTTTGAAAATGACTATTGTGCTATTCAGGGCAGTTTAAAATGTAAAATAAGGAAATTTGGAACGAAAAGAGCAACCCATAGAATTAAATGCCTATTCTTCTGGAGGGAAGACTGTACCTTACGAACAGGCATAGTGTTTAATAGTACATTGTTACTTTAGGGGTTCACCCGAGGTAAACATTGTGCTTTTAATTACGAATACAAAGAAAGTAAAACTAAAAACATAAATAACTCATTGCTGCTATGCGAAAGTTACAAAAATCCTACATCTCGAAAAAACAAATGAACATCGGAATGCCACTTTCCCGTCTATTATATTTTTTTTTCTGTGGCTGGCCAGCTATTCAGCCATTATTTTTCATTTTCATCATTGAAAAAAATTTGTAAATATATTTTATAGTTATTTTAAAGAAATAGCTATAGCTAAAAGCTAAAAGTAAAAGTCATTAAAAAATTCTTTAATGAATACTTAACTTTTGTTATTTCAATTTTACATCGCGCTGTAATAGAGTGGCTGTATAGGAAGTTGGAACATATTTTTTTAATACTTAATTTGACAGCTATCAGTTGAAAGCGATTCTCCCTAGGCTTGAAAAGTATTACTTTCAAGCCGCTCCATAGGCAACTTTAGACCTACTTTCTGAGTATGGGTAATGAAAAATAAATTTATTTCACGTATTTTAAGGGATTTCAAGTGCCTCAAAATACGTTAAAAGTGGTTTTTGACTTTTACTTAGTAGATTGTCTAAATCCACCAATAAAATATCTAAACTATCTATTAGGAAAACGGTTTCTGAGTACATATGGTATTTCAATGCATATCAAGAGACAGATGACTAGCATGATCACAAACCCCATAATAACATTCAAATGGTTCAAAATCACGAAATGCAACGTAGTGTTAGACCAATTTAAGCGGAACTTTATTTGCGAGTCAGTGTTAAATAGTCTAAAGCTAGTATCAAACAGTTTCATAGCAGCTTTACAATGGTAACAGAGTAATCGGATTTAGTTCTGAGAGTTTAAAACTTGTGGTTTCGTTCTGCTCAGGCTTTGCACGAGAAATACTTGTATGCATTCACGGAATGCAAAATACAATTTGTGCAACTTCCCGAAATAGCGTTACCAGGGAAAATACAATCCTTTCATGTGTAAGTGCGGGGATTTTGTGGAGACTTTGTTTCTATCGCGGAGTATTTTTGCGTGTTATACTTTTTGTTTGGACGAACCACTTCCCAAAGTTTACAAAGTGATGGAAAATGTGTCTTAAGTCTAACGTGTGTAGCTCTTAAAAAGAATGGACCGGTTTCAAAGCGTTTTTTTTTGTTTGAAAGCTGACGTAATCGAGATGGTTCTTAGCTATGTTTGATTAAAATTTGTTCAGTCGCTAAAACTTATAAGCGATGAATGTCAAGGGCTATAATTTTTTTTTAAGTTTTGGAGTTTTTTTAAAATTTGTATACAAATAAATCAAGTCGAACAAGAACGCAATGCGCGTCCAGTACAACAATGGGTTTAGGATACTGTTGGGGCTGCCTCGGTTTTGCTGCGCGTCTTTAATGTTTGCTGAGGCGCACACTGATGACTTTTACGCAGTCATCAGGAAGCGGAGCGCCTCGCTTCTCTCGCGCTTGCGAGCCAGCTCGAACGGTCTCCTGGCTACATTGGCCGAGCGGTGGGACTCGACCATGTTACAAAACTGGATGCAGCTCCATGCAAGTCAGTCTCCACTTATATTATGAAAAAAAAAGAAAATATGTATTTAATGAATTATAATGTCAATGATAATAATGTATTAAATTTGAAATTTTGTAATTTACTAACATTTAGTGCTTAAGACTATTTTTATTTTACTAACAATTTATGGATATGGATGTTATGTCTGAAATAAAATAAATATTATTATTATTAATGGATTTATTTTTTCATTATTTGCTATCTAGAGGAGATAATAACCGAAATTATGCCCCGTGACCTGTCCAGTTAAAATACATGCAATGATATACAGGTGGACTTGCTGGCATAGCATTAGTAATAGCTTGTAATCTATTTACATTCCGATTTAGGTCCAACTACAAAATATATTGACTGTAGATTTGAAGCGGTAGATTGAAGGAAAGAATAATTTTTTATTTTATTTTGCGCAGACGATGTCATGGCTTTTAAGCATTTTTTTTTATTTGAAACAGATCCTTCTTAAGTATTAATTTAGGTTATGAAATAAAACCTAGGTCTTATTTTTAATATTTAAAAAAGTAAGCCCTGACTCACTGACTCATCAAAGCCAACCCTTGGATTTACAAAGCTGAAATTCGGCCCAAATTTTCCTTTTAAATGTAAGCAAGGAATGGGGAACGATTTTACGAAATTCCAACGGGAAAAAGTCCCGGGCACCCTCTAGTTCTAAATAAGCATGTTTGCGACCTCGCCTGTCTGAAACTACTTTCCATCAAATATAAACATTCAACAAATGTGATTTCAAAATGAAATGACAGTAATAATCGCGTGCCACCTTTCATGCCCCGTTCCATGAAACACAATGATTTAATAGGTATAAAACAAACGTGGCAATCAAATTCACATTAACGTATTTTTAAATACAGAAAGCATTAATATACAATAAATGCAAATGGAATTTTTTAACTGCAAGAAAGTAGTGTTAGCCCTTAAGTGCAATTAAGAATGCTACCTTATGAACTGCAGTTGTTTATTTTATCTTTTTTACAGACAAATCTTTAACAATTTCTTTATTTGACTATTTGTGGGACATGGATTACAGCCCAAACAGAACTTAAAAGTATGTAGTAAATATTTAACTTTTTAGGTTTTACTCAAGAGTTATAAATTATTTTAGAAAAAATACGAACCTTATCACGGGTTTAGAACTCCAAACATCACTATTCACTCATTCAATTTACAAAAACACAAGATAAAAGCAATGTCAGACCACTTCACTATCACTGCCCGAAGTTCGATTGGCGGTTTCTGTGGACAAGCGTCAACAGGTCCGCCCTCTTCGGAAGCCAGCGGCAAACTGAAGTCTAAACCTTTCCGTTCAGCCTTTTGTAAGTTTGCAGCCATTCGGCAGTCCTCGGAAGTACTCGGGAAACTTAACTCGAATGCAACGTGACAACAATCTATTTGAAGTATTTTCCGACATCGAAAAGTATAAATGAAAAATAATTGCAGTTTTCGCTCAGTTTAGCCGAATGGAATCGCGGTTACAAACAGGATAAGTACCTATATAGAACCAGAGGATTAAAAATACTTAGACACGCATGAAAATAGATAAAGCCGCCTTGTTGCTCACTATGTTTTATGTTCTATAATTTGTACTATATGTCTCAGTGTACAACTAACGTATATTGTATTGTAATGGAAGATAATAAAAAAAATATAATAAACTAGCTTTCTGCCTGGGACTTCATTCCCGTGGGGATTTGGTAAAATTATGTAGCCATTGCCAGCTGCTAAAGGAAGTTTCTATTGGTGAAAGAATTTTTGAAAACGGTCCAGTAGTTTTTGAGTATATTCGTTACAAAAATACAAATCTTTCCTATTTATAATATTAGTGTAAAATAGTACTTATTAATAGTTTTTTTTAAGTATCGTACCGTAAACGAAACCCATACATGATCGAATCATTGTCTGTCCATTTTCAACTTTGAAGGCTGTTTCCTGAGCAGAGGCTTGACGTATAAAATTAAAATTCACACCATTTCAATAAAAATATGTTACAATATTTTTCTATCTTTAGCAAAATTTGAAATGAACTGGTATACATTTGCATGTAAAATATGAAAACTTATCGGGATTTTAGCGTTATCCTATTCTAGGTAGGGATTTGGGCATATACAAAGGAAAGACTAAGAACTGCAGGACAATAATAATCCAAAGCTTTATATTCGTTTTTTTTAGTTTTATACAATTGTTACATGTCATAAAAATCACGTCATTAAATGGCCGCCGAGGAAAGGGATAGAATTAGCTGATAATTTTCCACGTTAAAAACGTATAAGTCACCGACTTTAATCCTAACAACCGTTTCACACAAAGTAGATATCTAGTATTTTTTGCGGACTACAATGCCTATTAGCAGATAACCACAAACGAAAATGTCATTCATTTATTTAGTTAGATGATCTGGTTTGTAGTATTTTTTCTTTTTGTTGTTTTTTTTAAAAGCGCTGAATCATTTTCGATAAAATTTATATGGGACCTCTTCAGGAGTACACTCTTTCGAACAAATAAAGAATTTTGAAAATCGGACAACAGTTGCCGGAGTAATCGCGTAACAAATATACAAAAAAAATAAGAAAAAAAACATTACAGACGAATCGAAAACCTCCTCCTTTTTTGAAGTCGGTTGAAAAGCAAACCAAGTTAAAGAGCAAAAAAAATAGAACCGAATCGAAGAATTATGTTCGTAAAATATGACTAGTATTTTTGAAAATCTCGATTAAAATGGATTTGAAAAGTTTTTCCATCGTGATACAACTAAAAGGCAAATGAAGAGAACTCGGTCCTTACAGCCGAAAACTTCATTAATTTTAAAAGCACGATGAGATGTGGTGGGTACTTTGAGTGGTTTCAGAGCCCTATTTGTCTTCGTGCAAATTAATAATTTATTTTGTAATGTCTGTCTGTATTGCATCATTCTAGCAGATCACCAATTGATTACATAAACAAGTAAACCCGAATTTTTCGTACAGTTCAGCAAACTGAATGTCAAAACATTCCGGTGAAAAATAAATCTGTTCAAACAGAAATCTGCCGAAAAAAGACTAAATCGTCTAACTCTCATATGGTCGATTTTTTTATTCAGCAGGTACGAAACCCTCAGAGCGCAAGTCTCACTCGCATTTGGACCATGACAGTCTTTCATTTTATTTGTTGAAAACAATGACCATAAGGAAATACTTACCGATAGAATCAAAACACGCATTTTCTCCGTTTAAACTTCTTTCTTTAATCCATTATCCTCTCCAACAAACAATAAAAACTTGTTATACAAAATCATTTTGGCACTTGAGTTTTCAGTCTTCCTTCATTTATGAAAAAGATGAAAGAATATTGAAAAATTATGTAGTCACCGTGACCTCTTCGACTTCCCTTTGAAATATGAAGTGAGAACGGAAATATAATTTTCATTTCAATATAATTTTTTGGAGCTCGAAAGTTTATCATCACAAATTTGGCTTTTAACCCCCGACAAAAAAGGGGATGTCATAAGTTTGACGTGTGTTTCTGTGTGTCTGTCTGTGGTAACGTAGCTCCTAAACAAATAAATTCTTCTTCTTCTGTCGTGTCGGTAGTTGCGACGTAATCGAGATAGTTCTTAGCTATATTTAATCAAAATTGGTTCAGCCGTTTAAAAGTTATAAGCATTCTATGTAATGTCGGGGATGATAAGTACATTTTTTTAAATTTAAGAGTTATAATTTGAGCAGTTTTGTCAACTGTTAGAGTGCTTATGTTTGTATAACGTGCAAGGCGTTGATGTTTAGTAATATTACCTCAATGGTGCAAGCAAGTAGCTTGCGCATGTTAAGTCATTTCCGCAAGTTATATGCGTCGTGTGAAAGACCGTATAAAGAAATGGTCGAGTCCAATCACCCACCCACACTTAACACGCGCAAGTTATTGCTCTAAATACATACATCAAAAGCAGGATAAAAGTGTTGGAACACGATTTTCATTTTCATCTCGATTTTACGAACAACCTAAACAAAATTCACTAATAAGAATTTTAAATTCAGGTATAGCATTGCTCCATGTGTCTCAAATAAAAATTACCGCTTGCACACCCATGGCATCTTATTTTTTATGCTTTTTGTACTGAATGTTATCTAATGTATTTGTTACCTCAAATGTTGTTAAAAAGCTTTTTGTATTCCTAAAACTATCAACAGTAAAAGCTTTCTGTATTCCTTAAATTATCAACACATTATTCCAAGATTTTAAAATAGCTTTCTACCGTTAGGGCTCTAATTAATTGCAAAATTCGATAGACTTCGATAGCCAACCACCAGAAGTAGCATCAACAATGTAATCACAATAATGCAATTTGATGCATTATCTATTGCCAATTTTATGAGCACGAAAATACGTTACGATAGATTCATTGATAAATATATTGCATGAACTCACGTAATTTTATTGTTATTTCAGGCAAAAGTAATTGATTGGACTATAGGCTTCCTTTCATTAAGATTCAGAGTTAGTACGGTCAAAAGAACGAATGTGTACTGAACAATTTCCAAAAGGAACATAGGGCAAAATATTTTGACCTATGTTCCTTAGGGAAGTTGTTCAGTTTCATGGACTGATTAACCTACCGAGAGGTTGAAAGAGATTTACCTAAAGCCCTGTATGTATTTAAATCCTTTAATGTTAGTTTTTATGTATAAAATTTAATCTTGACTTATTTTAAGTGGCATCCTGAATGTCCTACAAAAAAAAGACTTTTTTCTATTCTATTCTTTTTCAAAAAAAGAAAACGAAGGTGCTGAAAGCCAAAAAAAGAGGATTCATCTCTTTAATCTAATATTTTTAAAAAATTGGTAACAATATCTTCTTAGTAGGTATCTAAAATTGCAGGTCCTGATTCACTGACTCATCAACACTCAGCCCAAACCCACGGACTTAGAAGACTGAAATTTGGCCCGATGGTTTCTTTTATAACGAAGACAAGGAATAAGAAAGGATTTTATGAAATTTCCACGGGAACGAAGTATCGAGTGTCCTGTAATTATGAATAAAAAGGAAGCAAAATAGGTGTGTTTGGATCATAAATACCAAATGGCAATCAGTGGTCTCTGCCTACTCCTTTAAGACAATGGCGTGAGCTTATGTTTGTCTACTAGCGTGAGCTTATATTTATCTGCAAGCTTACAAAAATCAAGCTCTCTTAGTGAAGTCTGCAGCCTCGTGACCTGTCGTCGCCAGTGAATGAAAGAATCTATATATATAAAAGAAAGTCGTGTTTGTTACAACACTTATAACTCAAGATCGGCTGAACTGATTTTGATGAAATTTGGTATGGAGGTAGCTGATACCTTGGATTAACATATAGGCTACATAATTTTCCGAAATTTTTACGGGAACGAAGTCCCGGGCGTCAAGCTAGTTGTAAATAAAAATAAACAGCAGGAGTACTTAGAAGATACAGAAAATCCTTCCTACTATCCTACTAATATTATAAATGCGGAAGTTTGTGGTGATGTATGGATGTTTGTTACTCTTTTTCGCTCAAACGGCTGGACCAATTTTGATAAAATTTTGGTATGGAGGTAGCTGACACCCTGGATTATCTCACATAGGCTACATAAGTTTCCCAAATTCCCACAGGAACGAAGTCCTGGGCGGAAAGTTTGTCTCTCATTAAGCAACCATGGGAAAAAACTGCTCATGATAGATTTTGTTCTTATTAAGTTCCACGAAATAAATTGACTTTAACTTCGAAGTCGACCTTGTTAATATTGATCATGTAAAAATTTAGCTCTAAAGAACATCATCGTCATTTACGTTTTATACTTATTTGAACCATTTCTATGGTTTACCAAAAAACGTTTAAAACAGCATATTTCTGACAAATACTATTTTGCTTGATCAAGAAGACACAATTTTTTCGTTGGCCTGGAGCTTTCCTTTGAACAAAAATGAACATTAAAGAAAAACTTTTTTGAACCTATTGCGGCTGCACACCGTATCAATAACACCGTTCTCCGGGCATGTGAGAGATCGTTCGCGTCGGGAGCTGTTATTTATCCAACGACGGCGGAACACGGAAATAGTTTCAGCTCTGCCCGCGTCCACAACATTTGTTACCGACAAGCCAAGCGAGAAGCGACCATGTGTTCTATAGCAACGCTATTTAAAGAAGATCCTGTTTTTGGAACTCTGGCGTATGTACAGTCATGAGCAGATCAGAGAATCTTCGTCAATTCTTATCGTGTAAATATAATCAAGTATGTGGCGAATTTGACTAACCCGAATGTCAGAGTTTTTAAGCCGCCAGACCTCTGACATGTCAACTGAAATCCAATACCAATTTATAGACTGACACAGCTAACAAAGACGTTATCTTGTCCTGTCGATGTCGTTATGTCTGTTACAGTTCCGTACTGATGCTACGCCTCAGAACGAGAAATGTTTGTTCTCGGGTTATGGGTATTTGTGTCTGTTCCAAGAGGTACAAAGTTCCAAGCAACACATAAAAAAACGTGAGTGTACGCTTTTGAGTATGTAGCGTCTATTTTTTTTCAATTTTTAGATTGACTCAACCACCTTAAGTCTTTGAATTAAACGACAAAATCTATATGCGAAAATATTCTCATTTATTTTCCTGCGTGACGCCTACTTTAAATATTTGTTTATCAAGCTTTTGCATTACTATTCAATTTGTTCTTGTGAATCTTGCGTTTGATACGTTCCGTATACGCAGCAACTATGTTAGAAAGAAGTGGAAGGGCGGAGGACTTCTCATCGTCCCGAACTCCAATAGCAACGCATAGTTCAGATCTAGACTTCTTTTCATGGGGCATAGCGGCTTCAGAGGTTAACACTGAGGAGGTATAAAGGTACCCGTTCCATTCTAAGTACTCTCTCACCAGTTCGTTTACAAGGGCGATCTCTTCGCTTGCTTGTGGCGGACCTTGTTTCTTATCGCCAGCTATGTGACGCTTTTGCAGCACGTCTGTGATGTTTGCTCGTACCTGTAAGATATTTTGATTTAGTTAAAGATTGAGCAGAATGTTACCGAGGCAAATGTGCTTGTAAAGTATAAAAAAAACTGTGGGTTGAGATATAGTTTGACCGAAACCGCCGTACCGCGCGCGCCTTAGGTATGTACGCGGCGAGACGGGGGAAAGATCAGACCGACACACAAGATCACCTATGAGTTTATGCTCTTTCCTCCCCACCCCCGCCTAGCCGTGCATACATAAGACGCAATACGGCGTCGCGTGGATGGTCAAACTATAAGATTACTAGTAAATCTCATAATACAGGTTAGGTCGAGTGGTAGTGACGCTGCCTCTTGATCGGCGGGTCCTGGGTTCGATCCCCAGTCGGGGCAAACATTTTTGTAAAAAGCAGAGGTTTGTTCTCGGGTCATGGGTGTTTGTGTTTGTCTTTATGTGTGTTCCAAGGGACCCACGACACAAGGGAAAACCTTAGTGTGGGCCTTTGAATGTCTAGCGTTTATTTATTTATTTATTATCTCAATGTTCACTCTTTGCTCACCAACTCTTTGCTCACGAGAAAAAGTAAAGCTATCTGCAAAATTTTATTAAAAACTATATGAAACAGCGGATATTGCTTTACGAAAAGACTTATTAAAATATCGTAGAAAGACTTATTAAAATATCGATCGGAAAAATGTTTTGAATCTTATACAGCCCTCTCATAGCCTTACGTACCAACTCGTTAATTGCCAATTTTACAAATTAACTGTTACTTTTAAATCTTACATGCTCACAGCTGTAGATATGTCTTTTAATTTATTAAATATCGATGACACTGAGTAGGTCATAGGACATAGGACATCAATGGATTAATAACACCGAAAGATACAAATAAAACAAGATTCCAAATCGAACCTGAGCCAAAGATAATTAACTAGTCTGTAAATAAGTATATACTTAAGTAATAATTAACTAAAGTTTCTGTAGTGATTTGGCTCTGAAAACAAAGACTTTTATAGCCATTTCTTCCACAAACTAAGGGCAAAAAAAAAGTCATTCTGAAAAATCTCTGAATGACCTAAATTTTCCTTTAATTACCTCAGCCTGTAATTTATTTAAATGTCCACTTTTAGTCAAAAGATCTTTAATGGCGACCAGAAGATCTTTCTCGCTCACTGACTTATTCCCACTCATTTTGGCTATTATTAAACAATAACTTTTGCTTTCTACTAGCAAATTCAAAATAAAAACAGAAATGACAGTTCACGACTGACGGATAGTTTTCTTGTTTAACTGACTTTTTATCGCCAGCTAGTTTTGTAGTGGCAAGATTAAATACTTCTTTGTTACGTATAAGTTTTGGAAAAAGGTTGTGTTATAGTTATTACCGAGACGTTTGAGCTTATTTTATATACAAACGAATCGATTTCTTTATTTTCGTTAGTTTTTAAGCACTTTTTGAAGTTTACATTTCTAGGCTGTAGACAAAACGAAGTTTTAGTGTTTGAATGCTGAGATATGACCTACATAAACATGCACTGCCCGACCATGGGCGATTTGCAGAAAAACTTAGAATGTGCCAGCTGCCTACTCTTCCCAGGCATACTGTAAAAATCAGTAAATGGGACGTGCGGGTCTTGCTGTATCATGGGCGAAAGGCTAACCACCTCTCACCATTACACAACATGTTCTATCTAATAACCCTCACCATTTGTGTCAAACGTGGCATTAAGTGGTTTTCTAGAGCCACTGATGCTCTGCCTACCCCGTTACGGATTGCAGGCGTGAGCGTATGTATGTATGTAGGTATTGTAAATTTAATTTATTAATGCGTACGCAAAAATAATAAGATTTTTTTTTCATAAATGTAAATTCTTCTAACTTCATTTTATAAATATCTATGAATAATAGCAATTTAATTTTCAATAAACTGGCAGGCGTCGTTGTTCCTTTTATTTCTTTGTTCCTTTTTACTTAATTTTATTCAAACATCTTTCGAAACTCTCCAGGGAGGCATTAAGTATTTCAATACTGGCTTAAATCGGTGAAACAATTTTATAGGAAACGCAAACGGTCGCGTGTCTCCGCAAACGATTTCGATAAAATTACCGCGATTTAGTCAATATTTCAAAATCAAAAAGTTCCCTTCGCGGCGCCGCCGATTTAAAGTAATAAATTGCCTTCGATTTCGAAGTACAGCTCTTTTGTTTTAGAGCATTAAGAACAAAGGTGCTTTAACACGGAGCTTCTTTAATAAATTGTGCCGTTTTTGTTAGAGACGAACATCACAAGTACTGAAGACAAGCCAAAACAAACGCTTGGGACTGAACACAATAATTTTGCAATTCTAAGAGATATTAATATCTAATTATATGAGTACGATGCACGTATTTGTTTTTTACATGTATATTTATTCTAATTTATCAGTTTTGTGATGATGTGTTACTATAGAAGATTTTACAATTATTTATGATAAAATTGCTATGAATTACAGTAATGAATTGCCTTTTGTTATATTATACTCTGTCAGTAGGTATTCTATCATTTTATTGTGCTTACTTTTGGTATACGAGTATACCACTTTGTATGTGTAGGTGTACACAGGGCCGCACATCAGATTACCCATGCGTGAACTCTCTGATGTTTCTATAAGAACGGTTTTTCAATGAATTGGGGTAACCTGATGTGCTGGCGTCTACAATGAAGTATGTCATCATTATCAATTCGAAAAATATCAGTTAATATATATAGTTAGTGGGGACCTGTTTTTGCGGCAAATATTTTATCATTTTTTTTTTAATATTTCACGAAAGAGGTATATCAGGAATCTGAAAACTCAGGATTGAATCACGTAAAATACCCTAAATGCCCAAACCACTGTCACGTAAATGGGTGCAGTAATGGCCCTATTAATACCAGCCCACGTAGTACGGGCCCTGGTCTACGGGCAATAAACGATAATCAGAGCCCATTCGTTTCCACGTGACGGACAGACGACATTCACTAGATTTCTTCATAGTAGAGCAAAATTGAAGCATGGTTCGGGTGAAATACCCTCACGTAAATAGGCAATAATTTGAAAATGCTTTTTATATCAGATAGAGTTTTTTGGCGAGTAATTTTGTATTTTTTCTAGAACGGGAAAAAAGTATAAAAACGTTTATGTTTTAGCCCCCGACAGAAAAAAGTGGGGTGTTATAAGTTTGGCGAGTATTTATGCGTGTCTATCTGTGGCAACGTATCTCCTAAACGGATGGACCGAGTTTGAAAGCTGACTAAATCGAGATGGTTTTTAGCTATATTTAATCAAAATTGGTTCAGCCGTTCTAAAGTTACAAGCAGGGGTGATTTTAGAGTTATTTTTTTAATTTTAGAGCTATTTTGGTCGACGTAGTCATTATGTTTAAGCTATTTGTTCAATGGCTCGCTTCATCTCGATTGACATCTTATAATGATTTTCAAATAATTTATTTTCATAAGTTTACATGTCATTGGCATCGAAGAAACCTGTTGAAGTGGAGTAATAAAAAAATCTGAAATCAATATAATTGATGCAAATCAACAATTTACAAATTTTATTCAACATGATGACATGATGACCCGCATTGGGCCAGCGTGGTGGTCTATGGCCTAAATCCCCTTCGTGTTTCGAAGGGAGGCCCGTGCCCCTCGGTGGGGACGTGTATATATGTATGGGCTGATAAGAGAAGAGATGCAAGTCGAGTGGTTCAAAAATATATTCCTAAGTATATTAAATTAGGATTTCTACTAATACGACTCCAATTATCTTGATACCCTTTTTTGTCCTAAGAAAACCAGGTCACATCTTACACGAACTAGCAATAATTTTGCGTTATCGTTGTCTCTCTCCCACACATCACACGCGTTATTTTATTTGCAATCTAAACACCGGTCAAGTGACTTAGAGGTACCAAACCTTCTGTAAATGCCACCTTGGACCATTTCGCACAAAAATTTAACCCTATGGTTATCACAGTTACTGCAGCTCGAGCATAATGCGCGACAAACTCGCGCGACACACCACTCAGCTGACGGTGAAACTTCACTTTAATTGCGCGAGGGCCCCGCGCAAAGGCTTGCTTGCCCCCTGGCGTGGTCAATGTTGACATTTTGACATAGGACCGCGGCGCATTCCGCGCGCGAGCATATCTTGTTTGAGCTGCAGCTGCTAGTAGCAAGCTTACTAGAATAGTGATAATAGGTCCATGATAGCAATTAAAACCTGAAAATTTGTTTAAAAACATTCGAAAATAATGCTGTAAAATTTAAGGTTGACGTTTCTGGGAAAAAAATAAATTATCTACATATAATAGTAGCAGTAATGGGTAGATAAATCGTTTCTCTTTGAGATAGATTCCACCATTTAAGTATTTACTAAGCTGTCCCTTACCCCTTGCACCTTATTTTATTTTTTTATTATATTTTATTTATTAATGTTCTATCAAAAAACAAATTCAAAGCAGAGTCAAGTAGCATCCCTACATAATCTTGGAGAAAAATGTACCCTCCTCGTAGGCGAAATATACCAAAGGATCGCCATAATATACCAAAGCAGCCCCATAACCATCCCATTTAGTTTATTTTAGTAATAAAGAAGTTTAGTTTAGTAATAATGTAAGTAATAATGGTAGATAGATATGTTTAAGTCAAATTGTATAAAATTTTTAAAAATGTTTGCTGTGCCCTCACAGGGTTTCATATTTGAAACTTGTATTATATTAGTAAGACCTTGTACACAATATGGAAATGCAAACAAATGATTGAGATTGAGATAATTGAAAAAAAAATTTATTTCCACGACGTGGTCTATGTCACTGGTAAAAATCTAGCAAAAACGTTAAACTCTACACTCTTCTTCACCTGATATTAGTAATCATTGACGACACAATGGTTTCGTCGCTCGGTTCTAAAGCGAACCGATTTTACAAGATAAATGACAATGAGACCCTCTCAGCTTCTTCTCACGGCCGATTATTGGAGTCTGTACCAAATTGCATTCGATTATCGACGTAGCAAGTGGTTTTGCCATTGTGTGTGTGAAATTCAGACAAAATGAATTGAGGTTGGGTTATTTCGAAATTGGGAAAATTAAGGTCAATATTTTACATGTAATTACAAAATTCGTTCGTTTGCGCCGCTTTAACGAGCCCTCGGAAACCCGGAAACGCTCATGATAAATTGCCACTTTAGTCATCCATCAGATTCCCTACATCGGTGTACGTTGCTTAACCTCACTGATCGTTTGGTCCAAGCGCTTCTTCATCATCAGCCAGGGATTCTAACCGATTCTTAATATTTTCTTCCACTTTCAGTCTAGCTTATAATCCTGTATGAATGACTATACTATCACTATGCATGAAATGGAACACATATCTCCTTGTAAAAAAAGCTTAAAAAACTTAACCAAAAATGAAATTTAAAAAACCTATAAATTAAAAAAGAAAGAAATCACTCAAATAACAAAAGTGTAGTCAGTATTCATTTGAACCGGAAACGGAAGTACCGCTTATCTGAATCGGAGCGCTATCGTTCACACCCATCTATCTTCTCTCATGCATGCTACGAGCTACGATTTGCTACGACGACTACGAGCTACGAGGCACCGGCTACGACGAAACGCTTGCTACTAAGATCGACAATGCCACAATAGCAATTTGTTACTTATGTAGGCATTTACCTGTAATGGACAGACAACAGCACGTAAATCCTTACAGTCGCACTATGAAAACCGTCACTATGGCAAAGACAGTTTTGACAGAAACAGTGGGAATTGTCGTATTCCCAGTGGGTTCTGTTTGAGAAAAAATCCTGTTTTTGATCAATGGAACTAACAGGATGAGTTTCTATTATTATTATATATAAATGTATATATTACATATTATAAAGAGGAAATATTTGATTGTTTGTTTGTTTGTTTGCATCGAATAGGCTCCGAAACTACTGGACCGATTTGAAAAATTCTTTCAACATCAGAATCCTACATTATCCGGGATGGACATAGGGTACATGATTTTCCCGAATTCCCTCGGGAACGAAGTCCCGCGCGGGAAGCTAGTATATTATAAAGAGGAAAGATTTGATTGTTTGTTTGTTTGTTTGCATTGAATAGGCTCCGAAACTACTGGACCAATTTGAAAGACTCTTTCACCATTAGAAAGATACATTATCTCCGATGGACATAGGCTACATCATTTTCCCGAATCCCACGGGAACGAAGTCCCGGGCGGAATGCTAGTCAAACATAACTATTTACAATGCTTCTATTTTCTTAATGTCTCTCTGCAAACGATGGTCTGTCTAGTTAAAAATCAGTTTCGAAATACGAACAAGAAAATATGTATAAGCACTGTTCTACTTTTTGTCCTTCTTATCGTGTATTAAAAGTTTAGTCAAGTGTGAGGCGTACTTGTTTAACCCTGGTGTCAGAGTTTTCAAACCGCCAAATGACCTCTGACTTGGTTTTAACGACTGATTGATATTAGCTCCATGGCTTGAGCTGCTGATACACCTACCTTTTACTTATTTGTATGTCTATGACCTACCTTGTAGTTAATCAATCGTAAAAGTAAATAGGCAATCAAACAGTTATTATTCGTGGTGATCTCATTTGGTCCCCAATGGCCCCCAGGGTTTTATATCTTTGTTTGTCATTGGGCTGGGGTTTTCTATAGGCTTTAGTTGCTGTCCCACCGTTGACAAGGAAGATGAAGATCAATAATTTTCTAGCTTAATTATTTATTAGCGATCTCAAAATATTTCATAAAATTACACCCCTCATTATCTTAATATATAAAACCAAGTCGGGTTTGTTCCAACACTTATAACTCGAGAACAGCTGGGCCGATTTTGATAAAATTTTTAATGAGGGTAGCTGACACCCTGGATTAACACACAGGCTACATAATTTTCCCAAATTCCCTAGGGAACAAAGTAACGGGCGGAAAACTAGTTGTAAATAACTCTGAAATTAGATATTTTATATCACCCCGACAAAATTAGATATTTTGTTCAAACATAGCTAAGAACCATATCCATCAAATTAACTTTCAAACAAAAAAACGCATCGAAATCAGTCCCTTTGTTTCGGAGCTATGGTGTCAGACATACACACAGATACACAACTAAACCAATACACAGACAAACAGATACACACGTAAAACTTATAACACCTCTCTTTTCATCAGAGGTTTAAAAGAAAACCGCAATGATAAGAAAGCTTAGTCGTAGAACGCAATGTTACGCAACAAGAAAATGTGTCGCCATACGGTTTGCCGGGAAAGTGGTGTAACTCACATTTGTCAACATTTGGATTCGTATTCGGTTAACTAAATGGCAGGGTCGGGATACGGATAAGAAATGCCCTAACTTATGAAACTAGATCGTTTGGAATTGTTCAAAAGAATCGGAAAAAAAAAACTTTTTGATACGAGTAAAGTTGTCATAACTTTACCACAGTGAAATGTAAATATTGAAGGTCCTATCTGACTGACTCATCAACGCCCAGCCCAAACTCTAGGACCTAAAAATCTGGAATTTAGCACTAGGGTTCCCTTACCCTTACCAGTTAAAAAAATAAAAATTAATGTAAAAATAATTATAGGATGCTATTCAAGATCTGTAAAATTCTTCCAATTATCCTTAAGCATAAGTATGTTCTAGCTGTACACAACCACCGCTCCATCTCATCTTTAACACTTGTTGATAGTGACGACCATGCAACAAGACCTGTGACCTCAGGCAAATTTGTTGTACCTAGAGTCACCAATTACTTTGGAGATAGGACTCTAAAAAAGAGAGTACCTTATCTTCTCAACAGTTTGCCTGAGTTCATAAGATCAGAGACCAAAATAGGCAGATTTAAAAAAAAAATGAAAAAGCATCTACTCCATTCACTTGAAACTAAATAGATTTTCAACACCATTTAAATTAAGTTTATACCTACTATGTAATTAGAGTAAACGCGGTGATAGCCCAGTTGGTATTGAGCCAGACTTGTGATCGGAAGGTCACGGGTTTAAATCCTGGTGCGAGCCTGTACCACTAAAGTCGTCTTTTCGGATTTATGTACGGATTTCTAATTATCACTTGCTTAGCGGTGAAGGAAAACATCGTGATGAAACCCGCCCGTCCAAGAAAATTCATTTTCGAAGTCCACCAACCCGCATTGGGCCAGCGTGGTGAACTATGGCCTAAATCCCCTTCGTGTTTCGAAGGGAGGCCCGTGCCCCTCGGTGGGGACGTATATGGGCTGGTAAGAAGATGTAATTAGAGACTCTTGCCCTCGCAGAGAAACTGCCCAAGCAGTTTTATGGGGCTTTATTTTTTATGTCTAATAATTTAAATAAATAAAAAAAGTGTAGACAAGGCACGAGGAAAGGTTTTACAAAATTTCCACGGAAACGAAGTCCCGGGCATACTCTAGTGTCCGTTAAAAGGAAAAGATGATGGTGAAATAAAATTGGATATTGAATCCAAAACATAAGCTGAGACGTGACGTGGGTCTTTTCGACAGTAAAACAGATGACACACAGAATTTATTTTTAAACCCCCGACAAAAAAGGGTATTATAAGTTTAACGTGTGTATCTATGCCTGTGTATCTGTGTTTCCGTGTGTCTCTCTGTGGCATTGTAGCTCCTAAACGTATGGACCGATTTAGATGTGTTTTTTTTGTTGGAAAGCTGACTAGATCGAGATGGTTCTTAGCTCTATCTGATCAAAATTGGTTCAGCTGTTTAAGAGTCATATAGTGATGATGTCGTGAGTAATCCGACATTTTTAAGTTTAAGGTTTCAGTACCTATATATTTTTAATTAAATATTCCTTCCACGCTGGACTGAGAGTGAAAGAAAAACGTAGAATGTGCCAGCTGCCTACTCTTCCCAGGCTGTAAAAGTCGGTAAAGGGACATGAGGGTCTTGCTGTATCATGGGCGAAAGGCTGACCACCTCTCACCATTACACAACATGTTTCATCTAAGAACCCTCACCATTTGTGTCAAACGTGGCATTAAGTGGTTTTCTAGAACCACTGATGCTCTGCCTACCCCGTTAGGGATTACAGGCGTCAGCGTATGTATGTACCTTTATATGAAAGTTTAACATTTATTAAAATTTGCAAAACCGTCTAGTTTAGATGTTTCTGCATGTGGCTTTACTAATATGGTCGCCCGGAATATTCGGTCCCGTATTTACCCAATCCGGCCACACACAAGGCGGGTAATTAATGGTGTACCGCCACGTGGGCCGGGTCGCCAATTTTCTTATTTATCGCAGCCAATTCGGGCCCATTAACTGAACAGCTAGGTTAATAAGTGTGCGGGACAAAGACGAATGGCATGTGAAACTATGCGGGTAATGAAGACGTTGGTTCTAGTCTATAACGGACTAAGATATAACGTTTTTGAGTCATAATTAGGGTAGAAGAACCAGTAAATGAACTATTTAACTTTCTTGACAACTTTGTGAGGTCTTTTTTTCAGACTTGACTGCTTACTTTTTTCTTTCTTTATTATGTATGTACGATATATTTAATTGCAGGAAGCGACGAGAGAGCATTATTAACACAAGCGTATCTGTGCTTCGGAGGGTACGTAAACAAGTCGTTCACGGCTCGCAAATCCAAATGGAGGACATTTGGAATATAATAGAATAGAAAAAAAAAATCGGCAAATACACTGGGCGTCAAAAATAAGTAGTACAGTTTTAAAATTGCGATTTCTCCCAAACTATAAAACTTAGACCTTTGAAACAAAAAAGGTTAAAAAGAAAATTTAATCTTATTCAATAAAAACTTCATGCATTATAAGAACTTATAATGCTTGACTTTAAAAAAAACGAATAAATAAAAACACTTTTTTTAGACTGTTGAAAGGTGTTGTCTTACTTAGGATTTTTGTGTTTGACACATTCGCTGCTGATAAAGCAATTGTAATTGAAAAGCATAGGTATCTTCAGAGAGTAAATTTGACTAATCATGCCTCTTTCACCAGAAGAATGTGCAAGAATCTTAGCTTTTCTCGAAGTGGGCATCAGTATGCGTCGTACTGCAAGGAGGGTGGGTGTAACTTTAAGAACGGTTCAGCGAGTAAAGCAAAGGTACGAAGAGACTGGAAACCATCTAAGGAGACGAGGTAATGGCAGACCCAGGTGCACAAGTACCCGAGAAGATCGCTTTATTGTTTCCACTGTGTTAAGAAATCGACACCTTAATGCAGTTGAGGTTCAGCAACAGCTTCTTCGGACCCGAACAGACTACATCAGTGAGAGTACAGTGAGAAGAAGACTTGCTGAAGCTAACCTGAAGCCTCTAAGACCAGCAAATGGCCCCAAACTTGAGACAGAGCATCGCGTAGCAAGACTACGCTACGCCCGTCAACACGTACAATGGGGCGAAGAAGAATGGGCTAGAGTTTTATTCACAGATGAGTCTCGATTCTCTTTATACACTTCAGATGGACGGCGGAGAGTCTACAGACGACCCGGTGAGCGATACATTCAAGCTTGTATCTCGGAAAGAGTCCAATATGGCGGGGGCTCTGTACACGTATGGGCTGGTATCTCTTCAGAGAGTCGCACAGAGCTTGTGGTAATAGAAAATGGGACTTTGACTGGTGAAAGATATGCCTCGGAGATCCTCAACGAGTATGCAGGGCCATATTTAATAAATATGGGTGATGGAGCCATCCTAATGCATGATAACGCCCGGCCACACACTGCTCACCACGTACAAGAGTACATTCAGGAGGTTGGCATCAACTTGATGGCTTGGCCATCGAGAAGCCCAGATCTCAACCCGATTGAACACGCCTGGGATGAGCTTGGGAGGCTAGTCAGAAGGCGCAGTCCACCTCCTGCCACACTCAGGGCTCTAAAACATGCGCTGATAGAAGAATGGGAAAATATTCCCCAACACCGCCTCCGAAACTTAGTGTTCAGCATGCCAAACCGGATCCAAGCTGTAATTAGAGCCCGAGGCGGCAACACAAGTTATTAAATTGTGAAAAAGTTCCAAAACGTGAAAATTAAGTGGTTGACATATCGTTAAAAATTGATACTTTTTAGTATTTATCTTAATTTTAAGTTTGAAACTTTATTCATGCCAAATAAAATATAACTTTAATAAACTTCGTTAAGTTTACTATAAACTGCTTTTTATTTCATAAGTGTAACTACTATAGTTTAGGAGTAATTGCAATTTGAAAAGTGTACTACTTATTTTTGACGCCCAGTGTAATACAATGGTAGGTAATAATTCTTATAAAACTAAATTACAAATTGCCGAAACGGATGCAGCTCAGCATAATGCCACAGCCTGAGCCATGACACTGGTTTTCAGCTGCAATCGGTTTGGTAGACTTCGAAAATCTGATACTAAGGTTTGCCAAGGGTTACCACCGACAACGTTTTACAAATCAAAGGGATAAGTAAGATCATTAAAGAAATCAAGCTAGTATTTACTTACCTACGAAGTTATACAGGGTGTAAAAGACAGCTTAGAAAATACTTAAATGGTGGAATCTACCAAAAACTACCATCAGCCATAAGTAATTATTTTTTCCCGGAAACGTCATGTTAAGGAGTTTTCATTGTTTACCTACTTTGGCGCTACGCAATGTATCGTGAAACCGCGCCCCGCGCACGATTCCCCCGCGCCGCGCTGCTATCGGAGTGCAATGTACATGGCTAGTTTTCGTGTTTTACGTTGTTATGATTGTTTTTTATTGCAAAATGGAGTGTATTCGATTAAATAATCAAACATATAAGCAGAAAATATTAAAAAACTTAAAAAAATGACAATTTTCCGGAGAAAAATTCCACTGGAAAATCATTCAGAATGATTGTCTGAGTCCAGGGTTTCTATTTTTGCTAAGCTGTCTTTTACACCCTGTATACCTACGTAAATAAATACAAGTCATGAACGTACAAGCATAGAAGAAGTTGAAGGGAAGGCTGTGGCTATAAATTAGGCCATTTGTGGACCACTACTGCCCACAGCCGGCAACTCTCATTCTCTGCCAAACCGAACTCAACTCCTTAATTGATCGCCTGAGTTACAGACCGGGAAACGCCGAACTTTACACATTGGACTTAGAGAGCTGCAGACAATAACTAAGTCTATTATACAGGATGTAAGGTACAAGTTAGCAAAAATTGAAACCCTGAATTGTGACCATCATTCCAAATTGATTTTCTAGTGGAATTTTTTTTCAGGAAAATTTGATTTCTTTTTTTATTGATTGTTAGTATTTTCTGCTTTAAAGTTATTTTTTTAATAAATTCCATTTTGCAATAAAAAAAACAGTGATAACACCGGAAAACACGAAAACCACCTATGTACACCACCGGATTCTGACAACGGCGCGGCGCAGGGGGATTGCCAAGCTGTCCCTCCCTTACATCACCTAATATAGGTAATTGTATACTGCTAAAATGTAAGCGATTTAGGCGCGCCGTGCTACACGAATGTTAAAGCTGTTCCACATCTTAAGTTAGATTCAAAGTTACGAGTCGGTGTATAACACTGCCAACATAACACGACAAAGACGACTGGGCTGGCTGAAATGGGGCGTGAGCACTTAGATGTGTGTTTACCTCGACCGAAGATACTTCCCAGTTCACCACTTACCTACTAGTTGTTTGAGCTCGCATCGGTTCTTAAACTTTTGTCTTGAGAAGCTCCTGTATTTAATTATCAATCAACTGTTAAAGAGCGTAATGTTTTTTCGATGGAATTTTTTTTGCAAGCAGAGGCCAAGGCAAGGCAAAGAGTAGGATAGCTCTTATTTAAAATATTAAGGACGATGGCAGGCGTTTAACCGCCCCACTGCAGCTATTGGTTTTTACGTTAATATTTTCCCTGTATGCAACTGGAACTCAAACCGAGTACCTGAGGCTCTTCCACAGAAATACTGCATTGATTCCTCTTGATTCTAAGTAACCCGCACTACGTCTAGACGATTGATAGAAAAGTGGCAGTCGGAATGAGCTCATGCAACTTCGTAACACACTCCCCTACACTTAAAGGCAATCGCACAAGTTTTACGGAGAGGCGCTAATTAAAATTGACCCAATACTTAGTTTTTTACACGGAATGGAATCCCACTTTGAGAATCTTTGCGCGACGACGAGCAAAAGCTCCCTACCCACATCTGGTAAATGTTTTTCAATCGCCAACTTCTGTTAGACAGTTTTAAACAAAAATGTAACTAGTTTTCGCAGCTTCTTCGGTTTGTTTTTATATGGCAAAGCTTCAATTTGGATCTGAAGTTGCTACATGGAAGTTGGCTTATGTTGAAAGTAGATCTGGGGTTAACACACCAAAATGTTTTTGTTTACTCTTAATTCTACAGTGAATTGGTACGCCCTCAGCGCGCTTTTCTTTCATAATCGTACGATTAATCATTAAATAAATAAAAATATAGGGGGCCGTCCACATATTGCGTCACACAAAATTTCGACTTTTGGAACCCCTCCCCCCCTATGTCACGTTTTTTTGGTATCCCTTCAACATGGTTATACTCTTATCACCTAGGGCTCATCCACATATTACGTCCCCCATACGCTGTGACGTAATATGTGGATGAGCCCTAGGTGATAAGAATATAACCACTAACTCTTCCTTTATAATTACAGTAGAACTGTCACAAAATGTTAAAATACATGACCACTATGGTCACCCATCAGGTTCTCTGCCCCTGGTGTCCCTCGTTGAGCAGTTCAGGACAGCAAACCCCACGGAGGCTACGAGCGCTGCTAATCGAATCGAAGCATATATTTTTTTATTGTATGTTTTTTTTCCTTCATAAGTATGCAGTAAAGTATTTTATAACACATTTGCTCGTAAAGGGTCTCTTATTTTATCAATTTAAATATCGTATTGTATCACATTACGCACTTGTTCGTTATTCTAATGTAAAACGCACGAGTTTTATTATAAAGTAAAACGCTCCGTCTAAAAACGAACGGTACTTTTTAAAATCTTAGCAAAGAGTTCTTATGTCAGAAAAGTGGTCAACATTTTATGAATTAAAATAACTTTGGGAGATAAAATATAATAAATAAACATTTAATTCTTTAATTTAATTAATTCTGACAATAAATTACAACATATTACATAACAAAAACACAAAAATATTATTTTTTTTTATTAGTAATACGGGCTGATTTTTGTGCCTTTGCCTAAAAAAAAGCGCTGATGCGCGCGCATCACTAATTTGTGAACAAGTAAAAATGATTGTGCGTATTTTTTCTTTTCGCTGTATTGTTTTACTTTAACAAATGATTGAAGATTTATTCGCTTAAGAAAGTCCGAGTTTTATTTATTTCCTCGCAATTATGTTATAAAATGTCGTATGACATAAGTGCGCTTTGATAATTATAGCCTCTGCTACACGGCTACAAGAAACCCTCGCCTATGGCTCGCGCTAGCAATATCGCCTCGACTGTAATTTCCAACTTACCGCACTTATATCATAATGTACTATATCTATCTTGATATGCTCTAGCAACGCTATTTGCCTGTAAGCAACATAAAACATTGAAAACCAAACGGTAGGTACACACATAACGAATTCCTGAAAGCGCTGCGCTGGTTATCACATTCGAATCGATCGATCTATGTATTTGTATATGTCGGTAATCCCATTCAAATGCAGATTTAGCGTTAAAATTAACGTATAGTCGCGATACGGTCGTTCAGTACTTTTTAACACATCGGAAAAAATATTGTTACTTAACGAAAAACGGATGAAACAAATGAAAACACGAGAAGAAGAGTTGGATTTAGTTGGACGTATTTTGTTTTGATAAATGAGTTAGTTATTTTTTTTTTAGTTTCATCGTAATTATTTTCTCAGTTTTTTGGTAGCCATACAGAAACGAATATTTCGCCTTTGGTCCAGTTTGGGTTTAATATAGACTGTTAAAATTCAATACCCAATGTTTTGCAACATTCGGGGTTAAAATAAAAATATGTTTCGCGTTTTGAGGGTTCCTAGAGAGCCATAATATACGATACACTATTCTTTATTGTGAAGGTACAATATTGACTCGTTACTTCGTTGCCAATGGGACCAAGTTTTCTGCATTATACAACAAAGGTGCACTTTTCGAATAAATTTTCTTGAAACAGCGCAGTCTCTTAGGACTTTTGAAGTCTGATACTAAAACCTATTGGAAGTCTTAAGTTTTCGAATTCTTCACGTTTTAAAGTCGAAATGTGACTGTTTGTAGATGACACGCTCTGGCAGCGTAATTTGAATTGATCCCTTTCTAAAACCAACATTATAGTTAAGATTACTTTCATAGTGTAAAACGACAATAGGTAATGAAGGTTTACCTACGTCCTTTGTTTTATCAGGTTTTCTACGTCAGCAAAGTCGTGTCAAAAGGTACCTTAACATCTAAGTATAGGTATAAAAATTCATTGAATAAAATGCGAAAACTTCAGTGCTTGTTTCTTCTCGAGGCAGGCTTGCGATCGCGACTCGCCTCGTCGGCTGTGCGCACATTCCCCGACGACTATGAACTTGATTTTGTAGGCTCGAGGCGTGTTTTTACAGTAGGGTTTTTTTAATCTTCCTATTTACGCTTAGATACCAGTCTTTGGACTGACATCTGTACCGATCGGGGTAAATGGGGTTAGTAAATACCCTGATAAATAGGAAAATACTTCAACCAGTTGGTATAAACCCTTAAAACCCAACAATTTCAGTTTGACAATTTCAGGAACTTTATTCAGGCGCTGAAAATGCATTAATTTAACTTTTCCTGTATGTAAGCTCTTGTTAGTGCGGAGTAACCCCTTCATAATCTACCCTCCACCAATTTATTCATCTCATAATGTCGTCGCATCAGAGTCGAGCCCGAGTTATAGGTACTTAGAAGCTTCAATTTTTTAGTAATTTTTTAAAACTATATTATATCTACGTATGAAAACCATTTCAAATTTTTATGTTATTATTTTCGCGCGCAGAATTGTTACTTGTTAGATTACAGGATTACTTTTGCAAAAGATGACCTACTTATCAGAACCCTTATATTGCGGGTGTAAATAAAGGAATTCCAATCCGGTATATTAGATTTCCTCGAAATGGTCCCCCACCTGTCGAGACTTATTTAATTAAGAAATGTTTTTGCAAGGCCGCGTAGCGCGCTGTGGCAACTTGATAGATTTCCCGTTGGAAAAAAGGCCAACTTTTGTGAAAAATTCTTTATTATTTATTAACTAATATCTACGACTTAGATGTAGGATAAGATGTTAATCGTTAAATCCCTCCTACTAATATTATAAATGCGAAAGTAACTATGTCTGTCTGTTACGCTTTAACGCCTAAGCTACTGAACCGATTTTGACGAAATTTGGCACAGATAGATTAGACGTTGAGAAAGGACATAGTCTACATTTTATCCCACTGCTGGGCACGATGTTACCTGTAATCCACGCGGGCGGAAAGCTAGTATTAGGATATATCGGACAATGTTGTCTTGAAATGTTCATGTTTACAGAAATTATATCTCAAAAAGTCGAACATCTTTGAGATAGGATGGAGAATTCGGCTAGAACCCTATCCAGATCGAAATTAATTCATAATAGTCTTTTCATTAGCATTTAATTTGTAAATAGATATATAATCTTTACTATTTGTAACGGGTACAAAGGAATTAAAGATCTTTTAGAAGCTGACTTTGATCATCCATCAGCTAACAGATTGAATTACAAATTAAATTACGAAAGGATTCCTTACCAATTAACGGTTAGCCGATTATCTCTAGGAATGAAACCTCGGTATTTTACGGAAAATTACTTATCGAACAAACTTCTTTAAATATGAAAGGAAAATAATTTGCATGGACATCATCCTTATCCCAATGGTATAATGATAATAAGTATAGTTATTTGGATGTCCGAAAGGATGCCCGGGACTTCGTTTCCGTGGGAATTTCGTAAAACCCTAGCTAATTCCTTGGCTTCGTTATAAAAGGAACCTTCTTGCCAAATTTCAGCTTTCTAGGTCCAAGGGTTTAGGCTAAGCGTTGATGAGTCAATGAATCAGGACTTCTATTTTTATAGGTACCTATATACAACTTATAGCTACATAGAACATTGGGTATAGTGGCATAAAGGTCGTAGTTGAGGTAGAAGTAAGCAGTTGTACATAGAATACCTACCTGTCGACCTTCGTTTAGTATGCTGGCGATCAGTATCAGTGCCAATGAGTTCCGCTTTGCTCTAGACGTTCTTCCCGCCATTTGCTCTGGCTGTTTGCCAGCTTCACTCTGATTGTGAGACTGTAATGTGCAATATTGTAGAGGCCTCGTTTATATATGTCTTACCTTACTAAACCAGTGTCGATAATTTTTTAAACAAAAAAAAATAGTAGAATAGAATGAAACCCATTGGAAAAGGAAGATAATATAACAAAAATTAAAGGAAAAATAAATTATGGGCGATCTGACGTCGGGAAGTGGAAGGGATCACCTCCTTAAGGGAACTTTTTTTCATAAGACTTGTAGTATTGCTGGAAATCGAGATAAACCGTTTTTTTCCCTTAAGGGGGTGATCCCTTCCACTTCTACCGACCTCAGATCGCCCGTAATTTATTTTTATTTTAATTTTTGTTATGTTCTCTTCCTTTTCCAATAGGTTTCATCCTAGGTACTATTTTTTTTTCACTTTTAACCATTTTCAGAGTCTTCAGCCCTAGTCTATACGGGCACTTATCATACCTAGGTACTTTCCAAACAATTCGCTGAGCCCCATATTGGGCGCCCACAATACATAAAGTATCTGCAGGCCCAAGGATAAGTGGCTTCATCTGTTAACTGTAGCTAAGTATCTTAGTACATGTATCCTCAGGTACTTACTAGTAGGCTTTTCAATTTAACAGTCTAATCACATCTTCAATTAGAGCTTCTGAAAACTCACTCAAAACTTTTGTTATACTTAGGTATAGTTATTCCAAAAGCCTTACAAGACATGAAACTTTAATAACTTAAAGTCTTGTTCCAAAACGTTGTTTAATTTTCCTCGCTTGTTAAGGTCATGTCATTAAACTTACTTTAAGTAAGTTCTGCTTTAGTTTACATTTCACGGGACACGGTTTTAAGACGTAAGGATTGCATAATTTCGGTTTGAGTGAGGAGATTGGTCCTTCGCCATTATTGTTAAGGAACTATAAGGTATGTTACTCATAGTATTCAATACAGACGCAAGTCAAATATAATTTAAACGCCGCTTTCAAAATGTAATTACACTATTTTGTGAAGAGTCTTAATAAGAGCACGCTCGGAGTTTCTTGCCTATACTCCTCTGGGGAAGACTGCACCTTTGCGAATACGTGTAGGGTCAAAAGAACGAATATGTATGTATCTATGTATTTAAATCCTTTATTAGAAGTAACATCCCGAATGTTCTATGAAATAAAACTATTTTGAATTTGAATAGGCCAAGGCCTATTTGAACTGTCACTGCATACCAATGATATTGCTCTGGAATTTATCTAAGTCCGACCAAGGGTTTAGAAGAGACCGACTATCTATTGTTGAGATTTAGTGCAACTTTGATACTCGTAGGACATGGGGACATATAAGAAGCTAAGAAGCCTCTTGACTTTTTTGCTCTCTTCGTACGTTTTCCGCAGTCTACTGACACAGCTACAGAATTATGGAGAATTTTAAAGAGTTTATATATTAACTATGGTATATTCAAGAGTTTTTATGATTACAATGGTTTAAACTTGAATCGATCTTCTTCTGTATCTCATATATTGTTTTTTCTCAGTGAAAGGTTGTTTTATTAACCTTGTTGAGTTAAAATCACTCCAAAAAGTATGTCGGCCTCTTTAACTCTCTGGTGGCCGATCACCTCAGTTAGACCCAGAGTCTGGTCTAAGGTGATCGATCTACCTTGACCTTCTATTTGTGAGGCGTCTGGGTGCTTATATATTATATTTATGTATTTACAAAAAAAAAAGGAATCAGTAGTAGTATTATATCATTTATCTATTACCCACTGCTTTGCTTAGTTTGGGGTTCAATATGTATTTTAATATTTTGATTACCTACCTTGATCACGCTATTTTATATTAAGTAGGCCGGCTAAGTAGGGGGCCTCCCACTTGAAAATCAACAGTTGAAAATCACTCAATTAAAAAAAAATGGGTTAAGAATCACCCACGATAACGTCTATTAATGTTTATTAATAGGCTGAAAAAAAACTGTTTACTAAAGATATTTTTTAAGTAAAACCGAATTTAGTGTATAAATAGCAGCTTGCATTTTTTATTTCAAGCAAAATGTTATAATATTTCAATATAAGTAAAACGTAAAATTTTCCTTACGTCTAAATTAAATAAGTACTTAATATTTACATACACTACCTAAGCCACTTCGCCACGTGAACTTAATCATAGGCCGAAAGCAAGTAAGTTTTTATTTTTTTGTCGTTTTAATTTTCGCATGATTTACTTACATAGAAGGCCCCTAGCAGACGGCGTATTTTAAACGCGTCGACGACGCGCGTTTCAGGAACGCGCGTTTTCAGCGCCGGTAGATGCCGATTTTTTCATCTACCGCGCGTGAAGCGCGTTCGAAACTCGTTTGAAGCGCCTACAAAGGGTCGGAGGAGGGCGTTTGTAATTTTGTATCGCTGTATCTGCGCGTATACGCGCTGTAAACACGCGTTTCACGATCGCCCCATGTGCTGAGGTTACAAGATTGCGTTCCAATCCGTAGACAGAGAAAAGGTATAGACTGCGGCAGAGCGTGTCACCGAAAGGGACAGAAAATATTAGTACTGCCGTAGTCGGTCGTAGTACTGCGCTTTAATGTGCTATAACCCGTACGAATTAACGGTGCACCTCGCGCTCTACTGTTAACACAGCGCGAGGTGCACAGTTAATTAGTACGGGTTACAGCACAGTAAAGTAAGTGCGGGCCTTGAAAAAACCGGCACGCGCTAAGGAACAAAAAATGCTTAGCATTGTCTCTTTTTTTCACGTGCAATTGATATAATTTTGTCCTTATCTGTGTGACCGAAAAATATGATATCCAGCAGTCTATACCTTTTCTCTGCATACGTTCCAATCGCATTTGAAGCGCGTCGCGTCATCTGCGCGTCGTCGGCGCGTTTAAAATACACCTTCTGCTAGGGGTGCCTAAGTTAGAATGTAAGCTCAAACAGATCATCCAATTGAACTGATTTTCCTCAAGCAACATTGATTGAAATACTATTTTGTACCTACTTAATACTTCAGTTAATTGTTGAAAAAAACATTTTTAAAAACAAGCTTTTATTTAAAATGTTTTTTTTATTCGTATACTTCTCAACAAACCCTTCCATTTGATACCCATATCATGGAAGTGAAAAATTCAATAACTGCTTAGTCCACCATCTTGGGCAGTCTACTATATTGGATATTTTCATCCATAAGCTTGTCTGCAAAATTTCTGCTCAATAGGTTGAGGATATCTGCATTAAAATTCAGTTGCAAGATTTGACCCAAACAAAAAACATTCTTGCATAGTATACTTACATAAGCTTGTTAAAAGTGTCAAAATGTCCTGTTACCTAGATCTGCTGACTGCGTTGGTGGTTCGATTTTTTTTGGGTAGTCATTATTATGAAGTGACTTTAAATAACCCATTATTATGAAGTGACTTAAATAACTTTCCCCAAGGAGGATATGGGAAATTCTCAAAAAAAATCGTATACTAAGGCATTCGTATATGATTTTTAAAGTTGTATGGAGTCATCTATACTTATATTACTAGCATTCCACTCGGGACTTCGTTCCCCTGTGAATTCGGGAAAATTATGTAGCCTATGTTACTCAGGGATAATGTAGCTTTCTAATGGTGAAATAATTTTCCAAATAGGTTCAGTAGTTTCGGAGTCTATTCAATACAAACAAACAATCAAATCTTTCCTCTTTATAATATGTATAGATAAAGAGGAAAGATTTGAATTTTTGTATACAGGGTGTCCCAAAACTCGACGTCAAGCCGGAACCGGGTGAAAAGGCAAGTCATACCGGTTATTAAAAAAATACAAAAAAAATCTAAGTTGTATGTTTTTAAAAATAATGGGCATTAAAAAAAATCTAAAAATTTAACACCCTGTGACAGTCTTTTCACTGCTGTTGCCACAAATATTTACTTTTTTACAATTTTTTATTGTGTTATGTAATCCTGAACAATGTTTCTCTAAACTGTTATCAAAATTTCAAAACCAGCTGCTCCAGGTTTGATAAAAATGAGACGTTTATCCAAAAAAATAATTCAAAATATAAAATTCGCCCAGATTTAATTGACTCTACTGAAAAAAAAATGTACTACGTTAGTCTGGCAAGTAACGACTAAAGTTGGCCCATTTAGTAAGGATTCCAAAATGGTATGACACTTGGTTAATTATTTCTGGAATCATGGGCGATTTTTTTGTTTTTGTAGAAATCCCGTTTTTTAATTTATTTTCTTACTTGGTTAAAAAAAATTATGTTGTACCCTAGGCTTTTCTCAAGGTCGTTACTTTAAGGTTGTAGCTTGGGTGAGATAGAGAAGTCATTTTAAGGCGTATGAGCGAGAAAGGTTAAGTTACTAAGTGCGACTGAGGAAAAAATCTTTTTTTAAGTAATTCAAGGTCAGCAAGGACCATAACAAATAACTCGCATTGTTTATTACTTATGTGAAGGCTTGACGTCAATTTTTGGGACACCCTGTATAACATAGGCTACATAATTTTCCCGATTTCCCACGGGAACGAAGTCCCGAACGGGATGCTAGTTTTTCATATTTTGATCTGTTGTTCAGGCTGATTCACATCCTTAATTTTCGCTAATTTAAAGTCACTCGATAGATTTCTTGGAGAAAGTTGCTGTTTCACAAAAAGATTCACAAGTTCAATTCCAGTCAATTATTAAGTAAACCCCAAATATTAAGGTTTTGGCGAAGATGAGTCTTGTGAGGGCCTAGAGGGTTGTCGCTTATGAACATTTGGCTTCCGCAGTCTGTGGTAGTTGGGCATTACTTTACTAAGGAAATCAAGTTGTAGAAGTTGTGACGGTTGCTTTTCTAAGGCCTCCCTGATTTGGTGTTCTGAGCCCCATATCACTGTGTTATCGGCTAATGTTTGAGGGGATGTTAAGCAACATGCAGCACCTAAAATTAAAAAACAAGATTAGATAATTTTCTAGGTCTTGTTAGGAACCATGGCAATAAGAGCTAATAAGCCCACTTTGGGGGTGGTTCTTTTTAACAGCCAGTCACATTTAAATACAAACTACAACTAGCAAGTTAAATAAATAAATAAATAAAAAATGAATAAACTACAACTGACTGTAAGTGAGTGTTAAAATTACTCAATCTAAAAAAGATACTTCATCCTATTTATTTCAAGGTATTAGCATAAGTTAAAGTACTCTTACAAACGAAACCATCAAATACTACAGTAAATTACAAAAAAAAAATGAAAAAAAAATAAAGGACATTAAATGTTTCAGTATTCCAATATGATTTAATTAGTTTTTTATTTGCCAATACTTTCACATTGCAGGGCTGAGGAATTCCATACTTTCTTTTAGACATCATAGTGCTTAGAATAAGAACAATAAAACCCCTTGTGGGATAAGTCCACCCTTGTACTGTTTTTATTATAATGTGTCTTGTGTAACTAATGCTCATGTAAATACACTCGGCTTAAAAAAAATCGCACGTCCGTAAAAATAGGCTTTAAGCACTGTTAATCCTTAAGACAAGCAGTTATTCGTAGCAATATTGGTATCATTTGAGAGCCCTATAAAAACTCTTTAAAAAAATATCCATTTCATTTGATTAAAGAAAAAGCTTGACACTTTAAGTCACAATGGAACTGATTCTCCTCTTCAAATTTTGTTTGTATTGTTTTGTTTTTTGGGTATAAAAGGGTCGATACAGCTTATTGGGGGATAAATTTGCTACCAACAGTCGAAGAAGACACAGAAGAATATCTTTCATCAGAAAAACGTCCTTGAAGATGGACACTACTGCTGCTGAAGCCGCCCAAGTTATCGCACTACTGCAATCAGGACTACGTCAGTGTGATGTTGCTCGGCAATTGCACTTGAGTCGCTTTTCTGTTCGAAGAGTGTACCAGCGGTTCCTGCAGACCGGTGGCTTTGTCCGAAGGCGTGGGTCTGGTAGAAATCGCTGCACTTCCGCGAGAGATGACCGATTCGTCGTATCGAAGTCTTTGAGAAATCGGTTCTCTAATGCTGTTGAGTTGCAACAGCAGCTTCAAGCAGTTCGTAGAAGGGCCGTGAGTGTCTCTACAGTTAGAAGAAGACTAAAGGAGAGAAATATTGTGGCTAGAAGACCTGCCACGGGTCCAAAATTAACCGCAGCGCATCGGCGACCACGCCTGCAATTCGCTCGCGCCCACGTCAATTGGACCCTGGACCAATGGAGAGCTGTTCTCTTCTCAGACGAAACGAGAGTGTGCCTTTTCTGCAACGATAGACGCAAAAGAGTATACAGAAGACAATGGGAACGTTTTGCCCAAGCCTGCATCCAAGAGACGGTAGAATACGGGGGCGGTTCCTGCATGTTCTGGGGCGGCATATCTGCCGACGGCAAAACTGAACTTTCTTGCGTCTCTCGGACCGGCGGTGCTCGCGGGCAAGGGTCGATGACTGCTCACCGGTACATCACAGAGATCCTGGAAGAACATGTGGTCCCCTATGCTGGATTTATTGGCGACGGGTTCACATTAATGCACGATAACACTCGCGCGCACACTGCTGGAATTGTGCAGGGCTACCTTCAAGAGGTTGGGATCCCTGTCATGCAGTGGCCAGCGAGAAGTCCAGATCTGAACCCGATAGAGCACCTCTGGGACCAGCTGAAACGCAAGGTTAGATCCCGTGATCCCGCTCCCGCGACTCTTCAGGAGCCTAGACGCCGTTATTGAGGAATGGGACAGAATCCCTCAAGAAGAGGTCCTAAAGTTGGTGCGATCCATGAGGGAGCGCATGGAAGACGTCATTAGGGCTAGGGGGGGTAACACTAGGTTTTAGGTTAGTTTTAAGCAACTTTGTTTTGAAAAATTAATCAGATTTCATTAGGGTTTTTTAAGGATTTTTATTGTTTTGTAAATTTTTCTCAGTTCCAATAAAAAAAATTGAATGAATTATTGTTTTTGCATTCTGTTTCCTTACCTTTCAAATGATACCGAACATTACCAATATTTCATAATACAAATACAATTGAAAGATGTTTAAAATATATTTCTTAAAAGGTGCGATTTTTTTGAAGCCGAGTGTATATACAATAGTACATACATAAATGTATATATAAATACTGGTCCCATTTTTGATTTTCGAGATGAAAAAATTAAGTCACAAGGGTGTCTCAACTTTGCGACTACGTTCTCTGAAGTTTAAGCAAATAAACCATTTCGATCACTATTAATTACATACCTATAACACAGCCACTGCCAATCTTGATGTCCATTCCAACAAAAGATTTGCATTCAAATACATTGCTCTCTCCAATATGTCCAAATCTTGATTCAACTTTGCATCCAACCTCAAATACATTGTGTGCGCCTATAAACAGAGGCTTTGGGGGAGTTTCTTGGTCATCACTTTTTCTGTAATAAAATTTAATATGACATGTAGTTACTATAAGGTACATATTTGACAAGCAAGGGTCAATTAAAGAACCGTATTCCAAAAATCCCAAATAAAACTAAATTATACAGAAAAACCACAGAAAACCGACAAAATTTACTTATCAAACTAAGTTAAACAAAACTTAAATACATGGTAGGGTGGTGGGGACGTATATGGGCTGTTAAAAAAAAATGGGGTTTTGAAACACCTTAAACATTATGTTGGTACGTTTGTATGTTCCCTTCTTCTACAATCTTTCATTAAGTTTGTTTGAGAATGATCAATTTTATTGTATTATGGAAATGGTTAATCTACATAAAAAATTAAAAAGGCAAGGTCCTGATGTAGGTATTCTCTGACTCATCAACATGCAACACGAGCCCTTGAACCTAGAAGGCTGACAATTAGTAAAAGACAAGTAAAAAGGCTGGATTATTAAAATTAATAAACAATATAACTACTATACAACCAATAATATTTACTTGTGTATAATTGTAGAGTACTCCTCTATAATACAATATTCGGCAATGATGATGGGGCCCCCTTCAGCAATAATGGTCACTCTTGGGTGGATAACTGTCCCTCCACCAATTGTAATATCTCCTTCCAATGTACAGTCCTCACAAACTGTTGCTCCAGGAAGAATTTTTACACTAAAAAACAGACACAATACAGAAAAAACATGCAAATCCTCTGCAGATAGATTTGAATTGTTCATAACCTTTCAAAGTGTTACGAAATATTTAAGTAGTAAGAAACGTACTTATGAGACATAATAGAACTATAGTTTTATGCACCTGGATGGAATATACTAACAAAGTGAGATATTATTTTATTTTATTGATAAAAAAACAGCTTGTCAACCTACAGGATTGTGTAGGATAATTGTCATTGTCAGATTTGTCAATGTCATTCTAACTGTCACTGTCAGTTTTGTTGCGTTTAGTTTTCTGCTCCTTCCCTGGGTAAGAGATGGATCCATTCCATACAGCCAAGTAATGTATCAGATTTACATATAAATAATATTTTTACATTCAAATAATAAGAATCTTGCCTGTTCTAGCATTTGTATGTAATACCTATTATTGTGCCGTAAGTAGGTAACCTTGCTGTGTTGATTTAAAAAAATTACCGCCTTAAAAAATAAATATTTCCGCCGTGAAAAAGAACTTGGCATTCAAGCCTAGGTAACTTACTTACTTACTAAGCATATTTTTCTATATAAAAGATGTGGGTATAGGTAGCTATAAAAACTAGTCTAATGTAGGTATTTCAATATTATTTTGGAGTCCAATAACCAATAGCAAATCAAGTACACTACAGACTCTTGAAAGTTTAGATGTGAACTCTCAAATCAAGATAGACAGCAAATAACTAAGCTATTGTCCAAGTTAGGCAGTAAATTTTGCTTCTACCAATAGTTTGGAGTTCCCTCATCGATTTTCTTGTGGTGGGCCGTCTGTATCACCAGTAGAGTATTTAGAATAAGTTGGTAGGTAAGTACATCGGTTATACGGGGTGTAAGGGACATCATTCTAAATCATTTTCCACTTCAATTTTTCAAAAAAAAAAAACATTTTTTGACGTATTTTTTTGCTTTCAAATATTTTTTTTTATTTCAATGCATTCCAATTTCCCAATAAAAGCCAATGATGAAACACGAAAACCAGCAATGAAAGTACAGGTATGTCTGTCGAATTCCGCCTATTTAAGGTTTAAGTTTTCTTGTCTATGTAATTACGAAGATAATAAGTAAAAGAGCATGTATTTCAAAAGTTTGTTTAATGCTTTAACAAAAAAACATAAAAAAATAAGTATTTTTTTAATGAAACAGACACAAAAATAAAAACTTTTCTGAAATCTCTTCTTACTTAATCTTAATCTAAGTTTTTATTAATCAACACTGGAATCAGTCATAATAATACTTTCGTTATAATCAGTCTGTTATTTTTTAAATATTTATTTCACAGTTTTATCTACGATTAAGTAAAATATTAAATAACTAAGGTAATAAAGTTAACCTTTACAATTTTTCCATGGCACATGGCAGGAGATCAATAAAACTTCTTAGAATATACAAATTGAATAAAAAATATTTCCATTAAAATAAATCAGTGGTAGGCGTTATTTCACTAATTGGGGGTAACTACGCCCATTAAATGTCATACTTACTAACTAACAGAGATCAGCAATATACCCGTGGTATACACCTATTAAATATGAGAACTAATTAATAGTTCTTTAGTCACAGCCGTCAGGACAATTAAATACAGCCAAGTCATTTTTAGTTAACCCTACGCATTCCTCGTGGTACCATTTTTGACAATTTCAGCATGGTCTCATATCAGCAACACGATCCTCATGGCAAGCGTAGCAGTACCAGCTTTCTCTTTTATTCTCTTTATTTTTTTTATTTTTTTTTGTCTGTCTTCCTATTTTTGGTTCTTTTGTCATGTCCTTTTCTTTCTTTATTTTTTTGCTCCCCTTTTCTTTTTGTTATTGTCGTCTTCTCCTTTTTTTTCTCCTTCTTTACGTTTTTTATTTCTTTTGGTTTGCATAACATTTTCTTTATTCAAATCTTTGGCATCGTTAAATAGATCTTTTGTAACTCTTTGGCCTTTATAATTTAAAGCCTTTCGGCGAGGATTCGTTTTGGTGACTGCATAATTCGGTTTAGGCATGAAAAGATGAAATTGAGATTTTTCTGATAACTTTGCCAACGGTACATTATCCTCCAAGTCTGTTGCACTGTCTGATCCTGATAAATAGAGTGGAGGTTGATGTATTAGGGGTCTTGTAATGAAACGAGTCATAATATCCGAAACATCCACTTCATCAGATACATCTGTAGAAGAGCATGAATACGCCTTTGCAGGTCGTGAACTACTTGTAGAAGGTCTTACTGTTGATGACCCCAACGTACCTTTTTGAGTTGGTTGAGCAGTAAGGACACCAGGTGGAGTATCATCTGGTGATACAGGCTTTGTTGTAATCGCTACTGACCCAGGCTGCTCAGCCATCTTTCGTGGTGGAGTACATATTTCAGCAGGTTGTATGATTTTGAATGCAGCATCATCATCAGGAGCATCTTCCCAGCAAGAATCATCTGTGGACGAGCTATAACATACAAGTCTCTTTATACGATGCAATCCTCTTTCAGAAGAGGCCGCGAACATGGATGGAACATTTTCTGCAATATTCTCAGACATTCTATGTAGTGGAGGATCTTTGTGCGAAGAAGTCGTTGAAGTTTCAGTAAGTAAACGTTGCAGGTCTTCATGGTCAATTACTAATGGAGAAGAGGTGTGAGATTCAACTCTATCTTCGTTTTGAGGATCTGGCCGTTCAGTTAAAACGGATGGCGCATATGCAGTTTCAGGTAAAATATCTGGATTGAATGGATATAACCCTGTAGCTCGAAAGCCGCTTGTGATGTTTTCATGTGACATGCATTTAGACCAAATTTTTGAGAAAATCTTATTGAAGTCGGAGCGCGTCAATTTTTGAGCGTGAGTATTGTAAAAATGTTGCAAGGCTTCTTGATCCTAGTAAGTCTCAAAAGGCTTATAACACGATTTGTCGAGAGGTTGTAACTCGTGCGTGGTGTTTGAAGGAAGACAGTATAAAGTGATCCCAAGTTAGTCAGCTTCTTCGGCAATTCTGAAATCTAAGTGACACTTTGCCCCGTCGAAGACCAAGAGGCAGTTTCCCGTAGTCTTGTGTTTAGCAAAATGTCTCGAGAATTCAATAAACAACTCTGTGGTCATGCTAGCTTTCGGTGCCATCCTCACAATTGTGCCTGGTGGTAGATTCTTTTCAAACTCAGGATTTCTTCTAACGCCTTTAAATATTATCATTGGAGGTATTGGTTGCCCCACCGCATTCGCACAGCCCACAATTGTGACGTTTTCACCATGTTCCGATGCTTGAATGTGACCTCTCTTTGCTCCTTTTTTTGTGATAATCGTTGGCCGTTTATGTATTGTTAAGCGACACCCCTTTTCGTCCATATTATACAGTCTCTCGGGATTGTAGTGTATTCCAAGTTCGTCGTATAGCTTTTTAATTTCGTTAAAATGATTTGACACGATGGCTTTGTTAAGTTTTTGGCCTCTAGCTTGATTTAAAAGTTGAGCTTTACGTTTCGCTACTTCACTATTTCTTTTCAAAAACAGCTTTAGCCAATCTCGGCCAGCAAGGCGTAACTGCTTGTTAAAGTTATTGGATATGTTGTACCTCTCACAGAAAACAAACACTTGCTTTCGTATCATTTTTGGAGTTAAAGGGATACCCAAGTCTGAAAATCTGATAATTCGCTTCACAAAATCTTGTTCCTGCTCTTTTGTCAATACTGATTTTCGTCCTAAATTAAGTTTAGCCTTCCCACTCTTCACATAATCCCTCAGTGTCCTTCGTGGAATTTCATATAATTCGGACGCTTTGTAAGAAGATAATCTGCCTGTTCTAACAGCTTCGACAGCTCTTTCCAAATCAGATTGTATCCATGCATTTCGTTTTTTCTTTGTAGACATATTGGGAACCTGTAACATAACATACAAGAAAAATGAAAACACTCTCAAATACACTAACTCACATTTTTGGTAGTCGAGTAAAAAAGCGGTTAAAGTCCACATTATTTGGGCTCAATATGTTTACATGATATTACTCAGATATAATAATTCACTATTAGGTTGCAGGGCAGGGAAACCCCATACACAATGTGAATTACCCTTTTATGTAAGGTAAACCCGCCTACGATAGCTTATGGCGAGGGTAAATACGCCTAGGCGTAATTAGCTGTTGTTTCCAGTTCTTAAAAAAGTTACAAAAAATAAAAAAGTAATCATATGTTGTGACTAACAAGCTAAATTTGGATTAACAAATAGTTATTATAAATAGTTAATTCAATATGTAAGAGAAAAATGCAAAAACCAAATAAAATCTTACCGAAAACCATCCGCTGTTCGCTGACAAAAATTGCACGTCGACCGCTCGCGCCGAACGTCGCTCCACTACTAGATCGCGGTATGTGCGGGGTCGCGGGCGAGGGTCGCAAGCGCAAAGAGACATAATCACCTTTATACGTGCGCTATAAGATTTTGTTTTATGATGCATTTAACTAGGATTTCAGAGCTTAGGCGTAATTAGCTTCTAGGCGGAATTCGACAGACATACCTACCATTCTGACAGCGGCGCTTCGCGATAAATTGCGTAGCGCCAATTCCTGCTCAATACTCAATATTTTATTGGATCTATAGGTTTTGCATAAATAAAGGTGTTATCACAAATTATGTAGTAGGTAAGTAAATAACGAAAACTCCTTAAATCGTAAGAGGCGACTAAGGAAACAAATTAATGAGACCTGCCTTCTATCAATACATTCGAGGCAACGACACCTCAACGCGGTCCCTGTTGTCCTTGCAAACCCGACAGCAAATTGTGAAACTTACTCTCCATTGTTGTGCAGGGTTCAATACGAACTAAGTAGGTACCCAGCTTGCAGATTGCAATAACTTTTGTCACTATACTTATGTGTTTAGGTGGCAAGCTGCCCCCTTCAGCAAAAGTGAGCAAATCAAAGACCCTGCGCGCCCATTTTGGTGCTTACATGGCCTCTTTGTTTACATGGCCCGAATTGAGAACCTCCTCCTTTTTTTTGAAGTCGGTTAACTTTAAAAAAAAGGAGGAGGTTCTCAATTCGGGTGTTTTTTTTATGTTTGTTACCTCAAAACTCCGTCATTTAAACCGATTTCAAAAATTTTATTTTAGTTCGGAAGCATCTACTTCCAGATTGGTCCCATAATTTTTTTATCGAAATCGGTTCAGTGGTTTAGTTAAAAAATAAAAAAAACTGAAATCTTCGGTCATATTGTGGATGATAATAGGTCATCAATGTAAACGAAGCAAAAAAGAAGTTGTTCCCTGAGACTTTCAAGTTGTTTTTTTGGGGCTCTTTTGTGTCCTGGGGCTCTACCGTTTAGTGACACCGGTAGAGTATTTTACCACCACGCATCTTTGTGTTGATCGTTGATAATATCACCAATTCACCACCCCATATTTTTCATGCCATCTGGCGATCGTTTTGAGAATTGTACTACCCCGTTGCGGCTAGTTGTGAATATCACCACCTCATATCTTTCCGTGGGTAGGTACCTATTAAGAGAGGTAAAAGTAATTGATTACTATATCGCTCTTTCATCTCGAGTAACTTAGTGATGTATAACAAATCTACGAGGAAAGTTATGTGAATGATAAATGACCTTTAAAAAGAATAAAATAAAATATTTTTAACAAAAAATTTACCCGCTTTCAAAAAGGGTAAAATCATTTTTTAAAGCTATATTCACGAGTAAGTAGTGGTAACGTGTAAAACGGTAAATAGGTGAAGTCATAGCGGAATATGGTAAATAGAGAAGAATTTTTTTTTTGACGTCGGCGCCGCCGGTGTGAAAAGGACCTCATTTAATGAAATAGGTACTTATTCGCACAAGCTTTTTTAGCAGTATAAAAGCTAAGATAGTTTTAATAGCCAATAGATAGTCTAATAGTAATTGTATCGGCGTCGGCGCCGACGTCAAAAAAAAATATCTCAATTTACCATATTCCGCTATTAGCCAGCAGCCAACTAAACTAAAAAACAACAATTTTTTCACCTTTCCATACAACTTGAGCGATCAGCTGATTTACTTTTGCGTGGAAATTCAACTTGGGTTCCTTGGGAAAATTGGTCAGTTTCGTGATTTCGTGGCCTGAGTCATCCTCTATAATTTCTCTGACTAATTTAAGGTCACCCCATGTCAGTAGTAGGTACTTGAGTTGCTTACTTCAAGAGACGTTATAGTTTCTGCTTCATTTAAAATGAGTGCGTATTAAAATACCGAAGTTCAAAATACCGAATTTCATAATGCCTATGGACGAAATACCGAAAGTTCAAAATTACGAAAGTTTAAAATCCCGAAGTTCATACGATCCCGAAGGCACCCCGATAGGAGTCCTTTAGGTTAAAGAAGAAGAAGAGTACTTATACAAAAAATATTATTGAAAAAGTAAATAAGTCAGTATGTCGATTTGAACATCGGTGTTTTAAACATAGGTATTTTAACTTTCAGTATTTTGAATATCGGTGTTTTAAATATAGGTATTTCGTGTATTGGTATTTTGAACTTTCAGTATTTTAAACATTCGGTATATTGAACTATACCGAATGTTTAAAATACCGAAGTATTTCGACTATTCGGTTTTCAAAGTTAGAGGTGTTTTAACTATCGGTATTTCAATCATCGGTATAATGAACTTTCGGTATTTTAATACTTAGTGTAGCAGTGGAAATTGCAGTACACATAAATTGAGTAAGTACTTAATAACTACTAGGTAACTAGGTACCGACTTCCACAATACTGAACTACATATAACAATATTCCACGCAAAGGGCGTGGAAATTCAACTTTAGGTTCCTAGGGAAAATTGGTCAGTTTCGTGATTTCGTGGCCTGAGTCATCCTCTATAATTTCTCTGACTAATTTAAGGTCACCCCATGTCAGTAGTAGGTACTTGAGTTGCTTACTTCAAGAGACGTTATAGTTTCTGCTTCATTTAAAATGAGTGCATATTAAAATACCGAAGTTCAAAATACCGAATTTCATAATGCCTATGGACGAAATACCGAAAGTTCAAAATTACGAAAGTTTTAAATCCCGAAGTTCATACGATCCCGAAGGCACCCCGATAGGAGTCCTTTAGGTTAAAGAAGAAGAAAAGTACTTATACAAAAAATATTATTCAAAAAGTAAATAAGTCAGTAAGTATGTCGATTTGAACATCGGTGTTTTAAACATAGGTATTTTAACTTTCAGTATTTTGAATATCGGTGTTTTAAATATAGGTTATTTCGTGTATTGGTATTTTGAACTTTCGGTATTTTAAACATTCGGTATATTGAACTATACCGAATGTTTAAAATACCGAAGTATTTCGACTATTCGGTTTTCAAAGTTAGAGGTGTTTTAACTATCGGTATTTCAATCATCGGTATTAGGGAATCCAATCCCGCAAACGCGGGATCCCGCAAATGCGGGATCCCGCACCTTTTTTGCGGGATTGAAAATGCGGGATTAGTCGTGCGGGATCCCGCGTTGGATGTTTTTTTTTATTAAGAACTTAAAGTTTGTAAAATGGGCTGAGACGATGCTCTGATCATTTATTAGACAGTAAAGCCCCATTAATAAGTATTTTAAAACTTTTCTTATGGAATACGTGACTTTTCTATGGAGTTTTTTAAGAAATAATGTTGTTTTCAGTCTTTATTTTATAGCTAAACTAGCTTTTCGCCCGGGACTTCGTTCCCGTGGGAATTTTCCCGTCAATTTTCTAATGTTTTTAATAGTAATTCTGCTATTCGGGACGGAGAGAAATACAACAAATCAAAAACCATGGAAATCGGTCCAGCCGATCTTGAGTTATAAGTGGTGTAACTAACACGACTTTGTTTTATATACCTATTTAGATATAGTTTTAATTTCTATTTTGTGTTGTGAAAATCCTGTAGGTATTGAAACAGAACAATCGAACAATATACATGTAATTCAGAAATGAGTAATTTTTTTTAAATAACTTCATATCACAATAGTGTCTATTAGAATATTTTTGATTATAATTTATTTTTGTGTCTGAAACTAATTTTTCAAAACTGCGGAAAATTTGAATATCCGAAACGCGTTATTATTGGTAAGAGTCAATATGACTTAAAAGTTCACGACAACAAAATTACTCAAATGAATTAATACTTGTATATTATTGTTGTATATTAGTTGAAACTTTAGTCAAAATATAATAAAATCCACAAAATAGTCGTGAACTGTCATGCTAATCGCGCCAAAATGGTGGCCGTTTAAAGTACCCGTGTCAGCTAGCTACTTTTAACTTACGAAAAAAAAAACTTATGTACCTACACCTAATTACTTTTCATAGTACATATTTTTTAACGATTATTTAGCGATGTAAGGTATTTTTTTATTATTTATTGTGCATGAGCATAAGTTATACAAGTCACAGTATAAGAAAAACAGCACAAAGGCGGACTTATCCCAGAAAGGCATTTCTTGCAGTCAAGCCAATAAAAATAATAATAAAAAAAATTAAAAAATACACGCATATTCCGTCATAATGTTAGAGAAAGTTAATGTGTCATTTGTATCTTAATTGTTATGTACAATTATTTTTGTTGTAAAAGTTTTCATACTAAGTTAAACGAGTGAAAAAATATTTTAATCTACCTACTATATAAAAATAAGTCGGGTTTTCCTTCCTGACGCTATAACTCCAGAACGCACGAACCGATTTCCACGGTTTTGCATTCGTTGGAAAGGTCTCGGGCTCCGTGAGGTTTATAGGATACTTTTTATTTAAAAAAAGAAAGCTAGTTATTATTAAAAATGAGCGTGAGTTTCGTTTATAAAGAGTTAAAAAGTTCAAGTGAAACATTTTTTAAGACTAATAAATGGGCTTAAAACAAATAAAATTTTAAAAAATCTTAATCCCGCATATCCCGCGGGATCCGCGGGATTGATGACCTCAATCCCGCAAGCGTGCGGGATCACGATTTTGATGCGGGATTGGATTCCCTAATCGGTATTATGAACTTTCGGTATTTTAATACTTAGTGTAGCAGTGGAAATTGCAGTACACATAAATTGAGTAAGTACTTAATAACTACTAGGTAACTAGGTACCGACTTCCACAATACTGAACTACATATAACAATATGAGTAATAACCAAACTTTGCTCTAAGCTGCGTAGTTTGCAAAACAGACATGAAACTTAATAATCTACTACAACAACTTATGAATATCGCACGGAAGACTCACGATTTTGCTAGTAAAACGAATAAGCTCTTCTTTATATTATTTTAGGTAAGAAATATCATAGTGTGGTTTATGGTAATAGTAAGCCGGCTATTTCCCTACATTCTACGAACACTTGAAAATAAAAACACATTCATTATTAGTCATTATTTAACATTTAATGCTTTTTGACATTATTATGACTGTTACTAAATTAAATAGGTACTTAAAACAATTTATCAGAGGGGTCTTTTAACGAGAATGTAGGTAGTTTAATCCTGTGACTAGCCCAAGCTTTGTAAAAGACTCATTTTAGTTTTGTATCTTTCGACTTTCATGTTCAAAGCCCTAATTTTGCTTTGGCGATTTTAAATTTTTGTTTGGCACGCTTTTCAGCTGCCTTTGCAGATTCAAGGGAACTTTCATAACGGTGATCGTGAGTTACACTTTAATTTGGAATCGGTTCGGTTGAACTAACATCGGTGCCTTAATCATGATCATTTCTTTGCCTTGATAACATGAAATAAAACATTTAAAAGCGAAATAAAATATTGAGTGACTTTAAGCTAGCGAAAATTAAGGATATTAATCAGCCCAAGAAACTGAACAACTTTCCCCAAGGAATATATGTTGAAATATGAATAAAAAAATCGTCTCTCTATACAACTTACAGTCAACTATTTTACCTTTGTATAGGAACTATGGGAAGCCTTTGTTCAGTTCCACGGGTCAAATCACCTGTAAAGTTGCCCAATACAACAGTTGATTATGAACAAAGCAGTTGCGAAATACAATAGGTAGATAAGTAATATTCTTATCTTAAGTATATCTAAGTGTTCTTTATAAGTTTTTCAAAACGATAAGTAAATAAATAATTAATAAGCAAATATAATTATGATTTATTTGCCAATATTTCGTTACTTAATTTTCTGTTGAAGTTTTTGAAAACTCTTGGATCTTGGAAATAAGTTAAATGATCAATCGAAGTCAAATCTCCCGCCAGGGGGAGTATTATGTTCCTTGAGTCAAATTAATGCATCGAGCAAAAGAAAAGATATCGACGTCGACTTGCTAATAATGTCTGTCACTGTCAATTATTAGAAAAGAGAAATACTCTAAGTCCATGACATAGACATAGAAAAAATAAGTTAAATATTGGTTAAATACCACATGATTATAGTAATAATCATAGACAGTAGTTTCACAAAGAGTTTCATTCATCCTTTCGGAAAGGGAATGGTACGGTCTTTGGCGGGAACTCGGCGTGAGCGGTTGCTTTGTCAATTGAATTTTCGTTTTCGGCGTGAAAACGTTGTTTAATGTGTAATAGTGATAGTGTATTATGCAGTAAATTGACTAAAATTCGTGTAGTGATGAAAAATTCAAGTGATAACAGTGTTCCTGCTCCGTTTGGTACCGACAAAGATCCTCGCGGTTGTGCTTCTCGCCGCCAGTTTTCGTAAAGCAGACGCTATCCGGTTTTACGCAGAACATGAGGAGCTTAGGGCTTAGGTTAAGTTGAAGAAAGAAGATTTGTCACTGAAGACATGGCTGTATGGACATAGTTTCCTTTGCCTTTCCCGAAAGGGATAAATTAAAAAGAAAAGGCAATGGTACTAATAATCATAGACATAGAAAAAATAAGTTAAGTAAATATGTCAGTGGTAATAATAACGTCAAATTCAAAACATAACCTTATTATTTTATTTGGATTTTACTACATACAAAGAGAATTTCAACACTAGCTACATAGGTAGTGAGAAAACAAAATGTTGCGAACTATTTTGCGTACTAGTCGCAGCCTGGCACGCCGACAAATCAATAGTTTAATTCCAGTGATTCGACACTATGAACTTGCTAATTTGTTAAAATCTACGTTGGATTTTTCGACATGTCGAATACTGTCTACCTCTTTTGATAACCCCCAGTCATTTGATAATATTGAACCTACAGTATTTGAAGAAATCTGCAGCGAAACTCTCGAATCTTTGTGCGATTACTTTGAAGAATTAGTGGAAGATTCTCCCAATTTGAAAGGGGCTGATGTTCAGTACAGTGTAAGTAAGCGCACAACATTTTGTACCCTATTATACACAACTAGGGCTACCATCTCTATAACCTGCCACCCAGGACTGGAAGCGTAAGCTCCCCGGATTTTGGAGCTTTCACCCCGTACATTTCAATACTTTTTTCATTTAGGTACTTACATCTTGCTTAATATATATTTTACTCTGTGCTTGATAAAAGAAAATTTTAATTTTAAGCCTCTTTTGTTGCATGAAATAGTGTGTTTAATCGTTCTTGTGATGACAAGTGAGTAATTTTGCTTTACTTTTAAACCTTCTTAGTTCTTCCTTTTCTTATAGTATAGGTATAGTCAAGTGTGTGGCGAACTTGGCTAACCCTGGTGTCAGAGTTTTCAAACCGTCCAATGGCCTCTGACTTGGCCTTCTTAGGTATCTAGGTTTTACATATATTATGGAAACGGGATCTGATCGAAAACCTGGACTTTTATTGTAATCTACAACTTAAACCCCGTCCGGATGCTCCCTGGACGTCTTCCAAACTAAGACAAATCCGGGGAAACCCGAACGGATGGCAGCCCTATACACAACTAGGGTGTTCCATTGAAATATAAATATAAATTATTTTTTTCCAGGATGGAGTTTTAACAGTCTTCTTAGGCCCATCCTACGGCACCTATGTTATAAATCGTCAAACACCAAACAAGCAAATTTGGCTGAGCTCTCCTTTCTCGGGTCCTAAACGCTACGATCTCGTACTAGAAGATGGTGGATACTGGGTCTATAGACACGACGGGGTCTCACTACACAAATTATTACAAAATGAAATGTCAAAATTAGTAAATAAGCAAGTAGAATTCAAAAAGTGTGCTCACAGCTTAGTATAGATTTGTAAGTTATTTTGTTGTAAGTAAATCAGATTTATTAGTTTGTTTTTTTTTATTTGGAAAACAAAATGGAGGTGATTGAAGATGGGAATATCATGGATAGAATCCCGATACTCTTGCAAAGGGATCTTGAGTATTATCAGGTAAGGAATACTTTATTTAACCTAAATTTTGAAACGATATTGGTTATCCAAATTTATTAATTCATTTAAACATATATTTGTAATCGCCCATGTCACTATGGTTAATTTCAAATTCAAAACTCAAAATAATTTATTTTTCATGGGTAAAATCTTACACAGTTTGGAAAATATCACAATATTTTGTATATGTAACATTGTGAAATCCACAATTACAATCACAATTTTACCAGTGAAATTATAATCACTCGCAACATTACAATGTGCTCAATAAAATTGGTTTTCACATTTCACACTTATAATTGTATTTATTGCAGAATGGAGTCTACTCAAACAAGTTGTCTGTGTCATTCTAAAAACATTTTAAAAGTTTTCTGAGGAATACCTACTCAACTGGAAAATCATTCAGAATGATAGTTTTAATTCTGAGTTTCAGTTTAAGTACTAGATTTGCCTTCAAATCACCCTATAACATACTGCATGTAGTTTTATTACCGTTTTATATTGACATACAAACTGACAGTTAATTAAAGATAAAGCTCCTTTAAATGTAGTGTCATCCTTGTTTATGTCAACAAGACGGAGAGTAGCAGTTTCATATTCAAAGAAGCATTGAGAGAAACAAAAAAAATCTTGTAAAAATAGTAAAGTTTAAAAAATTACACTTGTAAATTTCAGAAAAACCAGACTATACTTTCTGAGACAATTTGTAGAGGTGTAGTTGGGGGAAGACTGGATTTTCCGAGGAGTGCATCATTTGCTGCTGTTAAGATTGTTCTCTGGCTTGAAGAAGAATTTATTATTGCGTTCGAGTAAGTACTAATTATAAATGCTACGGCACATCACTTGACGTCTGATCTGAACAACTTACCCAAAGAAAATAGGAAACTCCCAATATAACAATTCAATTCTTTTATAGCTGCTGTCTATACAAATCAACCTGTAGTAACACAGCATCAATAGATAGAAACACTTTATTGCATACTTCAAGGGAAAGCCAAAAAATGTCCTGAACTTAAAGTGTCCAAGAGACCAATAAATTTTCAGTAGTAATACATTCGTTGCTGAACAAACTGAATGTTTATTACAAAATTATATAGTTCTCCTTAATTTTAGGCATGGATCAGGCTTATTTGTAACAACCTCTGAAGAAAACGAACAAGATGGTGGAGTGGCAAAGACATCTGACCCTGACAAGTTTGTACAGATGGCTATCAAATCTAGCGATTCATTGTTGGGTAGGTGCCAAATGACATATGTTATTATTATAATCATATTAGGGCTGTGAGGGGTCGTAACATTTTAGTGCTCCAAAATCGTCAGCCTCATCTGCTAGCGGTCACCTGCTCATCAACGGTCAAGGCTCAGATGTATTACAACCCTTAAAGTGATTATCTTGTTTATATTGGCTACTTCGCTATTTTATATTTTAATTTTGATTAAAATACGCAGACATTGGCAAAATCAAGACATTGTGGATGCCATTTTTCAGAGAATTGAATTGAATAATCATATTATACTTGGTGTAAGCTGTCCCTTAGCATATACTATTGAAGCTTAGCAAATATCTACTCATAACTATGACCGGCTACAAATAATAATTTTCTCCCTGAAACGTCAAATTTAGGAGTTTTCATTATTTACGTACTTTGGCGCTACGCAAAGTTTCGCGAAACCGCGCCCCCCGCCCTGTCATGTCCCCCCGTTCCGCGCTGCTGTCAGTACACAATGTACTATCAACCCCAGTTCCGCCTGACCACCTTAAGGATCAGTTTTGTTTGCAGCGTTCGGCGCCTTGCCCCAATTGTTCGTTTTCGGCAACTAATAGTGCTTTGCTCAGATCATAAAAGGCGGGTTGAAAAAACTATTCCTTTCTTGTTAATTGTTTTTTGTTCACCAAGAAAACGATAAGTTTCTTTGTTTAGCAACAAAAAAAAATGTCCAGTCCTGTGATTGCTTAATTTATGATGAGGGCGGGGTTGTCTTGCTCTTCGCTTGCAAGGGATAAACATTTGAAATTGGTCAGGCAGAACTGGGGTTGATAGTACATTGCTGATTTTTGTTTTACACTGTCATCATTATTTTTTATTAAAAAATGAACTGTATTCAAATAAATCATGTAATTTTCAAGCAGAAAATATTAAATAATATGAACAAAAAACAAAAATTTTCTTAGGAAAATTCCACCAGAATATCATTCAGAATGATTGTCAGAATTCAGGGTTTCAGTATTTGCTAAACTGTCCCTTACACCTTGTATTATCCTACGGGTAGGGTTTTGTTGTATTGTGGGCGAAAGGCTATATAATATGATATGCATGGGAAGAGTTGGTAGCTGGCACATTCTAAGTTATTTTCTCTCAAATCACCGACGTCGACAACCCTTGTTTAGTTATTTCAGATATAAATAAGATCGAATTTAACTGAGCGACTAATAATGTGGAATTTGGGTCCTCAAAAAGCATTTTAAGCTTTTTTTGCACTCTGAATCCAGCTTGTAAGGTCTTAAGTCTTAAAACTAACTTCTTCCTCCATGTACCCTTTTTCTTCCAGAACATTTACACATGCTAGCACAAGAGGCATTGGATCATGCTGACTTGCCCGTTTTGACAGCGACATTAGGGGCAGCAGCCTTGTTGAAGAACAGTCTCTTCTGTTACTTGCAACATGTTGAAGATGCTGGTTCTGCAGAAAGTCAAGCTATGTTGCAGGTAAGTCGTTAGCTGCTCACGGGACACTGTCCTCTGAACCGACACCTAAAAATAATAATAAAAGTCCGGGACTTATTTGCCCGAGATTATGGGTCACAAGACAAACATAATAATAATAATAATCTCTTTCCGTGGGTGTCGTAAGAGGCGACTAAGGAAACACAAATGAGACCTGCCTCCTAGTAATCCATCCCAGGCAATGACACTTTATTTTTTTTCTGAATTTGAAGTGTCGTCCTATGATCTCATGCGATGTGGTAGGCTCTGTAAAGGGCCGTCTGGTTCGCGACCACCCTCCTACCGAAGTCCGACGCCAAACAGCTTGCTGTGTTCCGTCGGTGCGTGGGAGTACCAGTGCCTTTATAGGAATTTTCTGGGCTAACTTTCTCTATCGTCGACCTCGTCTTTGACCTTATGGTCAAGATTGAGGTCAAGAGTTAACCCATTTTATAATAAAAAAAATGGACTTAAAAGTGATCCCGCCTGCCCAGAATGCGACAAGGAGGAAACAAGTCTACACTTCCTGACTAAGTGTCCAATGTACGCGCTGGTAAGATGGGAGACAATAGGCATGGATGAGGTAAAAGAAGAAGAAATACAAGAGATTAGCATTAAGAAGATAATTGGGTTTGCTAAAGCTACTGGGAGGTTTAAAAAGGTGGAACTGTCAGTGCAGAGGTAAAACTCATGCGCTGTTATGGGGAATTGGGTCCCAAATAAGTGGTCCCAATAAGTGAACTGATCACCCGCCTGTGCTTGACGGGCGTCCCCTCCATACGAGGAGTGATCAAAAAGTAGTGATAATGACCCACTTGTACAATTCATAATTTACTCATTCATACCAATAATTAAAGATCATTTTATTACGAGGATAGATACAAAAAATTAAGTCTTAATTTTAAAAAACATAGAAACTGTGTCTTGTTGTTGGACGAATTCTGACGTAAAATATCATTATGGAGAAAACGAAGTGCGAGCCGTTATTAAATCCCTCAGTTTAAAAAAGTTAACGACGCAAGAGATCCATCGTGATTTGGTGGAGACTTTAGGTGAGTCTGCTCTGCCATATTCTACTGTGGTAAGATGGTCAGCTCAGTTCAAGACTGGAAGAACATCGACAGAAGATGAGCACCGCTCGGGCCGGCCATTGACGTCAGTTACGCAGGAAAACATCGAAAAAGTCGAAAAGATTGTTTTAGACGATCGTCGAGTTACAGTGCGTTATTTAGTCCAGGAAACTGGCATTTCATATGGCGGTGTCCAATCAATATTAAAATATTATCTAAATATGAGAAAAGTCTCGGCGCGTCGGGTACCCAGAATGTTAACAGAAGATCCGAAGAAAATCAGACTCAATCTTTCAAGGCGCTGGTTGGACAGATTTCATTCGGATCCTGACAATTTTTTGGCTCGATTTGTCACCATGGATAAAACATGGGTTCACCATTTTGATCCAGAGACAAAACAACAATCTTTATAGTGGAAAAGACCGCCGTCACCAACTCCAAAGAAATTTCGAACCACAGCATCGGCAGGCAGTCATGTCCTCAATTTTTTGGGATTCCAAAGGAATATTATTGATTGTTTATCTTGAGAAAGGACACACAATAACATGCGTTTACTATGCAGCTTTAATAGTTAAATTGAGAGAGTCTATAAAAGAGAAAAGATGAGGCGAACTCAGAAAAGGCATTTTGTTTCAGCAGGACAACGCGCCGGCTCACACTTCTGCTGTTGCACTGGATGCCATTCAACAAGCTGGGTTCGAATTAGTGGATCACCCACCTTATTTGTCGGACCTGGCCCCCAGTGATTTTTATCTCTTTCCAAAACTAAAAGAATACTTGCGTGGTAATAGATATTCCGATGATAATGAAGTGATAGAGGCCGTGGAATGGTTTTTGGAAGGCCAAGAGAAATCATTTTTTTTGAAAGAGTTAGAAATGTCGGAATAACGCTGGACTCGGTGTGTAGATAAAGAAGGATACTATGTTGAAAAATAATTTTTTCTTATTTAGAAAATATATTTTTTTCTGTTTCATTATCACTACTTTTTGATCACTCCTCGTAGATAGATAGATAGAAGTTGTTAGCTTAAGGACCGTATTACAGAACGCGACTTACACCCATATTCTTACAAGTTGACTCGAGATTTCCTCGACTCCACTCAACCTCTGTCAAGGATTTTGACGTTGACACTTCCGTCCTCGATTTTGACACTTCCGTCCTCGACTTTACAATTTTCCTTAGTGGAGTCGAGGATGATTTGAGTAATCAATTGTCAAAGTTAAGGTACCTCGCGACCTACCTTAAGATTTTCTTAACGCTTTATTCGATGCTTGACTTCGATCAACTATAGAAAACTAGATACACAGTCCCATACAAAATGAAATTTAAAAGTGTCCTAACTACAATACGTACTTAGATAGTTGTATACCACTTCATGTATTATGAAAAAGTTCTAAAGTGTCAAACATTTTAATCTAATTTAAACCTTAACGTAATATTATAAGGTAGAAAATAAAATCTGTTTAATTTGTAAAATACCACTTTTGGTTTTGAACAAAGGACAATTTGACAATATGACAATTGATGACAAGACAATTTGATGACACTGGCTGTCACGTAGAACATGGGAGGAGTGGAGTTGCCTTTCTTAATTTTAAAAATATATTAGTTGGGTCGATTTCACATAAAAAAAATCTTCGTACAAACTTTTTAACAAATTCAAAATGCTACGAAATGGTGTGGTTTTATTTTTAACCCCTGATTGTGTTGTGTATGTATAGGAGCATCATAGCTCTTAAACTGATGATGTTAATGGTGCAGTTTATTTTATTCGAAAGCTTCTTCTTGCGCTGGATTTCAGATATGATTTATCAAAATTGGTTCAGCCGTTTACTTTTATGTTAGTTTTTATGGTTTTTTTATTATTTAAAAAATCACATTCATTTCAAATTAACCGACGATTAATATACATTACAATTGATAATCACAGCCGCCGCCATTCTTCTTAATTATTGCTTATAAACATAATATTCTATGCTTATTTTTTTTTTGAAATATGAAATAACTTATACAAAAAGAAAAGAACTGTGTCTTTCCCGATTACACATATATTATGTTTTGCTTATTTAAAACTTAGTATAATTTTTTGAACAGAAATGACCTATTGAGATTTAAGAGTGGAAATTAGCTATGAAACTAAATAGATATTTAAGTACAAGAAATAATATATTAAAAAAAAAACAACCAACTCAAAAAAAAAACATTTGTCTTCTTCGCTGTCATCATCTTTGTCCTGAAGATGAAACATATTTTTTTATTTTATTCAATACAAGAAACTCCAAATCAAAAGTGATAAAAAGGTACATACTATTTGAGGTGCAGCTGTTTTGTGTAACCTTTTGACTCCTTTTGTAATGACATACGAGTCACTTTCTAAAAAATGCTTGGAGCAAACGACACTACTTTGCGACGGCTAAAAAAATCTTCACATCTTTGACGTGCGATCACGGATGTCCACTGTCCACATCGCACAGGATCTCTAGGAAAACTAAAAATCCAATAAAACTTTATGTTTGTAAACGTCACGCACGTTAAATTTTTTATTAATTCAATTTTATATGATTAATGGTTTTGCCATAATACCTTTAATGTAAGTATAGAAAACAGAATTAATATATATACTCTTTACACTTAAATTTTATAACACAGATGAAAATGAAAAAAAAAACAATAGAAAAAAAAACAGCGTCTCTATTTGTTTTAGAACAGAGTCACTGCATAACCCGAACAAATGATGTTGAAATACAACGGTATGGATTTGTAAGTTCGGCTAGTGTCTATTCAATTTAAAGGGTTATACTCTCGCCGAATGTTTTTAAATTAAACTAAAAAAATGTTTTATAACCTTTTCTTGGCCAAATACCAAGATAATTTCAATTCACATATAATAATTACAAAACTACTTATTTAAAAAATGTAATTCCATATTCCTTTAATGTTCTGGAGGTGTGATTTTTACAATTTTTCACTGCGCACTGCGGCATGGTTACTTTCGGAACGAACGAATGCTACTAAACGAAAAGACAACCCAAAACGTCAAGTGGGTGATCATTTAGTGAGGGAACTTTTTTGTTGTGGATTGTGTATCTAGTTCTTTATAGTTGATCGAAGATGCTTGAGCTTGTTGTATGCTACTTTTTCATATGAAAAATGAATTATTTTGAAGATTTCGAGGATTATCTTTATGATAATATATCGTGAAAGATTAATATCGAATAAAGATATACGCTAGCTAGTGCCATCTATCGTCGAGTAGCTGTATACCATGTATAAGGAATCTTGAGGTCACAACTATGAATACCAAATTCGAGGTCGTTTCGAGGATTTCCTTAGCTGAAGTTGAGTGGAGGAAGTTTCGAGTTGGCTTCTTATAATACGGGTGTTAGACTCTGATCTATAGTTAAGTCGCAGTTGTCTTTGTCATTTTGATAGTGAGAGAAAGAGACCGTCAATACTTAAGTATAGATCAAGACTTGAGTCTGTCTGTCTTTTTGTGTGTTCCAAGGGACCCACGACACAAGGAAAAACCGTAGTGTGGGTCTTTGAGTAGTGTGTAACGTTTATTTACAGGCATGTTACAAACGCTACGTGACGATGTCAGAAGCGGTGGCGGAGCGGGTTTTAGACTTGCACAACAGAGTGCTGTCCCTATACATCCTTCAGGACTCCGGAGGAAGGCCAATTGACGAGACCTCGCGAACAGTACACGCGGGCACTCCCTCTGTTAACGGATGGTGGCTTTATATGAACGGTTAGTTTTATCAATGGAAATATAATTCTAAAATTCTTCTTATTAAACTACGTTTAAAAATACTCTTTAAAAAAACTTATTTTCTATTTTACAGGTAGTAAGAAAGATTTATGGGACACAGTGCCTCCAAGGATGGCACAAAGGATCTACGCGGGAATGCTGAACGAAACACTCACCATACTTACCGTCCGATATTGTCAGGTACGATATTTTTTATTTACTAGGGCAAAGGTTCCCAAACTGTGCGCCGTAGACAAGCCAGAGGGAATTCTGAAGTCATAAGTGCGCCGCGGACTGGAAAAGATTGGGAACCCCTGTACTAGAGGATGCCAGGGACTTGCAATGTAGTTAAAATAAATATGTATTAATAGTAAAAGCTTTTTAATTTTTTTTAAACAACAAACTTATTATTATGAAATACCTATGCCACTTAAAACTTGAACTTAAATTTATCATAATATGTTATCTACTTTGTGTAAATTATTCGACTGTTCAAATGTAAGAAGTTATATTTTAAAATAGCAAACCTTCATGTAGCAGGAAAAAAAATTGTGTTTTAAATTGATTTTATAATGTTACATATTTTTATAAATTCTTTTAAGTATTAATAATAGAACTTTGCACCCATTTAGATCTCAATTCTTTTGTCGGCGTGGTAGTAGCACGCGTATTTTAAATATTGATATTGGCCCACATTTTCACAGTTATGTTTTTGATATGGGATCCGTGCAGATTCTATAAGAAAATCCGCAGATAGACGGATGGACGGACATAGCGAAACTATAAATGTATATTATAAGTATACATCTATATAAAATTGAAGGTCTTGCCTGACTCACTAACTCATCAACGCTCAGCCCAATCCCTGAAATCTAGAAAGTAGAAATTTGATGCAAAGGTTCCTTTTATAACCTAGGCTATCCTCTAGTAAACCACTTAAATTAATTTCAGACAAACACTACAGACGCCACAACACAGTTGCTTATAAACGATATACTGAACATTCTCCTATGCGTCGCGCAACTATTACCTTCTATTTGCACTACGGGCTCAGACTTGGCTGGATTGGATACTAAACAACAGACGAGAGACGTAAGAGATGTGCACGCGAAGTGCAATGAGCTTTTCAAGTGTTTGGTTTATAGGGGCGCTGATCTCCATTTCATACATCAGGTATAAATTAATATTGTATATGTGAATGTAAGTTTGTTTGTTTGTTACGCTTTCACGCCTAAACTGCTGAATTTTGATGAAATTTGGTACAAAGATAGATTAGACCTTGAGGAATGCTATAGGCTACATTTTATCCCATAGCTGGGCACGATATAACCTGTAATCTAAGCGGGCGGAGTCGCGGAAGGAAAGCTAGTAAATTAATATTTCTTTAGAACCTTAAATGTTGGAATGTTTGTAGAGTGTTTTTCAAAATCACATAACGTTCTGCCTAAAGGATTATAGGCAGAAAGAATACTAAAACACATACACTTAAGTGTGTGGCGAGTTCGGCCAACCCTGGTGTCAGAGTTTTGAAACCGCACAATGGCATGACGCTGGTTGTAGTATTTTTTAACCAGACCTCGCCTCTCGACTGGTCCACTGAGTAGACATTCTTTATCGTGTAGGATAGTCAATTGTATGGCGAACTTGACTTACCCTGGTGTCAGAGTTTTCAAACCGCTAAATAGCCTCTTGACTTGATTTAACGACTGTAGGAAATAGTGTTCAAAAGCTATGAGAGCTTATCCGGCCTCCGCATTCCTAAAAAGTGAATTCATTTTTCAAATAAAAAAACACTTGATCCAACAAGCCAGGCAAAATTTAGCAATGTGATGGTTCTTACATACATACATACGCTCACCCCCACAATTCCTAACGGTTCTAGAACCACTAGATGCCACGTTTGACATAAATTGTGAGAGTTATCAGATGGAACAAGTTGTATAATGGTGAGAGGTGGTCAGCCTTTCGCCCATTATACAGCAAAACCCTCGCATCCCACTTACAGCAATGGTTCTTTTGTGGAAGTTTTTCAGTTTCGTAAAGGTCACATCCTAAATTTACTACAACTAACTGCCGTACTCAGAGACGTCAATTAAAGTTAAGTACTGTTAAACTCTGATGTTGTCTCTTTCACTCTTGTTGATATAAACAAGGATAGCATGACATTTAAGCACTTCTTAACTTTAATTGACGTCTCTGAGTACGGCAGTAAGTCTATAAAGTATACCGTACTCTATGAATCTATTGGTAATGATAAGTTCTCCGTCCACAGGCATTCAAAGAAAAAGAAGAGTCACAAATAGTCAAAGATAGTCCCTTCCCATGGTTCACATTTGTTAGCCCGAAGCTATTTGGAGGCCAATTTGATGTCATAAAGAGTGCGCTCGACCTGCCCAACAAGACAGTTATAGGACTCGACTTGATCGTCTTACTGGCCCAACCTCAACCGTCTTGGCCGTTGTTGGTGAAAGTAAGTGTAAATCTCACAGACATATTGTACACGACTAGATTAAGCTAGTCTCGTCTTCTCTATAGAAACCAAGCGTGCCATTATTTTTCTACCTACTGTGACGTCACACGAGCGATTAAGTGACTAAACGGCGCTAAAGGAAACAAACTGCTCCGTTTTTACACGCGAAGTACATACACTTGTGTCGTCTAGTCATGTATATATCTGTGGTAACTCCTTTTTACCCGACTGCGCGGCGCAAAGGAGGGTAATGTGTTTATCAGCCTATGTATGTATGTTTGTACCTTTGTGGAACTATTTAAACCAAACGCGTGAGCCGATTTTGATGAATGATATGTCGTTGGATTCGTCGTGACGGCGCGAGTGTCATAGAAAGTATATATAAAAAAAAAAATGGCTGATTTTGGACGCCATAATGTGAAAAAGAAAAAAATTAAAATCGACGAACTATCTCAAGTGGGGTATCGTTGAATAGGTATTTAAAAATAATTGTTAAGTTTCTCATATCGTTTTTTAACCAAAATTGCCGTTTAGGATCTATGACGATTTAAAGTTGGTTAGTAACGATTTTTCACTTAAATGTAGGCTTTTAATTTAAAAATTGTTAATTTTTTATGCAAGTGATATATACAGCTAATGAAGATATCAATAAACAAATATAAATATCTGACTTAACTAAAAAGTGTAAAATAAAATAAATTAATAAAAAAAAAAAAAAAAACCCGACTGCTTAGTAAAAACTGAAAAGAAAAAAACATGTAAGCCCAGTAGTCGAGACTTTTATTATTGAATAACATAACGATTTTAACAGTCGGAATCCATAAAAAATCCGGCTTCCTTATAATGGGTCCCGATTGTGAAAATCGTTATGTTATTCAATAATAAAAGTCTCGACTACTGGGCTTACATGTTTTTTCTTTTCAGTTTTTATTATGCAGTCAGGTTTTTTTAATTACTAAGGTATAGATTGACCGTGAAGGCTGCCTTTTCTCTCTTCAACCTGTAGTCACCCAATGCTGAGTGTAGGTCTCCTCCATTGCACTCCATATTCCTCAGTCTTGAGCTTTCAGAATCCAGAATTTTTTCGACAAACTAGGCAAGATCGTTAGCCCACTGACTGTACCAGGTGGCAATCCGTGGTCTCTGCCTAACTCAATGGAACATACACTTGAGCTTATACAGGGCTTTAGGTAAATCAATTTTAACCTCTCGGGTGGTTAATCAGTCCATGAAACTGAACAACTTTCCCCAAGGAACATAGGTCAAAATACGAAAAAAAAATGTTGAGTTCCCATACAAACTTCATCAACATAATTATAGCGCATTTTGTATGGGACAACAAAATTTTTTTTTCGTATTTTGACCTATGTTCCTTGGGGAAAGTTGTTTAATTTCATGGACTGATTTAGCACCCGAGAGGTTGAAACAGATTTACCTAAAGCCCTGTATATGTGTAAAAAGAAGTTCCTAAAATATTCATGAGATGATTTGAGTATTTGCCACTTACACCTGGTTTCGTTACCCAGGTGTTAATGATGCGTGACTGCCAGCTAGCCCGTACGCTATTGATCCACGCAGTGCGTCACATGTCAGTGGACAACTCTCGCTGGCCAGCCGACGGCTGCTGGTACAGCGTCGCCGGCAAACACCAGAAATGTACCGGCTTCCTTTGCACCGCCGATGGGTTTTGCAGGTTTAAAGGGGATTCTGACGGTAATTTATTTAAATTAAATTTATTTATTTAAATCAGGAACAAGGCCGAAACTAAAGCTACACACTCAGACTCTGATCTATACTTAAGTAGCAGTCGTCTTTGTCATGTTGATAGCGAGAGAAAGAGACAATAAATACTTAAGTATAGATAAAGACTTGAGTCTCCTTCTGTAATACGGTCCTAAAAGGCACACACTAAAGTTCGCACGCACGCACGATTCCTAAGGCAGTTGTCCCACCGCCGGCGAGAAAACGACTAACTATCGGCTATTTTCTCGCTCTAGAAACGAACAATAGATATACCTTCCGTGTAAACAAAAGAGATGCATATACAAATAGTTGATCGCTGACTGTTCACACTGCCAGCGAGGACTCGCTTCACTAGTTTGTCGTCGGTCGGAAAGATGCTCAGCGATACTCGCTTAGCGATCTGGGCCCATATTTTTGAAACGATAGAATCGCTTGAGAATCTCATACAAATTTGGTCAATTCGTATGCGAATTGGAATTCTATTGTTTCAAAAATCAGGCCCCAGAACTCACGCCGAGAGAGCAACCAGCGGTCATTTCATTTAGTTTGGCCGCCGCGAGCGAGACTATCGGCACTACGCACTCGCTCCCCGCGGCACGCCGACTCGTTTCTACATTCTAGCTCTGCTCGCTACTCGTTCATCGTTGCCGGTGGGACAACTGCCTTAATAGATAAAACTAGCTGATGCCCGCAACTTCGTTTACGTGTTAATTTTTTCTTTTAAACAGATTACACTTTATTGACGGTCCATTAATGGACCTTCATTTAGTTTATTAAATATTGATTTAGTTTAAGATTTAGATTTTTACATACAAAAGTTTTTTCCCGCTAACTCCCGTTCCCGTGGGAATTTTGCAATATCATGTTGCAACTAAGCTTTAAATTTACTAAGGTACCTGCATGCCAAATTTCAAGCGTCTAACTTAAGCGGTTTAGACTTTTCATACAAAATAATTTTCCCGCTAATTCCCGTTCCCGTGGGAATTTCGGGAATTCCTTTCTTAGTGCACCTCTACGGTACCTAAGCTACGTCCCTTCCAAATTTCAAGTGCCTACGTTTAGCCGTTTAGGCTGTGCGTTGATGTGTCAGTCAGTCAGTCAGTTTCTCCTTTTATATATTTAGAGATAAAATCATTTTAGTAACTTAATGGGCAAAAACAAATTGGAATTTGATGTAATATGGAAGATTCAAGCCATAGTTTTTTAAATTCAGTTTTTTAAGAGTATTGTTTTAATACAGCGGGTGAAGAATACGCCCGAGCTGCGGGGGCATTGACCTATATTCTAGCTTCCATTGGGAGTAAGGCAGAGCTGAAAGCAACGTTATGCTACGCGCTAGAAATATCCGGAAGGGACTGGGCGGCTTGTTTGGATAAACGTCAGGTATTGTGTATTTATTTTTTACGATTACTTCCATTTCGAACCCATAAGATCTCCCCACCACACTTCAATCTCCCTTTACACCTTGTACAATTCATAAAAAACTGACTGTCCTACAGTTACAAAGCAACAATTCTGTTAATTTATTATTATTATTATGACGTGTATTAAATCAATTATTAAATTAAACGCATTAATAAGTTTGTGAAGTATGGTTGTTTTGCATTACACTTAGCTTTCTCTTCGAAGCGTTATAGTTCTTTTCTTATCCTTACCTTACTAATATTATAAACTCGAAAGTTTGTATGTATGGAGGTTTATTTTTCTTTCACGCTCAAACGGCTGGACCAATTTTGATAAAATTTTCGTATGGAGGTAGCTGACATCCTAGATTAACACATAGGCTACATAATTTTACCAAATTCACACGGGAAAGAAGTCGAAAAGCTAGCTATTAAGTAGTTCAATTCGTCAACAGTCACTGTTACGCAGTCAGTCACTGTTACATAGCAATAAGGCCGCCGGATTGTACACTACATCATGAACATTTGTTTTTGTTTAATGTTATTTTTTATGTTTTTTTTGTGTGCAATAAAGAGTATTGTATTGTATTGTACTTATTTTTCTAGGTTTGGTGTGATCGCAGGCCTCCTTGGTTGGCCGGTATCTTAGCTTTAGTTGGATCAGCCTTGCAGTTCATACCTCCGATCCTAGTTAATAGCATCCAATCTGGAGCTTCTATGTATCAGGTACCTTTCTATTGGCTATTTTGTAAGGACTAGGGACTGCTGAATAACACAAGCATCTACGTACAATTTTAAAGAATATGACTTTCTTTTGTTTTTAATTTTTTTTAAATGTATGCATGTATGTGGTTGCGGGTTCAAATCCTGGTGAGAGCCTTTGCCACTAAATTTGTCTTTTCGGATTTATGGTTTCTCATTAATTATCACTTGCCCAGCGGTGAAGGAAACATTGTGATGAAACCCGCACATCTAAGAAAATTTGTCTTCGAAAGTCGAGCGGTCCACCAACCCGCATTAGGTCAGCCTAGTGGACTATGACCTAAAAATGTATGAAGTAAACTCTTTATTGCAAACTCTTACAGAAAATTTAAAAGGCCTTTAAACTTGTTAACATATTTTTGAGTTTAAAGAGTTTATTTTGATGTAAGTACGTATAAGCAGTAGGTATTTATATAAATATTCATCTCTCATACGAGTTAATAAGCTCAATTAAAAGATATAAAAAATCATTATTAATAAAAGCAAGTTAGTCTGATGTGCTTTTGTGTGTACATTTTTTTTAAATTGCTTAAACTAAACTGCGGGCGAAAAGCTTAATTATATTTGTAATATTTTACTTTTTCAGACCATGTCTCTTTGTCTGACTTGCATAGCACGTTCCCTTGACTGTGTGCCTCGAACATTCGTCAACGCAGCGAATATTCTAGAGAAATGTTTACCGTCCAACATAAACCCAGTAGGAGGTTCCGTTCTACTGCAAATGTTGATCACTGTTGCTTATGAAGAGCTGCAGAACTGGGCACAGAAAGAAGGTGTTAAGGAGAAAGCGGGTAAGAAACTATACATAGAAGTTAAAATATACATTTATATGTTCGCTTTTCGAAAGAGACCTTATTGCAGAGATGTTAAGGTCCATTTTGCTATTAAAAAAAAACGTTTCTGAGACAAAAAGTTACACATTACAATTGCCTATTCATTTTAAATATTTGTGCAAAAACTTCGGGTGCCTTGATAATATGCTCTTTAGCAATTTTATTTCATTATATTTAACGCCAATTGTTCCGTGTGTAACACGCGAACATTATAGGTACTTTACATCACAACCTACTTATCGTTTTTAATAAATACATAATTCCTAATAAAATTAGAGACAGGTATAAGGTTGGTAAAATCAAGTAGTTAGAGTAAATCATTTTTAGGGTTCCGTACCCAAAGGGAAAAAACGGGACCCTTTTGCTATAAATTTATATTGCAAAAAGGGAAAAAAACGGGACCCTATTATTAAGGCTCCGATGTCCGTCCGTCCGTCTGTCCGTCTGTCACCACACCAGGCTGTATCTCATGAACCGTTATAATTAGATAGTTGTCGCAGATGATGTATTTCTATGTTCCCTATATCAACATATACTAAAAACAAGAATTCAATAAATATTTATGGGGGCTCCCATACATACTAAATCGTGATTTTTTTGCTCGTTTTTGTATAAGTCTGTCTTTAGTATTTAAATTTAAATGAGTATCCGAAAATTTCAGCGCTGGCTGTTGCATGCACCATGATCACGGATGAACTCAAATGGATCTTAAACAATACTTATAAATCATTTTTGTGGCAAACTTAAAAAAAAAGAATCAATTTAAATTTAATTTTTTTGCAGCCGCATCCGAAGTGAATGGACAGGTCCATAATATGAACACGAAAAGCAAATCAAAAACCAAGCATGTTAGGATTGCAAATATTGGGCAAACAAGTAAGCATTTCTATAAAAAAATCTATTAAAATTCGTAGATAAGTCTAGCCATGGTAACTAAAGTAATAATCTAGCCCAAAAAAGCTGGCTAAAAAGGTGGCTAAAGTGATAATTTATCAAGGGTGTTTCCGTGCTTTGGGGGGTACTAGTGTGGCTGTAGGGAAGAAACTATAACTATAATTTAACTATGTAAGTTCCTCTGTCAGTTTGTATTCCTAACTTATAAGTAACCACCTTTCCGCCTCGGATTTCGTTCCCGTTGGAATTCGAGGAAATCATGTGGCCTATGTTACTAAGGGATAGTGTAGTATTCTAATCCCTACTTCCCTACTAATATTATAAATGCGAAAGTAACTGTCTGTCTGTTACGCTTTCACGCCTAAACTACCGAACCGATTTTGATGAAATTTGGTACAGAGATAGATTAGACTTTGGGAAAGGACATAGGGTAAATTTTATCCTACAGCTGGGCACGACATAACCTTTAGTCCACGCGGGCGGAGCCGCGGGCGTAAAGCTGGTGGTGAAATATTTGTTGAAATCTGTCCATTAGTTTTCGATATTCGTTACAAATATATCAAAATACAAATCTTTTCTCTTTGTAGAATTAGTGTAGATAAACAATCGGTTTAGCCTTTTCAAAGTTATACGCGACTATACAATTTCTTTAAGTTTAAGGCCTGTGTTCACCAAAAATATAACCAACGGTTAAACCGCGGTTAGAAGCTAATCAGACAAAATGTCAAAAAAAATGTATGAAAATGACAATGTCAAATCTCTGGTTAGCTGCTAATCGTTGGTTAAATTTTTGGTGAACACTGGCCTTAGAGTGTAGAATTTACCTGCTGTTGAATAATAAGTTATGTTATGTCGGTAGATACATCAAGCTCCCTAAGCTTCGACGGGCAGAGCAATCCCTCTTGGATCGCGCTCGGAGTCGCGGAGGCGCTCTGTTCAATCGATGAAGACGACAAACACGCTCAGGAAATAGAACAGCTGATCTCGAAAGCCCAGGCGCCTTTCACTCTGTCATCCAACTTCGGCTTACAAGATTTTCCTGAGTTTGCTGAGTTGTTTCATGAGGTAATGGAATTTTTAACAGAAACAATCAGCTTTTGAATTTTGTTTGTTGGAAAGCGCTGTTGCCTTCAAAACGCACGGAGACAGTTCATAATGGGTGATTTATTGACAACAGTTATTAGTGGCAAGCACTTCCATGCTTTGGAGGGTACGTTAATCAGACTATCCAACAAAACTTCATAATTATGTGACTTCTTTTTATCTCTTAAAAGTTCGAGTGAATAAGTTTTTTCTGGGTGAGCTTGCTACATCCTCGACCCAATCTTCGCCCTTATGCCAGATTGTGGTCAAGAGCGCACAAGTTGTTAATTTTTAAAAATCGTGTAGATATAATCAAGAGTGTGACTAAAACCAATGACGACGCCACGTTTGATTATACATTCTGAGGGTTATTGGGTTGTCAGTCTTTCGCCCACGATACAGCAAAAGAAAAACCCTTACGTCTCACTAAGTGGTATCTACAGCATGCCTGGGAAGAGTTGGCAGCAGGCACATTCTATGTTTTTCTAACACCCACGTCATACCGTTGTCAATTAACTACTTACAGTCGTTAAACCAAGTCGGAGGCAATTAAGCAATTTCTCGTGAGAGTAAAGATCACGGAAAATCTTACAAATTTACACAAGGAAAATGGACCCTATATGTATTTAGACTAGTTTTTATTTCTCTTTCGTTTGAATTTGAACATGCGAGATGCGTGTGATAAGGCAACAGGTGTCCCGCTTACCTACCAGATATTAACCTACACATCTAAATATATAAAAGGAGAAACTGACTGACTGACTGACTGACATATCAACGCACAGCCTAAACGGCTAAACGTAGGCACTTGAAATTTAGAAGGGACGTAGCTTAGGTACCGTAAAGGTGCACTAAGAAAGGAATTCCCGAAATTCCCACGGGAACGGGAATTAGCGGTAAAATCCTTTTGTATGAAAAATCTAAACCGCTTAAGTTAGACGCTTGAAATTTAGCATGCAGGTACCTTAGTAAACTTACAGCTTAGTTGCAACAGTATATTGCAAAATTCCCACGGGAACGGGATTTAGCGGGAAAAAACTTTTGTAATCCGTTCAAAAGAAAAAATTAACACGCAAACGAAGTTGCGGGCATCAGCTAGTTAAGAATAAAACGGATGCCAATTTTTTAGGTCGCCATAGAATATACTGTTCTCTATAGAAGTATGTATATTATTGTTTTTTTTTATTATTATAAGATTGGTTAACTCTTGACCTCAATCTTGACCATAAAGGTCAAAGATGAGGTCGACGATGGAGCGAGTTAACCCAGAAAATGTCTATAAAGGCACTGGTACTCCCACGCACCGACGGAACACAGCAGGCTGTTTGACGTCGGACTTCGGTAGGAAGGTGGTCACGAACCAGACGGCCCTTTACAGAGCCTACCACATCGTATGAGACCATAGGACGACACCTCAGATTCAGAAAAAAATGAAGTGTCGTTGCCTGGGATGGATTACTAGGAGGCAGGTCTCATTTGTGTTTCCTTAGTCGCCTCTTACGACACCCACGGAAAGAGATGGGGTGGTCTTATTCTCAACCGATCACCACACGGCAAAAAAAAATTGTTGTTTGCAATTAAGAATACTTAACTAAATAATGTTTATTTTAGGGAGATGTGCCTGGTTCGAACGCTGAGCGCGCCAGCGACGCCGCCGCGCTAACTAGCCAAATACTGATGACTGCACCAGGCAGAGATAGTCTTAGGGTAAGTCTTGGACTAATACAGGGTGTAGGGATACCTTAGTAAATACTTAATTGGTGGAATTTACCCATTACTATGATCGGCTACAAGTAACTATTTTTTCCCGGAAATGTCAAGCTAAGGAGTTTTTGTTATTTACCTACTTTGGTGCTATGCAATGTACTGCCAAACCGCACCCCGCGCGCGGTCCACCCGCGTCGCACCGCTCGCTTTGAGAATAATTTACATTGCTAAATTTTGTGTTTTACTCTGTTACGTATTTAAAAAAATTTTGAGGAAAATTCCACTCAAATCAAAAATCAAAAAATCAAAAATCTTTATTTCTTTAAATGTTGTACATTAGCATATCATTTGTTGGGCACTTCCAGTGGGCAACAAAGTTACCTGTGGCGGGAGTGTCCGCTCCTCCTCAACATTTCGTCACATCGATTTACAACAATTCACAGTTATAGATATGAACACCGACTTATTAACTACAAGACTTTAAACAAAATTTTAAACAAAATATATTAATTTTAGTAAGTAATAGATAAATAAATAATAGGAAAATCATTTGGAATGATGGTCTGAGTTCAGGGTTTCAGTTTTTGCTAATCTGACCCTTACACCGTGTATACCTCGACTGACGATCCCCCATATTAGAGACTCTAGCTTTCCGCCCGGGACTTCGTTCCCGTGGAAATTTGGGAAAATTATGTAGCTTATGTGTTAATCTAGGGTGTCAGTTACCTCTATACCAAATTTTATAAAAATTGGTTCAGCCGTTTGAGTAATAAACATGAAAGAGTAACAAACATTCATACATACATACATCCGTAATAATTTTTTAAAATCATTTTCAGGTAATATACGACCACTTGCAACTACATTCGGAGAGGATATACAACGAACTGGGTGTCCAAGAGACGAGCGATGCAGATATACCGCTTAATAAAGCGCCTCTGCTTTATATCATGTTTCATATCGGAAGGCGGCCATTTGATCAGGTAACAATGACAGTTAATTAAATTATTAAAAAAATATTTGATTTATCAATTTCACTTTAGAAAAATTGCAAAATTAAAAAACAAATTATGAACTGCTGTTCTCTTTAAAATGTTTGTGTAAAACTTTTGTATACGTACGGCCGCAACTCAGGTTACCACACGCGTGCGCTCTGTGCTGTTGTCATCGACCACACAGCCTAATAGATGCCTAATGCAAGGCGAACACTTTCTGGCAACACGTTAGACTTATACGTCTTACTTAAGACACCGATCGCGAAATCTGCTTTAGTATCGACCACATCCGTGACCCGTGTACATCTCGTGCGTTTTTACAAAATAAAATACGAAAGAGGAGAAACATGGCTCCCTGTACAATAAAATGGTGTGGAAAATGTACCCAATCATCTAATTTCAAAAAAGACTGCATAACTTTTCATAGGTAAGCCAATTTCAAGATTATTACTGTCAAGAATCAATTTATTGAGAGCTCAAATTACGGTGGTTCGAATCCGTAACAAAAGCATTTGTTTATCAGTACATCCCTTTCTTTCAAATACAAATAGTACTGCTTATCCTTTCTTGGATTATTGTGACCTAGAATCGGCCAATCAGCATGCATTTCTTCCTTCTCCCCCCGCCCCTCGCTTACCTCAGCGCATTTACACTGTTATTTGTTTCAAGAAATTAAAACATTAGGCGTCTATTAGGCTGTGTGGTCGATGGCTGTTGTGATAAGAGCGGTTTTACAACGAAAATGGAGTAACCTGATGTGCTGGCCTCTGTACGTTAAAGTATTAAATATCCTATAGCATAAATAATTAATTTGCAGTATTTCCGCGGCGAATGGCCGATGCCGTGGAGCAGGCTGGTGGCCGTGGCCAAGTCGTGGTCGGCGGCGGCCGGCGCGCGCCCGCACGCCGCGCGCCGGCCCGACCTGCGCGCGGCGAGGGGGGCGCGCGGCAAGGGGGGACAGCTCGCTGAACTACTGGCCGTGTTCAAACGGCACGAAGACGGGTTGCTTTAGACCAGGGGTGGCCAACCGGTCGATCGCGATCGACCGGTCGATCGCGACTGTTAGTCCAGTCGATCGTGGCAAGGCAAAAAAAAAACACATTTAAGTTTTTTCTCTTAATATAATTTTAAAAAATACTACATGATTGTGTACTGAACTATGCTGTTTCATTAAAGATTTCAAGAAGTATGTAATTGGTAGATCGCACAGGGTTTCGTTAGTAAACAGGAGATCTTGGGTATAATTAAGTTGGCCACCCCTGCTTTAGACAATTAACGCCATCTATGTAAGCCGCACGTTACTATAAGAGCAAATTACGTATATTAGAAAGTTAACGCTATGTATGTGAGCCGCACGCCACGCGGCGACACGACCTGCGCGGGGCGCGGGGGTCGTGAGGAAACAACTCACTGAACTACTGGCCATGTTCAGCTATGAAGACGGGTTGCTTTAGGCCACGGTTTCCCAAACTATGGGTCGCGAGCAAATATTGAGCGGGCACCTGCCTGTAAAACGACACAAACCGATACCGAAATGAATTGGAGACAAACTCACTGCGATTAAAAGTAATTTCATCGTTCCCATTGAAACAACTTATTTAAAATAGTTATTTGATTTTGTTTACTAGCCTTTTCGAAACACGAAAGGGATTTAGGCCATAGTCCACCACGCTGGCGCAATGCGGGTTGGTGGACCGCGCTCGTCTTTCGAAATGAACTTTCTTGGACGGGCGGGTATCATCACGATGTTTTCCTTTACCGTTGAGCAAGTGATAATTATAAATCCGTACATAAATCCGAAAAGACGAATTTAGTGGTACAGGAAATTGTATTACAACTGTGTTATTTGAAAAGTCCTTTATAACATATTGGTAATGGTTTTTACTAGAGGTGGGTCAGACAACTTTGGGAACTTCTGCTTTAGACAATTAACGCTATTTATATAAGCCGCACGTTACTATAAGAGCAAATTACCTACATTAGAAGAGTAACGCCACACGCACTCGTAACGAGACTCCCCGACATGCGTCAGTGAATTCGTGGCTATATTTACACGTCATGAAGACGGACTTTAGACAATTAACGCCTGTATGTAAACCGCACGTTTGGTCCTTCGAGCCGGATGGCAAGGATTTTATTTAAGATAGACCAATAAATAGTAAGGTAAAAAGTATGAAAATATTATTTTGCAATGAAATATTGTTAAACCAAATGAACTTATGTATTTTAATACGTAGGTAGCTTGATAGTGATCACAGTTTGCAATAATATGTATTTCACTTTGATAACTATCATGATTTTGTTAAAGTTTAGAAGATCATTCTAGTTTATGCTCAATCGTAGATGAATAAACTGTTTTTTTTCGTGTTAAACGTTTTTCATTACATTACCGACACAGCACAGTTTAAATAAGTGACTAAGGTCCGTACAGAACGCGACTCAGACTCTGATCTACAGGGTGTTAAGTAATTCGATCTTATCCTCTCAGGTGGTGAATCAGCCCATGGAACTAAACAACTTTCCCTAAGAACAAATGCCGAAATACGAAAAAAATTTTTTTACTTCCCATACAAATGCTGATGCAGCTGATAAATCATTTAGTATGGGAAGCCAAAAATTTTTTTCGTATTCCGGCATTTGTTCTACCTTTTCACTGCCAAAAGCGTCATAAAGCGTCCATCTTTTACATGCCTATTTCTATGATATTTCTGTCCCCTAGATGACTGCTCTACATATCTAGTTAAAACGCTTTTTCCTAATAAAAGCGTGTAAGGCTTCTGTAATACGGGCCTTACACTCAGTAGAATAGAATAAACAACAGATTACACTTACGGGTACCCTTTTGGATGACGACTCTGCGGGTGGCAGTGGCGCTGCGTTTGGGTTGCAATGTCTGTGAACCTCACCAATGCATTTGCGGCTCAACCGTGGAGGCTAGCGGCCATCACGCACTCAGTTGCCTTCGCTGCGCAGGAAGATTCCCGAGGCACCACGCCCTCAATGACGTCATCCGTAGGGCTCTCGTAGCAGCAAATGTTTTCTGTGTCCTGGAGCCTTCGGGTCTCAGCCGCTCCGATGGCAAGCGCCCAGACGGCCTCACTTTGATTCCGTGGGACAAGGGGCGGAGCCTTATATGGGATGCCACGTGCGTCAGCACATTTGCCCCTTCGCACCTTCACATCACTTCACGTGCGGCGGGTGCAGCGGCGGAAGCGGCGAGCAGGCTTAAACACGTTAAGTACGCGGCTCTCAAAGCCGCGTTTACCTTTGTACCCGTCGCTTTTGAGACCGCAGGGTCTTGGGGCAGTGAGGCCAAAGCGCTTATTAGGGATATCGGCAAAAGGTTAATGGACAGAGGGGGTGATCCGCGCGCCGGGTCTTTCCAGGTCCAAAGACTCTCCATCGCGATTCAACGCGGTAACGCTGCGAGCGTGATGGGGACCTTTGCTCCGGTTGAGACTCGGGCCGGATTTTGACTTGAACTTTTTGTTTCAAATTTAATTTTATTAAGTAGTTTTAAGTTTTGACATGTAATTAATTGAACTGTAATAATTGACAAATAAAATATACCAATATGGAAATTTAAACAGTTACAAAAATAAAAAATAAAACATTGAAATAAATAAATAAAACTTAAATAAGATTTGTGTTGAATGGTATGTACGGATTGCGTGAATAATCAAAGTATGTATTAGTCTATGTGATCGTAGCGTGTGTGTTTGTTTGTGTGTGTGTGTGTGTGTGTGTGTGTGTGTGTGAGAGTGTGTGTGGTGTGAGTTAGTGAAGTGACGTGTGGTGCGAGATGGTAATGTGCTGTGGATGTCGCCATCGTACGGTTTATGGAATCATGATCCTGGTAGAGGGAGCATGTCCTCTGTCTGAATGTAATCAAGGTCCATTAGCCAATTCTCGATTAATTTTTTTGATAGCAGAAACGTTCAATGTAAGTTAAAGCTTCCTCAAATATGATACTGTCCTTGTTTACGTCAATAAGACGGAAAGTGACAGAATGATAGATAAAGTATAGCATTTTTTAGTAACGTTTCTGCAACCGATTGTTATCTGCGCACTTGGCCATTTTTAACTCCCGACGCTAAGAGGGGTGTTGTAAGTTTGGCGTGTGTATCTGTGTGTCTATCTGTGGCATCATAAAAGAGTAGACCGATTTTGATGCGGTTTTTTTGGTTGAAAGCATGATCCAGTTCTTAGTACCTAATATTTCAAAATTTATAAGCTGAACGTCGTCGGGGGTAATAATTTTTTTAGGGTTATTTAAAATACTAAGAAATGAAAGCCCTGCGTAGTATACGAGGAGTGATCAAAAAGTAACAGGAGTGATAATGAAACAGAAAATAATATATTTTTTAAATAACAAAAATTTGTTGTTCAACATAGTCTCCTTCTCTATCTACACACCGAGTCCAGCGTTTCTCCAACATTTTTAACCCTTTAAAAAAAAATGATTTCTCTTGGCCTTCCAAAAACCCTTCCACGGCCTCTATCACTTCATTATCATCGGCATATCTATTACCACGCAAGTATTCTATTAGTTTTGGAAAGAGATAAAAATCACTGTAGGCCAGGTCCAGCGAATAAGGTGGGTGATCCACTAATTCGAACCCAGCTTGTTGAATGGCATCCAGTGCAACAGCAGAAGTGTGAACCGGCGCGTTGTCCTGATGAAACAAAATGCCTTTTCTGAGTTTGACATGTCTTTTCTCTTTTATAGCCTGTCTCAATTTAGCTATTGAAGATGCATAGCAAACGCATGTTATTGTGTGTCCCTTTTCAAGATAATTAATTAATAATATTCCTTCGGGATCCCAAAAAATTGAGGCCATGACTTTGCCTGCCGATGCTGTGGTTCGAAATTTCCTTGGAGTTGGTGACGACGGTCTTTTCCACTGTAAAGATTGTTGTTTTGTTTCTGGATCAAAATGGTGAACCCATGTTTCATCCATAGTGACAAATCGAGCCAAAAAATTGTCAGGATCCACATGAAATCTGTCCAACCAGCACCTTGAAAGATTGAGTCTGGTTTTCTTCCGATCTTCTGTTAACATTCTGGATACCCAACGCGCCGAGGCTTTTCTCATACTCAGATAATCTTTTAATTTTGATTGAACACTGCCATATAAAAAGCCAGTTTCCTGGACTAAATAACGCACTGTAACACGACGATCGTCTAGAACAATCTTTTCGACTTTTTCAATTTTTCCCTGCGTAACTGACGTCGATGGCCGGCACGAGCGGTGCTCATCTTCTGTCGATGTTCTTCCAGTCTTGAATTGAGGTGACCATCTTGCCACAGTAGAATATGGTGGAGCAGACTCACCTAAAGTCTCCACTAAATCACGATGGATCTCTTGCGTCGTTAACTTTTAAAACTGAGGTATTTAATAACGGCTCGCACTTAGTTTTTCTCCATAATGATATTTTACGTCGGAATTCGTCAAACAACTAGACACGGTTTCTATGTTTCTTAAAATTAAGACTTAATTTTTTGTATCTAACCTCGTAATTAAATGATCTTTAATTATTGGTATGAATGAGTAAATTATGAATTGTACAAGTGGGTCATTATCACTACTTTTTGATCACTCCTCGTATTTGAGACTATCTAGCATTTAAGATAAGTAATCTACGTCACTTTCCAGCCCTGCAACTCTCATCTTTCGCGCCTTTTGTAAAAATATAATATGTTGTTCACATATTGTTTAAAGTGAGGTAGGGACAAACAAAAATTTGTAACGATTCATTCACTTTTAAAAAGGGAAATCGAATGGGATGCAGGTCCCTTGGCATTCTCCCATTTGATTTCCCTATCGCCATTGATGCAGCGTCAACGGGATAAATTACGATTTTAAATAAAAAAAGTTCAATAGAGTTGCATTGCATGACATAGGTAATAAAATTGATTTATTATCCAAAAAAATGTACAATTTAATAAGGCATAATGTTTTGAAGTCTGACCACCATTTCCTTCAAAAATTTTCCTAAAACTCAAAACTGTTTCCATCCATCCGTACCGATTTAGTTTTATTTCGTAAAATATCCATGTATTACATTTGAAAAAATAAGAAGCCAACACATTCGTCAGATTTTGTTTCCGAAAATTAATTTTTCTAACTTGTCTTTGTCAGGAGGCAAGAAAGTAGATATTACCAAGAATTATGATTGATAAAGGCAGAATATGGTGGTTTTAATTGATTTTGTTGACTTTCTTTTAACGCAGAAACCATTTCATTTCTGAAAGTACATACAAGCACAAGTTTAACCATACCTTTAAGCGGTAGCAGGTAGTTCTTGTTTCTTCCAAGTGCTTCATCAACATATAAGCCAACAAGTTGTTTTATTTAGTCATCTATATCCCCGAGTAACAAACTATCATCAGCTGATTCTTTGGTTTCATCATAAAGCTCGACAAACTCGGCACGTTCTACATTTTGAGGTGGTAACATCCAAGGTTTCTTCTTATACTCCTCAGACCACTCGGATATCGATGGTTCTGGTAGTATATGAGGCAATGGCAGTAATGACTTGTATAGGTTCCAGTGTGGAGTGATGAAGAATATATGCCGGCCTGCTGGTTCTTCGAGCACGTTTCTTGCATTGCCTTTGTGAGGTAGGTCCCACACGTCCCATATTTTCCGGAATGCTGTCATCTGGAAGAAAAAGAATTTTTTTATATAATGAGAAGGGTCATAGATGAGGTCGACGATGGAGCGGGTAAACCCAGAAAATACCTATTAACTCACTGATACTCCTACGCACCGACGGAACAAAGCAAGCTGTTTGTCGTCGGACTTCGATAGTACGGTGGTCGCGAACCAGACGGCCCTTTACAGAGCCTACCACACTACATAAGACCGTAGTACGCCACCTCAGATTCAGAATAAATTGAGGTGCCGTTGCCTAGGATGGATTAATAGGAGGCAGGTCTCATGAATTTTTCTTTCCTTAGTCGCCTCTTATGACACTCATGGAAAGACTTGGGGTGGTGTTATTCACAACCGATCGCCACAAAGCGTAGTTTTTATTTTTTATTAAGAATGGTTTCGCTCTTGACCACAATCTAGCTCAGGGCAAAGTTTTCGGGAAGCCGCGTGGCTCATGACTTGCCCCTGTATTCTGAACCACATTTGACGTTCGACAAGTTTCCTGTCACTGTCTTGTGAGTAGCGTAATATAATTCCGTGGAAATATAAATTAAGCTAAATAAATAAAAATGTATTTATTTACAAGAAACAGGTAAAAAGATTTGAATAATGCTTCATGATACCCACACTAGGATTCCGTTTCTTGAGTCTTATCGAATCGAATGTTGTAGAGTAGCAGGTGCAGCTAAAAAAGACGCGTGATCTCACTCTAATACTTTTTAGTACTTATCCTTAGAATAATACTTATCATAATAAAAAAGGGACACAATGACCAAGTATCCAATTATCTAATCGACAACTTCATTAAGTAAGAGTGGATTACTGTTACGGTCGCCTGAACCAACTTGTTTGTTTATATTGCGTTTTTATAGTCCAAGTCGTTCTATTGTACGATTTGGGTCCGTCCGTTGATTCGTTTTATGAGGCAACTTTTGTTTTACTCTGAGCATTCTGAAGAAATAAAGTAAATGATAAGGTAAAGTCAAAGTTGAGCTAGGATCATCCGAAGAGGATAACAGAGTTTTTAGATTATTTTACTACGCCAAACCGGCTGGCAAATGAGTAAATATCCGAGCTAAGGAATTCTTTCGATAGCGGAAATAGCCCATTGAAACATATTCCTTACTAATATTATAAATGTGAAAGTGTTTCTTTATCCTGATTTCACGTCGTAATAAAAAGAATAGTTGGAAGGTGTCACCACTTAGGTAGTGGTAAAAAACTCTTAAGAATAATACAAACTTGTTGCAAACTAGCGAAAAGTGACACTCTTGGTATCAGCCATCTTATAGCGTAGTCGTCTCCTTTGTTTGTGTGCAAATTCCCCCAATATAGGAAGTAATCCTCGAAGAACATTGGAATCAGCTGACTCATGGGCAGCGGTCCAATTCGGGTTGCTGTAGTTGCTTCTTTGATTCGAGGGAAGCCGTCTATTACCCACTGCAGACGTGGGTCTGGATTCACTCCGTACTACATAAAATAGAACAAAAGGCAAGGTTTAATTACATGACAAGGAAACTATAAAATGGCGCAAACGGTTTTGGATTAAGGCGACAGCAGCTTTAGTTTTTAACCCCCGACAAAAAAGTGGGTGTTTGACGTGAGTGTCTGTGTACGTGTATGTCTGTGTCTGTCTGTGACATCGTAGCTCCTAAACAAATGGACCGATTTAGATGCGATTTTTTTGTTTGAAAGCTGACGTAATCGAGATGGTTCTTAGCTACATTTGATCAAAATTGGTTCAGCCCTTTAAAAGTTTTAAGCAATCAAATGTCGGCGGTCAAACCATACGTTCTAAAACATCATAATCTGTCAATATGTTTCGGGTGAAATGGTAACTGAAAGAGATCTTTAATACATCACAAGATTAGGTATTTTTTAGGCTAAAATTGTATTCTTTTTTAAGCTAAGATTGTGTCAGGTTATTGTATCTAATAGTCGTGCATTTTTCATTCTATGAGAAATTGCCAGGGTAGGTGGTTTCCGAGGCAAATGACAAAGTTTAGGGCGCTGCCGGGCTGACGTCAGTTCAGCGGCGCCACAGCTAAAACTCTGTAGTTATAGTAAATATCAAAGACCTGTCTAGATAGTCATTTATTCATGTGTTTTACAGTCTAGAGAAAAGTGTTAATACTTAGATGGAAAAAGTACTTGCGGAGATAGGTATTCAAAAAATTTGGGGCGCTGCTGAAATGACGTCAGCCCAGCAACATGTTTTCTAAACTAAAGCTTTTTAGAAGCTTATTTTTTGACAACAGGTGCTCCGAGTTCCAACAAGTTGTGTAAAATTTGAATTGGCAATAAATTATGTTAGTATTTATCACTTTAGGGCCCAAAGAAGTAAGGAGCAGGGCTTATCGAGATCTCAGTAACCATGAGGTGTTAGAACGCTTGGCCAACTCCAATCGAAAGACCTATTCCCATACTTTCATGAATAATTGTAAGAGCATCGACACCTAACCAGAAACGAAATAAATAAGATACAATAATCCATTTCAAAATCGGTGATGGTGGCGCGGCCAGAATTATGGACACGCTAAGATTTGTACAGTCAAGAGCAGGTCACGCTTTACACTACCAGTTTAAGCTGAGCTCTGATTTATACTGCGCGCCATACAATGCAGGGCCGGCCGGTCCAAGTCCAAAGTGTCAAGCTTGACGTGCTCTTGCGTGTACTTTTGACTTACTTGAATCATGTAGCAAAACATCACTACACCGTCTTCATGTTTTAAGGCTTCCTCTTGAGTGAGGTATTCCGACCTGAAGAATAAAACCTAGAAAATAAATACTTAAACTTTATAATTCAACGTTAATGTAAGAAGTATAGACAGCAGCACATTAGGCTATACATGTTGATTGTTGACCTACACGTCAGCCTTATCTCGCTCGTAATAGCGCCTGCTTTCGTAGTGCAAGTTGATGTTGATTGTGCTGCTGTCTGTACCTACATTATTATGACTCTGAAGTTTTGTAAATATAAAATGATCCACTGCACTGGTTCGATCTGCCTATGTAATCCTTACTTAATATTATAAATGCGAAACTAACTCTGCTTATCTGTTTGTCCGTCTTTCACGCCTAAACTACTGAACCGATTTTGATGAAATTTGGTACAGAGATCGATTAGAGCCTTGAAAGGACATAGGCTACGTTTTATCCCACAGTTGGGTACGATATAACCTGTAGTCCACGCGGGCGGAGGCGTAGGCGGACGGAAAGCTAGTTTTCAAATAAAATTTAATTTTCATTTCAAAGTTGTGACATAGTCGATTTTTAGAAACCTAAACGAAGAGCTCACAACAGCGCGCGTTTGTGACTTCAAGTTTCGAATTAAAAAACGTGCGCTTTTGTGCTAGTAGACAAATCAACAAAATTCACTATGCAGTTTAACTGACGAACTTGTAAAGAAAATGTTGTGTGTACTTTTAATTAGCAAACATTTTATACATTTACCTATTCATAAGTTTTAACTGTCAAACATTAATATGTCTTGCTGTTAGTATACCTTTAAATAAATACTAAATAAATAAATAACTTAGGAAAGCCTACGATACGGAATGCGTAGGCATGTTGGGCGGGTAGCGCACTTGTTTTAGTTTAATTTTCATAGTTTCACAATCAGGTATTTAATGGCATTTCTAGATTTGATGTATCTCATTACAATTTTCTTTTAAAAAATGGCAAGTTTATCCATAAAGGTTTGCCATGTCTAGTGGGTGGCGAACTTAGCTAACCAAGTCAGAGGCCATCTGGCGGTTTGAAACTTTACTTTGACAAGAGATTATTGTCGTCATAATAGTCAACCCTGCTCTTGTGACAGATTTTAGCTGGGCGTTGATGAGTCAGTAGATAAATGAACATTTTTACAAAGAAAATTATTTCTTTGTCAGTTTAACATGGAATTTGGCCGTGTGGTGAATTACATCACCCCATCTCTTTCCGTCGTGGGTGTCGTTCTTACGACACTAAGGAAACACAAATGAGACCTGCCTCCTAGTAATCCATCCCAGGAAACGACACTTCATTTTTTTCTGAATCTGAGGTGTCGTCCTATGGTCTCATGCGGTGTAGTAGGCTCTGTAAAGGGCCGTCTGGTTCGCGACCACCTTCCTACCGAAGTCCGACGCCAAACAGCTTGCTGTGTTGTGTCGGTGCGTGGGAGTACCAGTGCCTTTATAGGCATTTTCTGGGTTAACTCGCTCCATCGTCGACCTCATTTTTGACCTTTATGGTAAAGATTGAGGTCAAGAGTTAACCCATCTTAAAATAAAAAAAAGAGAATAAAACTACGAACATGCATTTCTCCAGGATAGCGAACGTTGTCAACAGTGTGCTCGCTGCCTCCCATCATGTTATTGCCCCAGTGGAAGTGAACTTGCGACAGAACGTGCTTGTCGCGCAATGGACCACCAAGTAGATACGGACGTTCTGTTTTCCATTTTCCTCCTACTATTACTGAAATATTACATAAAAATGGCTTAGGTTCGTATTACAGAACACGACTCAAACTCTGATATCTATACTTGAGTAGCAAGTTTTAAGTTCTTTATTCATAACAAAATACTTTGTGTCGAATACAGCAGTCGTCTTTGTAATTTTTATAGTGAAAGAAAGAGACAATCAATACTTAAGTATAGATCAAGACTTGAGTAGTCTCCTTCTGTAATACGGGCCTTAGACTATTGTGAAAGCGGACTGGAAAATTAACTACGGACTAAATCGTCGGAGGTGGCTGACGACACCCTGGACACATAGGTAATTAGGTACCTACATAATTTTCCCAAATTCAAACAGGAGCGAAGCACCGGGCAAAAAGCTAGTCTATACTAATATTATAAAGAGGGAAGATTATTTTGATTGTTTGTTTGTTTGCATTGAATAGGCTCTGAAACTACTAGACCGATTTGAAAAATTCTTTCACCGTTAGAAAGCTAGACTATCCCCGATGGACATAGGCTACAGACATAGGCAAATTTTGCCGAATTCCCACGGGAACGAAGTCCCGGGCGGAATGCTGGTAGGTAATTTTTTTTTTAACAAATTAAAAAAATAAACGCCTAGCGCTCAGGCACACACTAAGGTTAGGTTTGATAAAGCGAGGGACCCGCAAAAAAAAAAAAAAAAAAAAGCGGGAAATCGCGCGCGGGTTGCGGTTTCGAATTACGAAAACTCCTTAACTTGACGTTTCCGAAAAATAAATACTTGTGGCCGATCATAGTTATGGGTAGATCCCACCATTTAAGTATTTGCTAAGCTGTCCCTTCCTTGACATAAACTTGATAAACTGGAAACCAAAATAGTTAAATGGGCCTTACTTGTGTATCCAGTATTAAGGAGTTTAATTTTATGAGGGTAGATATCGAAGTTGTACCACTTGAGTTCAGGACACGAGTATTTTATGGAGCCGGTTATAGATATGTTTATTGGAGTAGGGAGACACCCTTCTACGTCGCTCCAGTAATAGATCCATTCAATACCTCCATAAGGTGGTTCTATTTTCACTTCAACTGGTGCTGCCGCTGGCTGTTCAACATCCTCTTCTACTTCTGAACAAAGTATGAAACAAAAAGACATCAAAGTCTGGTTTATAGGAATACGTTTGCCCATAACACTAGTTTATAAACCAGATTTAATAATTTCTTTCTGCTCCCAAAAACAATTTCCAGCTCCTTTTGAAAGGCACGGGAGTCAGTGTCAAATAAGATTTTTAAAAGTCCGTATGGTGATGCTGTTTAACATAAAAATGAAGTAAAATTTACGTGAAGTGAAAGCGTTGACCAAAGGGCGCTGAAATACTGTCTCGCTCTACTCCGATTAAGGGCTAAGACCGGCACTGTCTCCAGCTAATACGTTAGGCACCGTCTCCGTGTTACTGTGTTTTGTATAAGATGTACTTCGGGGAGTGTGCTCATGAGCTGCACTAGCTCATTCCGCCTGTCCCTTTCTTCTACCGGACGTCCAGACGCACCGCAGGAGATGTATTTTTGAAATTATAGAATTCCAATTCGCATACGAATTGACAAAATTCGCATGAGAATCTCATACAAATGTCAATTCGTATGCGAATTGGAATGCTATTGTTTCAAAAATACGTCTCCAGGTTATCTACCCCACCTTATCGAGATTCCTCGAATCCGTACTGAGCCTTCTCCTCATCTTTTATACTGCTCTTCGCTAAAGAATTGAATTATCTACCTGCGTCTGGATTTTCAGGCTCATATAACCCGAATCTCTTTAAAGTTAGAATGAATAGGCATCTTCTGGGTTAGCTTGTGGTTAGCTTGCCACATCCTGGGCCATATTTTCGCCCGTGAGCTAGATTTGGTCAAGAGGGAACCAACTCATTATACAAAAAAGACCTTGGTAATTCGATTGTCACTGGGTCCCGGGACTGCTGAGGAAGCAAGAAAATGTAAAGGTTCAAAATGTAGGTACCACCTTTTTTCGGTATTATAATCAATGATGATTTAATCATATTTGCAATATCCGGAGAAATAAAATAAAAAATTAGGATTTTACATCACATTTGTATTATTAAAGATGTCCGCATTTCTGACTACACGTTGATTTGGTTGTTATTTTTCATTGTAAAATGGAAAATAATTTCCTAAATAGCTTAGAAATAAGTTAAAATGAAAATCGTTCTCAGTTTACATAATCATTACTGCTTGGCTGTAACTTATGTCATTCAAAGATCAGTCACTTTTGTTGACAATGGCGGAAATTAATTTCTCGTGCATTAGGTAACCAAAAAGTTTGAAAGTATTTAATAAATAATGTTAATTTGCAAAGAAACATACAATTTCACTTGATTACGACTGTTTCTGTATGAAAATATTAAAATAAAAGATTATAATAATAATAACTCACGACTGTTTCTGTATTGAATGGGTATAGAAAAGATTTTTAAATTATAAAATTTAAGTTTGAAATTAAAGCTATCCCAACAAACAGAAGAACTTTTATGCTGACTTTTTCAATGTCTGATTTATATTTAAAGCCTATGAATAATATGTAAACATCAATCAATTTCTGGCGGGAGTGATTGCTGTGTCGTAGGAATTTTTGTTTTCTACATTAAATAAGTTTTAATATAAAATAATAACTAACTGTAAGCAGTAATTTTTCTTCAAGTGAAATGGAGTATCCGCTTCGTTATAGGTTCCGACGGTTCATTTATTTTATTTCGACAAATACATTAAATATCAATAGTTTCAACAAGACACTATTAAACCACTTATGTTTCCGACAAAGTTAGGTTCTGACAAAGATCCCGGGACATTTAAGTCTTCTACTCGCCACCATACCGTAAAAAAACAATATTGGTTTACGTAGAATAGAAAAAGCTTATTCAGAAGAAGCACATTAAAGACATGGCTGTGTGGACATAGATTCATTTGCCTTTTCCGAAACGGCTAATTTTAACAAGTAAATTGAGGTCTTTGGCGGGAACTCGGCGTGAGCGGTTGCTTTGTCAATTGAATTTTCGTTTTCTGCGTGAAAAAGTTGTTTGATGTGTAATAGTGATAGTGTATTATGCAGTAAATTGACTAAAATTCGTGTAGTGATGAAAAATTCAAGTGATAACAGTATTTCTGCTCCGTTTGGTACCGACAAAGATCCTCACTTCTTGCCGCCAGTTTTCGTAAAACAGACGCTATTCGGTTTTACGCAGAACATGAAAAGCTTAGGGCTTAGGTTAAGTTGAAGAAAGAAGATTTTTCACTGAAGACATGGCTGTATGGACATAGTTTCCTTTGCCTTTCCCGAAAGGGATAAATTAAAAAAAAAAAAACAAGTAAATTGAATTGAATTGACAAATAATTGACAAAGATAATTTAACATTACTATTATTATCTGGTTTAATTATTTTACTTTTTGTTTGTGATCATTCTGATCACTACGTTATCATCGAATTGACTTATTCTAGAAATATTCAAGATATATTCAGAATTCAAAGAAAAGGGACATATTTTTGCTCCATGAAGGACCGCCATTGATGATAAAAACATTGACGTTTTAGTTAGGTAACCTAATTAATTTGCTGGTTGCGGGAGAGCTCTGCCTATGATATTACATTTTTAACAAAAAGTGGGACCCCGATAAGCAGATCTTCGCATGATAAATATTTTAAGGTGGTTCGCCTACCTAGGAGTAAATATGTTCCTTGTTAGTGTCAGTAAAATTTGAGAAGACAACTTCTGCCATTACTCAGTGGCTTATATTTACTTTATTAAGTAGGTACACATTACAAATAAATACATTCAAGATGGCTTGGGATCCAAGGATGGATATATTTAAAGAGTTTGCTAGGACTCCAGACAAAGAGTTATTACTTTGGGAGCGTTGGGCAAAAATAAGAACCGAAGAAGTCCAGGAATTAGGGAAAATAACCAATCAACCACCCACAGACCTCGCAATGAATGAGTTGGAGTTCATTAATGGAGACAGGGAGCGGAAACGGGCATTAGTAGATGCACAAGAATTGGAAAGAGTAGTGTTTAAAGATAGTCATTACGAAGAAGCGAGGCGTTTGAAACCGCGTTGCGGTTGCGGATGCGAAAATGTTTACCGATTGCAAAAAACTTTGGCTGAGAAGAAACATTTTAAGATCATGACTCATGTGCAGTGCCCCGGTTACATACAACATCATGAAATGGGTGTTATTGGAAAATCATTACGGGTACCTGCTCATAAGTGCAAAGCTGACTATTATAAGTACCGACAAAAACGCGAAGAAGAATTCGCAGAACCTATTTCGAAAATTGATCCCCACAGGTTGGTAAAATATTATTATAAAATCCCAATTTCGATTATTTTGAGTTTTTATCCGCTCTCTTGAAGTTGGCCGAAACTATATTTCGACATTAGGTATATTTAAAGTTTTTGTTCACTGTGTTAGGTTTTATAAACTGTTAGGTAGTCAAGTACAAAAAGTAATACTAAGCGGTTACAGGCATTTTACATAGATAGGTATGCAAACATTTGTCATTATTTGGTTGTTAAATGTATTATTACAATCTTTTAATTTATTAATAGGCCAGATATGAGTGAATTGGTGATAGTTGGAAGAGGACCACAAACACCTCCGAGACCTCCGCCTCCTGTACCAATCATAGCGATAACCGAGGTTGAAAGCAGAAGCTGTGAAAATCTCTCCGGGGTATATGCTCTGAAAGTAAACAATACTATTGTAATCAAAGAGATTCCTGGCCAAGACCTCTCTTACTTAGAAAAAATGCGAAAGCAACCTTGGCATGAAAATTGTCGTACTTGGACCTATTATTTCAACGTACCAGAAAAAAGAATCGGTAGAGGCGAATTGACTCTTCAGAACTTAGGAACAGTTACATTGAGATATTCTTGGAAAAAAATAATCAAGTTGTTGCCATATGTTCCTGAAGAAATTTACGAGCAAAAGTTTTTCTTTTACAAAAACGAAGATTTGATTTGTCCGGGGCAAGTTAAAATTATTCGTTTCACTTTTGTATCAGAATATGCTGGAACATTTAAGGAGTCACTTGAGTTAAAGATATTAAATACGAATTTATTCAGTCTTGCAACAGAGAAACTTATTATCAACTTGATCGGCGATTCAGTTGAAAATATAAAGCACATTACAAAAAAAATTGAGAGGCTCCAGTTGAGGATAAAACGAAAAGCAGTGTCCAAAATGGTGTTTGATTTGATTAAAAGCATTATCCATAAAGCAACTGCCATCGAGCCAGAAGTGTATTCTTACAAGAAAATGCTGCTGGAAGCTGAATTATTTTTAGTGTTGAATCCTGTTTGCTTCTATCATCAAACAGAAGTGAAAAAACTGAAGGATTGGTACAAAGAAATGACGGGACAGCAATGGGATTTATCTATACCCACTTGGAGAACAGCAATGAAATCGAAAAATTTTGACGAAAGAATGAATTATTATCGATTGCTTAAGTCATCTTATAACAACGTGCTGTTGAAGCCTTGGGAAGAATTGCAAGATGTAAAGGCGGCGAAGCATCGCGTTGTTAAGGTGTTACTTGTACAACTGGTGGATAAGTTTTATTCTGAATATTTACGAGTGTCAAAATGGAATGGTGCTTTGGAGAGGCCGTCGTCGGCCAGTGGAGATTATGTTGTGACGTGTCCAATAATGAAAGGTCCTAACACAGATGTTATTGTAAAGTATATTTTTTTCGTTCGTATGCTTAGTCATATGGCAAGTACTGTCGAACGCTGCGCTGCCGCGTTGAGCAGTTTGGATTTAGATCGTTGGATAGATTTCAATTTCTGCCAGTATTGATTTATATTTTGCATTAATTTTCGTGATGTTAATAAATATATTCTATTTTTGTAATCATCCTATTACTATTCATGGCTTTTTGAACTCAATAAGCCTGATCAATGACCACGTGATATTTTTCGCAGGTCAGGTAAACTTAAAAATTCAACATGGATTTTCCTATCTCTGAACTGAATTGACTACGATCTCATTCGGTTTTCATAATGGAAAAACTATTCAAAGTTGCAGCTAAGCCATGCACTAGTTGAAACCTGCATTCAAGGTTCCACACCTATCCCGGCAGTATAGGTTTTCAAGTTTTAGGTTTCTATTATAACATGCCCGGGACTTTGGTCTTGTGGGATTTTTCCTTTGTGCAAAAATTCCTTTGAAAGTTCCCTTTGTGCAAAAATTCCGTTTGTTAGGTTTAAAAGTTTGGACCAAGCGTTGATGAATCAGTGAGTCAGGACTCTGCATTTTTGAGTAAGTATTAAAAAAAAACGGAAAGTTAAGCCCCCGACCTGGTTACGAACCCGTGTTTATAGAGCCCTACTGTAATAGGCAATCGTATTGGCTTTTGGACTTATAAATTTAATGACTACGTGTTGAGGAGGTTCTCTGTTCGGGCGATTTTTTTTTTATGTTTGTTATCTCAAAACTCCATCATTTAAAGACCGATTTCAAAAAATAGTTTTAGTTCGGAAGCAACTACTTCCAGATTGGTCCCATACATTTTTTTTATCGAAATCGGTTCAGTAGTTTAGTTAAAAAATTAAAAACTGAAATTTACGGTCATATGTGGATGATAATAGGTCATCAATGTAAACGAAGCAAAAACGAAGTTGTTCCTCGAGACTTCTAAGTTATTTTTTGGGGCTCTTTTGTGTCCTAGGGCTCTACCGTTTAGTGACCGGTACAGTATATTACCAATACATATCTTTCCTGCCGTCTTGTGATCGGTTAATAATATCACCACCCCATATCTTTCATACCATCATCTGGCGATCGGTTTGAGAATTGTACTACCCCGTTACTGTACTCTATCTTTTTTGCCATCTTGCGACTGGTTGTGAATATCAACACCTCATATCCACCTCATTATTTAGTGAGTATCAAGAGGGGTGAAAGTAATTGACTACTATATCGCTCTTTAATCTCGAGTTATTTAGTGCTGTGTAATAAATCTACGAGGAAAGTTATATGAATGATAACCTTTAAAAATAATAAAATAAAATATTTTTTCAAAAAAAAAACCCGCCTTCCAAAAGGATAAAATAATTTTTTAAAGCTATATTCACGAGTAAGTAATGGTTACGGGTAAAACAGTAAATAGGTGAATTAATAGCGGAATAGGTTAATAGAGAGGAATAATTTTTTTTGACGCCGGTATGAGCAGGACCTAGTTTAATGAAATAAGTATTCGCAAAAACTAAGATAGTTTTAATTAGCCATTTGAGTTATTGTTCGGCGCTGACGTCAAAAAAAATATTCCCCTCTATTTACCATATCCCGCTATGTATTCTGTTCGGCGCTGACGTCAAAAAAAATATTCCCCTCTATTTACCATATCCCGCTATGTATTCACCTATTCAATGTTTTACCCGTAACCACTAACGCCTTTTCGAAGGCGGGTCAATTTTTTTGGTAAAAATATTTTATTTACTATTGAACCATTTTCGAATTCAAAGAGGTAAAACAGCCCATACTAATAAGTCGCCATGTATTTTATTTTCAGGTCTTTACCTATGAAATTGCCGTTTTTTATACAAAATTGTTGAAAAACTGAATGTTTCATACTAACGTTTTTAAATTTTTCTCGGAAATACAAATTACAACAAAATTAGTAATAGCTGTTCAATCAAATAAATGATGAACAAAATAAAGCTTCAGAAAAAATTGAAAATATCATGATATGGAAGACGCTGAACCCTAAAAATCGTTCAAAGGGAAAGATTGCTGAATCTTGCAATGTGGTTCGATAGAGGTGGAAATGACCACTGAAGTGTTATAGAGAAAGGACAGCTCAAAAGAGCTACTTCTATACATTATATTTGATTTTATAGTACGCAAATTAACAGGGGTTAATTAACTTTTGTACTGGTTAGTTATTTCATATCTAATACATTCCTCACTTAACGCGCACTAGTGGCGAAATTGATTAACCCTTGCGACGAACGGTACTTAGTTACATCTCTTAGAGTTATCATTTTATAACTTAAATTTTTCAACATAACACCGACGAAGTTATGCAAATCAACATGAAACAAATATCATATTTTTTTGTATGGTTTCTTTGTAAAGGCAACAAATAGGACAAGTTTTTGACCGACTTCGCTCTTTCGTTAAGTTAGCTTCGCGACATTTTTTACACAAAATCTGGAAATAAGTGTCAACAAAGTACAAAGTAGCTGGTTAGCCTGGATTTTTACTGTTAAATTAGTACCAAAAATTAACCCTTGCTCCACTTCGTGTCGCCAACTCGTGCCACCGTAATACGAGAAGGAATTTTCTTACCTGTTCGTAACACTACACCAGCGACACGCTATGATGGCCGCTGTCCACTCATGAAGTTTCGTATTAATTACAATACATTTGAAGGAGCAAATTGTTAATGAGTGGACACACATCAAAACTGCCATCATAGCGTGGCGCTGGTATAGTGACACGAAGAAAATGAATTCCAATAAACGTGACTCACGTGTACCAAGTACCAATATTATCTACCAATTTTATAACATATCTACCAACGCTCGCGCTCCCGGCAGACGTTAGCCTTCTCAGTAACAGCACCTTCCATATCCAATTGAAAATATCATTCGAGACCCATTTAAACAAACAAATTAGTAGAAAAGAAGGCATAGTTTGCCTGAGGCAATTCTTCTCGAGCCCAACAAAAGTAAATTTAAGAGGCAACTGAAGCAATATTTAAAGAAAGTTTGTAAATTCAATAATTAGAATCATATCTAGTAAATAATAGGTTCGCTCTTGTCCACATCTAGCTCAGGGCAAAGATGCAGTCGAGGATGTAACGAACTCACTTTAAACATATTCGGGTTATATGTGCTCGGAAATACAGACGCTCTGGCAAAGAATTCCACTAGGTACTGGCAGTGCGCAATATGAAATATAACAGTTCCTTTGATAATTTATACGTTTGACTTATATCTTCACTCACCTTCAGTGAATTGTACATAGAAGGGAAACTTTAGGGGGTAATCTTCCCGTAAAACTGAACAACTTACTACGAAAAAACTATATGCAATTTATTAAAAAAATATTCGTCTATTTGTCTAAGGCAATGCTGATCGCTCAAGTTTAATATAGACGAAAAAAGTTTTTGGATATTTCGACCTTCGTTCCTTCGGGTTATTAAATGATTATTTATTATTATTATTTATTACTTAATTTGTTCAGTTAAGTAATAAATAATAATAATAAATAATCATTTATTTCTCTCAACAATGTTAGGTGTACATAAGGCCTTAGCAATTATAAGATTAAAATATATTTAACATTGGTGAGAGACTAGTGGCTGTGATAGGCACATAGCCTGTAATACAGACCACCAGGCCCCCATCATTAAAGCAAACTTACAAAATGAATATAAACCAACAATGAATATTACAAATAAATATAAACCAACCAAAATAAGTGGACTGATAACTAGTTTGAGATTGGTCGGAGTGGAAGAAGGGGATCAATCGTAATCGATTTTGCGATCTGGAATAAGGTCCGCACTAGTGGAATAAGGTCCGCACTAGCTACGTATCTTAATAGTCTTTTCTCTAATGAGAGAATGGACCTCCGAATTAAAAAAAGGAAAAGGACGATAGGACAAAACGTCCCCCCTCCGACCAACAGATTTGAAATGTATCTCAAATGAAAGATATCAATGTAGTGATGACTTTTTACTTTGGCGACATCCCTCGAATGTGTGGGATATTCTGGAAAAATATTATTTTAATGTTAACGGTCTACATAAGATAAGATAAGATTGATAACAAAAGTAAAAGTATGTTATTTAATAATTCTTTGATTATTATCATATTCATAACATTTTTATTGTTATATTCATATTTATCATCTCAGGTATAAATTTAGAACACATATAAAAATATTAACCGATAGGTATTTTAGCAATCTTTAATTATGTGTTATTTCTAAACCCCATGGATTTTGACATTGAACAATTTGAACATACTTAACCTCATACCTGATCTCAACCGATCAGTGAGGTTAAGCAACATACACAGAGGCAGGGAACATGATGGGTGACCAAAGTGGCAATTTACCACGAGCGTTTCCGTGCTTCGGAGGGCACGTTAAGCTGTCGGTCCCGGCTGTTGTCGATTGACTACAGTCGTTAAAACCAAGTCAGAGGCCATTGTGCGGTTTGAAAACTCTGACACCAGGGTTAGCCAAGTTCGCCACACACTTGACTATACCTACACGATAAGAAGAAGACATAGCTATTAATCTCTTTAAAAATACGTATGAAACTGACGACATACAGAAAAGGTCTGTTGGAGGGAGAGGACGGAGTCCATACATTTTTGCCCATGGTCCTTTATCCCTATTTGTAAACTGATAGGTTTTCATTTCTTTTGCATTTCAATTTGGACATGCGACTTTATAGAAATTTAAAATTATTTTTCAGAGTCAATCAAATGCAAAAGAAATGCAAACTACTGTGGTTACTTTTAAGGTTATGTTTTCTGTGGCAATAAACTCTCAAGAGAGTTGATTCCAGCTGTCGTCCAGTTACTTACTTTTACCAATTAAAATAGGGAAAATTAATTATATAGTCTACTTTGAGTGATAGCTGCTCAGTTTCCAAGAGTAATTGTAGGTCCTTTAAGTTCGCAGACGATCTGGATATTTAATTTTGGAGTAACTTTAGGCTTCAGACAAAACTTAATGACATAATGACATACAACTACACAGGGAGCTCTAAGCACTGATGAGTTTGATGACAAAGTTTCTTAATTTCGCCTATTAAATGTTTTCTCTGTTGTCTATTAAATGGGACTATGTCCTTACACGATATTAAAAAAAAATTTGATGTCAACATCCGAGAAAAAAGTGACGTGGTAATTAGAAAAGGATAAATAATGAGCAAAAGAAGTGGAAGAAAGCCATGCAGGGCTAGCATACGCCCGTGAGATAATTTTGTCATGTCGAGATCACTCTAACTCTTGCATACTGATAACCATGCGTTAGAACGAGAGAACAGAACGGGATACATACGACGAGATTGTGTCACGTGCGTATGTTAGCTTAGCTGGAAGCGTTTCTGAGTGATGGAACCTTATAAGCTTATTACTTATAATAAAGTTTATTCTAAAGTGATTAAGGAAATGTTCAATCACAATTGGTAAGTATCGTTGCCCGTTTAATTTCCTGCAGGGGTATTCAGGAGCGTTCGACTATCGAGAACGGATCGAAATTCGATCCGTTTTCGAATGCCTTCGACTCACCGTATTCTACAGCGTTCGGCTCGATCCGAATGTCAAATTTGACATTCGAATTCGGATCCAAATTCGGAAAAGATCACGATTGCTTCTGAGCATTCGACTTACACTTGTAAATAAACATTTTGTGCTAGAATCAAGCTAAAATTCGGTTTTACGTAGCAATTCGAGTGAGAAATAAAGAAAGAGCAAAACAAGGACCGGAGACAGTGTCTTCCAACATGGAGATAAGGGATTTTTCTAATACTTTTCAAGATACCAATTTTCAAAACATATATCATTTAAAAGTCGCTTCCTTGCGAATATCTCACTTTGTTGAGTAATTTGTAAACGTATTATCCACCAACCACCAAGATATAAGCCATTCCCGTGGAATTCAAAGTAAGTAAGTATGTATAATTGGTGTAATTTAAAATACAGATTCTTGCCTTTATTTTCACAAGATACAGAGGCATCGGAGACTCATTATTAAACAAAAATTGTGGTAAGATCTTGTTACAAATAGTTTTTAATTTCTGCTTTCATTTTTTACAGCCTTGCACTTTCTGGCACAAGATAGTTAACAGAAATTTTGTAACAAAGGGCCAGGCACCAATGTCTACATCAATAACTCAAACAACTCGGGCACTGAATGCGCCAGAAGTTATGAGGATGTGGATGTGATTTCATAGCATTCACTATCAAGTAGGAAATGTTGTGTTAAAAATAAGATTTGCTTATCTGTGTAATTCTTTATCCTTACTTATTAATATTATAAATGCGAAAGTAACTCTGTCTGTCTATCTGTCTGTCCGTCTTTCAGGCCTAAACTACGCAACCGATTTTGATGAAATTTGGTACAGAGATAGATTAGAGCCTGAGAAAAGACATAGGCTACATCTTATCCCACAGTTGGGCACGATATAACCTGTAGTCCACGCGGGCGGAGCCGCGGTCGGAAAGCTAGTTGCTTATAATTAACTTTATATTTAAATTGCCTTCATAGAAATAAAATAACTAGATATATGTACTAATATCCAAATTTTTGACTATTTTCAGAGTATTCAGGCTACCCAACCTAGTCTGATGACCCCGATTTCGCAGGCTGACATGAACAGTCCTGAAGAAAAATTTAATAAAATGCACATGAAGTCCATAAACTGCATCGAAAGGTGTTTGGAGTATTAAAAGGCCTTGGCGTTGTTTTACAAATTATTTGAAATCACTCCATAGTTATTGGGCTGACTGGGCAAAAATCACAAACATGACATGTAAAATGCTCATAATACTTATTTCTTAACTCTCGAGGTAAATGGTTCTGAGAGCACTTATGCTAGTACCTACTGAATGCTCTGCTTATCCCCATTAAGAACATTTACTTATGAAGATTGACTGTGTCTATTTTTAAGTAGTTAAGCATACTTTATTGTTCACTTGCGATGCAAACCTTTTTTTTCTGTGATAGTACTTATTACAAGTATATAATTGTATTGTTACTTATAAAAAAAAATTTTGAACAAAACTGAACATATTATAATACACAGTTTATTTTAAATCGCTTTAGTTTTATTTACAACAGCAGTTAGGTATTCTTACAAACATTGAATACTAATTTCTCATTAATAACAATAGTTAAGTAGTGGAACATTGAGTACCTAGAAGCTAAATTATTAAACCCTATTGTAGCTTAATATTGTAGCTTCAACACACCATCCTACTAATATTTACAAAAAACACATAAGTATCCTACTAATATTTTAGATACGAAAGTAAGTATGGATGGATGTTTGTTCCTTCTTCACGCTGAAACTCTCGGACGGATTTTGATGAAATGTCCAATTAATATAGCGACGTCGGAATAGTAGGTACATAAACTGTAAAATTTCCCAAATTCCTACGGGAATCAGTATGTTGTACGTTTCAAGTTAGTTTCAAGAAAACACATAATAAACCGCCACAACAAAGCAGAGCAAGATCTTGACACTTTACATCTCGTTTACAAAGACATTTCGTAAATTAAAAAAAAAGTTTTTATAATGAAGAATTATTAAGTTTACCATGGTTAAAAACCATTTAAAAAGTAAAGCTATATTTTCTCTAGGCCAGAAATTCATCTAAGAATTAAATTAAAGAAATAAAATAATATTTTATAAATGTTATAATTTTTCATTCACTCAGTTATTCGTTCAATCAAATCTACTATCTCCGTAAATGCTTGCACAAACGTGTTATCTATGTCACATAGTTTCCGAAGACGGAAACGAGTCGAAGACGAATCGAACGTCGATGTGAATAAAGATTTCCGTAGCATTCGACTCGTCTTCGACTCGAGTCGAATTCGGAAAATAGTCGAACGGAAAATAGTCGAACGCTCCTGAATACGCCTGCTGTTTCGGCGGTACTCATGGGAAGATCTGGGGTGGTAAAAGGGGGGGTGGGTATATCCGGAATATTCTGGAACCAATGCAACACCAGACGGCACTCAAATTAGGTCAGCTCATTGGCAAACCAAATGGAGCAAACTGAATGCACTTGCTGGTGGCGTGACTATTTTGTTTTTTTGCTCCCAGTCCAACGTGAAAGTGCATCTTTCAAATCGCATTTTTTTTTTCTATCCATTGAGAAATTTTATTTAGTTAAGTTGTCTTTAAATTCTTAATTTTAGCTGATTACTTGATTAGATTAGTATCTAAAGTCGCGAAAGTTAATTAGTCTGCGAAAGTTAAAAAGAATAGACCAGCAGTACGATGGTGATAGCGCGCGTAATGCGCCGCGGTCCTATGTCAAAATGTCAACATTGACAACGCTAGAGGGCGAGCAAGCCTTTGCGCGGCGCCCTCGCGCAATCAAAGTGAAGTTTCAGCGTCAGCCGAGTGGCGCGCCGCGCGAGTCGCCATCGTGCTCGAGCTGCTGACTCATTGACATAATAGTTTTACTTTATAGTGAATTGTATATTGTATTTTTCGACAATAACTAGCACAAAAAAAGAAACACCCACGCGTCCGTTAGCAAGTTGTAAACGTTTCAATAAGGTCTGTGATTGGGTGATGTTTTTTTTTTGTTTTTATTGTAGATGGGTTAACTGATCTCAATCTTGACCAATAAGGTAAAAGAAGAGGTCGACGATGGAGCGAGTTAACCCAGAAAATGCCTAAAAGGCTCCTACACACCGACGGAACACAGCAAGCTGTTTGGCGTCGGACTTCACGGCACAGATTTGTAAAATAGCTGTATACCTAAGATAAAGAAAAATCAGGTTCACCACATCTATTCAAAAGTTTAGGGCTATTAAGTAAGGAAAATTCTCTCATTGTGCAGATTTAGAAGTTTAACCCAGAAACTCTGGGTTCGTTGAAAACTTTAACAATGGATTTCCGTTTCGAACTCTTACTTGCTTTGGTAACATCTGAACTTTTTTGTTTTAATTTGTTATCTTTTGATGTCTTGCCTGAAAGTATCGCTAACACGAAGTAGGAAATTAAAGAAAATAATCGTGTAATACCATCATGGATTATTCCTACTAATATTGTAAACTAGCTTTCCGCCCGGGACTGCGTTCCATTTTCAAGCTATATTATTGTAAAGTTTTATTAAAAGCCGTTTAGCTGTTCTTGAGTTAAAAATGGTCAAACCAACCAACTTAAAAATGGAATTACTAAACGGTAATTCTGATTCTGATGAAAAAGATTTTTAAATACCTATTCAACGATACCCCACTTGATGTAGTTCGTCGATTTTCGTTTTTTCTTTTTCACAATTATGGCGTCCAAAATCGGCTATTCTAATTTTTCCAAATGTATATATTTTCTATGACATTTGCGCCGTTATTACACAATACATCCTTTGCGTCTTACATTTATTCATGATTTAAAAAAAAAACAGATTCGAGTTTTTTTCATTTCTTTGCATTTCTTGCGAACATTTACCGTAATAATATATACATGTATTTTTTTACACCATCAGAAAGTAGAGATTTCAACGAACAAAAAGCCCACTGACTTTTTTACAAAAGCAGAAATTTTGACGCGAGAATTTTCGATTTAAAATTCGCGGTTTCCCATTGGACTAACTATTTTGGCACAACTAGTCTTCGCACAACTGGAGATGTTCCTGTTGCACGAAATCCTATCTCACAAGGTGGCAGATCAAAAATGTAATGTAGTGATAGGAACACTGGAGTTTAGTAGTTGCCATCGCATATCCTGGAAATAATTTTTCTTTTCGTCGTCGTATCGCTATTTTGATCACAAGGTGGCTGATCGAAACATTATTTTGATCTATCTCATAGGGTTCAGCCAGCGTTTGCAATTTAAGCGTAAAAAATGTGTTTATTTACGACATCACATTAGAAACCTCTAAAATTATCAATGTTTCCCTACTGTATTATGCATTTATTATACATACATATAAATATTCCTCTTGAATCACTCTATCTATTAAAAAAACCGCCTCAAAATCCGTTGCGTAGTTTTAAAGATGTAAGGATACATAGGGACAGACAGACAGACAGCGGTAAGCGACTTTGTTTTACACTATGTAGGTAGTGATTTTTGTTTTAGGTACCTGTACAAATATATAAAGTTAGTCTTCATCAGAAGAAGAATCACACTAATATTCAGATTCATTTTCATCCATACGAATAATGTCATTAACGTGTAGTGGATTTGGATCACCTTCATACCACAAAATATCAAGTTGTTATTATTATTATTATTTAGAACCCATCCGCATTCAATGGGATCATTATAAAACACAAGATATAACATGGCTGACATTGAAACCTGCCAGTTTGGGCTGGTAAACTATGCGGGTTGTCATCTCCAAATGTGTCTCTTTCGATGAGTAAAGGTTTCGATCAGCCACCTTGTTATGAATTTTCGATCAAAATAGCGATACGACGACGAAAAGAAAAAAGTCTTTCCAGGATATGCGATGGCAACCTACTAAAATCCAGTGTTCCTATGACTAAATTACATTATGATCTGCCACCTTGTGAAATAAGCTTAGTCTATAGTTCTGTCAACAGGAACAACTCCAGTTGTGCGAAGACTAGTTTTGCCAAAATAGTTAGTCCAATGGGAAACGATGTGAAAATTAGGGTCTTTTTAACCGACTTCAAAAAAAGGAGGAGGTTCTCAAATTTTTTTAATTTTGATAAGTCAAAATAAGGTGAAAAAAATAAATATTTTAAATCAAAAAAATTACAATGTATTTGGGACATAAAAAGGTAAGTTTTCACCAAATTTAGTGAAAAAAAAACATATTTTTGTAAAATATAAAAATAATAAACCAAAAACTTGGTTATTTTAATTTGTCACATAAATTTTGAGGTTATGCGAAAAAAGTAAGTAAGTACAAAAGTTGTAGATATTTTTATTACCTACACTTTGCTATTAATTTTTTTTTCATAAGACTTGTAGTTTTGCCGGAAATTGAGAAAAACCGTTTTTTCCCTTAAGGGGGAAAAAACGTCTTTCCCTTACACTTCCCTGCCTCAGATCGCCCGTTATTTATTTTTCCTTTAATTTTTGTTATGTTCTCTTCCTTTTCCAATGGGTTTCATCATACTATATATTTTTTCACTTTTTACCATTTTCAAAGGCTTCAACCCTAGTCTAAAAGGGATGTTTGTTATCATTGCTTTTGGATATAACTCTAAAATTGAAAATTGAAACCCTCAACATTCAGAATTTATAATTTTTAAACGGCTAAACCAATTTTGATAAAACATACAAAAACCATCACGATTACGTCTGTCTTCAACCAAAAAAAAACAGCATCAAAATCGGCCTACTCGTTAAAGAGCTATGATGCCACATAAACACACATATACACACGTCAAACATGTAACATCCCTTTTTAGTCGGGGGTTAAAATACCATTTTAACGATATAACTTACCCTCAAGTTCCTGAGATCTCAGGTTCTAAATTGGATTTCCAATTTCCAAGCTGAACTCGCACTTACTACTAATCAGGTTGAGACCAAACCGTGTTACGTGCTTCGTAGATAACGTCTTGCAAGAGATAGGATTCAAAGACTATCACTGAAACATGGTTGGTATGTTTAATCCTCTTAGTTTTACTTAATCCTGCACAGCTAGCACAGCCTGCTACAAACTCGCGCGTAATACACCTGGAAAATAGCGCGTGTGATGTCGGTAAAACTTCACTTTTAATCGGCAAAGGCAATTGCAAAGGCACTAACAACACTGAAAATTAAATTGTTTGTCATTTAATTTTCAACACTTTTTTTGGCGTTTAGTTTTTAAGTTGTGCTTGAGCTGCTGTATTAGTTCCCACTAATACTATAAATTAGCTTTCTGACTGGGACATCGTTCCCGAGGGAATTTGTTTTTTTTATAGCCTTTGTGTTAATCCGGGGTGCCAGCTACCTCCTTAACAAATTTTTCAAAACTGTTCCAGCCGTTTGAGCGTGAAGAAGATACAAACACAAACACATACATACACACACTCTCACAAACTTTCGCCTATATGTACTATAAGTACTATAAGTGTGATGTGATGTGAATTGTAATATGATCTAAAAGATTGTGACGGTGTTTGGATGTTTATAACTCAAACACACGAAAACTACTAGACGGATTTTGACAAAACTCTGCAATCTACCACTTCTTACTTTGAAGTCCTAGGAACAAAATCTTGTTTATTGTTATTATAAGAAAGGGAGGGAATTAAGTAAACTCTCAAGCAAGTGCACGGACAACAAGTCTGTGGATGCTAGTAACAACAACTGAAACAAAAATTAGTACTTATGTGAAACAAATACCTCATTCCCTTTTTTTACTTAAAAAAAAGTTATTACCGAACTAAAGGCTATCCACCTAGTGGATTAAAGTTCACCTTTAGATTGAATTGTGACGTATAACGTAGAGTATAGCCTTGCCGTTACTTGAATCAAGTGGCAATGGAGGGGGAAGGGAAAAAGAGGTTCGTGGGCAGCCAGTGTGACGCGCGCACGCTGCGCAGACGCAACTTGAATCGTCTAAACCGAAACAAAAAAAAATCGTCTAGTTTTGATATTATTATGACCACTGATTCAAAAATGTTCGTGTAAACTGGCTGGTTTTCTCATACTGACACTGGAAGTTAAAGTTTAGTTAAATGTTGCGTTTAGTTTTAGAAATCAGTGCTTTCTTCGAGTGAAAGTGTAAGGATCCATGTGAAATATTCGTGCTAAGTATGCAGTTTGTTTAGACTTTGTGGAAGCTGTGATTCAACGTTTTGGGCTGTTGTTATCTCAATTGAGAGGAGATTTATCAAGTTATATTTGAGGTATGATAGAGTTAAGTTTTCCTATCACTTACTTACTTTCACATGCATGCACTGTGCCAGGTTTGTCTATGGGTTGTGTAAATTGACCTTTTAAAGGAAAACGTTAAAGTTATTAAATGAGTTTTTCCCATTGTGTTTGTACATACGTAGAGACGCTCATATAGGCTCTATAAATGAATAACAAGAAACAAAAGAGGAGGAAGCGCAACCATCACGTCAAAAGATACTTCAAAATTATGTCTGAATCAAGTCTGAACATAGTGTGAATCACATAGTATTATAACTTATTTTTTCTATGATCTGAATACACATGAAATATTTGAGTTTTGGTAGGAAGATCAGGAAAAGAAACGTAAAAGTTTTAAAAACTCGATTTCAACTACTACTTAATGCCACTAGTGGTATTAAAATAATGTATCTGATTAGAATAAGAAATGGTTTGGACCATTAGCTTAGAATTTTATGTTTCCACAATTGACAGGTTTGATTTGACTAAAAAAATGGACATACTAAAAATACTAAAAACCTAAATATTTTATGAAATTGGCGTTTTCGTGAAAACTCATTTTTTCATAATAACGTTTTTGGATTTTGCTCAGATATGCGAAATCCAAATTTAACAAAATTTTGTGGGAAGATTTGGAAAACATTAAGTTAACTTTTATAATAATTAGTTTATTGAAATTTTTAATTGTAACTAAGGTACAGCAAAAATAAGCACTGAAACGGCCAATACAGTAAAGAAGCGCTATGTTTGAGCTTCATTTTCAGTAAATAAATATAAAGTAAGAATGTATTAGTTTCACTTAAACTCTCCGTTGTATGACCAACTTTTAAAATAAAAAATAATTTTGTTGAGAGCTGTTCAATCAAATAAAGTATGAACAAAATAATATCGCCAATTTCATAGGTAAGGACCTTATATTAAGAAAGGATTTATTTTTTATTTTTCCTGTCCTTCTAATTTCTATGCAAAATAGGTTTCATAACTGCAAAACATGGTTCATACACTGGATCTATAAGACATCCAGTATATGAGCCATGAAATTAACTGAAAGTATTTGCATAAAATATATTAAACTTTACCGTCTCCACTGACTTGAAGTTCGTCATCTAAGTTGACTAAAACAAATGGAATCTCAAATATTCGCATCCGTCGGTTCGATATTATGGTAAAACTGGTTATGTCACAATAGGAAGAAAAAAGGCTAATATACAAAGTTACATTTTCGTAGCAGATATTGCGTGACTTTAAATAAGCGTTTGTGCATCAGCCCACGGAACTGATAAATTATAATTTGCTATTGACTTAACAGCAAATTGCCTTACTCGATTTTAAAACTTCAAATTCCCTGAGGAAATTTGAAAGTTTTATAGGAAAAATCATCCTCTCAAGTTTCCTTAAGTAACAATTTAAAGTTACCCCCATAGTTAGATTTAGTTTTGCGTTTTTAATATTGAAGAGTAACTGCAACGACTTAGTTTAACAGGATGTATTTGAAATCAATTAGAATTTCTAGTGTCTAGAAGTATACTGAACCAAAGTTAGTATTGTAAGTATGACGTCATTCCACTGGCTAATTATTGCATTACCTCTGTTAATTACTCTGTATTAATACCTATAAAGAATGACAGATACTTGAAGATAAATGCTACGTTGGCATAAGAAGTTTTCCAACAAAATGGTATTTAAATAAGTGAGTTGTTCAAAAACCGATCTCGATACGGTTTTTTGTTTGAAAGCTGACGTAATCGAGATGGTTCTTAGCTATTAAAATTGGTTTAGTAGTTATAAGCAAAAATATTATAATAAAGCAAAAACATAAGCAAAATTTAAGCGGGTTATAAGCAAACATTTCGAGGGTGAAACAAAATTGTTATTCTTAGAGTTATTGTGAGATGTGTAGAACTGCATAACTAATAAATGCTTACATGTATTTTGACCGAAGATATACTGCGTAAAATACAAAGAATTGATAGCATTTAATGTGAAAATAATTACTTTAGTTAAATGTTGTTAACACTTAATTACTTAGATCATTAAATATCTTTACAACAAAATACATACTTAAAGTTTTTTTTCTCTTAATTTTGATAAAAGTGCTTTTACTTATAAAGCAAAATCAAATATTTTTTTTCTTTCATTTTCCTGTTTACAATCGATCATGGTACTTTTGACATTTTCGTATAATTACTGCGATTTTTTTTCGTCAAGGGGAAATTAATATTCCTTCGTACGAATTAATTGGATTTTTGGGATGTTTAAAATTTGATAAAGACGCGTGTTTGTATGCCAATATTAAATATTTACACTACACTGTGCTCGGGAACACACAATCACATAAATTGAAGAATCACACACTCTCTATTATCCCTGTTGGGATAGGCAGAGCATCATACGTTTATTTGACGCCACATTTGACATAATTTTTGTGAATTATTAGATAAAAAATGAGTATTAGAGAAAAAGCCTCGAAATAAGTATAATTTATAAAGTATAAGCTTTCCGCCCGCGGCTCCACCCGCGTTGAATACAAGTTATATCGTGCCCAACTGTGGGATAAAATGTAGCCTATGCCCTTTCCCAGCCTCTAATCTATCTCTGTACCAAATTTCATCGAAATCGGTTCAGTAGTTTAGGCGTGAAAGACGGACAGACAGACAGACAGTGTTACTTTCGCATTTATAATATTAGTAGGGATTTCAGCTGTTAAACTATTCTTTACGGCGCGGCGTCTTTCGGATTGTTTTTTAATCAAGCTAAGTGTCCTAGTTAAAATTTACAATGCATTTTCTAAGAGAAGGTATAGGACTTTAGAATTTAGATTCGTCAAGATAAAAAGCTTGATTTACATTAAATAGAGTCTCGGAAGCGAAAGGGCAGAGAAAGTACAATTTTGTGGATTTCAAACTCAGAGGCTTGACTCTTTTCTTTATCTTATCACAAAATTACTTGTCATTCAACTTAGACATTGTTTGGACAGATCCCAGCCTATCAGGGTTAGGTATAGGTATCTACGCTATTTTTAATGCAAAATAATTCTTATAGTACACGGTAGAGTACATAAACTTTGTTCCTTTAATTGTAACTTAGTTTTTGTAGCAATAAAGATCAAAAATAATTATAGAGGAAAGTATCGTGAAATTATTTGTGAAACTCCCTCACGTGGGTAAGTGTTTTAAAAGATAAAAAAGTTTGCAAGATAAGTAGGTAAAGCATATTTTAGTGTAATATTGATGGAAAATTCGGCAATAAAATCACTAGATACTTAATATAAGGTTAATGGTCGCTCATGGATACCAGAACAGGTTCTCAAACTGACGGTGAACAAAAAAGGCCTTAAATTTCCGTATATCACCTTGAAGGTCAAGTCCGGATGGAATGGCTTAACTTACCTTGATTATTTAGCTAAGTATTCTCTTTGTAACAACAATGTTATGATTTGCTAAAGTTTGATTTTGTTTCTCAGCTCAACGTCTTCGGAATTGAAGATAAACTCCGTAAAAACAAACTACACCGCATAAATTATGAAAATCTTCCCTTGTAGTGTGCTAAAGTAAATGATAATATTATGGTGTGAAATTAGTTTAGTTTTAATAGCAAAAAGATAACGTGAAGAGCCTTATTGAGATCGTTCTTTTACTTGTACATTTTTTTTACGCATCTTTTAACGAAACTATTCAATAGAATGTGATCGGAGCGGAGATGAAGAACAGCTACTAAATCCTGGCGATCCATCCCACTCGGGATAACCCACGGGAACCTTTGAAGACTAGGTTGGATAGTCTTATACCATGTACTTTTCGTAAGCGACCTTTCGTCAAAATATTCTGCCCAGTTCTCAAAACAATTATCCTGAACTTTAATCTGAAGAGCCTAATTGAGTTTACCTTTCACGTAGGCATTTTATAAATTCATTGTAGTTTTTGCCAAGAAAAATACGACTCAATAATTTTATTTTGCGCGTTTATTTTATTTTATTTATGACTAGCATTCTACTCGGGACTTCGTTCCCGTGGGAATTCGGGAAAATTATATAGCCTATGTTACTCAGGGATAATATAGCAACCTAATGGTGGAAGATGTTTTTTAAATCGGTCCAGTAGTTTTGGAACCTATTCAATGCAAACAAACAATGAAAATATTCCTCTTTATAATAGTAGTGTAGATAAACGCCACATATTCAAAGGTTCACACTAAGGTTTTTCCTTGTGTCGTAGGTATCTTGTGCTACGACAACAAACATTTGTTTTTACACAAAGATTTCCCCCGTCCAGGAGTCGAATTCAAGAACCTTCGATTCAAGAACAGTGTAACTAGCCCTTGGACCAGTCCGTTCGCCAAATTATATTATTAATCACCAAGTAGGTAGTTTAAAGGCTTTCACTCCTCCTTTACAATCTTTACAGTTCGATAAACAGCTAACCTAATTGATTAACTCTTTTGTCAAGGATTTTTAAGCTACCTAACAAATGACTTTAGAATTAACGACTACTATTAATCTTTAGCAGTCGGGACAACGGGTTAGGACTCGGTAAATTAAGGGTTTGGTAAATAATTCGGCACACCACAGTTAAAGCTTAATACCTCTCAACTAATGACTGAAGCATTATTACGAAACTCGATATTGGTTTCACTTATCAATTTCATCTTTCGAATCGATGTCAACTACAATAAAGGTATACTGTTTGTCATGGTCGTACATTTTTTGTTAGATGTAGTTGTGATCGTTTCTAAAAAAGAAATTTTATGGTTTCCATTAAAGTAAAGTTCTCGGTTTGTTTTTTTTTGACTTTCAATACAGAAAATTGTGTGATTATCAAAATTACCAAATATAAAAGTATTGATAAATATGAATCAGTCCAGTATACTTAACTACGAAAAAAGTTCATCTCTCCATATAACGTTTGATCTCTTGATGCTAATTTGTGGCATCAAGTGGTTTGTATTCACTTCAGCTCTCTATTTATCTATGATATTTAGCGATTTAAATAAAATAGGGAAAATTAAGTAATTTCTGCAACTTACCCTTAACAATTACAGTTCCTAACCAACCCCATAAACAAGATTTTTAACATTTATTTTTGATTCTATGGGTAAAATAACTAGTCCGTTTCTTTAGTATTTAATTAAATACAAATTTAAACGCATAAACGGCGTTTTCAGCACTGTTTATCTACGAGAGTATTTGCATTTTAAATAAGCTCTCTCTTTTAAATCTCTCTATAAAAGACACAGCGAGCAGTTTGTTTGACACTTTCAAATAAATCTAAGTTAAAATTAAATATGTTTTAAATCGAATTGAGTAAAAATTCTCCGAACGTTCTTAGTATTAACTAAACTAATTAAATTTATTTCAAAGTTTTGGATTGACATATATTCTCATTAAATTTATCTTATCACATAAAATCTGTAATACAAGATAGATATAAAATAAATTATTAAATTAAATTAATAGTGGAAATCGTAAACGGCCCACTAAACTGAACGACATTCCCTTAGGAGCAAAAGTCAAAAAATAAAAAATAAACCGTCTCTCAATACATTACAATCTTTATACTTTATTGCTTTCCATACTTATGATTTTTTAGGTTTTTTTTCCAGTTTCATGAGAAGATTCTCATTGTAAAGTTGCAGGATACAATTTTTACTAACCTTTCCTACTCGTATTATGTAAATAATATTATAAATGCAAAAGTTCGTATAGATGGCTGTTTATAACTCCTTCACAGAAAATCTAGACGACGGATTTTGACGAAATTTTGCGTAGATATAGCTGATACCTGTATCATTTAGGTTCCATTATTTTCTCAATTTCCTACGGGATGAAGTCCCAGACAAAAAGCGCTAGTATATAAATAGAGTCCGTAGCATAATGATAGCATGCTCTTGACTGCATATACCAACTTGCTTAAATTAAGCTCAATCTCGTGAAACACAAGTGGTAATAACTTTCAGCGCAGAATTGTTGTTGTCCGTTTCAATTTAAAGTTTTAATAAGATTTATTTAACAAGTTGATGCGATATTAATACAGAATGTTGAAGTTGACTTCACGAGTGGTTTATTTTTTCTTTGTATCAACGATTCGGCTGGGCAAAAGATTGCACTGCTCGTTCGATTTATTGAATCGTACAAATATAGTTGATAGAATAGTTAAACAGCCTTTGTGGTGACCTTAAATTGTTTGGCAAAACTTTAAGGGTGATTCCCCTGAAAAACCCACATAAAATAAAAAAAATGTGTATCACCCCCTACAATAATCGCTTATATAACTCTTAAACGGCTGAAACAATTTTGATTTAATAGAGCTAAGAACCATTTCGATTACGTAAGCTTTCAAATAAATAATAAACCGGCCAAGTGCGAGTCGGACTCGCGCATGAAGGGTTCCGTACCATTACCTATAAAACAGGGCAAGTGCGAGTCGGACTCTATAAAACCCATTATCTCTATAAAAGCGGCAAAAACATTACGTTTGTTGTATGGGAGATTTGTTGTTATAGCAGCAACCATAATACTTACATCATCTGTAAAAATTTCAACTATCTAACTATCATGAGATACAGCCTCGGAAAGACTTTCTATAAAAACGAGCAAAAAAATCACTTTTTTTGTATAGGAGCCCCCTAAATATATTTTTCTGGTTTTTAGTATTTGTTGTTTTAGGGCCAATAGAAAAACATCATCTGCGAAATTTCAACTGTCTAAGATACAGCCTGGTGACAGACGGACGGACAGCGGATCCTTAGTAATAGGGTCCCGTTTTTCCCTTTCGGTACGGAACACTAAAAAAGAGCATCAGAATCGGTCCGTACGTTTAGGAGCTAAGATACCACAGACAGACACACAGATACACACGTCAAACCTATGACACCCCTTTATTCTACTTTTTAGAATTTGTTGTTATAGCAGCAACCGAAATATATGCGGAGCCTTAGCAATAGGGACCGTTTTTCCCTTTCGGTATCGGAACACTAAAAAACAGCATAAGAATGGGCGTTTCCCCACTGGACGGCACGGCGGCCGGCGACGGTAACGGTGAGAGTGACAGAGCTATACTAGGAAAAGAGACAGACTACCGATTTATTGCTTCCTAGTATAGCTCTGTCACTCTCGCCGTTGCCGGCGCCGGCCGCCGTGCCGTCCAGTGGGGAAACGCCCAATCGGTCCGTACGTTTAGGAGCTAAGATACCACAGGCATACACGAAAATACACACATCAAACCTATGACACCCCTTTTTTATCAACTCTTCCTTAGCCTCAATATTAAAATAAAACGGCCAAATGCGTGTCGGACTCTATAAAAACCATTATCTCTATAAAAACGGCAAAAAAACACGTTTGTTGTATGGGAGGGAGCCCCCTTAAATATTTAATTTATTCTACTTTTTAGTATTTGTTGTAATAGCAGCAACCGAAATATATGCGGAGCCGAGCCTTAGTAATAGGGTCCCGTTTTTTCCCTTTGGATATGGAACCCAAAAAATAACTTCGTTAACTTACAGTATTGACTGTAAAATGAGGCAGAATTCAAAGATTTTAATATAAACGGTAAGTAGTCGTAAATAATTTTATTACTTTCACAGTCGATCCCCTTTGACTGCTAAAATACCTTATCCAGACATGATAAGAATCAAATTAGAATATCTATGAAATCTCTTCTACAATAATTTTGGTACGGAAAATTACGTGGAATTTTACTACCATTGCTTAATTTTGATGCTCTAATAACGGTAAATTGTTGTTTACCTCATAAACCAATAAATTCTAAACTCTCAATTATAGGTACTACCTGTTGAAATGTATATCTTTGGAAATTATGGTTTATTAATTTAATAGAGACTTAGAAATAACAATATTCTTGAAGCGCTCGTATATTATAATTTATAAGTGAGGTTCATAAAATTATAAAATGCCTTTCTATACTTCGGAGGTCACGGATAATCGTCTCCAAATATTGTCGCTAAACCCACTCAGAGGCCGTTTTGTGGCTTACAAAATCGATCTTACCTTAACGATGGGAAGAAAAGAATTCACATTGTGAATATGTCTAGACTTGGTATTTGGTTAGGCATGAGCCAAGCATAGAACAAGGGAACTACTTGATGCCACCAGCTAGGAGAAATTTTGTTGGTTTTCAGATAAAATATGATGTTGTGGGGATATACGCCCTTCGTCGACTCTGAATAATAAAAATCGTCTATCTATCCTTTCTCACAGTACGCCTGATAAGAGCTGGCTGATTACTTTTACTAAATTCTCGCTCTCATTCCAGTAACAATACATGTTCCAATGTATTCAACGAAATATTTCATGAAATTTGAGAAAGGCGCACACTACTAAATGAACAAATTTATATTCACCGCCCAGCGCTACGTTGGTTGAACATAATAGTTAAACGGACTTACGGTCTTGGGTTATTTTACCTGAAAATGGTAACATATTGGCGGACGGTTAATACAAAATTTACATAACCTACCGTACTTTTGGAGTTAGTTCCAAAGGTCGGAAACATAAATGGTCTATAATAGTAACTCGTCATAACGCAAACTGTCTAAACTGTGTTTTATGTCGTCTAAATGTAAGGTGGTGTAAAGAAATGTTTTCGTCAACGTGATGGAGAGAACGTATTTGTTATCAGCTGTACGAGTACTATAGAAGGGAGAGGAGAGAAGGGAAAAGGAGATAATTTAGACCCGTTCCATCAGTAGATAAAACAACCATTTAGACTAACTGCCAAATAGAAAAAACAATATTTTAGCCCATTTTCAAGGGTTTTGCTAAATTATGAATATTAAAACTTCAATTGGAATCTTGCATCATTTATTTTTCAGCTATACAAAATCTTTAAGCGCTTATGTAAATAAGAACATGAAACAGGAGAGCCTACCCGAAAAATAGTGACAGCAAAAGAAAAAATATTTTCTTTTTACTACTTTGCGTATTTTTATACAAATGCGCTGTGAAAACATTGACCTCTGTATTGTCACGACTATAACATAGTAAGTAAGTATAATAATTCAAGATAAAGAGAAAAAAGTACTTCACTTTTTTCACTTTACGAAAGTGTAGAGACAAGATAATGACCCTATTTATTTTATTCTAGCAAAGAACCACTGGGATTTTCTTAGGACAAAAACCCAAAAAACTCTTAAGTTTTTTCGTTTACTGTTTGTATTTAATTCAAGAGCTTAACAAAAAATAATATCCATATTATACTCTCGATACACAATAAAGATATTTGATTTGATTTGAAAGACCCTATAAAGAAAAAGTGCTAAAAGGAGTACAGATTGTATGGGGTAGCTTTAAATTAGGGATTGAGGAAGAAGTTATCTACCCATGAAACTGAATAACTTTACCGAAGGGGAAAGTTAAAGAAAAAATGTTTGACTTCTCATGTTAAGGCATTGAAGTTTTTTTATTATTTTTATTATGAGATGGGTTAGCTCTTGACCTCAATCTTGACCAAGGTCATACGGTCGACGGTACTCCCACGCACCGACGGAATACTGTTTGGCGTCTAACTTCGGTAAGAGGGTGGTCGTGAACCAGACGGCCCTTTACAGAGCCTACCACATCGCATGAGACCATAGGACGCCATCTCAAATTCAAAACAAACTATAGTGTCGTTGCTTAAGATGGGTTAATAGTAGGCAGGTCTCATTTGTGTTTCCTTAGTCGTCTCTTACGACACCTACGGAAAGAGAAGGGGTGGTGTTATTCATAACCGATCACCATACGGTGAAGGGAAAGCAATTTTTTTTACTTATGTTCCTTGGGGAAAGTTGTTCAGTTTTGTGGGCTAATTTCGCATAATATTTAAAGTTTTTCAGCGATTCTCACTGAAAAAGAAATTGACTTTAATAAGGAGATCATTATAAACATAGTTTAGTTTTAAAATTTGGTTCGTGCCTTTTACAAATTTTCACAAAATTTTATTGCCTTTGACATAAAGCGCTCAAAGGGTGGTAAAAATTATAATAATCTTATAAAGCATGTCTGTGGCACTCGAATTTTTTTAAATCCTCAGAAATAATACATTACTATTATACATCGAATAAAGCAGAAAGTACGTCCAACAAATGTACGGTACTGAAACATGGTCGCTTACATGAGAAAGCTCAAGGTCACTCAAAAGGATTAAGCTCGGAGTTTCTCTGCGCGATTGCATTAGAAATGATATCCGCGGGGAACCAAGGTCACCGACATAGCTCAAAGAATTGCTAACATTAAGTGGCAATGGGCAAGTCACATTTGTTCTTAGGACTGATGGCCGTTGGGGCATAAAATTCGAGTAGCGATCGCGTACCGAAAGGCGTAGTGTAGGAAGGCCACCCACAAGGTGGACCGACGATCTGGTAAAGATAGCTGGAAGCCGCTGAGTGCGGGTGACGCAGGACCAATCGATGTGGAGATCCAGGGAAAGGCCTATGTCCAGCAGTGGACGTCTTGCGGCTGTCATGATGATGCTAATAACATAGACTCAACGAATGAATTTCATGCCAGGTTTGACTTTTATCTAAAAATATTGCTTACTTCCAGTGTCATATTTAGATGAACATTTATTTTCCTCAAGTTTAGAACACATGTTACATTTTTGTTGTAAAAATGGTCAGTGTTAGAGCTCGGCGTTTGCTTCAAAAACGATGTAGAGCCATACTATTAAAGTATTCTGTGATGGAGGCTACAAGCATATTTCATTTACATGAAAGAATCTTCTAAAACGAGGATGTTAAAGTCAAATGAAAAAGAAGGCATATGAGATGCAGCGAGTGCAGTACAGTAATTTAAACTTAAATTGAGAAAATAGACTGAAAGTGGAGGTGAAATGAAAGCGCCCCATATTCGCAGTAACGTTCTTCGCTCTGTATCTTTTCAAGCATTCACACAATTCATTACCGGCTTCAAGAAACTACTGCGTTGAATTTTAGTTGCAAATAACTTTAAAACAAGACATAGCGTTGGCAACATGTTGCGAAAATATTTGCGCTTGTTTGGGCAACATTTGTGACGTAGACAAACTTGCTTTAAATGCAACGGACGATTTTAAAAAGGGCAAATTTTACAGTTTATCAACTACCAGCATTCTGTCCGGGACTTGGTTCTCGTGGGAATTTTGGAAAATCATGTAGCCTATGTCCATCACGGATAATGTAGGATTCTAATGGTGAAATAATTTTTCGAATCGGTCCAGTAGTTCGAAGCCTATTCAATGCATACAAATAAACAAACAATCAAATCTTTCTACTCTATAATAATAGTGAAAAATGACATTCCCAGTAGATATTTGTACAAATTTGTGTCAAAGTCAATAGTTAAGTAATAAGTTTTAGATAAAGTGGTAGACTAGGAAGAAAGCTCTTTTCTATGGTGGAGGAGGCGAGGCCTAGACTTATCAATTACTTAGATCAGTTCTGAAAGGAATGGTATTGACATGGACGTGATTTTTTTTATGTCTGCTAATCCTATAAATTTTTAACTCTTCGACAAAAAAGAGAGGTGTTATAAGTTTGACGTGTGTATCTGTGTGTCTCTGTCTGTGGCCAAACGAATTGACCGATTTCGATGCGTTTTTTTGTTTGAAAGCTGATATAGTCTAAATGTATTTTAGCTATAACTAGCTTTTCCAATGTTTTTAATAGTTATTCTGCTATTCGGGACGGAGATAAATACAACAAATCAAAAACCATCGCAATCTGTCCAGCCGTTCTCGAGTTATAAGTGTTGTAACAAACACGACTTTCTTTTATATAGATTGATCAAAATTGGTTTAGCCGCTTAAAAAATATAGGCAATCAATACATTGCTTACTGTACAAAGACACAAATACAACAGTCAACTTATCTATAATAATTAACAAATAAATTAATTTAATTATTAAGTCAAAGGTCAACATTATTAAGGAGGTTATAAAAATGTCAATTTAAAAAATCTCCCCGTGTCATCCCCGCTGCAAAAGTACCCATTACACTTGCGGCGTTTCCGCGCTGGATAGCGATGGATAACCTTTGCAGCAGGAACGACCCGGAGCGAGGATCACTGCCTTTTTCCCGCAATCGACGGCCGATTTCCCGAATAAATTCGATTGCCTCAGAGCCCCAGCACCCGGTCGTTTCAGCCGCAACAGGGACGAACAACTACTCCCGCGCGAGCACTGAGTACTTTTCTCTCTTCCTAATGGCTGCCTGTTCGGCCGCTGCTCCAGCCGCTCGGACGGTGCGTGAGAGGTGAGACGCTGCGAATGTGCTGACGCATGTTGCATCCCACAGCAGGCTCTTTCCCCTCTGCCATGGCAATAAAGTAAGGCCATCAGGTCTTTTGCCATCCGAGCGACTTAGGCCTGGAGGCTCCAGAACGCAGGGAATCCCAGCCGAAACCAGTGCCCTCCTGATTATGTCATTAAGTGCGTGGTGGCGGGGGAACCTTCCTGAGCACCGACAGCAACCCAAAGCGTGGTGACCGTTGGCCTCTACCATGGAGCCGCAAACGCATAAATGTGGTTCGCACACGTTGCAGCCCAGGCGAAGAGCCACCGCCACACGCAGTGAGTCACCGTCCAGGAGGGTCCCCAGATTGGGAGATGGTAATGCCTGAAGCCACGCACCCGACTCAGGCTGTGAGACTGCCTTCAACCTCGCCAAGTCTGCCCCGGAGGATCCATCGAGAAGCCGCGCCAATGTAAGCTTAGCACCTACATCGTCCCAACTCCGCTGTCTGACCAGGTCGTCCGGCGCAGACAGACAGGCGTTCAAGGTCAGCCAAGCTGTCCTTGCGTCATCCTGAAAAGGTATTCTTGGGTTGCTTGCGCTCGACGAAAGTATTCCGGCAACAAGATCGGCAACCCCGTAGGAAGACGCAAGAAATGCTGGCAGGCCGATGTCCTGCACTCGCCGTACTCCCAGACCCCCCAACCTGACTGGCAGTGTTGCCTGAGTCCACTGTGCTTCATTGAGGCACACGTTTAGAATAGACTCGACAGTATTCTTCAAGGTGGCATCGAACTTCCCTATCGACTCAGGGTAAAGCCAGGTTGGGGATGTCCTAAGCAGGTAAGTCATTTTTGGCATAGCGGAGCAGAGTCTCAGTAAAGTTAGCGCGATATGGGCAGATAAATCCATTAGACGCTTTTGAGCTACTTCCAGCGCGCGCTCTCTAGCTTCAAAAGCCTCAGGTATAGCGGCGGGGAAAATTGGGGAGCCTAAGAGACTGAAAGATTTTGCATCCAGTTTGATGAGGCCAGGGATTAGGGACTCGAAATGGTCGAAATGAAACTGGGCATCGGTACTGCAGGCAAAGAATTCGCACTTGGAGGTATTGACTTCCAGACCCAGTTCCTTAAGCCGCGGTACAAGCTTCCGAATGTCCCTCTCCACGACCTCTGGGCAACCACCTATAGTGCCGTCGTCGAGATACCAAATGTTTAAGGGGGACTCGAGATCGACGATGGCATTCTGGATAGCGAGACTGAAAATAAGTGGTCCCAATGGATCACCCTGCTGTGCTCCCACCTGAGATTCTATGAGATGTTTATCATAGAATAGTTTGGAAGGTTGCCTGTAAATTTGATGTAGAAAAGGATACAGTGTGGGAATTTTGTCCTGGATTTCGTTCAACAGAAGGTCTCGCTCCACACTATTAAATGCGTTTTTAACGTCCAGTTTGACAATTATCGCCTCTGCATTCTGTGGGTCCATCGCAAAAGTCCGAGTGGCATGAATGGCGGCTTCACACCCGGACTGCGTACCAAAGCCGAGCTGATGTGGCTGCAGGTAGGCTGACATCTCATGTCTCACAGCATAGCATCCCACTTTGGCAGTCAGCCTACGAAAGGTATTGCCTATAGCAATGGGTCGTATTCCCCCGTCTTTCTTCCTCAGAGCACACAGTGATCCTCCATACATATAAGGACAGACCTCTAGGTGTAAGGACAAAGTAATTTTCATTGGTAGTAACTTTTTACAAAAGAAATGTATAACGAATTTCAGATCAATCGTAATTGACTTCGTCTGGAATAGGCCCACTGACAATAAGTTCCATGCCATTCGAAGAATTTCCCCCTTGTAACATAAGGCAGGTATGAGGCAGGTTTAATAGGCCTTAGTAGGTCACTCGAACGAGCAGGTGCAACCTTGTCAGACATCTCTTGGATATAATAAATTCTTGGGGAAACGACCAATGCGTTGTTACAATGAAAAGAGACAGAAAATGTTCTATGGTTCAACCGAGCCTTTGCATAACTAAGACAGATATAAGATCCGAAAATAGAACCCAAGTAAGTATGTAAGGCTTAAACGCGATGCGAACTAAGAGTGTGAATTTTGAAAATTCAACGAATTACTTTCTGGACTTCTAGAAAATGTCACATTATTTTAGCGATAAAGAAAAACGAAAATTGAACCCGAAAATAAAATAAAAATTATCACACTGTTTTGTTTATAACTTTTAAACGGTTGAAACATCTCGATTACGTCAGCTTTTAAATTAAAAACTCCGCATCGAAATCGGTCCATTCGTTTAGGAGCTACGATACCACAGACAAACACACAGATTTACACATCAAACAGACGTATTCAGTGAAGCATCTGTTTATGCTGTTTAGGATAATATAAAGTTTTGACTTCTGTGACATAAAACCGTTCTCATTCTGTTTGTTTGTTCCCAGCTGGTGTTATTAATTCAAACTTTTGCTGTTACTAAAACATTTCTGTGCGCGTTCGTACGTGTACCTACCAATTATGTTTTTCACGCGTCAAAATTTTTTTCTTAAAACTAATTATTTACAATGTAACGCTAAAACAAATTAAGAAGTGCTGAAATTAGCGAAGGCAAAGCGAAGTTTGTTACCCGTCACGCGCTTGTTTACGGCGCGTGCGATACAAATATGGAGAACAGCAGCTCTAGCACCATAACGACAAATTCGCGCTCGGCTCACGCTGAAACTTCGCTTTGATTGCGCGAGGGTCCCGCGCAAAGGCTTGCTCATGGCGTTGTCAATGTTGACATTTTGACACAGGACCGCGGTCAGAATGGATTTCATTAATCTGAGACCGCGGTGTTGTCGCGGCGCTGTGCTGTCACTATCGTACTCGGCCTGCAGAAGAGGGAAGATGACTGGGCATTTGACCCCACACGACCACTTTATAAAAAAACATCATACAGAGCAAGATTGAAGAAAAGGGAGGCAGGGTTAGACCTAGGAGAAAGCTACTTCTAGCAAATAAAGGAGAAGGTTGAGTTCGTTTGAGAGGTCAAATCACTAGCGGAGGATAGAAGTGTGTGGCGTTTACTCATCGACCGATGCGTATACTCCACCGACAAGAGCGTGGCCCCTAAGGTTAATAATAATAATAAAAATATTTTATCGCCATCCGTGAAATACTCTTCATCAGTAATTGCATCAAATGATTACTTTCTGAATCGAATGTTCTCTATGAATGTTCTCCGACTTCATATTATCTTGTTAATATGAAGTCGGTTAAAAAATCGAACTCAAAGATAAATTGCCAAAGCTTTAAATATTATTTCATCGTATAAAATCCAATCTATTTAGAAATCCTGCGAAATATTCCCCATTTAAAATCATAACTTTACCACTTTCAGGTTAAAAATTATGTGAACACAGAATTTTTTGATAGTTTTATTTTGTGAAATCTTATAAATGTTTTTTTATTTTTTTAGGGTTACGGAGTAAACCACTAACCCTTACAATTTCACCAAGTCCGTCTGCCCGCCTGTCCACAATTTTTCTCAGAAAACTTTGGTGCAAAGCTGAAATTTGGCATGGTTATAAATATTTATTACTCTGAGAAAGTTGTAAAATATTTAAAAAATCTTGTATTTAAAAAAAATATATTTTTTGTTACACTGAAGTTTACCCTGTCTCTACCTGTAGAACAAAAGTAGTCGTTAGTATTTTAGTCCTGCGACTAACCTCGCTGGTATTCTACAAATAACCCTATAAACAAATAAGTTAAAAGGAATACCATCTCAGCTAAGAGTTAACGAATAACGAGTATTTCTTAAACTATTAGCTGGAGGAACATGACTTACTTACTTTTTTTGTTATTTGAATTTATATTTATTAAATATTCTTATCATGTAGGTATATTTAAGTGGGAAACTTAACTTATGCTATAAAATTTATAATAATTTAATATTTACAGAAATCGGAGGTTGTAACAATGTCCTGGCTGATCTATGCTCGGACGATGCCAGGACATTGTACAAGCTTGTAAAAATAGGTTTAAGAAATAGAAAATAAGCTTTGTAAGAAACTACGAAGACGACATGGTCGCTTTTCTGTGTACCAAGTTCTCTATAAAAATAAAGATAAAAAAAACTTATGCTATCCATAAAATGAAAATGGAAGTAAGCAATTCTTATTAAGTATCTCTAAGAGAAGAAATATTAATTATTTTAAACGAAAACAATTACATACAGTTGTTGATCCACTTAAAAAATGTATGGAATTTCATAACAGACAAATATTTTCCCAGACTGGGAATCGAACTCAGGGTCCATCAATCAAGAAACAACGCCACGACCACTCGACCAAACTGGTCATTAAAGTTAAGGCTGGCTGATAAAAATAAATAATAAAAATGTACACTTTTTTAGCAAATTACGACTTTAACAGTCAAAGTGAACAATTAAATAACAAATTAATATAAAAAAATGTACTTATGTGATTTATTTTAGTGAGTAGTGATTTCGGCATTTCACAGTCACTGGTGGAAGAGGGAGAGGATTGCTGGGATTTCAATACTACGTTAATTGTCTACAGTTATCCACGTTAAAAACGTTCAAAACAACCGACTCTAATTCTAACAATGCCTATCATTAGATAATCACAAACCAAAACGTCATCAACGTGAAATTTGTAAGTATATTTTTGCTTTTGTTGATTATTTCAAAAACCAACGAATCAATTTCAATAAAATTTATATGGGACTACCTCTAAAAGCTCACCTATCATTTAAAAAAGAATAATTAAAATCCAATCATATTTGGTGGAGTAATCGCATAACAAACTTACCAAAGAAAAAATTATCTATACAGTTGAATTGAAGACCTTCTCCTTTTTTGAACTCGGTTGAAATGTAGAGCTGTATTTATCAGTAGCTGTACAAAATGTACATCAAACATTGAACACCGAATTCGAGTCAGTGATCGCGTAATGTTATGCAATGCGGCGTCTGTCCGGGTACCTCACTGCATACACACTTTCTCTGAGCCTTTAGCGCTAAACTACGTCAGAGCTAGGCTGTGAACCGGATCTAGTCCTGAGAACATTACACAAGTCAAAAACAGCTTTATTTCTTAGAATATTCAGCATGTTACTTAAATTAAGTCAAAGTAGTGATTATGTTACTTAAATTAAGTCAGAGTAGCGGTAATAGCCCAGTTGGTAAAGAGCCAGACTTGTAATCCGAAGGTCGCGGGTTCAAATCCTGGTGCGGGCCTGTACCACTAAATTCGTCTTTTCGGATTTATGTACAGATTTCTAATTATCACTTGCTCAACGGTGAAGGAAAACATCGTGATGAAACCCGCCCGTCCAAGTAAAAATCGCGTGGTGGACTATGGCCTAAATCCCCTTCGTGTTTCGAAGGGAGGCCCGTGCCCCTCGGTGGGGACGTGTATGGGCTGGTAAAAAAAAGTGATTATATTAGCATTTTTGACTTTGCGCCTATTCGCAAAGGTGCAGTCTTCCCTACAGAAGAATAGGCAAGAAATTCCGAGGGTTGATCTTTTTAACAATGCAACTAACTTGGTAGTAACATACAAGTAACTTTGTAGATACCGGTAGAAGAAAACGGAGCCTTTTTCAGTTTCTATTGTTCCTTAATATTGTTCCTCCCAGTTAAAAATGACGGCCGCCGGCGCCAGTTTAGTCGAGTGGTAGTAGCGCTGCCTCTTGACCGACGGGTCTTGGGTTCGATTCCCAGTCGGAAAAAATATCTGTGTAAAAAGCAGATGTCTGTTCACTGGTCGTGGGTGTTTGTGTATGTATGTTTGTACATAATTAGAACTTTTCAAAAACTTCATGTAAATGAGCTTATTAAATATTTCTGAATTCCTACTACATAATTCTGAATTCCTACTACATAAGTCAGAGCACCTATTTAAAGTGTGGATCGGCCAAGGTCAACCGGTTTTAAATGTCGAGTCGAGATGCGAACATTGAACACCATAATGTGATTCTAGCGTTGTTGCGCTTTACAAATACGCAGATTTATTCTTTAATTATAATACCCCAGTGGCGCTCGCTGATTTCAACCGATCAATAAGGTTAAACAGCGTAACCTGATGGGTGACCAAAGTGGCAATTTATCACGGGCATTTCCGTGCTTCGGAGGGCACGTTAAGTTGTCGGTTGACTATAGTCATTAAAACCAAGTCAGAGGCCATTTTGCGGTTTGAAAACTCTAACACCAGGGTTAGCCAAGTTCACCACACACTTGACCGATACGATAAGAAGAAAAAATACTACATAAAAAACCTTGTTACTAATATAACTTGATATAAAAAATAGCTTAAGTTTCGGAGAAAATAAAAAAACAATTTAAAAAAAATAATAAATGCGATAGTTTGTGAGGATGGATGGATGAACTATAGAAATTGGTATAAAGTCTCTAATTAATACTAATTATTATAGATTTCACATCGTCGATCTGGGTGGCTTGCCGGTTAAAGGTGCGAGACGCAATAAACAGAAAGTTCAAAGTGGCAAACTTAATTACAATGCTTCTGTTTTCTTATTGTGGTTCGCCTTTCGTATATTTCAATGAAGTAAGTTGATTTTCAAATGACAAGAATGAGACAGACACTGTTTACCGAGAGACATTAAGAAAATAGAAGCATTTTAAAGTGTCTCAAAATTTAAATTAACAAAGTTATTTTGATTAAAATGTATTGTTCTCTTGAGACAACATTTCAAAGATCTCTTAACCAATTACTTATAGAAACCTTTTGTATCTGAAGTGAAAAGGTCAAATTATTTTGTATTTAAGGTTAAGTGGGAGCGATAGAGCTTGATGTTATAATAAGATAATCAAAATATCCATTATTTTATCAATAAATATTATCATTGTAACTCAAACAAACCCGCGCATATCCGACGATAGCAATTTCTATGCTTCGAGGACAATTTTAATGTGGGTATTTTTCCATTACCATTACCCGTTCTTTCCATCCATTCAATCGATGAGTTGAAATGTACTCTCTCTTCAGGATACCAAATCTCATGAGATTCGATAATTTGCCAAGGTAGGGCGTGGCCGACCAAGTTTTTTGTGATTTCGGTTTTCCTTCTTCACCAGCAGGACGTCTATTCCACTAATCAATGGCGTCTCATTGGTGGTTGAATGACAATGGTGACCATTTTATTCATTCAGGTGGCCAAATTCAGAACCATTGAAACCTCATATATTTGACTAGCTGATGCCCGCAACTTCGTTTGCGTGTTAATTTTTTTTTGTACAGAGTACACAGATTGAAAACATCTATCTTACGTGATTTAGATTTTTACATACAAAAGTTTTTTGCCGCTAACTCCCGTTCCCGTGGGAATTTTGCAATATCCGGTTGCAACTAAGCTTTAAATTTACTAGGTGGCAGTTGTGGTATGCAGACCTTCACAGAGGATCGGGCATAACGCAACTTCTTTCTCATTCGATCATTTCGAAGAAGATAATTCGAATATCAATTTCAAAGGTTTGAAATGGTATTCGATGTCATGATTCGAAATGATTGAAGATCTGGCCTTGCGCCATTGATTGTTTGATGGTGGCGTATTGAGTATTTGATCTTTGCGGATTAATTGTGTTTAGCCCGCGGAGTAATTGTATTCGATGATAGGCGTGCAATAGCACTTTTAAAGCAGGTGTCTGTTTTACAGTTGTGATTTTATAAATGAAGTAAATGATTATATAACGAAGAAATTACTGTTGTTAATTATAATCAAGAATAACGAAGAATCCAGCTGTTTTATTAACGCCCCCCTAAAAGACACCTTGCAAATGCCTGCCTTAGTAAATTTAAAGCTTAGTTGCAACAGGATATTGCAAAATTCCCACGGGAACGGGAGTTAGCGGCAAAAAACTCTTGTATGTAACAGGATGCCAAATTTCAAGCGTCTAACTGAAGCGGTTTAGATTTTTCATACAAAAAGATTTTCCCGCTGATTCCCGTTCCCGTGGGAATTTCGGGAATTACTTTCTTAGTGCACCTCTACGGTACCTAAGCTACGTCCCTTCCAAATTTCAAGTGCCTACGTTTAGCCGTCTAGGCTGTGCGTTGATATGTCAGTCAGTCAGTCAGTCAGTTTCTCCTTTTACACATTTAGATGACAAGCGTTCCAACCAGCAGCGCCACCGCCAACTGCATAGCGCCCCAATCGAGGTAGGTTTCATCAAATGTATGAAGTTTAGATACCTAGTTCGTTCGTCGCCTGAACGGATGAAGTGGTTACCATTATCATTCCACCATTGAAACGTCATTGGTCAGGGGCATAGCTACTTATTTAACTACTTATTTAATTTATTTTAATTTAATTTAATTCTCCAAAAATTGCTACTTGTTAAATAGCTAATGTAAATTTCTATTTCCAAAATTGTTATCTGAGGGTGGGATCCAGGAGACCTATGTCACAGGTATACCCTAGTTTAGGCTCCTGTCTCCCAATTAAATGTATAATAAAAAAGGAATGTACACATAGCTTAAGTTTGGGAGAAAATAAAAACAATAGCTGCATATATTCATGAATTATTATGTAAGATAAAATTTGAGGTCAAAATGGTTCCCCTTTTCCTTCATTGCGTAAAACGTGTCAAGCTGTGGCGCGGCCGACCAGTTTTTCCTGAACCTATGTAAGAGCGGCTGTCCCTACAAAGCAGAATTTGTTCATTAATTATATGAGCTAGGGTTTTTAGACAGTGGCCGCCAGCCTAATCGCAATTTATAAGCGCTAATATATATTTTTTGCGAAAACATTATTCTGATTTCTGTTAGGTTTCACCATCTATGGTGATGAAATTTATTTTTCTTTCTTTCTTCTATTTATTCAGTAATTTTCGCGTAAAACAGTAAAAATGCTACACACTTCAAAGGCCCACACTTAGCCTAGATCTTCTATTGTGTCGTGGGTCCCTTGAAACATACATAAAAACAGTCACGAACACCCACGACCCGAGAACAGAACTGCTTTTTACGCAAATATTAGAAACATCGATCCAAAACGTATAATATCAAAATGTTGGATCTAAAAGTTAAGTCTATTTTGATTTTGTGAGACACTGGTGCCTAACTAAGCCGTAGTTGGAGTTTAGTATAGGGTAAAACCCGGATAGTCGCCATACTTTTCGAAAAACCTGTGTTAATTAAAATCCTAACAATTTATTCAGTTATACTTAACGTGTATTAAAAGAGTGGTCTTTTATCTTTAATTATATCATATTTTTTAAAACAAAAATAATTCAGTTTTGTAGTAAATATCGTTTTACTAGACCTCTAAAAATTGGGATACTTGCCTACTGGTAAGGATAGTCGCTTTTTTGTAAAAATGCTTCGGGGGATACTTGCTTCAGTGTGGGATAGTCGACTCGCTTTAAAATTAGTATTGTTTTAAAAAATATATTACATACATAACGTTAATCGGTCTGTATTAGGTAACTATTTATTAGTTACTACATAAAAGGCCACATTTTTTTTACTTTATTTTGTAAAAATGTTTGGGGGATAGTTGCCTTAGTAGGGGGATAGTCGATTCGCAGCGCTGTGAAATTATTTTTTAATATAGGTAAATAAAACGAAATATTTTCTAATGTGATCAGTCTTTATTAGGTAGTTATTATTTTTAATAACTAAATATTATTAATCAGTCTTTCATAATTATTGAGATATTGTTCATTAAAACCTTACAAAATACTAAGGTGCAGCGGAGTAATCCCAACTACGGGAAATTCCTACTAACCGAAATAATTTTCATGTTTTACACGATGTGTGATAACGCCATCTATAAAACTGTACATAAATAACCTATCGTGTAAAACACGGAAATTATTTCGGTTAAGTTGGAATTTCTCGTAGTTGGAATTGCCCCGATGCACCTTATTTAATTAATTAGTGCGTTTCTTTTTTTAGTGGTCTTCCTTTTCCATTATGTTGCATTGGTCGCATGTTGAATTATTAAAATAGAATTGTACAATTACCTGCGCATTACCTGCCATCATAACAGAAAAGGAACAATGACGTAAAACGTACTCAAGTAGGTATTTCCTACATAAAAAGGTAAAAATAAAAACTTCAAAAGGTAAACGTTTTAAACGTTTCATATTCTAATTAACGTGTTTAAATAAAAATAACGAAAACAATACTTCTGAACTTCTCAATAATTATCATCAACATAATTATCTATCTTCAACCGCCAACGCTAAATCTTCTTCCTTCCAGCTTCTCAGACGTGGTACCACGCCTGGCTTGCGCTTATATTTGCGCGGCATTTTGCCCACCTGAAATTTATAGAACCGAAGTCAGGAACAAGTCCTAACGTGTTATATTTTATCAGTATGTTAGTCATGAAGTTTCTAGTTAATTTTTTGTAACAAATTATTTAAATGTAACCTGATGTGTACAAAAAAGAATTATGTGCAGCGGGGCAATCCCAACTACGGGAAATTCTAACTAAACCGAAATAATTTCCATGTTTTACACAATAGGTGATAACGCCATCTATGTACAGATAGCGTAAAAGATGTTTCATAAGTTTTAAAGATGGCGTTATCACCTAAAACCGAAATAATTTTCATTTTTTACACGATAGGTGATAAACTGATAAAGCCATCTAGGTACAGATATCGTAAAAGATGTTTTATATGTTTTATAGATGGCGTTATCACCTATTGTGTAAAACATGGAAATTATTTCGGTTAGTTGGAATTTCCCGTAGTTGAGATTGCCCCGCTGCATCTTATTTGTTTTTGTACCTACTTTAAAAATAACCTGTGTGTAATATTAGGTACTTTTTTGACACTTCGTGAATAAAGCTAGTAGACCATGTACTGTGCAATGTGGGTAGGCAATATTAACTGTCGTTTTGCATGTCGTACATAAAAATATAATAATTTGAAACGGTGACGGATAGTTCGTTAGGCAACTATCCTTTTCAGTACGGACAGTTGCCTTTTAAAATATAAAATAAACTAAACACTTATTAACAATATAATTCACAAGGCCTTATAGTTGGAAACCAAATGCATAATGATCAATAAAAAAAATCCTCAAAATCCAAGCTTATCAAAAATTATTCAAAAGAAAAAACTCACGAAAACATATTCGACGCTCGCCGGGGTCTCGCCGCGGAAGATTTTCGCTCACACTGACGAAACACGCGCGTCCTGTACAACGACTGGCGTGGCAGTGAGACCAGAGGGGGAAGTAGTGTGTATGAAAAAAGAGCACTTTTACCTAGATCATCTCAACATCGAGTTTTTAAAACTGCGGCACGTATCCCACTGCGGCAAGTATCCGGATTTTACCCTACATCGTATATATGTAACATTAGCTAAGTATTGATGAGACGAGTATGAGAGTGGATCATGCGCATGCGCAGACGTCGCGGGGCGTGACGACCGTTAGAGTCACTGACCAGCTAGCCACCGCCATGAGCGCATCACCGTCCATCGACAGCTCCCTAAATACCAGCTGTGGGAACATTGTACCTTACTTTCACTCGCTAAGTCTAACAGATTTTATCAAAGACCCAACATATAGTTATGGAAACTCAAAGAAGTGACTGTACAGACGCCGGCGCATCAGGTTACCCCACTTTCATTGCAAAACTGATTTTTTCACTTTACTTAAATTAAATTGAATTAGTTTTTTCAAAGAACCTACAAATGAAATGCTTAAAAATATTTCTTTCGTAATTCGTATAAAGCAAAACTAATTTCAAAAGTTCGATCATGTTACTGGAGGACAATTTTATAGTGCAGTCAACTGATTTGCATCCTTGATTTAAAATCACCTTCATATCCTATTTGATTGATTTGATATGTAAATAACCTTCGAGTTAGGCCGATATCCCTATTGAATGTTTGTTACTAGCTTTGACACCGTTAGTTGAATAAACTGATAAGCTTTAAAAAAGGCCAAGAAAAGAGTATCTGAATCCAACAAGCATAAAAAGGAAACCAAAGTTAGGTTCGATTGGTTCCTCTTAAGTGCCACTTGTGACATGTGACTACACCACTGACGCAAGAGTTTGAGTATATATATGTACTTACAAATAATTTATTTTATTTCTGGGACACAGCAATTCGTCAAATGAATTCATTCAGTCATAGAGTCATTATAGTAATTTATCCTAAAGAAAACAGTATCGCGACCTTATTAAGAAACGTATTGACATTTTCAGTTTATTCTATTCAAATATCGCAATTACGGCATCCAAATAATTCGCAAGTATTTGACAAACTCGTTTTCGGCTGTGATCAAACAGTCTTGTGTTTTCCCCCCGAAGTGATGGCTATTCATTCTCATGCGAAAAACATACATATTGCTTTACAGAAATAGGCTTTACATTGTGGAAAATAAAGTTTAAATTAGCTTTCTTGATCAAGTTGTAAGTGGGGGTTTTGAAGTCATTGTCATGACGAGAACGTGCGTGAGCGCAGTCAGCCGCGAGATCTGGCGCGCACCAAACTGCCATCCGACGGCCATCTTGGATTTTCAACTTTTTGTGTTAAATGAACGGTTTTTTGTAATATTGAAAATTACTCGTGCCATCTTTATTACTTGAAATCTGTTAAGTGTTATTAAGGAATGCAGTGATGTGAATTTGTTCGGAATTTCAAAAGGTAATTGTTTCCAAAATCTTTCAACTACAGCGTGACATAGCTGGTCTAGGACTACTCATTTGTAAACTTTCTACTTTATTGATTTATCGGACTATCATTGGAAGCGAATCAAATGAATTAGCAGTTATGCGCTTTCCAGTGTTAGGTACTTTCTCTATTTATCTATAAGTGTCGTGGTAAGTGCTGTTGTGTGTAACTTTGTCTCGAGTTCGAGGTAGAAATAGGATAGGTAATTTGTTTTGGTTTTATGGACAACTAGCGACTCGCCCCAACTTTGCATAGTTAGGATGTACAATACATATAAACCTTCTGGTAAAGGCTAGAAGAGGTTAGATAGACTGACGCGGAGCGCGATTTCCTTCATATTTGTACTAGTCTCTTGTAAAAGTCTATATAGGGGGCAATGATTAGATGTTCAATTCTATATAACGTATGACTTCGTCTGTGACGTTTGTATAAAAAGTAGATTGTGTTATTCAGACATACCTAGTATGTACTATATATCTATATCACAGCCTTACAAACTTTTCACATAACAAAAATATGTTTTAAGTAAGATAAACATCCTATAAAGCTCAGAAAAACCAAAAACCTCTCTATTATTTATTATTCTCGCGTTTTACCTACTGTGTTTGTAAGAGCTCAGCTGCGTCGTTTCAACTACATGTAATTATAACACCAATGTCCAATCGAGAGGCTAAGCTCGGAAAACACCCGATAAACATAACTTAACACCAATCACTATATTTCTTCATAAAATTTAAACAAAATCTCTTATAAACGCGTTGTAAACGTATTTATCACATTGTTTCCTACTGAGAAACCTTGCCATTCCTACACAATAATGGGCAAAAACTTTGCATTTTTTACCGCTATTAAAAGTATAGACGTCAGAGCAAAGTATTCAAGGTGCGAAGCAATCGTAAGTCGATGTAATCATACCGGCAATTTAAACATTTCATTCATAACTTTACAAAGTATTATTCATGTAACTAGGTACCTAGGTACACACTTTTCTCATTATAGTGCAGAAAATTGTTTTGGCGACCGACTTAATTCGGTGGTAATTAGTAATATCTCCCAATAGATTCCTGGACAAAAGAAACATTCACATAATAGGTGATTCACATTAAAAAACGTAAAAGATTCAACAGACTTTTTAACCGACTTCAAAAAAAGGAGGAGGTTCTCAATTCGGGTGAATTTTTATACCAACAAACTTCAAACCAAAACGTCATCTAAATATATATGTTTTTGAAAAAGCGCGGAATCAATTTCGATTAAAATATGGGACCACCTACTCTTTCAAACAAAAAAATAATTTTGAAAATTAGCCGAAATTTGGCACAGTTATCACGTAACCAAACACAAAAAAAACTTACCGTCGAATTCAGAGCCTTCTCCTTTTTATAAATCGGTTAAATAACAGAGAACCGGTTCCACTGAAAAAAAATGCAGATATTTGCGTGTACGTAATATGTCCCTCAAAGGACCGACGGTACAAGGAAAGTCGCGTAGGATGGGATTTTGAGTGTATTTATTGTACAGCCAGCAGCACGTTAGGTTACGCATTTGTACTATGATAGAGTCTGGCTATCAAAAGTAGTCCCTGGATATTTTTTCAAACTTTTTACATGGTATTACTAAATGAAATTGTAAACGTTAATTCCCCAAGTTGTCAGTTGGTCGTCAGTACTATTATTTGTTATCTTGTTTTATCGATTTATGGGTGTAAAAATGAATAAAACTATGAAAAGCGAAGTGCGGAAGATATTGTTTTGCATGATTTCAAAGTTTAAAGAAAAACAACAGGAGAAAGACATCGAATTCAAACAAAAACAAGATTGTTTACTTGTCTTAAGTTAGTATGACGCAATTTTTTTGATACTTGGTTTTTTATTAACTAGTTTATATCTATTTCTATCAACTTTCAACTATGTTTTCATAATGGGTTCAGTAAACACCATAATGATAGTACACCTTCTTTATATGGAGTTACTGAAGGTTCGGAAGCTTTGCACTCGATGGATACCGCATGAAGACCAGAAACGACCGACTACGTGTAGAGTGGTTCCGAAAAATTATAGATAAGTTTAATGGAGGAGAGTCATTGGCTGTCTATAATATTGTAACAGGTGAAGAAACCTGGGTGTGTTGTTTAGAACCAGAAAGAATAAGCCAGTCAGCAGAATGGTTCTTTCCTTTTGAAGAGTTGTCAACAAAAGTTAAGAAGAGTCGGAGCACTGGCAAAAACATGGTTGCGTCTTTCTGGACATTATGTAACAGTGTCGCTTGAAAGTTAAAGAACAGTCACTGCAGATTGGTATGTAAACAATTGCTTGCCCAGTGTTTTAGAAAAAGTTCGTAAAAAGCGTGATCGCAGTCATGTCATCCGCTAAGAGAACGAATGCGTGTTTGAAAGCTTCAAATGTGGAACTGATGACGCATCCGCCGTACAGTCCGGACCTCGCACCTTGCAACTTCTTTTTATTCCCAAGAATAAAAGATAAACTTAGAGGTTTACGATTCTCAAGCCCAGAAGCGGCGGTGAATGCATTCCAAAAAGTCGTTGAAGAGGTCCTTACCGAAGATTGGACCCACTGCTTCACATAATGGTTCCAACGAATGAAAAAATGTGTAAATAGTGAGGGAATATACTTTGAAAAACAATAAATTAATCATAAATATCTTATCTAGTCTTATTTATCAGAATCCAGAAAGTTTCAGTATGACCTAAGAATTTTTTTTGTTTTAACTATTCTTAATTAATACCTAACATATAAGATAACAGAAAACAGTCATCTTAATATAGGTAAATGATAAATGTTGAAAATCGTTTTTATGTAATTTTCGCACCTGTGCTCTGACTGATCATAGTACTCGTATATCGGCGATCCGCCCCAGCTTCGCACGAGCGCAATCTGACCTTCCCGTCATTTTCATAACAAACTTTGTCTTCACAAATAACGAATATTATTAATGCGACGGTTATTGAATTATTATTACGTCTTAACTTTTAATAGATTAATGTAGCTCGCAACTTTTTTTAAATGAAATTAATTTAATTTTGATTTCAGACGTAAAAATAATACTAGTAACAACTTCGTTTATTCAGTGTATAGCCAGTGTGGCCACCAGCAGGTTTTTCGATTTTGCCGCCGTTTTTCAGGGACAGCTTTCATTAGCCAGACTAGCCGCCTATTACAAGAGAGATAAGGGCGACGTCAAGGTCAACAGGAGCCTTGTGTGCTGCCGTGTGTATAAATAAATAGGAAAGAATGCATATGTATTACATAATGAAATAGCGTAATAGAACGTTACTTGATTCTATCTTTAGCGTCTAATAAGACAGGGATGAAAAATCGATGTGAGGGACGCAGTTAATTAAAGTACGACTTGAAATTGACAAATGACAGTCTCTTTTTGTGACGTCATGACCGACTCGATTGTGAGAAGGTCGAGAAGGTAATAATAATAACGTCTTTTCCACAACTTTTTTACTTGTTCTTTACCCCCGACACAAAAAGAAAGGTATTGTAAGTTTGACGTGTATCTGTTTGTCTTTCTGTAGTATCGTGGCTCCTAAACGGATGGACCAATTTGACGCGGTTTTTGAAGTGAAAACTTCTTTAGCGGCGTTGTGCACTTTGAAGTATGGGTAAAAAAATCAGGACACGTGACCCTGATCGAAAATTCGTAAGACGGAGGGAGAGTGAAAATTTCTTTGTTGTGCACTTTTTGGGGTGGGTTATTTTCTTAACTCGAATCAGGACACGTGACCTGATCGAAAATTCGTAAGACGGAGGGAGAGTAGACCGCAAGGGTAATATATGTTCAAGTTTTCACTTCTGCCGGCACTCCAGGAGTGCAACCCGTTGTTTTTTTTAAAGCTTACTTGATCGAGATTGTCCTAAGCTATAGCTAAAATATAATTGATCAAAATTGGTTTACCCGTTAAAGTCATAAGCTAATTTCGGAGGTGATATAACATTTTTAATTTTGGAGTTATGTTTTTAAAGCGAAAATGTTACTTTTTGTAATGCAGTAATGGAGTTGCCCAATGAATTGGCAATGCTATTACTGTTTTTTTCTAAATCACTGAATTGGACATAAAAAGAAGATACATCAAATACCAAAAAATAATGACGTGTTCTATAAAATTCAATAAGCTCAATTACACAAGTTTTATGGAGAAAGGAAAAAATGTTTTATTTTTTATTTTTACGACTTACGATATTGTATTCTTCGCGGAAATTTGTAATTTTCCTCCTCGCTGGACAAGGAAACAAAGAAAAAGAAAAAGAATCTCCAACCGTCAATTATTAACCTATTTCAAAAAAGCAAAAAATAAAGACAACATCATTAAATGTGCTGCGAAGTACCTAGTGATCTGTTAGAAGTCGGTGCCTATCCAAATTAGTTTGATAGGTCGCCTTCGCACTGACTTCAAAAAAATAACCTCAATTTGTTTTCTAAAAAGCATATATAGGTATTCAAGCATACTGTAAAGGCGCAGTAAAAGGGAAGAGAGGGTTTTTTTGTATTGTAGGCTAAAGCCCGACCACACCAACCTAACAATAAATTTTACGATGTTTTCCTATAGCTTGAGTCACCATATGGCCCTAGAAAGTGACCCTAAAGCAAGATCTTTTTTTTGATAACCTACTTCCTAACAGCTCAAGGTCTTGCAGGATGCGGGTTTGATTCCCGACCCAGGCATACATTTGAAAAATCGTATTTTCAAGTATTTGTGAGGAGACTGGTGTACAGTCTGGCAAAAAAGAGTAGAAATTAAAAAGTGGCAATACTGTTGAGTCGTCCCGTTTTTCTTAGATTGATTTGAAAGGGACAACGCTACAGTGTTGCCACTTTTTAATTTCTACTCTTTTTTGCCAGACTGTATGTATGTATTTACGTAAAAGGTTTTCATTAGCACTCAGCACCCATATAGTACCAGCCTTTCTTAGTTTGGGATTAGATGGCATTATATGAATTATTCAAGGATATTTATTGATTTATTTATTATTAAAACCCTTAAAATATTGAGTATTTATTGTTATTTTGTATGAGTACAAGAGAAATCGTTAGCGGGTTCGTATACCTTTAGGGTTTGCAAGCGATTAATTAAGTTAGATATTTGTAAATACCGGCCCTAGTACCTCAAACTTGATATTTTATGAGGATACCTTTGATCTTAAAGGATACCTTGAATCTTGAGACTGTCTGTCTATACAGTCTGAAATTTTATAAATTTCAGTAAAATATAGACAAACAACTATGCAATTTTATTTGTAAAGTTCATTTTAAAGTCATAATTCATTACTTAGGTGTACATACATACCTGTACCTAGCTGTACCTATTATTCTTAAAAAACAAATCGGTTTACATTGCGTTGTCATTATTCGTTCAAATAACATACTTAGTATTATTTAGTATGTATGTATGGATGTAGTTATACTTTATTGTACATGAGCAAAAGTTACACAAGACACATAAGTTACACAGTACAAAGGTGGATTTATCCCACAAGGACATAACTTTTAACTTAAATTTAACTTTACACTTTTTTTTAGGTAGTAACCTTTCGAAGTATATCGAATTGTAATAATATTTTACAATTGTAAGTTTTGTTGTATAGGATTCTGGTGACAGAGTTTTAAAAACGCCAAATTAAAGAAGAATCCCTAAAATTAAACTTATGCTTATCATTTTCGACGACCTAGCGATAACATTTAATTTCTTTGAATACTTGGATTTTATAATAAAGCGTAGTTGAATAAAATAAGTGTTTGTTCCGTTTGTGAGAGACTGGGAGAAAGCTTGAGTGGTACCAGTCGACACGCTTTGCCGCGCCGTGGTCAAGTGGACCAACTATTATCCACCAAGCCTCTCAGTACTGTTGGCTGTGGACAGTTAAATTACGAAAAAGGTTACAGTTTGCCGTTGTCATAATTATGTTATTTATTATTACGTCATTAAGTATATACCTAGTGTTAATGACAAATAACAAATATTAAACCTAGAGCAACCTAGAGCACCTTAAAACCTAGAGCAGCCACAGAAACGATTTTACAACAGATATATAGATTGTACAGATGACCTATTAACAGCTTTATACATTTGAAACGGTAACTCAAAGAAAAATTCTGAATGGCTTGACTTCAGCTGGTCTTAAATAATTAAATATGGCCACCTTCCATGTTCTTATCAGTATCTGTCATAATCGAACAAAGCTGTATGTACAACACGACAACAGCATGGGGATACATAGAAAAAAAAATAGGTTACGGTCGATTGCGATCGTTAAAATTGGGTTTTAGTATGTATCTATAGTGGCGTAATAAATAAAATATTACAACGGCAATCGGTAATATTTTTAGTAATAGAATGTCCACTCCCGACAGTACTATCTTGAAATTCAATATCACGTGAATTATAGAATTTATATTGCGTGATTTTAAATTAGTTAGCAAAAGTAAGGCAAAGTGCGAGTCGGACTATCGCGCACCATTATCTGTAAAAACGAGCAAAAAAATCACGTTTGTTGCAGTTTAATTAATATTCATTTTATTCTGTTTTAGTGTTAATGACAAATCACAAATATTAAACCTAGAGCAACCTACGGCATTTTAAAACCTAGAGCAGCCACAGAAACGATTTTACAACGGGTACTTATATAGTCGACCTCATCTTTGATATTTATGGTCAAGATTGAGGTCAATAGTTAACCCATCTTATAATAAAATAATAAAATAAATATAGTATTTGTTGTTATAGCGGCAAAAGAAATACATCGTCTGTGTATATTTAAAATGTCTAACTATCACGGTTCATGAGATACAGGCTGCTGACAGACGGACAGCGGAGTCTTAGTAATAGGGTCCCGTTTTTACCCACTGGGTACGAAACGCCTCCAAATATTATACCATTTATGCAATCACAGCATTTGGCTTTTAAAGTTTAATGAAGACTTGCTTGTAGAATTAGTTTTATTTTTACACAAATTGGAGTTCTATCAAGAAATCAGAACACAAGGAATAAAATATTTAGCATCCGTTTTAACTTCAAAACATTCAGAAAAATCTGATTACAATTTCATCTGAAAACTCGAAGGGATTTCAACCAGATTTTAATCATCTTTTCTAGAAGCGCTTCGTCGTTTTTTTGAACCCTCATAACTTGAGTTTGGATAACGGTCAGCTACATATTTTGACTAAGGTGTAGAGTTTGTGAAGTAACGGCGTATAGAGTTAGGACGAGTTCAGTTAGAAGCTTGGCTCTACGTGAGATCTGATAACACTTTGACAGTGCGAGCCATATGATGTCGTCTTGGTAACAATTTACCTAAAAATGTTTTTGGGAGTATTTATTTTACTAATTCATTGAATTTACAAGTTCACCTAATAAGTATTGAACTAAATATTCTATTGAGTCATTCGTGCTTAATCAAAACTTCATTCATTTAATACTAGTTACAGTGTTTGGCGAGTCGCAAGTTTAGAGATAATTACCTATTACTCAGACACAATAATAACGCTTTATTATCATTAAGTAGTTACTTGAAGCGTGGTTATTAAACTTTCGATGTAATTCTAGTAGTTAGGGATTTATATGAAACTGTGTAGAGATGATAAGCAAAAGTTGCACGAGGGGATAGAATTTACAGAATTTGCATCACATACGAGTATGTACATTAGTACATGTTCATTAAATTTTGACACTGCACTCCCGACTCTACATTTCTAATTTAAATACATTAGTGTATTTCATTGTTGTTTACATTCTGTAGTGCGCGTTCTGTAGTTTCAAAATTAACGAAACAAATTACATGGAGATAAATAGGTATCTCTTCTCTTATCGTCTTTAACATAAGGTAGCACAAATGATTCGTGATTTTATAATAAAAAAGCAATTATTTAGGTAAGTATCTTCCCTTGTACAAATTGCGGGAGACTTGATGGTCGTCGTATATATTTCTAGTCATCAATAAAAAGTCTTCAAGCAACTGCTTAAATAGTCTGTTACTGATTTCCAAGGTCAATGATGATCTACGTAGGTAGTTCCCAAAGAGTGAAAGTCAACTTATAGTGTTTTAATAAGTTTGACATATGAAAGTTGTGGCAACCCCCTGTAAACTTTCAAAACTGTATTATTAAAAAGTTTAACATTGCTTACGTCAACAGGACAGAAATTGACGATATAATATTTAAAGTAGCATTAACTTTAATAGACGCTTCTGCAATTAAATGTTTATTAAGAAGTTTTAAGTAATCCATTATTTTGTGATTTGCAAGGTTAAACAAGGATACCACAGCTCTCAGAGTAAAAGTATAACATATAATTATATCATCCAAACCCATATCTATCTACGCAACGTTGTGGAAACATTGTGGAAATGAGTTTCATAGGTATTATAAGAATATTGGACTTACTAGTTTTTTGCAAAAATATTGAATGAAAAACGTCTAAAAGACGGCATCCTTTTCATGCTATGACCTAAATCTTTAATCTTTAGAAATCCCCAACATTGAAACCATGAATAGAAATGAAAATAGCTGTCACGACGAGGAACATCTCTGATAAGTATTAACTTTTAACATTTTGATGCGAGAAGAGTACTCTATTTAAATTTATAAAAATTAATAAATGTGTTTGGACAACTCAGGCAGGGTTTCAAACGCAAACTAAGCAAGACTTGCACTATGTATGCTAGTTAGCTGATATACCCAGTTTCTAGGGTGAATCTATTAAGGTAACCTTCAGATTAATAGTCACGTGAGCCATCAGGCTTATCTTTTAAAAGAACTCGAAAAACTGTCCAAAAACAATATTTTAGCATTTCAAGCTGTGCATGTTAAACTGTAATCACCTTTATCTCAATTTTATTTATTTATTATGAGATGGGTTAACTCTTGACTTCAATCTTGACAAAGGTTATAGATGAGGTCGATGATGGAGCGAGTTAACCCAGAAAATGCCTATAAAGGCACTGGTGCTCCCACGCACCGACTGAACACAGCAAGCTGTTTGGCGTCGGACTTCGGTAGGAGGGTCGCGAACCAGACGGTCTTTTACAGAGCCTACCACACCGCATGAGACCATAGGACGCCACCTCAGATTCAAAACAAACTGAAGTGGCGTTGCCTAAGATGGATTAATAGGAGGCAGGTCTCATTTGTGTTTCCTTAGTCGCATTTTACGATACCCACAGAAAGAGATGGGGTGGTGTTATTCTCAACCGATCACCACACGGCAAAAAATGATGTATTTATTGTACATGAGCATAAGTTACACAAGGAGGTGCTGCATTGTCAATAGGAAAGAGCTGCTGACGCAATTATTGTCTATTATTTATTCAAATTTTTTAGTAGCTCATTAAATTATTTATTATTTCCTGGCTTTCCGCCCGGGATTTTTCTGCCGTGGGAATTTGGAAAAATTATGTAGTTTAATAGTTTAATTTTGTAATTACATATTATTATTTAATTTTAATTATGTAATTGGTCTAGGTAGTAGTTTTTAAGTTTCTTCGTTACAAACATCCAAAAATACAAATCTTTCCTCTTTATAATCTATAAGAATAAATAAGACTTAATAAATTATAAAGAGAAAAGATTTGATTGTATGTTTGTTTGCATTGAATAGGCTCTGAAACTACTGGATCGATTAGGACAATTCTTTCACCATTAGAATGCTACATTGTGGAACAAAGGCTACATAACTTTCCCGAATTCCCACGGGAACCAAGTCCCGAGCGGAATGCTAGTAATAAATAAATAATAGTTTATCAAAATAGATAATGACGAAATTGTAAACCTTTATGGTACGAACCTTCATAAATACCTGCAATTTTTTACTAAAGTAAGTATGTAACGCGATCGGCAATTGTTTATAAGCAAAACTAAATTCCATTGTGACATTCCTTTTTTGAAAATGTTGCTGCTTTTTATTTTTCTCTTTTTTCTTGTACTTACAGCAAATAATTCTATAATTTCCCAATTTTTATCTAACGTGATTTCTTTTTGTTTCAGATCTATCATCAAAAAAAGGAGTGCTCGCAGTGATAGTGGTTTAAAACTCAAATGTTTAAAGTCAAATTGGTTTTTCTTAGTGAGTGATGAAACAGTGCAGTGAAACAGTGTCACAAATGAAGCGTCACAGACTAAGGTGTACTAGGATACCAAATTCATGCTCCGCCGTGCAGTGACACCGTCATGATGTTAGCTCTTTGGATAATAGCAGGATGTTTTACGCTCGGTAAGTAAGATTATGGCAAACTTGTTTCATTCTTAATATGTTCTAAGAACATATTATCTACCTTCGAAGTGTCAGCACATTATTTTCTTCAAATGACTTCTTTTTCAAGTTGACTACTTCCTTTAATGTCCTATAAGAGCCACCGCGCCGTTTCGCCGTTGAGCAACGCCGGCTTTGATTAGATACATTTCAAATTTTCCGCAAAAAACAGAAATTTTCGCGAAAATTTTTCGATGCTTGAGAGCTTTTAAATATACCTCTACATACTTACTATTGAAATTGTACGAAAAAGTTTCAAGAGACTCAGCAGCATTTGAAACTTTATGTTTCATATATTTTTCGTTTTGGCAATCTATTAACATAATAATAATATTTTTTGTTATTTATAAGCGAAGAAACTTTTAACAGGCAAGAGCATCAAAAGCACGATCACATTAAAACATAAGAATATCCAATTTTTTGCAAATAACTCCAACGACGCTAAGGTTTTTGAAACAAGGTACTGAGAAAGCAAGCGAAAACATAAGTGAGAGACTAAACAAAACACACTTTCTGTTATTTTAAATAACATATTTATGAGTCACTTATGACTGTAAGACTTAATTTTATTTTAAAACATTCACGGAAGAGTTATGAAAGAATTATTAAAACTGATGGTACAGGGTAAATGAGTCTGAAATGATTTCATATTGTAATTAAACTTGGAATAATGTTACGGACCCATTTTCATATCACCCGCATATGCTCTGAAGTTTCCTTTGAAGCAACTGTTCACATTCGGACTGGACAGCTTGACACTTATTGGAATGGAATAAGGTTGTATTTACAAAGCTTGGTGTGTTTTTGACCTGATTTGATATTAGAAATTGCGAGGAAATCATAATGAGATTTTGCGCAGGGAAAAAATAAAATCTGAATAAAATAAAAATGAGTCTGGTATATTTCTTTCTCATTTGTTGAGTCACATTTGCAGAGTAATTCTCACTGTTTTAGTAGTAATATTTCTAGGGTGAATCTCTTGAAGGATTCTAGTTTCCTGGTACTTTAGAAGACGTTTTCGTTCCCGACCTATCCAATCAATGCAGTGGCGCCCTGTTCAGAATATCTCAGTGTGATGGTATACTTTGATATGGAACCATCAAGCAGGTAAACGCGTGAAATGTAATAGTTAACTTTACTGTCGTTAAACGACGTCCGTCAAAGAAAGACTATTAGGACTAATCTGCCCCATTCTTTCGGATTCATTTTCCGATTAGGGCAAACGTTTGTGGGTAAAAAGGTGTTTTGTTCTCGGATCGCGATTGATTTTTATATATCCCAAAGGACCCATGATAGGGAAACCTTAGTGTGGGCGACTAAGTATGTAGCGTTATTCCTACGCGAATGAGGTCGCTCGTTTATACCTACGTCATAATCTAAATAAAGAATATATAAAATAGGTTTGTGAGGAACTAAAGTTAGGCACTAAACTAACACAAACTCAATGCAACATTTTGACAGCTTGTTCATGTTACTTCGTAACAAGGCTTGAAGGTTGAAGTGTTTTAACAAAGGTTGGAGTATTTTGGAAAATTTTAAGATTATTTTTAATTAAGTTACTAGCTACTATACTGATAAATAATTGAGTACAAAATTGTGAATTTTGTTTGTTGTTAAATTTAAATGTTATCGAACATACAAAAGCCTTGTTGAAAACGTTTAAACAGTAAATCGTTTGTGAATTTAAAAAAAAATTAGGAACAAAACTTTCCAGATTATGTTACTTGTAATTTCGGCTTTTATGATTATAATTTTTTTTTAAAATTTTGTCTAGATCAAAGAACAATTTCAGAAGAAACAATATTAACTAAATCCAAGCCGATGAGACGTTATGTAGAGTTCGTTGAACCTGCACCTGTGCTCTGAAAGGAATTAGATTCCTTTGAGCATTAGATGCTCTTAGAATGTACTAGGATATGAGAAGTTTGTAGGGAGTCGCGTATCTAGTCATTCCCGTATATGTACTTGTACGTAGTGCGTATCCCGAGTCCAGTGCATGCGTGAATAGCTGCACACATGAACAGGTTTTCTATGATCCCTATAGCCGTCCTCCTTGCACATGTAACAAGATATATTCACCTAGCATGAGATAGAAAGCAGGTCCATATTAACTATGTTGAAATACAGGTAACTAATGGAAATCGACGTAGGTATCTCGTATCAATATATCAATTTGCAAATTTCGCTAATAGAAACATTGTAGAGTTATGTGTAACTTACGACAGTGTTAATATTCTAGGAAATGTAATTTTGGTATGAGTCTAATTTAACATTGCGATTAGTACCATTAGCACAGAATAAATAATAGTACTAACGTACATTAGTACCATGTCTTTAACAATATAGCAATAAGTTGAAGTTAATTGGTGTTGAAATTGTAAACACAATGTATGTCTAAGTAGGTAAGTGAAATATGCAAAGTTAAACCCCATTTCCGAAATAAAAAACTTTCGTTAAAGTAAAATTTTGGCCGAAGGGAAATTTTTGACAGTTCTTAACATCATAGTATGAATATGATAAATTCCTCCCTAAGTTCTTGCTTACACTCGACTTATGTTAAACTTTGAAGGAAATTGATACACGAAAACTGCTTTTCTCCGAGTTTGAAACGTTGCAAAGCACACATGTCAACACCGCCGCATCGTCCTCTATATGATAACAGATACGGTTAAAACCACAATAGTAGTCTTCATTCCTTTTGAAACCGTAAAACATTGGGATAAAGTCCAAACCAACTCAGAGCTATGTTTTCTAGTGCTCCATATGGAATCTCACGGCTCTCCAGTAAGTTTTCCACCCAACGCGGGCGTGATACGACTGCTTTTCCTCTACGTGATACCTTCTTGCTTTTCTGCCAGCCTAGTACTCGATACAGCACACACGTCCCATAGAACGGGACCCAAGGAGAATGACTTCATTTCCGTGGGACTTACTTCCGCCATACGAACTACTGGTATGTACTTATTCGGCATATGTTCCTGAACACAAAAAGTGCGGTAGTCACTTTCTGAGGGTATGGAGGGGGTAGCTATGACGTAACAAAGATGGCGGCCAGGCCTATTTTATTTACGCTATATTTAGATAACTACTGGGTAGATTTACTTAAATAGGGTCTCAAATGAAAGATAATTTAATATACATTGTTTTATTCTAAAAATGCATTAGTGTAAACCTAGTAACAAAATAAATATTTTCAAAAAACGACATTTTGTAAAATTAAACTTTTTTTACTTTGTGAAAAGAACAGAAACGTTAGGATTACGGTAATTTAGCTTATTATAAAAAAATTGCTACACTTATCAGCATTCCAATGAACCTAAAAACGTTTAAATCGAGCTATAAACAACAGAACTGCAGTCGTCTAAGTGAGCGTGGGTAGCGCCGAACTGACTACGGTACTTAGATTTTGGTACGAATAATCTTGAAAATAACGTGACAAAACGGCAAAATGAAAAAGTATTACGAACAAGCATCATTCAAAATGAAAAAGTATTATGAACAAGCATAATTTTTTTTTTAACAGGCATCATTTTTTTTGTCAAAAAATTTTTCTTAATATTTTTACGAACTATTTTTAAAAATTCTCGTAACAAAAATAACGCTTCGTATCATATCGAAATAAAACTCTTCATACTTGCACGTACTTGCGTTATATTTCAAAACAAAGGACTCAATGGTACTGGTCTGTACTGATGGACATGAGAGTGTAAACGTACGCACTCGAGACAGAGGCAGGTCGCTGACGTGCGAGAGTGTACAGCCGCCGTTATATTTTTTACATCGGCAACACTGAGATTCATTCCGAGGAATCCCTGCACCGTGCTGCGCCGTGAACTTTGGCACTTGTTGCTTCATTCATTTGAAATCATTTGGTCAGGCCTATGACACTGTTAGTACCAATAACTGCGAAATGGCGCTGCTATCGCCTTTCAAAACTAAAAAAATAGTTGATGTTTGATATGGGTTCCTTTAAAAAAAGTTCTTTAGCTTCATGAGGAGCCCTAAATTTTGCTAGTTTAAAAGCATCAATAAAGCTTTTTTTATTTGAATATTTGACCCATTTTAATAAATCATACATGAGTTGAAACAGACTCTTGAGTAGCTGTTGCCTTTATGTTGTTGTTACGTAACAGCTACTAGGTTGGTGCCCTCTAAGTTTAATTTTTTGTCTGTTCTTGGAGGATGATTGCACTTTAAAAAGACATAGATAAAAATTCAAATGCAATCTAAATAAAAATGCAAAGCATCTCCTTTTCAGATAACTAGATTATGTAATATGAAATGCTATGGTTAAAGTTACATTACACGAATCAAATGTTTTTGACCCTGATTGATTTTTTAGATACATAGTTTCATTAAATAATAAATATACGTACCAGCCCTTCCAATCACCAAAGTCATTTCTAGGGTATCATCCTCATTTTGCTCTCGAAAATAATTATAAATAAACAAATAAATAAACGCTACACACTCAAAGGCTCACACTAAGGTTTTCCCTTGTGTCGTGGGTCCCTTAAAACACACATAAAGAAAAATACAAACACCCATGACCCGAGAACAAACAAATAAATCTTTGACATGCTGCTGGGTAGTAATAACTAACATTACTTAAATACTTAAAAGCAGTAGGTACAGTTTTAAAAGTACAGTGTGTAATAAATATGCCTATTGGGTTTCTTCATGGGACAGACTGTCAGCCGACTCACCCTGCACTAGGAATAAATCTGTATTGCAGTGGTAAGACATCTAGTCAATTCACGAGAGGCAAGGTTATGGTACTTATAGTTGAGTTGTTGTACAACTGAATAGGTACTTCGCTAAAGGCTTAACCAATTTCCAGAACTAGTAAATAAAAGTGAATAGATAGATTCTCAAATATAGACCCATATGTGTTGCCACAATTCCGTCAATATCATGTAGCGCAGAACACTTCACTTTATAATAAATGGCAATCAGCCATTTTGTGAAAAAATTGTGGATAAGAACTTTTTTGAGTGACACCCAGGTGATACCTTTAACACTCTCATGTTTTCAAAATGGTTCAATGATAATCAATGGAAAAGTAAACGAAAAAATAAAATTTTTCAATGACTATCAAATCAACGTCTGACCTTTTTGGTGGGAGCTGTCAGGCAACTTGAAAGACTACTATAATTATTGAATTGTTATCTTTTTTGGTGACCCCAGTGTCACTAGTTCATTACACGGTTACACATTACTCTCTCTGCTCTTTGTAGCTGACCCACGTGATGGAAAGTTTTGAATTTGAAAATTAAAATAATAGGTATAGTGTGTCCAATTAAGAATAATACGTAACAGATTTACACAGTGGTTCACCCAGAGCAATTCCGTTTTCAGTGAAGAGACATGTGTAAGAAAAGCGAATTCTCTTGCCTTCTTCATCGAATTGCGTTTTGTCAAAATGTTTTTGACAAACGCATTGTTTCAACAATTGCTCTTCAGAGAGTTCAAGGAGTATAGGATGTGTTGGCGCGAGAAAAGACATATCCACAAACTTCTTAGATAACTGTTTCTCGGGAAACAAAAAAACCTTAGCGTTTCACCTGTTGCACTTCAACCACCAACACAACACTTAAGCGTTTCCATGTTAAAGCAGGTTGCAAAAATAACCTAAGATGAAAAAAATGTCGACGGAGGAGGATTTGTGACAAGAATCTCAACTTCAAACTCAACATAAAATACACAAGCACTCAACTCGAGCTCGCAAGGGTTCATAGAATTACTCTTGAACGATAAAATTGTATATAAAAATCACTGTTCGCCTTGTTGTGCCGACAGCTCAATTCGCCGAAAGGACGTTCTAAATAAAAAATTTTTGCCGATGGCACGATTTGCAGATAAGCCGGTTCACTGAAAGCTCGACTGAGCGAATTAGCTATTTATCGATAGAAAGAATTGCAGAAAGCACTGTTCATATTTTCATTTACTAATACTTACTACGCCATTTGTTGGAACATAAGGTTTAGTTTTTTCAGAATAAAAAGTAGCTTATTTATTAATCTAGAGCAGCACATTCCATCAAAATCAGTCCGTTAGTTTTAGGCATAGAATAAATAAGGTGTAATTCACATTTGTTTGTTTAGATTTATTATAAAGTAGTCATAAAAAAACTTATATTATAATTTGCAAAACAAATGTATTTATTTTAGATATATAATTGTTACCAAATGTTGTTGATAGTTTTGACACTCGAAAATATTTTTTTTCACGTACCTACAAAATAAATAACAAAATTTTATATGGAATCAAAGCTAAATGGTAATAATACGGGTTACACGTGGCAAAAGATGCTTATGACAATCATAAAATAAAATAAATATAAATGAATTTTAGTCATTTCCGCGACGAAAACTGATAATAAGTACTGCATTTATTTAGCAATGCACTTCACTAAACGCCTGTGCGAACCATGAGAGCAATCATACATAATACCGTACTTGTACTTGCTCAGTGACAAGACGCCATCATGGAAGTTTGAGGTTATCTTGACATACAGCATGACGTCACAAGATGGCGATTTAAAGGCGATAGCAGCGCCATTTCGCAGCTATTAGTACTAACAGTGTCATAGGCCTGACCAAATGATTTCAAATGAATGAAGCGACAAGTGCCAAAGTTCACGGCGCAGCACGGTGCAGGGATTCCTCGGAATGAATCTCAGTGTTACCGATGTAAAAAATATAACGGCGGCTGTACACTCTCGCACGTGAGCGACCTGCCTCTACCTCGAGTGCGTACGTTTACACTCTTAAGTCCATCAGTACAGACCAGTACCATTGAGTCCTTTGTTTTGAAATATAACGCAAGTACGTGCAAGTATGAAGAGTTTTATTTCGATATGATACGAAGCGTTATTTTTGTTACGAGAACTTTTGAAAATAGTTCGTACATTTTTACGAACGAATTTTTTCGTTTTTTTTTACGAATTTTTTTAATCATTATTTAATGAAGAAAATTTTTTGTAAAAAAAAATGATGCCTGTTAAAAAAAAAATATGCCTGTTCATAATACTTTTTTATTTTGCTGTGATTCTACTCGTTTTATCACGTTATTTTCAAGATTATTCGTACCCAAATCTAAGTACCGTAGTCAGTTCGGCGCTACCCACGCTCACTTAGACGACTGCAGTTCCGTTGTTTACAGCTCGATATAAACGTTTTTAGATTCATTAGAATGCTGATAAGTGTAGCTATTTTTTATAATAAGCTAAATTACTGTAACCATAATGGTTTCTGTTCTTTTCACACAGTAAAAAAAAGTTTAATTTTACAAAATGTCGTTTTTTGAAAATATTTATTTTGTTACTAGCTTTACACTAATGCATCTATAGAATAAAACAATGTATATTAAATTATCTTTCATTTGAGACCCTATTTAAGTAAATCTGCCCAGTAGTTATCTAAATATAGCGTAAATAAAATAGGACCGGCCGCCATCTTTGATACGTCATAGCTACCCCCTCCATACCCTTATAAAGTGACTACCGCACTTTTTGAGTTCAGGAAAACATGCCAAATAAGTGCATACCAGTACTTCGTATGGCGGAGGTGAGTCCCACGAAAATCGTTATTTGAAGACTTTCTTACGAATGGGTCCCGCTCTACCACGGCTTGCCTCTTATTCTATTATCAAGGTCACATCACATGCGCACCTAAATCATCTCTCTCTTTCGCACATGCAAGTTTCCCATGCACCTGAGAAGGTTACACAGGTTTTCTTGGTTCCATTAAAGTGTTTGTATGTGAACTTTTCTTACGGACACGCTGCCTGATTCTGATAAAACTGTGATAATAGGCGCACTCAGTAGGACATACGGTTTTGCTGCGCAATTGTTACAATGACGCTTTCACACCATTTATATGCGTAAGACTAATAGGAGAATAAAGATTATGAAGGTAATTTACTCTAAAATATAGTCACCTTTACAGACTCATTTGCCCGCGAGTGTCATTAAATTATAACGATTCTAACAAAATGTTCACGTTTCATAAAGAGCGTCGATTATGGTAGTATCAATATTATTTATAGGTCTCTAGAGAAGATAAGGTTACTCTAAAATAACGAAAATTGTAGAAAACAATACCTAATTTATTTCAAAGTCTTACGAAATTTATATTGGATAGTATTTCAATCTTTTTTTACATATTATTGGAGAAAATTGTGCTTAATTTTCCAGTTACAGCAGGATATTTTAAAAACCTACTAGGCATTATTCAAAATATCATATTCTATAAAGATAGAAATGAATTCAACACTTAAATACCGTTAAAAGGGTTTAGTTTTGAATGAAATCTTTCTTATTTGCCCGGAATAATAAGTGATTTGAAATCCGAGCGCGTCAAGTTTATGTGGAATTGAGTTTTAGTAGTTCACGCTTTGAGGGAAGCACTGAGCAATTCCATATCAAAATTAGACTTGCCTAACTCCATTTCTGAATTAACATAGACGTAAGACCTCCATAGAGTCTATACAGTATACATGGTAGGTACCTCTATCTACGAGTATAACTCGACAGCTGGATAATTTGATAACTGGTTTATATTGGTGTGTTATTTTTACCTTTTTCGCTCTATTCTTGTTCAATCTAAACATTTGTGTTTGAGAAAGATATTTGTTCTCTAAGTCCGAACATAGTGTGTTCGTCCTTATATTCATTAGGTGGGTGTCTGTATAAAGTATGGGTAATCAATAGAGAATTAATTTGGTAAAGAAGCTACACTTTTTTATTATTAAGCTTAACTGCTAACGTTTCCTTTGTATTCAGCCCAATAGAAACGTTGAATACAATAGAAACGTGAGCGATTTAGCTTTGTTAAACACGTTCAAACTTACCGCGATCGAGGGGCAGCTTCTTTATTTGCTCTACGTTCTTATAGATAAGTTAACATGGATTTACTTTGTCAGTGGGTACCGAACCGATATGCATTTACTAGTATAAGTAATCAAACATTTAAACAAGTAGTTTGCACAGGATCAAAGTAAGCAATAAAATAAGTAACGATATATTTAAAATAATCGGAACTTTGACCCATGTTGATCATATTTTTATTTTAAATTTTTATTTTTTGCGAAACAATTTATTATTATTATTTAGAAAATGAGAAAATTAACTACGTAAGTATATGGCAACACGAATGTTCGGATAACGTTAATAATCCTCGCATCTCATCAATATCCCGGTTACTAGTCCAGCAAATTCACTCCCTAGTCCCGGTATAATTTCAACTTTATCTACAACTAGCATTCCGCCCGGGACTTCGTTCCCGTGGGAATTCGAGAAAATTATGTACCCTGTGTTCATCACGGATAATTTAGGATTTCAATGGTGAAAGAATTTTTCAAATCGGTCCAGTAGTTTCGGAGCCTATTCTATGCAAACAAACAATCAAATCGTTCCTCTTTATAATATTAGTATAGACTAGCATTCCGCTCGGGACTTCGTTTCCGTGGGAATTTGGAAAAATTATGTGGCCTATGTCCATCGGGGATAATGTAGCTTTCTAATGATGAAATATTTTTTCAAATCGGTCCTGTAGTTTCGGAGCCTATTCAATGCAAACAAGCAAACAAACAAGCAAATCTTTCCTCTTTATTATAATACTAGCATTTCCCCGCGGCTTCGCTCGCGCAAAGAACTCTTTTAGTCACCCGTTTCATTCTTGACCCTTTAGGGGATGATTTTTGAAAAATAGCGAAACACGTGTCCGTTTATTTGCTTCGAGGTATACCTTGCCGAAGTTTTATGTCAAAATGTGCAAAAAAATTGTTTTCTCCATACAAACTTTGAACCCCCATTTCACCCCCTTAGGGGTAGAATTTAGAAAAATCCTTTCTTAGTGCTGTAAAGTTCATTGCCATTTTGGGGGGTTATTAGTATATGTAGATAGTACTTGCACTTAGCGTTAGCGGGGGCTGTCCTTGGCTGTATCTCCTCAATAGTGCAGGCTGAGATAGTAACCGCTAGATGTATTCAAGGCAGCACATCAGGCTATACATGTTGACCTTGACGTCGCCCTTATCTCGCTCGTAATAGCGCCGGCTTTCGTAGTGCAAATGGGTAACCTGACCTACTGCTGTCTGTATATATCCCAAATCCCAATACATCGTCATCATCATCATCAGGAGTGATCTGCGCGTGAATATATATATTTAAGTGGATAGGCAGTTGCTTCAAAGGGGCATTTGCGCGTTTGATCTGTTTTTCTACGCACGCCTTCCAAAAGGACTGGACTTCTTGCCGTGATTTCCCAGAGGAGAGATGAAAATAATTATAATTTTAGCTAAAATTTAACTCAAATAACATTCTAAATTTATAAACTGCTTTTCGTAGTTCAAAAGACTTTATGTTAATGGGTTAGAGTCAGTTTTGGCTTGATATTCGTGGTGAAAGTACAAATGTTGAACCTCACACTTTCACTATAAGATAACCTTGGATTATCGACCGTATACGTAACGTTACCATATTACTTACTTTTGTATTCCGTTCACATTATTTCATAACGCTAAAATTTCTTTTCCATAGCGGTAGTAGACAGCACTTTGTTGTTTGCGTTAACTAATTTGGGTTGTGAAATCTACTTATTTTCAAATACATTTTTCTAATTAAGTTATTTACTTCATCAAATAATGTAAATGAAAAAAAAAAGACTAATCAATATTAATTGTATCTTTTAATACCTACTAATTAATTTGTTTGAAAAATACAATTTAATTTGTTTTTATAATAATCACCATAAGTTTCAACCAGACCGTGCTTAGTAAAATATGCGAGGCAAGGTCACGTATAACATGTGATACAATGGGGATTGACGGGTACAAGGATTTAGGTCCGTATTACAGAACGCGACTCAGACTCTGATCTATACTTAAGTAGCGGTGGTCTTTGTCATTTTGATAGTGAGAGAAAGGACCATCAATACTTAAGTATAGTATAGATCAAGACTTGAGTCTCCTTCTGTAATACGGGCCTTGGTCGCCTTTACAAAGAATTGGAGGGAATTTTCAAAATGTTGAATTCATGTTGAATTCCTCGAATCCGTACTGAGCGCTTCTCTTCATCTTTTATACTACGCACCGCTAAGGAATTAAATTCTCTGCCTGCGTGTGTATTTCCGGGCTCATTTAACCCGAGTCTCTTTAAAGTTCGAGTGAATAGACATCTTCTGGGTGAACTTGCTAAATCCTCGACCAAATCTTTGCCCCTGGGATAGATAGTCAAGAGTCAAGAGCAAACCCATTCGTTATATTTTTTAATTAAAATACGTTTTATCATCCATCCTCACCTCATACCGAATACTTAAATGAAGATGTTCATCACACAGACATCCCTTGGGTTCTCTTTTCTATGGCGAAAATGGTACTTGCTACCAACGAGTGAAATATGGTCGCGGTTAGAATTTTAATAATTAAAAATCGATTCACTATATTCTTAAACGAATGATTTTTTTCCATGTGGCACTACTCTATTTGTAACGTTTTACTAAGGGTAAAACGGAATCCTATTACTAAGACTCCGCTGTTCGTCCGTCCGTCTGTCACCAGGCTGTATCTCATGAACCATGACAGTTAGACAATTGAAATTTTCACATATTTCTGTTGCCGATATCAACAAATACTAAAAAACATAATAAAATAAATATTTAAGGAGGCTCCTATACAACAAACGTGATTTTTTTGCTTGTTTTTATACATAATGGTACGGAACCCTTTGTGCGCGAGTCCGACTCGCACTTTGCCGGTTTTTATTATTTAAATGAGATATTATTCAGTTATGCCTAATAGTAACATAATATATTTTTTTAAACCACAATTGTATAATAATGCCTTGTTTTGTTTCGCTTTATTAGTTATTAAATCGAAATCTTGAATCTAAAAATTATTTATTCATGTTAAAATTGTTTTTATTGCTTTGCGATTTACTTACAAAGATCTTTTCATTGTCATCTTTATAAATGTTGGTGTATTTTCAATTTACCACTAAATTGCCTAATCTTTTAACGGGTTTATTTTGTAAATTCTTTGAAGATTTATACCCAAAATACAGAGTTATTTCTCCTAAGAATTTAAAATATTTGCAATATTATCTTGAATTTCGATGTTTTTTACATATAATGTTATTTGTTTACTGAAAAAGAAAGGTCAATACCTTAAAACCTTAAAAGTATCATTAAATCTTCAAAAGTAAATAAAAAATGAAAACAAGATACATTCAGTTCAGTAGCAATAGTAGAGGTAGTAACGCAACTAGGTATGCAGAAATAAGACAATAGTTAAAAAAACCCCTCGCAAAGTTTGTGTAACTCGCCATAATTAGTTATAGATTAATTAAGATATATTTACTGAATGTGCTTTTAAGAATTTGGCCAGATAAAAAGAAAACAGGCGTCGGGAAAGTTTGGGGTCACTTCTTGAAGCAGTTAATGCCATTTGTGGGCACGTGTGTAATAAAAGCCAATGTTCTGAGACGTGACCATTTGGTAACGCGCGACCACGTCCCATAGGCTGTATGGTAGCTTTCAAGATATGTGAAATCCTTGTTTGATGGAACTTTTTACTTTTCTTATTGGATTCCTTTGTTATTGTGCCAACGTCCTTTTCAACCCGCACGTTGAAAATATTGAGTCAAAATAAAATCTAAACAAAAAAAGAAATACGGTAAAGAAATTTTTCATTACTCATACTCGGAAAGTAGGTCTGAAGTTACCTACAGAGCGGCTTGAAAGTAATACTTTTCAAGCCTAGGGAGAATTGCTTCCAACTGACAGCTGTCAAATTAAGTATTAAAAAACATGTTCCAACTTCCTATACCAGCCAAATTGAAATAACAAAAGTTAAGTATTCGTTATAGAATACTTTTTAATGACTTTGTAATAATTTACTTTTAGCTATTTCTTTAAAATAACATAGATTTTGGCAAAATATTTACCATTTTTTTCAATGATGAAAATGAAAAAAAATGGCTGAGTAGCTGGCCAGCCACAGAAAAAAAAAACATAAAAGGCGGGAAAGTGGCATTCCGATCTTCATTTTTTTTTTCGAGTTGTAGAATTTTGTAACTTTCGCATAGCAGCAATGAGTTCAGCTTATTCATGTTTTAATTTTTACTTTCTTTGTATTCGTAATGAAAAGCACAGTGTTTACCTCGGGTGAAAGACTTACCTATTTATTCATGTTTTAATTTTTACTTTCTTTGTATTCGTAATGAAAAGCTCAGTGTTTACGTCGGGTGAAAGACTTACCTATTTAGTCCCTCGAACTATTAGCTCTCTCGCTACGCTCGGTCGTCAAACCCCGTCTCGGGGCTTAAATAAGTTGCTTTCACCCCTAAAGTAACAATGTACTATTTTGCGCCGAATTCTCAAATTTTTTTATAAGGTGAAAAGCCAAATATTGTAAGAAGTTGAAGAAGAAAATCTAGGTAGTATTTAGAAATTGGAAATCTGCCAAATGTCGGAGTGGAATAACCATCGAAATCATTTATTGATCTTAGTCTACAAAACTCTAGATCCCGGAGCGAGAATTGTAGTCTGTGACGTTGCAGTCTGAGGCTGAGGCTCGAAACTTGTTCTGTATTTTAAAAATAGATATTTGTTCGCCTGCCAGAGTTGCGGCTTTAATTTAATCCCTTGGGTGAGTTATTATTAATGCATACAAGTCTTCATCATGTAACCCGGAAAATATTGAACTGACGTAAAAGAACAAAAGAAGATTTTGATAACATTACAATATCTTTTGATGCACACAAAAATAACCACAACGATGTTAAATACCCTCAACAATAATTTATTACATTGGTTAAACAATATAAGGATGTCGTATCGTTAAATTAGACCAAAACCCATTGGTACGCACGGGCGGCGTCGTTCATATGGATTCGTTCTAACAGAAAAAATAATTTCTATTGAGAATAGGTAAAATAAAATAAAAATCCTTAACTAAAGTACAAAATAAATGTGCTCAAAGGTGACCTTATTGTTGAGCGCAATCTGTTCCGGGATATTTGGCGTGATCAATATGCTTTATTTTAGACTGAAGAATAGGTAATCTTTTTTTATCTGGCTTATCAAAGTTTGTCTTGGAAACCCTAACCTAACATGTATTTTCTTCTTGGCAGAAGAAAATCTTAATAATAAAGTGAGCGGTGTAAATTAAGTAAAACGACTCAAAGCAAAACTCCAGCCATGTAGTTTGAAAGTAAGATTAAAGGCTTCTGCAGTCACTGTCCTGACGGACTCTGTGGAAATTTCGTTGAAAAATGCAAGAACAAGTTCCTATTATTTAATTTTTCTACAGTCTCATCTCAAAGTCACTGACTGAAGCTTTATTAGTACCAAGAACACTGAATGATAAGTTAAGAGTATATTATTGTGAATTTTTAGGTTCAGTGTCGACGGTATAAGATTTTTTTCAGTCAGTAAACAAGCTGATGAATCTCTTCATAATAAAAATCTCTATTTTATAAATATGATTAGAAAAGATAAGATTCATTGCTTCTTAAAAATATGTAATATTATAAATTGTTCTCAAACCATTAAAAAAATACAGAAATACAGAACTATGATAGACAAAAAACTGAATTTCAGCTGTGCCTAGCTATATGATTTTTGCGCGTACCTGCTGCAGTTAAAACAAATAGAACCTTCTCCTTTTTTGAAGTCGGTTAAAAATGTTATGAAATATCTAACCGATATCAGAAATTAGAAATACGCAGGTATTGCATGTAAAACTGTGCATAGTTTGCTTGAGGTGTATAAGAATTGATGACCTTAAATCACCTTTTGATGAACCTCGTGTTGTATGTAGCCTAAATAAAACACTCAATAAAGAGACTGTGGAAGTATTTATCCTACTAATTGTAATAAGGTGTTTACATACGTTAAAAAACCCGAAAATTTGTGAGGTTAGATATTCTTCCAATGATGAGTGGATGTCTTTGTTACCCCTTCACGCAAAAATAACTGGCGGGACTTTGATGAATCTTTGCAATTTTGACATCAATAAAACATATTTTATACATAATTTTCCCTAATTCCTACAGTAACTAAATCCCAAGCCAACTTTTTACTGTGTCTACTAAGTATTTCTATCGTTCTGTACTTTAATATTCTGTGATTCGAAATTACTTTTCTTCGCCACTTCTTTTCCTACTCTCGAAGGCCACTTAACTTTATTACGTCTGAAACTTCCTCTGTTTTAATTGAAGATTTTTCTTACCTGCAGTATCATTACACGATTACACCATTTTGTCTGATTACAGGGCTTTAGGTAAATAACTTTCAACCTCTCGGGTGGTAAATCAGTCCATGAAACTGAACAACTTTCCCAAGCAACAAAGATCGAAGTATGAAGAAAAACTTTTGACTTCCCATACAAAATGCGCTATCAGCTGACGCAACGTACCTAGATGGAGAAATGTCCTTTGTAGCAACTCATCATGACTGCTGCCGTGCCTCAGAAAGCACTTTATACCCTCGGTCCCCATCAGTTGTTGTTGACTAACTATAGTTACCTATTTGACTGTTTAAAAACTGACATCAGACTTAATTAAGACTGCCTCTTACTAGATTATAATTATCATATATATGCACGAAAAGAAAAGCAGGATTACTGTTTTTAGCATATCATCATTACGTGATGGAACTCCATCATGTTTCTGTATGGATATGTTGGGTGACTGTAAATTAGAAAGCGGAAATTAATGATAAATTAATAAAAGCATCTCATTCAGGCAAAAATGCGCACAAAAACTTACATCAGTTGATGAAATATTCATTTGAAAGTTGAAAGCTTGGGCTTATTTCCATTTTTCCTCATTTGGTTTACATTAGCTCACAATTCCACAATAAGTTGAACCAAAACGCCAACAAAAGACCTTTCCTCGGGTTATAACTACGTTTATAACAAAAAAAATGTAAACGTTGGTTTTGCTTTATTCCATTAAAGAGGGTCACTTAAAGGCCTTTGAATTTTTTCTCTTTTATTTTCCGTATTTTAAAATTCAATAACAATTCTTTGATTTAAGTGTTTATGGAATATTATCTTCTGAAGAGAATTTTCTGAAGAGAATTTTCATTTAAAAAAAATTCGTTACTTCTCGGGGTGTAGGTATCGTAAAAAAATACTTGGTTGCTCAATGTGGTCCCATGGAAAGATTCGACGAAGTGCTAAATGGATTTCAAAGCCAAATTCAAATATGGCTTTATTTCATAAAACTTTCAGAATAATACTTAAAATAAGTAAAGGTAGTGAATTTCATTAGTTCTTTTAACTCTACGCTAATACGCAAAGGCCTAGTCTTCCCCAAACAAGAATAGGCAAGAAACTCCGAGGGTTGCTTTTTTCATGAATATAGCTGCCCATTTGTCACTTAAACTTTATCGAAAATGTTGCCACCGAGTATTGTTGAATACTTTTTAGTTTATGTGATCGATCAATTATCATAAAAAGAACAGTCAACTGCTTTTTGATAAGATAAAAAAAAGATAAATCACAAGATAGATTTTAGATAAATAGGGTTCTACTTGATATCATTTTGGTTCAGTATTTGAAACTTGCAAAAAATTTACTTTTATCTCGATAATTTCTCTCCGAATTTAAAAAAAATAAAATTGATAGTATTATTTTATTGTTTTTAAATTGTTCATTTACAGAGTTACCGTTCTTGCATATTTTGCGGTAACATTCTTTGATCATTCTTTATTATAATCAAAGGCATAGAAAATATATTTTTTTGTTTTCTTATTTCTATAGTCTGCGGTTCTGATAACTGGATCACTAATGTCAATCTTTAGTTTTTTTTTACATATGAACCCATATAGCTACGTTCCCTCCGAGGGACACGGGCCTCCCTTCGAAGCACGAAGGGGACTTAGGCTATAATCAAAACTTTTAGTTACCTACTTAAACAAAACGGATTCTTAGCTGTGAACAGCCTGTCAGTCTGAAACTAAGATATGTTGTACAAAACCTACAACCTACATCTACGGGGATAAAGAAAATCTTTTACAATATTCTCTATTTGCAACGAAAAACAAATTAATTATCAAATAACAAATGACTTAAAAATCAAAATGAAAAAAATATGTTATTAAAGTTCCTTTATTGCTTGTCGCCGACGTCGTCGAATCTTTGTAGAAATCATACTTACCTAAATCAGGTTAAGCTATATAAGATGACTTTAAATTAGCTATCGAAAACTACGGAATGAAACAGTCTACGAAACTGAACAAAGATCGAATATCCCTAAAGAACAAAGCTCGAAATACATATACAGGGCTTTAAGTATCTCTCTTTCAACCTCTCGGTTGGTTAATCAGTCGATGAAACTGAATAACTTTCCCAAGGAACATAGGTCAAAATACGAAAAAAAAATTTTGAGTTCCCATACAAACTTCATCAGCATAGAGATTTACCTAAAGCCCTGTATGGAACAATAAAATTTGCGCGATCAGCTGATTTGCTTTTGTATAGGGAGTCAAAACTTTTTTTGGAAATGTCAAATAGGTTCCATGGGAAAAATTGTTCAGTCTTCTTCTTCTTATCGTGTAGATATAGTCAAGTGTGTGGCGAACTTGGCTAACCTTGGTGTCACAAGATTTCGACATATATTGTTCTAGGAGGCTGATCAGAAAAACTACCAGGCTGAATGCAGGCAACCATATATATTAATGAACGGCACGTCTAGGGCAATCGATCTGCATCAGTTTCATCTTGCCACCTGATCTATACACGAAGTAAAAAAAAAAATACTTCTTCCAGGATATGCGATGGCAAACTACTAAAATCCAGCTTCTAAGTAGTATCTATCACTACATTATATTTCTGAGCTGCCACCTCATGAGGTAGGGTTTCGTGCAACGGGAGCTCGGTCTATTTGGTCACCCATCAGGTTCCCAGCCTCTGTGTACGTTCAGTAACAAGGGAAAATCAACCCCAAAAGTTTCGCTAACTCACCTGAAATCACCCCGTATTCATATTTACTTTTAATTCACAACACCTATCGATTGTAAAGTTGCCGCTGCCATGATGAACAAACGTCGAGACAAAAGAACTGTTTTTAGAAAAATGAGACGTGTAAAAATTCCCCCCTCTGCAAATATGGGGTTGTTTGGCATTGTCTTTACGCGCTGTGTGGAAATTTATCGTGTAGACCAGACGAAATCAATTGTGTCTGGTTCTCCTTCCCTCGCTAAATCCCATATAGAATTTCCTATTTTATTAAATTGATGAGACGTTTGGAATATCCGCTGAAAGTACAGACAAAGTAGATAGTAAATCGCTTAGAACAGATAAGATGCAACAGTGGTAGGAGTTCTATATAACTCTAAAATTAAAAAAAAATATATAACCCTTTTTTTTTGCTTATACTCTTAAACGGCTAAACCATTTTTGATCACATATAGCTACGAACTATTTCGATTATGTTAGCTTTTAAACAAAAAAAAAAATATTGAAGGTTATTTTGTTTAGGAACTACGATGGTATCTGTGTGTCTTACAGGCACATAGATACACACGTAAAATTTATAACAGCACTCTTTTTTGTCGGGGGTATAAATTTATTACAATAAAACTACAAAGCGCGAGATCTTGCTTTCCCCTCTCCAAAAAAAATTAGATGATTATTAATCTTGGGCGCAGAATTTTTCATGAGACTTGCCAGCATTTGTTTTATTTACTGAACTCGCTCAGACAAAGAACATCGCGAAAAACCCTTGTTAATTCAGGAACTTTAGCATTTGACTTCGGAAAAATTCCAACCAAGCTGAATATTTGTGTGCAAAATTTGCTGAAAATACCTTTAAACTTCCTGAATAACCTCTGAAAAGTCCCTGTTTACAATACACATCATTGAAACTATACTTAAAACATCGCAAAATCCCACATGATCAAGGAACTTTAGAAAAACAATTGGCAAAACTACGGAAAAATTCCAACCAAGCTGAAAATTTGTGCACACGTACCTTTAAGCTTCCCAAACAACCTCTAGAAAGTCCCAAGAGCTCAGGGATGGGCATAACTTTTGATAGCTAAAAAACGGTGAAAAAAGTTACCTTTTTTCGGTTTTTAACAGTAATAATTTTTACGTAATCGAGCATTGAAACTCCGGTAAACGTTTACATGGATGTTTGAGTGCATTTTCATGATCACCCAAAAAAAAACAACAAAACAGCAGAAAACAGCCTTGCACTTGCGAGGTATTATTTTACTCTTGGCATTTTGTTATCAGTATATTCTAGGCCAGACTCGTGTAACAAAAGCAAATCCTGTGAGAAGCTTAGCTTTAACTTAATCATTTGTTTACCTCACAAAGCCTCACACTAAAATAGCTAAAGCTCAGACGGTAAAGTCGAGTGTATCCAAAGAATCAATTCATAAACGAGTTACAAATACATATAAAAAGTCATAAATATGTCAGCTTTTCGTAAATAACATGTAAATGCAAATACACTTAATATTAGGTAGATATACATAATATCATTGATAACTGCATTGTAAATATTTTTTATAGAATTTTGGCAAAGACATATTAATGATTCCAAAAACATTATATGTTTCTTGATTCCTTTAATACATACTACATGTATGTAGTATTGGGATAATTGAGGAGATACATATTTTTAGAATTGACTGTACTATACAAATAAATTTACAAAAGAGTGTGTGTTTGAAGACTAAAAAAATATATTATGAAGGTTAATATTATAAACCTGTGCGGACCCACAACAGACTATAACAGAATATAGTATATATCTAGCTAGGTTCCGTCTTCAACTATGTTCGCGTAGAAAAGTATGATATGTCACTCTCCAGCCCACCAAATATCCCTTAAAAAGCTGGTTTAAGCCTTCGCGCGCCAAATGTACACCTGCAGCTCTAGCACGATAACGACAAACTCGCGCTCGGCTCACACTGAAATTTCACTTTGATTGCGCGAGGGTCCCGCGCAAAGGCTTGCTCGCCCTATGGCGTTGTCAATGTTGACATTTTGACATGGGACCGCGGTGTTGTCGCGGCCCTGTCACTATCGTACTCGGCCTGCTGGTGTACGAGCTTACTATCGCAAGCGGCGTAAACAATCGCGCGGCAACAAGCGGCGTAATTTTGGCGGAGGAAAGATAGACAAATAAACATATTTTCACATTTAAAATTAAAATAATCATAGATGAGGACAATAAAGACGGTTGTAGTAAAATACTCATTAGGTAATAAAAATCAATATCATGTAATAATTTCATTTAAATTCTATTCCAGCGTTGTCGCAGTTCCCGCTAAACCCGCCGCCAATCGGTCGGGTAGATCGCAACTGGTACGCCAGTCCATCAGACAAGAAGGGCACCATGATTGCCAGGGTGCAGGTGGACCGCCGAGCTGGACCCGTCACCTTCGAGCTGGAGACCAATGGCCCTCCTGTGCCGTTTTCCATCGACAAGTACTCAGGAGTTGTCATTGTCAACGATACTATTGCTGATAAGGTAAGAATATTATTTAACCATCTTTTTTTTCGCAGACTTTAAGATTTTCGATAATCCTTGAAACATAACTAGCGAAATTTTAGGAGGTAGCTCTCCCCATTTAACAACCTTTTCCAAAAAAAAAACAATTTAAAATTGTTATTTTTTTTAGCATTGTTGTACTTAGGCAATCAGCAGTGCGCTCAAAATGTATGAAAACGAACATTTCACGAACGAACAATTCAGTAGTCAAATCCTTTATTTCGACTTTAAAGCCACCTAATAAATAAAGAATGACGGATACGAAAATCCAGACCCGATCCCAAATATCTGATTTTTACACAAATGTTTATCCCAACTAGGAATCAAACTAAGGAACCGTCAATTATGATAAATAGCCCAGGAAAAATCAATTGGACTAGGAGGAAAAACAGTGTTTCGCAATGTGTGGCAGACTGGTCGATGATCGCAGTTTTTGTAAAATAATACCTAAACAGCGCGGCCCAGCCCATCTTCCAATATTCAACTAGTAGACTTATAATGAGATCCATGGAAAGAAATGGGTTGACTTCCTTAGTAACCGAAACAACTTGGTTATATTATACGAAAAATTAGTGTCCTTGTGAAACGGAACGAAATTATATACCTTTACTGTGACTATCGTAAAGAGACACCTTATTACTAACTGTAACCGTTAAAGTTACGTCATTTGATGCTGTAACTTTTACTTTACTTGTCCATGAAAGTAAAATATTTTGCCTTTACTTTTCATTTAACGGGTTTTTAGATTAAACTGAATCGTCTGGCCTTATCTTTATTTGTACACCTAATTTAATTATTTTGATTTCTGTTTATGTATCTTTTCAGAAAGATTGCTCGTATTCTCTCTGGGTGAAAACCATTGGAGCAGATGGATCAATACCACAAAAGACTGAGGTGGTTGCCACAATCACTGATGATCCGAAATCACATCATCCCCCGTCATTCTTCCCCTCTAAGTTTCCCTTACCACCGAATTTCCCAACAACCCCGAGAAGCACAACCAAAGCTACAGAAAGAGTTATAGAAGATGTCACAGTACCTGAAACAACTATAGCTACAACTTTAAGCCCACCAAAAACACCTGATGATGTTCCCAATAAGAATAATGCAGTACCAACTGAAATGGCAACAGGAGGTAACAAATCTGAGAACACAGAAGAGCCAAAGCAAACTAGTGACGTACCTCAGACTGTAATATCGTTAATAGCAATTAGTGCTCTCGTAGTGATAGTAGCTGCAGTGATCCTTTTTGTCTGGAAGAAAAATTCAGCAACGAAAACGAAAAGCAAGAAAGATGATATGGTGAGTGAAATGAATTTACTAAAATAGGTGAAACGATTATTAAAGCATTTTCGATTGAAAACCAAAAGATTGCAAAGCGACGTCCATTTTTATCAACAGATAAAATGCATGTAACTCATTAACATTATCTTAATTAACCATGACATCATCACAATAAGTAATTCCACATTAATTAATATCATTTCTATGTATCAGAATTTTAATGATATGTTCTAACTTTCGAATGCGATTTTAACCATTCATCAATCAATTTAAATCTTATTTAAAACCCGATTGTCTACAGAGCAAAGACTCAACTGGCATCGTCCTACAAGACGCATCTGCCAACATGTGGGATCGCCAACGAGCGTACTCCAACCGTTATGAGTCATGGGATAATAATCATTTACAGGTCAGTTGATGGCCTTCACTCTTCTTATCTGGTCGTTGGCAACATTTTAAAGCGGACCAATGCTTAAAATTCATAAAAGTCCGTATTAAAATTTAACATAGCCTCGTATGGATACCCTGCGTTAGGCAATGTCAAGCAAACTAAAAAATTCCTCTTAGATGCCTTTATAATAAAGATCATAGCTATTTCAATATTAATTGCGATATTTTTATATTTTCTTGAGGCCATACAAACTACACGACGCGTCGTTATATTATACAAAGGGGCACGGACCTCCTCTGACACATAGAACAGAGGGTACTAATAAAATGTAGGACTTGGAGTTAAGGTCTAATAGACGACACTACACAACATGGACAAATGTTATGGATACTGTCGCTCATTGTTGCTTGGTGTAATATATAGTGTCACTTAGTGTGGCTTAGTTACACTGTTTTATATGTATTTAAAAAATCTTTTGGTATCATGTGTGTATTAAAACAAGTCTAGAAAGTGAAGTTAATGTTTCGCCTTTGTAGTAACATTGTGTTTTGTAATCACAAATTTTATAATTATTTACAGCTATCCGACGAGACGTCTATAACAAAAGAAGACCAGCGTGATGAGTGGGAATTTCCTCGACACCGTCTGCGTATCTTCAACATCGTTGGGGAAGGCGCCTTCGGCCAGGTGTGGCGAGCACAAGCCATCGATATTGATGGTCAGTACGCCCTTAAAGATTGTGTAACTTTACAAGAACAAGTTACGTAAGGGAACATCTATGGTACACACGGCAGCACATCAGGCTATACATATTGACCTTGATGTCACCCTTATCTCGCTCGCAATAGCGGCGGCTTTCGTAGATGGATAATACATAAAAATTATAACCAGATAATTTGTAATTTCTTTCAAAATATCAGAAACTAATTAAATTTACTCTCAATATTGACGTTTGTGGAATTTTCGGGTTGAATAATTACCTTATTCTGTAAAACAAAGCCTAAAACATACCAAACCTAACTAACGGTATCATTGGTAAGAGTTTTTGGTATCGTCTATTCCTCCCCCAGATGTGAAATGTTGACAACATTTCGGCCTTATACCTAGTCAAACTATAAGTCAAACTATGACCCTCTTCATCCTTCCAAATATTTCTGTCATAAATTCACAATATTCACATCAATCCACCCTGCTCTGTTTTGATTTGAAAAAGGAAGAGTAAGAACACTTTCGTGTTCATAACCCTACTCTTTGCAAAAGGATATTTTTATTTTTTCTTTCTTTCATCATTCATTCCTACACTCGCGTCTATTATCCCTAACTGAGTATGCCTTACCCAAGTAACATTCTCTGAAGGCGAAAGTTCTGACGGAGGCCTTTTAATCCTATAAAGGACGTAAATTGGTTACTGTCTTGCTTGAAATTCATATTTAGGCAAAATGAATTAGAAACAAGTATAAGAACCAGTGAGTTTGTAAAAAATCATATATTTTGAATAAAATAACATAACAACGTCGTATTTGCTTTTATTTCAAAATCAAACGTTTTGAGACCGTTTTGAGGTTTAGTAAAAGTTCTATTTTAGGAATATTTTAGCAATTAAAATACGAAAACAAGATGACTTTGTCTTGCACGTTACCTTTTTGTAACCACTTGGTCTTTTAATTAATAATAAACCAGTAAGCATTATACGCAACCTATCCTAGAACAATTAGTTTATTTTAAAGCCTTCTTCTTCTTCTTATCATGTAGGTATAGTCAAGTGTGTGGCGAACTTGGCTAACCCTGATGTCAGAGTTTTCAAACCGCACAATGGCCTCTGACTTGGTTTTAACGACTGTAGTCAATCGACAACAGCCGGGACCGACAGCTTAACGTGCCCTCCGAAGCACGGAAACGCTCGTGATAAATTGCTACTGCCTCTAAAGAGAACTAATTATGAGCCTTTTGGAAAAAAGTATTTTCTTTTGGACTATTGTACAGATAATTACTTACTAAATATAATGTTTATTGTAAATTCTTATTTATGCAATTTTTGTAGCTTGTAAGAATTATAACTCAGGCCGCCATATTGTATTACGAAATCACGTTTATCTTATTATTTAAATAATTTATTTTATTGAAAATACGAAAGCAATTTTTATTGTAGGTATAGGTAATTCAATACTTACTAATTTCAAGCTTATTTTAATACTTTTGGAGCAAATATTATAATAAAAAATATTTTTTGTATAATTTTAGATTAAACAAATTATTATATTTTCCTAAATATCGAGGGCGCCCGTGTTTTTTTAACTAAATCACACCCAACTTTTACGAAGAACTGGTATGCGCATATTAATCAAGTCCGTAACTACTAGCGTATTTAGATAGGTTATGTATTATTTCTGGCACTAATTTAGTTTAGTTTCTTAAACGTCGCCATTGTTAAATTTTAGTTTGTAAGGATACCTCAAATTTATAAAACAGTTTTATGTAAAAGCTTAATTATGCCCAAAGTAAAACTAAATTGTTTAGATTTTACACGTTTTGGGGCTGTATGAGCCTAATTGTAGTTTTTTGGAGTACTAAAAATTTGCGTACATGCTACATTAATGCCCTCTTTAAAACTAAAATATAACAGCTTAAAACTAAGATTCAAGTCCTACTTTGGTTAAACTTAAAACTTTAAGGGTTTGAAAAAGTCAAAAAGTCAAAAGTGTTTATTTCATTGAACATATAAAATGATACTTGAACACGTCAATATTATGAGTTACATTAGCACTTTTGACTTTGCGCCTATTCGCAAAGGTGCAGTCTTCCTCAGGAGAAGAATAGGCAAGAAACTCCGAGAGTCGCTCTTTTTAAGTCAATCATATAAATTTTCTTACTTTTAATTTTAATTGACTTAATATCTTAATAACTCTGGAGCTGAGCAATTCATTTCCATGGTTGCTTGTCTAACAGATAATTCGAAATTCTATAATAGCCCTTTTTACAAAGTTTTTGTTTAATTATCGTCTTAAAATTTTCTAAAGGTAGGTTTTGAATACACATGGGAATCTTATTGTAGAAGCGTACACATTGACCCATAAAATAGTTTGTTACTTTGTAGAGACGGCTGTCTAGTATATCCAAGTTATGTTTGCTTCTAGTGTTTACATTGTGCCTATCACAATTTTTCATGAACAATTGTTCATTTTTCTTTACATATAAAAGATTATTATATATATACTGGGACGCAAATGTCAAAATATCTATTTCCTTAAATCTATTTCTAAGAGACATTCTAGGTCTCATTTGATAATCGCGCGAAAAGGTTATTTAATAGTATCTACGAATTGCTTAAAGGTTTTTTTTGTACTTGTAAGTTCTGGCATATGTACTTATTGGTTCTAAATTAGTCAGAGCTTATTAGTTCTGAAGAGGTCAGCAGGGCTGGACCTTTTTGAGTTCAGGAGGTTCTGTAGTCCAAAATATTACGTTGTTTGTGTTAAATGGCACTAACCAGCATATTTTTAAATTAGGTTTTAGGACTTGTTTATGGCCTTTTGAGAACCTAAATTGTTACTTGGGTAGAACTCGTTTACAACCTCAAAAATGTTAAAAACAATATTTTAAGGTTTTTTAAATGAAACATAAAGGGGTAATATGTAATTTGTCAGCCTTTCGCTCGTACTCGTACATAACATATCGTAACACAGCGAAACCCTCACTCCCCGCTTTTTGTCTCCTAAAGTGTGCCAGAAAAAGATATAGTAGCTACTACTTTCGATGCATTTTCATCACTTCTAGTCTATCGTGGAAGCTCCGTGATAGCAATTTTACCTAAGTTTATTAATTTCTTTAATAATAGGCAAACCAACAGCATAACATAATATGAATTTTACAATTAAAAAAATGGAACAGGTAACATTTACTATATAAGGTCCTAATTTATTAGTGACTTTCCTTCAAAGACGTTATTGTATAGGTTAATAGTATTCCAAAAAACAACATAAAATTTAATTCTCTTAAAATAAAATTTAGCAAAAAAAATAAAAAAAATATTTTCCATTTAAAGATTAAGGAATGGTTCTCTATCACTTGAAGCCGGCAACTCCCCGCTCCCCCGCTCTACTGCTGCCATTATTATTTACGTTTGAATGGATGGGTTTATTCATCATAGTAATGAATAAATATCATAACAAAAATTTTCAAGACCTTTTCAATTTAATATTATGCCTTTGTTTTTAGACTCAAATGATATATTTTGACCTACACAATAACGTGTTAAAAGGAAAGTCACTAATAAATTAGGACCTTATATATGTATGCCAATTACAGGTACGCTCAGCATTAAGTCAAACTTAATGCTAAAGGTTGTAAAACAAATTTTAAAAAGCATTAAAAAAATTGTTAGTAAAATCGTCATCATAAGCATTTTTCTACTAAACCGATGGGAAAGAAATAACTAAATGAAAGAAATCAACACATTGGATTAACCGACGTGTTTCAGCAATTTACTTCGGAATACTGAAAGAGTGTTACTGAAGATATCAATATCGGGAAACTTTACATTTAGATCGTTATAATAGTCTAATATCTCTTTTTACGGTAGCAGATATATTAGGATCCTTGTTCTGATAGCATATAAGGTTTCCCGTATGGTAAATAGTAAGTTTAATTTATACTTGTAGCAAGCGGTTATCGACGAAGGTGTAATGGTTTTGTGCTAGTTTGTTCTTTGTAGTTTGACCAGTTTAATGGACAAAGAGCTTACTTATAGTAAAGAGGGATTCTCAACCATAAGTCAACCTTTTTACCGCACCAATTAAAGCGAAATTGGGTGGCTTAAAATTTATTAAATTTAGGGAAGACCCGACGCGCGATAACGCTGCGAACGTGATTGAGTCTTTTGTTCCGGATGTAGTCGGGCAGAGTTAGGTTTTGCGTCAAGGAAATTGTAACCAGCAATTATTATTTTTTTCTGAAGATCTTTGCATTAGTATAAACGTATTCATTTTGTACAACTTAACGTAAAGTTTTTGTTTTAGTTTTTTTTTTATTAGTGTTAAGTTTCGACATGTAATTTAACACACGTAAGTTAACTAATCCTTAATAATTAATAGTTGTATAATGGCAAAAAAATTAAGGATGTTAACCAACCCATTAGCGTTTTTCTTCCTAACCAGTATGCAAAACTCGAACTCAAAATTTTTGCCTACACGTGTAGATTCGAAATACATGAAATAATTACCTCTACATATATGACGTACTTAACATTCATTGATATATAATGTCACCGGAAAATAATAAGAATCGTAAAATTGATCAACTTTCGAGGTAGTTTATCTATCAGAAAATCTTAAATGGCAATTGAAATGTATTAATTAACGTATACATTTCCGGTAATTGATCAATTTACGGCGACTCACGGTAAAATGATCTGACGAACGCGAGGTGTACGCTGATTGGTTGAAAACGCGAGCTGTACCCTGATTGGTTGAATGTTTCACTTGGAACTGCCACAAGTAGGTTTGTTAGTACCCTTATCGGGTTGATTGGTTAGGTAAGGTTAGAACTGCGACTCTCAAAGCACGAGCCGAGCGAGCACAGCGAGCGTGCCGCGGTAGCGGCCGGCGATGTGCCAGAAACGACTCGAATGTGGTTACGTTAAGCGGTTGTCGCATCAACCAATCAAAGAACAGTGTATTATATAACGGATGTTAGTTTAACGTAAAAATGTACACTGAGCAGCGATTGGTCCATTCGTGTATGATTTGACGTGTGGCAAAATCGTAAGTTGATAAACTTACAGCCAGGCAGCGTAAGTTGATCAATTGGCTATAATTTATTGCGTTAAATAATTTTCAACTGCCGTGTATGATTTTCCGATAGTTGATAAACTACCTCGAAAATTGATCAACTTACGATTCTTATTATTTTCCGGCGACATCTCACCGGAAAATTGTAAAAACCGTAATGTTAGAATTTCATTAGCGACATTATTTGCTCAGTAAAATTACAATTCCACGAGAATTTAAGGGCCACCTGCATGAAATTAGAATAAGATTATGTTAGGTTGCATTAATATTATAAAAAAGTCCGTCAATGTTAAAAAAAATTAGGTAGTTCACTAAGTACCGAGATATTATAGTTTTACTAAATAAAATTACAATATTACGAGTTTGACAATGTTACGGTGACTTTTATAGGTATGCCATTTCATGAATTTAAATGTATTCTCTTTACTACGTAAAGTTGGCGGAATTGCGACCACGTTGATTGCCGTGTTATAAAATTCTATTCTACCTTTTGACCTGAAATATACTTTTTTATAGGTAAGAAAGGAGAACAAACGGTAGCTGTGAAGACGTTAAAAGAAAACGCTTCAGAAAAGGAGAAAAGCGACTTACTCCAAGAACTAGTTGTCATGAAGAACCTCGGCCACCATCCCAATGTAGTCCGCCTTATTGGATGCTGTACTGAAAAGGTATTCTGTTATTCATTTACAGCATAATCATCTGCCTAAATTCGGGAGAATCTAGGGGGGAGGCTCGGGCCTCTCCTTTCAAACTAGTGAGGTAAGGGAGAATCGTTCTTAAAGTCCACTACGTTGGTCCAATGGGTTTGTGGACCGTTCGAAAACTTTATTTCCTCGATATTTATTTCGGGGTTTTCCTTCACCGCTGAAATTGATGTATGGATTGAATTATAAATCCATACATCAATCTGAATGGACGAATTTAGAAGTACATTCCCAACCCTGGACTCGAACTCGGTTATTACAACCATCCTGCTCGAAATATCGTATTTACAGAGACTTAAAGTGAAAAGCCTCTCGCTAATGCTTTTTATTTGCAGTTGCTATGAGAAAGGTTGAATTTATGGCTGACAAGTTTTAAGTTCATCTTGAAAAGATAAACTTGTTTAACGTTTAATAAAATCTCAAGATACTTTTTCAGAAGGAAAGTGCCCATTTATTTTAACGGTCGATTACAGTTAATATCCCATTAAATACAGTAAACATTAGTTCACATTGAGTATTGTTTGTAATTAATTGAGCTATAAATTTTAGCAAATTGCTCATGCTCGAAGCATTTGTAATTTAAATCGAAACATGTCAATTTGAATATAAGCATAAATAAATTGTAAAATATCATGATGGCCGTTGAGAGTGAGCAGTTGGTGGGTGACAAGAACTAAATCGTTTACTCAAATAAATGCAAGATAATTCTTCTTTTATTCATGTTGATATAGTCAAATGTGGAAGAAAGGAGGCCTTTGCCCAGCAGTGGGATCCTGAGGGCTCGTTCATGCCAATGAACATTTACTTTTATTTGATAATCCCTGGGAATCAATTCTGTAAGTCGACCGATACTTCGGAGCATGTCAGTACATCTCTTTTTTGAGCTTTATAGATGACAATAACAGGTAGTGACAAACATCGGTCTTATGTTTGTCCTATGGTAGCCGTAGACTTATAGAATATATGACCTGCACAGCTAGTACGACCCGCGACAAATTCGCGCGTCACGGCAGGCACTCCGATGACGGTAAAACTTCATAAAGGCTCGCTCGCCCTCTGGCGTAGTCATTTCGACACCTTTTTGAGATTTTGTGGCGTTTTTTTTATGTCGTACTGTTGGGCATTTAATCTTATGTTTACAACCGATACACATTGACCATACTTACATGATACGAAGGAGACCGAGGATAGATATTCAGGTAGATCTCTTTCTTGACCTATACAGACATGTATCGGTCGTATGCATGTATACTTAGCTACATACTTTAAAAGAACTTTCAAGCTACTATTCACAAGGTACTAGTATAAAATTATACGCCTTAATTGTAATTTCTAGTTCGTTTCTATACCATAAAATAATGTCTATATTTTACACACTCTCGACAAAAAATTATATGTATTTGATTTGAATATATCGGTGGCAGATTTGCATAGATGCCCCAGTATATATCGCACCGCCGTCAATATTGACTTTTCATTAATACTCCCTCCAGCTCCCACCACATTGTCATGTGTGTTGTTTACCAATATCCGTGAAACGATCCTCAGCCAAAATTAAATGTTTGTTGATAATTTTACATTTTATTCACTACCACACAACACAACATTAAAAATAATATTATTCAGCGAGGGAATAAAACAGTGTCAGACTCTCATAAGTAGAATTGAATCTCTTAATCCCTTGCGCAGAGGTAATACTAAATTCAGTACAATTTTAATCCTTCTAAACATAGAGGGATAAGAAGACTTAAAACCTTCTTATTTCTTTATTACAAAAATGGGTTGGCTCTCACAATCTAGCTCTCGCTGGGATAAAAATGTGGTCGAAAATGTAGCAAATTCGCACATAAAAAGACTTCAACTCTATTTTTTAATTTATTTTAACTATCGTACAATGTAACATCGTCGGAGAGTCATATCAAAAGTTGGCTTGAAAATTTTGTCTAAAATAAATATTTAAATAGCAATTTCCGCCAAGAAACGCCTGGTACGATAAAAAAATAAATAAATAGAATATCATTTTCACAAAGTGTTTTTTTTTTCTCAGGAGCCAACGCTAGTCATAATGGAGTTCGTTAGCCTCGGCAAGTTGCAGCAGTTCCTTAGAGATTCAAGAGCTGAGAGACATTACGGCAACACCCACGGTGGAAGCCAGTTCCTCACCTCACGAGACCTCACACACTTCGCTTATCAAGTGGCAAGGGGCATGGACTTCCTCAGTTCCAAAGGGGTAAGAAAAATGTGTTAGGATACTGGGAATCGCTGTTAATGAAACTTAAGCCCCGCAGTATAAAGGCTGATGAGAAAGTGTCTTTTTTTCTTTGCTTTGGAGTACTTTTATGTTGCAAAGTTTAGAGGCTACATTTTATAAAATTACGTTGAACTCATAACGTTGAATCTTATTTTGCTCCTGTAAGAATATTTATCTTTACATATTATAAAGAGGAAACATTTGATTGTATGTTTGTTTGTTTGCATCGAATAGGCTCCGAAACTACTGGACCGATTTGAAAAATTCTTTCACCATTAGAATCCTACATTATCCGGGATGGACATAGGGTACATGATTTTCTCGAATTCCCACGGGAACGAAGTCCCGCGCGGGAAGCTAGTTGTACAATAAAGGATTTACATACAACTCACTGAAAGAAAAGCTTCAAAATGTGGTACTCTACATACCTAAAACAGGCAAATGGTGATTTTGGTTCACGAAACTTTAGGGGTTAATTCCACCCATGAAACTGAACAACTTTTCCCAAAGAATCCATATGAAATTCTCATTTGTTGATTTCTCATACTACGATAATACGCCGATCTCTCATATTTCGACCTACCTATGTTTTTTGGGAAAGTTTCATGGTCTGATTTGAATCCTTAATTTTCGCTAACTTATTTAAAAGTCACCCAATACTTAGCTTCCTTGGAAAAGAATGCTCAGATTCATTGGGGAAACCGGCTTGAATGTTTGTATACAGGGTTACTGGTAAAACGTCATGATCCCTTCAAGGGGTGATAGTAGAGATCATTAGCTATCAAATCGCCCTCGGGTAGATGGGGTAAAAATGTACCAATGCCGAAAAAAAAAATCCTCTATTTTTTAAGAAAAGTGGGTTATACTTCTTTAAATTGTATTTTAAAAGAAACTTACGAATTATTGCAAATGGTGGTTTATACCCGAGCCAGTATAAGTCCTTATCTTTGTTGTTATTTAACAAAAACAATGTAAAAACCCATTTTTTTATAAAAACAAAGGATATTTTTTTTCCAAATTGATAAATATTTACCCCATCTACCCGAGAGTGATATAATAGCTAATGATCTCTACTATTACCCCTTGAAGGGATCGTGACGTATTACCAGTAACCCTGTATAATTAAATCACGTTTTTACCACGATTTTTATTACAAGGTCGTGAAAATAACTGCGAAAATCTTAAAACAAATATTAGTTTACTTCAGTATAAGTACTTTTAAAATAAAAGTATCGAAATTTAAAATTCTTGGACCCATACCTCGCATGGTTCCTTATTGGTAACACATAAATAAAACCACATTTATTGATTCCTTTGTATCTTCCAGATTATCCACAGGGATCTGGCTGCGAGGAATGTCCTCATAACGGAAGAGAGAACGTGCAAAGTGGCCGACTTCGGGTTTGCACGTGATGTCGGCGGGACGCATGTCTACGAAAGGAAAAGCGACGGACGATTACCTATTAGGTAAGAACCTTATTGGTAGCATATTAGGTATTCTTTTTTTTTCGCACTGCTGGGAAAAGACCTCCCAGCAACAGTGAACTCACACTAGTCTTTTTGCAGGGAACTAGGTCATCCCGCCATCTTTTTTGGGTCTGCCTCTACGACGTTGCTTGTCTCCGGGCACCTATTGAGTAGCTAGTAAAGATTAATTACCGTGAAAAGTAACTCTAAAAACATCAGGAACGACTTTCTTCAAGCAAAATAAGTCAAAAAACAAAAAAAAAATCGCCGCCTTCAGTAGGTTAAGATCTTCTGGAGTGGCTGATGACAATTTTTATGAGCAGTCTGAAAACTTCACGAATTTCATATATTTCATTGTATGTAACAAACTTTTTACTTTTTACGAAAGTTATTCAGTTTGATTCTTAAGCTGAAGTCTTTATGTAGAGCAGTAAAGGTTTCACGGTTTATGGCGTAAGCCTTTTTGTAATTCAAAAATGGCACGGTTAAATTGTAGTACCGTTACCTCCTATGTACTAATGATACTAGAAGCTAGGAACATAGGAGGCAGTGGTATTATATATTTTGTAGTACCGTGCTGTGCCGTTCGAATTATAAAAAGGCCCTATACCTGCAGAATTTATTGGAGAGACTTTCTAAACGTAAACTTACATTCCTGCTTATATATTCTGTATATGTTGCAGGATATATCGGAGAAAACGGATCTCTGCGATAATCCTAGGATGATTGCAAAGGACCGGATAATTGGAACTAACAAAGAAATTTGTAATCATATAAGGTACTTTTCGAATCGTTGCCAAATATCCCAGCTTTGGACTGTTAGAAAGTCAAACGTTATTTTAGGTAAATTATTTGCATCAACCGACTCCGGTACTTGTATTACAGAAACTTTAGTCTTTTCATTCATTGCACTTGTAAAAAATAATGTTTTTTTGTGACTTTATTACCTACTATGTGCCATGGTTGCAATTAGGTTGAACTAAACACTATTCTGAAACTTATTCACGCGGACAACATGTAGCTTGGATGAATTTCACGACATGTGTCAGATCATTTTTTCGTCTGATCAGTACTTCGCCAGAACCGTTTTTCGACAGATTCTACGAATTTTGGTACGTGACCCGTTATCTAGTTGAAGTATTGTTGATCGAAGGCGAATATACTTATTACATCCTGTCTTTTACAACTGTCCTAGGATTATCACCAAGATCCGTTTTCTTCGATCATTTTGCGAAACATAAAATCCTTCAGGACTTTGCTGTTTACTTTACATTTTAAGGAACGCCTTCGCGACGGGCGAAAACGACGCTAATGGCCAATTATTATTTTTAGATGGATGGCTCCAGAGTCGTTGTATGACGACATATTCAGCGTGAAGTCAGATATTTGGAGCTTTGGCGTGTTGCTTTGGGAGATCGTGACCCTCGGCTCGACGCCTTACCCTGGCTTGTCAGCTGGTGACGTCATGAGAAAGGTAATTTAACATGTATTTTGGCAATTACGGAACTCTGCACTTGCGCTGAGGTCGCGATATGATTGTTTTAGGCTGCTTTTTTAACAATTTGTCGGATTAGTTACAAACTGCGGGTTAACTATGGGTATAATATTTGGTTAAAATGTCACTAAAACAACGAACTTGATCCATGTTTGATCACAGATTTTTTAATAAAAGGTGCATACTTACGCTGTCGAACAAAAAATAATCATTAAAATTAGTTCAGGATACCTAATTACCTAAGTATATTGACGAAATAAAATTATCAAGCTTACTAAAACCTCAAAAATCTCATAGGTTTTCTTGAAATTGGTTAAAATAACATTCCTTTCCATGTATAAGTAACAAACAGGAAAACTAGTAAAGTAACAGGAAGCTAGAAATGTAATACATAACACATATATACATATTTCCTTCATTTATGATTAGCTACGTAAGTACATATATGAAACCATCGTTGTGGCCTCTGCTGCAACTCATGTTTGTCATCGCACTACATCACAACTGCATCCATTTTATATAATTTATATTCTTAACTAGCTTTCCGCCAGCGGCTTCGCCCGCGTGGACTACAGTTTATATCGTGCCCAACTGTGGAATAAAATGTAGCCTATGCCCTTTCCCAGGCTCTAATCTATCTCTGTACCAAATTTCATCAAAATCGGTTCAGTAGTTTAGGCGTGAAAGATGGACAAACAGACAGACAGAGTTACTTTCGCATTTATAATATTAGTAAGGATTTTAATTTCATTTAATTTTTTATTATTATTTTTTAATGTTTAACTTGTTTATTCCTTCTGTTTCATTGTTGTTGTTGTGTTATAGTGTGTATGTCGAATAAACGTTTTGAATCTTGAATCTTATAAGATTACTAGCTTTCCACCCGCGGTTTCGCTCGCGTCTTTTTTTTTGTCAATTTTTCAATAGCCATAAACCTATTCGGGACCGAAACAAATCCAAAAAATCAAAAATCATCAAAATCGGTTCAGCCGTTCTGGAGTTAAAACTGTTCGAACAAATCCGACTTTCTTTTATATAATAGAAGATAGCTTTCTGCCCGCAGCTCCGCCTGCGATTTTTTTTTGTAAATTTTCCGATGTTTTTAATAGTTATTCTGCTATTCGGGACGGAGGCAAATTCCAACAAATCAAAATCCATGAAAATCAGACCAGCTATTCTCGAATTATTAAGTGTTCGAAGAAACCCGACTTTGTTTTGTATAATAAAGGGCTTTTTGTCCGGAACTTCGTTCTCGTAGGAATTTAGGAAAATTATGTAGGCAATGTGTTATTCTGACGTCTAAGCTAGGTATATACAATAAACTTTGTTGTAATATTACAACAAAGTTTTATAGAGATCGGTTCTGTAGTTTTTTCGTGAAAGAGAAACAATTATCCAAAGAAATAGCATTTTCAATGTAAGTAAGAAAACAACATTATAGTGCAGGGAATAAAAGGTTAAATAGAAAAAAGGTGATATTCTTTGAACATGAAGTTCGGCCTTTGAAATGGTTAAAGTTACACAGAAGTATAATCTTTTTATAAAACTTGGCTTGCTAGAGGACGACAAACACTGGGATTCAACCCTTGAGGAAGCAGTCTTATGCGAGTCGCCATTTCAAATGCGTGAACTCTTTTCTATTTTTACTTAAACAACAAATCAAAGACAGATATTTTTACAATTACTTATAACTAAAAACCTACAATATAATTATACACTAACAAACGATCACAAACGATCGTATTCAATTTTATTGTAACAACAAATGGAAAAAAAATGGGTGCGTGTACTTATGTACGCGCGTGAGAAGTTATACTTCTTTGAGCGGTTAAGCAGACAGCTTCATACTGTTAATTTTGTGTCACAGATGCGCGCGCATCTTAAAATTTCACTCTCATCATTTTTTCATAACGCGCCTAGCTTCATACTGTTAATTTTGTGTCACAGATGCGCGCGCATCTTAAAATTTCACTCTCATCATTTTTTCATAACGCGCCTAAAGAAGTATAACTTCAAAAAGAAATTAACTGCACTCAAAACTAATTAAACAGCAATCGCAAATAATTCTCGAGATTCGCAACTAGGCAATTCAAAAGATTTCCAAGCAATGATATTATATGTTACTATCGTAACTTTTCAAGTAATTTTCGAAGATAAGGTAAGTTTTTCAGAAATTAACTGCACTCAAAACTAATTAAACAGCAATCGCAAATAATTCTCGAGATTCGCAACTAGGCAATTCAAAAGATTTCCAAGCAATGATATTATATGTTACTATCGTAACTTTTCAAGTAATTTTCGAAGATAAGGTAAGTTTTTCATTCAAATATATAAGGTCCTAATTTATTAGTCACTTTCCTTTTAACACGTTGTTGTGTAGGTCAAAATATATCATTTGAGTCAAAAAACAAAAGCATAATATTAAATTTAAAAGGTCTTGAAAAATTTTGTTATGATATTTTTTCATTACTATGTTGAATAAACCCATCCATTCAAACGTAAATAATAATGGCAGTAGTAGAGCGGGCGAGCGGGGAGTGGACGGCTTTAATCGAAAGAGAACCATTCCTTTATCTTTAAATTGAATTTTTTATTTTTATTTTTTTACAAAATTTAATTTTCGGATAATTAATTTTTATGTTGTTTTTTGGAATACTATCAACCTATACAATAACGCCTTAGAAGGTAAGTGACTAATAAATTCGGACCTTATAGAAGAAATAAAATTTAAACTTCGAATTACATATTTAAATATTCTTCTAAGTTCGTATTTTACTTAAAATATTTTGAATATGGAATGATTCTTTATACTTTCAAGCGCAAGAGAAACGACAACTTCTTGTTTTACTAATATGGTTTATTTTCCTTGTGTTCATTGGAAATAAATTACCCCAAAAAAAATTCTACCCCATTTTAACCCCGTTAGGAAATGAATTTCAATAAAATAAGTAACTCGTCCTAATAAAATAAATAAAAAGAATGTCCATGCGAAATTTGAAAGAGATTGGACCAAGGAATCACGTAGTTCCATACTAACTTTGACCCCCTTAGGTGTAGAATTTTGAAAAATCCTTTCTTAGTGAATGCCTACGTCACACAAAGAACCTACCCTCCATTTTTGAGGTCTCTACGATCAGCCGTTTGCGCTGTGCGTTGATCCATCAGTCAGTCATTCAGGACATACATAGATTATCCAACCTGAAATACTTAAGATCCTCGTGTATCTCGAGACTAAGAAAATTAGGTCAATATAAATAACATACCAACTGGAAACCGAAGAATATCCTTACAAATCCGTTTGATTAACCGTCACGGCACGACACAACCCTCAAACGACCACCGAACACCGACCCTCATCAATCTCACGGTCCATGTTAGCCAGTAGGGAGCCATTGCATGCCTGGAACAGTGGTTCTAAAACGGTGTCCATGCCGGTTTTTAAAGTGGTCCCTTAGCTTTGTGACGTATATCCAAGCTTGCAGCTTCGAAAGACCTGTGCTAACTTTGCAGCACTCGTAAAACCGCAAATTTTCGCACTTTTTTAGTAAGTATTCTCAATAAAAATCCTAAAGTATGCGTTTTTGAAGTAGAACAAAATTGTGAGAACCAGCTCTATCTTATATATAAAAATGAATCACTAAATCTGTTGGTAAGCGCAAAACTCGAGAACAGCTGGACCGATTTGGATGATTCTTTTTTTGTTGTGTTCCTTATTTTCAGGAGAAGGTTTTTATGAAAGAAAAAACTAAAAAAGTGCCACGGGAACGAAGTCCCGGGCGGAAAGCTAGTTAATAATAAATAAAATAAACGGTACACACTCAAAGGCCCACACTAAGGTTTTCATTTGTGTAAGGTTTCCTTGTGGATCCCTCCGAACATACACAAAGACAGACACAAATACCCATGACCCGAGAACAAACATCTGGAAAGGAAATGTAAGTTTTATAGACGCATACATTAACGTCAAAAGATTAAGAACCACGGGTTTAGGTTTAGGACAAATTACCAGAACAGCCTAAATACATAAACGACCTTTCATCCCTGTTATTAATCTAGCTAATGAACGGATGCCCTAATAGTTTAGGAGTGGATCAGAATAAATTGATACATAATAAGGCTGAATAGGATTTTGGCGTAGAATGATTAATGGTTCTGGATTACGGACAAGCAAACTCTAGCTCCACACTTAAGATTCGGTACCGATCTTTTTAAGAGCAAAATATTGCGTTTAAACTTGCACGACTACCTACCTCTTTATCATGACTACCTTGATAACATTTAAAACTACAATATGGTGTTTTTTTGGTAATAAACGGCGTGTGGTAAGCTATTCCTTACCAAAAACTGAAACCCTAAATTCAGACCATCAATGCTAAGTATGCAATTAAATAATTAATTCGAATACGTTATATTTTTTAGTGAACGATAAATAACAAAGTAAAACACAAAACCATGTATATCGCATGCGACGCAGCGCGGAGGAAGCGCTCGCAGGTCGCGAATAGGGAATATGCATGACTTTTTTTTTATTTAAAAAATTAATCCTCATTCATGTAATAAACAGTTGTAAAACTATTTTTCGAATAACTATGAAATTAAAAAAGATATAAGCCATCGAAGATTTATTTCTATCTCTTTCTAGCAAAATGAAATTTAACACGGAGTTTGTATGGACGTAGTGACATGTGACGTCACAGACTATGTCGGATCTCTCTGTCTAATCGGTGCGTAATTAATAGTTTTAAATGCGTATATCGGCCGTATTTCTTGGCCGATTTTAATTTTAATTTCACTTTTTGTCATCTCAACAACGGTATTTTCATATTTTGTTAATCAATGCGATAAAAAAATTCATGCATATTCCCTATTGGCGGTACATTGCATAGCGCTAAAGTAGTTTAATAATTAAAACTCCATAACTTGACTTTTCCGAAAAAATACGTACCTATAGTCTCTTACACCCTGGAATTTTTTTATTTTAACATTTAAAAAGGGTAACTATTTTTGTATGTATTTTTCACTCGAAATTATTTTCATATCATTAAAGTGAAATCGGTAACGTAGTAGAAGAAGAGGATCCCCGGGACTTTGTTTCCGTGAGAATTTCGTAAAATCCGTCCTTGTTCCTTTCCTTACCTACGTTATAAAAGGCCCAAGGGTTCGGGCTAGGCGTTGATGAGTCAGTAAGTCAGGACCTCCAATTTTATACATTCCATACTTTCCGAATCTTGGTAAGCCGGGTCAAATCATCGCCGTCTATCAAAAGTTCTTGATACTTCAGTTGGCTGGGAAAACCCTCATCACTCATAATGTATTTTTTATTGGCAGCTCAGTGGTACAAAGTGAATCTTACAGCCTCTTAGATTGACACCATTTGTTTCTATCTTTGAAAATCACGGGCTATTTCTGTTGGCGTTATTTTTAACTTCCTTACTTACCTTAATATACACTATCTAGCTTTATCCCGCGGCTTCGCTCGCGCAATGAACTTTTTTAGTCACTCATTTCATTTTTGACCCCTTAGGTGACGATTTTCGAAAAATCGCAAAATACGTGGAAGTTAATTAGCTTCAACTACAATGTATATCTTGACGAAGTTTCGAGTCAAAATGTCCAAAAAAATTATTTTCCCCATACAAACCTTGAACCCCTATTTCGCCCCCTTAGGGGTTGAATTTCGAAAAATCAATTCGAATTATCCCTGAGCAACATAGGCTACATAATTTTCCCGAATTCCCACGGGAACGAAGTCCTGGGCGGAAAGCTAGTAAATCTATACTAATATTATAAAGAGGAAAGATTTGAATGTTTGTTTGTTTGTTTGCATTGAATAGGCTCCGAAACTACTGGACCGATTTGAAAAATTCTTTCACCATTAGAAAGCTACATTATCCCCGATGGATATAAGCTACATAATTTTCCCAAATTCCCACGGAAACGAAGTCCCGGGCGGAATGCTAGTAATAAATAAATAAATGATACCCACTCAAAGGCCCACACTAAGGTTTTCCTTTATGTCGTGGGTCTCTTAGAACATACACTAAGACAGACACGAACACGAACACCCATGACCCGAAAACATACATCTGCTTTTAGTACAAATGTCTGCCCCGACCAGAAATTGAATCCAGGATCCGTCGAACAAGAGGCAGCATCTCTGCCACTCGACAAAACCGGCCTTCAAAAACGGCTGACAAAAATTATGCTGTGCCATCTGCCAACTCTTCCCATGTATACCGAAGAAGCCAATTTAGTAGAACACGAAGGTTTGCTGCATCATGAGCGAAAGGCTGACCATCCATCACCACTTTACTCATAATCCATCTAAAAGCCCTCAGAATGAATCTCGAATGTGGCGTTATGTGATTCTAAATACATGAGGTTCTGTCTACTCTAAATAGAGGCAAAGGCGTGAATTTATGGATGGATGGGGTATTTTTAACCGCTGAAAATGCTATTACAAGGAAATGTAAAAATTAAATATTTATGAAATATTATTCCAGAAGGTGAAAGGTTAAGGTAAAGGTCAAGCTCTTAAAAGGTTAAAAGCTTATAGAGGCTTATCTTGGCTTGATATGTGAATATTAGCGCCATTGGGCTTTTTTATATTTTTTCTTTATTATAAGGTCCCGACTAACTAACTCATCAACGCCCAGCTCAAATCCCTGGGCCTAAAAAATTGTTTTGCCTCAAGGATCCTCTTATGACATAGGCAAGGAATGAGGAACAATTTTACGAAATTCCCACGGGATCTATCTAAGGCCTAGGCATACTTTAGTAATTTATCATTGAAAAAACCTGGTAACATTGCCTCTGAATCACCGGCTCCTGGGTTCGTTTCTTGATAGGTTGCCGTTAAATTGTCAAAAAAAACAGTTGTCGGTGTATAATGTGTTGTATAAGATTTACGCAATTACTTTCATAAGTTTGAAAAGTCGTGGTAATAATCAAAACAGGTGTTTAATTATACATCGCCTCGTAGACTTAGCCATAGGCGCAGCAAACCCGCAATGTAACCCCACTCACAGAAGTTAATTTGCATAAAATTTTCCGAGCTATTCTACATTCCTACAGCACTCAGGTACTGGATTACTGATGATTACATGTGCTATATTAAAACACACGCAACTCAGGGTTTCTGATTGGTTACGGCCCCGAGAGAATGGGAAACCTTAAATAGAGATGGGTACCTATCAAATAAACAACAATATACTTGAAATATTTTCCTTCGTAGGATTTACTCGTATAAAGGCAAATATTTAAACAAAAATGTACTTCAAACATTTGCCTTGTCATGATATGTACATTTAAAGGCCTCTTGGTTCTAAAAATATATTCATTTTCATTTTCTCGGACTGTAAAAATAAATCACAAGATACTAGCGAAAATTAGATAGCGAAAATTAAAGACGTAACTTATCACGCGAAACTGAAACAACTTTCTAAAAGGAACGTAGGTCAAAATATGAATAAAAAAATCGCCTCTCGATACAAATTATGCGCTTATTTTCACTTTAGTGTGCCGATTCACATCTGTAATTTTCGCTAAATAATTTAAAGTCACCAGATATCATGATGTTACCTACTAAAAAATTTTGAAATTATTTTTTGGAAGTTTGAAACCTTGTCTATCCTTTTCAAAATTATTAGAGAATAAGCTTTCCACCCGGAATTTCATTCCCATAGGGATTTGGAAAAATTATGTAGCCTATGTTACTCAGGGATAATGTAGCATTCTAATAATGAAATAATTTTTAAAATCGGTGCTGTAGTTTTGGAGCCTATTCAATGCAAACAAACAATAGAATTTTTCCTCTTTATAATATTAGTATAGATTAGTGTAGGCATGTAATTTTGCCCTTACAAAATTGCTTTCAAGTAATACGACCGCCTTGTTGTACAGAGGCCAGCGAATCAGGTTACTCCATGCAAAACCGTTCTTATTGTAGCAGCACAGAGTGCACGCATGTGGTAGCCTGATATGCGGCCCTCTGTACGCTATGTTCCATGTTGTCTTTATATTATATGTCCTTGTGTGCAAATAACACGTATTGTATTTTACGTTTCTTTTTCACCTATACACGTAATTACTATGCAATGGAAATGTTATCTTCTATTCTCTCCTTGGTAATCTGGGGCATCTATTGATGCGATGTCCAATCCATCCATACACTAACGCCAGTAATCCTGTCGGGTTAGACAGAACGTCATGGGATTCTATAATCACTTGACGCCACATTGACATTAATTCTGAAGGGTCATTAGATCGAATGTGAGTATAGTTACGTTAGTACTATTATTTATTCGGTCAGAGGGGTGTCACTCCGCAGTTTAGGCATGTTCGCGCGGATACTGAGTATGCCAGCGAGCGCGGGCTGCCACTCGCCGCGCGCGCGCTCTCCGCGTTGTTCGCGTGTTGAACAAAATAATAAGTGTACCTACTTATTAACAATATTAAAACCAGACAGGAACACGTTTTGCCATCACAATAGTCTGTAGGTGTCTGTAGTTAGTAGGTATGTAGGCTAGGTATCAAATAACATGGTTGGTTATATTACTTGTGTTTTTACTTACTACACTTCCTAACTAAAGTTACTCTTGATTTTATAAGCAGTGTTATCTTACATAATTAATTTTAATAATAATTTTACCTCTAAATCGGCGGCGAGTGTTAACCCTGAGCTCTCGTAGCGAACGCGATACCAAGTCGGCGGTGCTCAATAGAATATGAACGCTAGCGGCCGACTTAGGTTTCAATTTCTCTTGCAAGCCTGTGCGGCTTGCACTAGTAGGCAAATTTTTATGACTAAAGTTGAATTTTCTTAGGGAATGAGACTTCTATATGTTAGTACTATTATTTATTCTGTGGTATGGTGCTGAATGAAAGGTTGTTAGCTTTTCACCCACGAAACAGCAAAACCTTTGCGCGCCTCCTACCGGCTTCTACAGTAAGCCTGGAAAAAGTTGGCAGCTGACACATTCTAATTTTTTCTTTCACTCCCAATAAAGCATAGCAGTGATGCGTTATTATCTAAACAATACTGTTTAAATTTTGTTATTTATTTATTTTAATTTTCTTTCAGGTTCGCGAAGGCCACCGCCTAGAGAAGCCGGAACACTGTCGCAGAGAGCTGTACAACATAATGTTCTACTGTTGGGAAGCAGAGCCGCAAAGCAGACCCGACTTCAAAGAAGTAGTCGCCATGTTAGAACGGCTATTGTGTACGGAAACCGACTACATCGAACTGGACAGATTCCCTGACCATTCCTATTACAATTTGCAGCATTTGGATGGAGAGAAAGTTTAAGTGACATTTGCAGGTGATGAAACAATAATTGTAGTTTTGCTATGTCAGCAATATCTGCCCGTGCGCCTACACTTCGTAATTAATGAATTATTAACCCGTCCTGCGCTTTTTTAAGACGCATGCGATACAAATCTTGAACACACGGGTGTTCAAGAAGCGCGCAACGGTTAAATAGTGTTATTTTTTCTGTTATCAATCATATATGTAATAAGTGAAAAATAAAAATTATGGAACAATTTTTACTTAGTTACTGCTTTTTCCAAAATAAACTTTTGATCCAATCGCATTACCGATATTCCACTAAATTGACATTATCCTCTATTTGTAAAAAACATTTAATATACGCAACTTAATAGGTATAGTACAGTACAGTAAAGTCAGTTATTTTGGTATTATGTTCGACATCTGACCTGGGCCCCGATTCTGTAACTGCAGTTGTGTGTCGATGGAATGGTCACCATTTTATCCGTTCAGGTGGTGAAATTGAGAACTATCCAAATTTTATACATTTAATGACGGCTGCTTTGACTGGTGGCGCCACAGCCAACTGAATGTTCAGTTGCTAGGTAGTTTGCAACTTTACGTTTGGTTCGTGGTGGCGCTGCTGATCGGGGTGGTTGTCAGCAAGTATATGAAAATTGAATAGTTCTCAAAATCGTCACCTGAACAGATAAAATGGCCTCCATTCCATTGACACACAACTGAAGTTATAGAATCGGGGCCCTGAATTAAAGTCACTGTGTAAGCGCCAATAGAGGTAGGTAGTAGCTTGTAATTTGCCCTAAATTGGATCGTTACTTCTCATTTGATATTCGATCATGTTTATAGGGGATGTCATTTTGTTTAAATAAATACACTATTTATTTTTTAAACAAATAAAGTCATTGATGAAAGGTGTTCGTAGGATGAATAAAATGCAACATTTCTAGAGTTTGATCTAAAAATAATAATATTTGTTGTATTATCTACATATGGTACAACTTCTTGAGAAATAACGTCCATAACTTCGTTCTAATCTCTCTGTATTCCTAAAATTTTTAATCTAACTATCGTTGTATTAAAAAAACTATCTCTTTTTAAATTGAAAGAATTACAAAAACAAACATATTTTCACATTTTTAATTTAAACTAGCTTCCTGCCCAGGACTTCGCTGCCGTGGGAATTTCGGAAGTAAATTAGGTATACTTACCCTTAAACCTTCCTTTTGAATCACTCCGTTCATTGATAAAAATCGTATGAAAATCCGTTCAGTAGTTTTTGTGTTTATCGCGCTCATAAAGACACACAGAAGTGGCGGGGGACTTTGTTTTATAATTCAGTATGATGATATGATAAGGATAAACTCCGTCAGTATACTTTGCAAAATGTTTTAAAACACCCTGTAAAAAGTTAAGCCAGTCCAATTTGTTTTCAACGTAAATTGAGGCTAATCTACAAATTCCTGGAAAACGTTTCATTCAACCGGGATTTTTCCAAATTAATCTTTCAAAACAAAGTATTATGCTGAAACGTGACTTTCAAAGCATTAATTACAATTGCTTATTTAGGAAAACAATTACGTGAGATTCACGCTTTGGTTTAAAAATAGAATCGCCAGATATTTTAAATCGCAGGCCGAGTACGATAGTAACAGCGCGGCGCCGCGACAACACCGCGGTCCTATGTCAAAATGTCAACATTGACAACGCCATAGGGCGAGCAAGCCTTTGCGCGGGACCCTCGCGCAATCAAAGTGAAGTTTCAGCGTTAGCCGAGCGCGAGTTTGTCGTTATCCTGCTAGAGCTTGAAAAAATTAAGGATCCGACTTGGTCGAAACAATTTTTACGGAAGAACGCGTTTGTAAAACATCAAATTATAGCGCAATGTCAGTGAGTAAAGCAATCACGACAACTTATTTACACATTTTCACATCCCAGTTGGCTTAATAATATTGCGTTTATAACGCAGATCCTTAATAATGTTGTAAATGTGAAAATGTGTTTCGAAGGCGGAGGTGTGGAGAGCTAATAAAAAATACGTGAACTTTAAATATACTCAAAGAAAATTTAAATCACATTGTTTTTAAGTTTTGTCATAGACATAGAAATAAGTTAAAAAGTACGATTTGTCTTTTTTAAGAAAGAAGAAGTTTATGTGTTTTAACTGAGCTCTTTGCTGTCTCGATTCATAAATTGATATGTCTATGGGGATTACTTAAGTCTCTTTGCTTCCAGCTTTATTTTCATAGATAGATTTTAGAAAAGATTTATACTTGCGATGATGACACATACACATTTATGAAAAATTTTAGAAAAATACTAATACCTACTTGTATTACAAGATTTTAGATTTCTTGAACCATTTAATGACACCACTCGATAGTAGCTAAAGAATCAAAGAATTTATTACAGTGTGTGTGGACGCATCGCTACGCATGTGCACACGGCAGCACATCAGGCTATACAACTATACATGTTGACCTAGACGACTCTCTTATCTCGATTGTAAAAGCGCTTTCGTAGTGCAAATGGACAACCTGACGTGATGTTGTCTATACCTATTTACGTAAAACACGGACGTATTCACGACACTGACATACGTCGATTTTTCAGTTTAAGTTTATTATTCTTTTTTTTTTTTATCTAGGTAGGTCTAAAAACTAAAAAACGATGTAACAAGTGAAAGTGTTTTATTTTTATCAAAACTCTATGAGAACGTAGAAATTTCAAATCCTGGGATCGGAGTAAAACTTTGTTGTAATTTTAGAAAATACAATTGTTTATTTATGTTTTTGAGGTAGACTTCCTATAGATTTGTTTCGTAGAATAATGTTGACTTTATGTTGTGCAAGCTACTTGTTTGTAAATAAAATTATGTTAATGTTTGTAGACATGATGATAATTGTATATTGAATCTTTTATAAATGTAATAATTAATCAAACTGAGATTAAAATAACACGCATAAACGTTATTTAAGCTTGTTTAGTACTAAGTTAAGACTAGTCTTAGGAATATAATTACTAATGTTTTTATAATATAATATACTTTGTAAATATATTAATTATTTTATATTAAAGTGTTTTTTTTATTTTAAATCGCTAATCAATTTCGTTTTATTCTTTTCTTACATTGCAAGATGTTACGTTTCATAAAACGACTGTTAATAATGAGTTCTACAAATAAAGTACAAGTCCCTCCAATTACTCCTAATGCTAACGCTAGGAACCCTCCTTGCAAATGTTGCATCGTTAAAGGGCTGACGTCAGAATTTTCACCGGCCAATGACCGCAGTAGCTTTGCTCTCTTTCTAGAATTGCGTTCAGCGAAGTATCTCCTGATATTAGAGTTAACTCCTGCCTGCTTCAATATCTCCAACATGCGGGAAAAATTGTTCATAAAAGGAAATCCTCTCAATGCCACCATCTCCATAGGTACTGTGAACATGTTTTCTCGGAATGCAAAATATTTATAGTTCCCGGAAATTTCACTAAGCTCCGGAGTAATCGCCGACAAGTGAGCTAACTCCAATCGACTACAGAGAACAGAAAAGTTTCTATATTGAGCCACGTCTATCAATGCTTTTGTCATATTGTCAACATCGAGCCACTTCTCTCCGAGAAAATAGTCGAATGGGTCACTCGAATTATAGAACAAATCGTGCAACTCTTCGAAACCGCCAAACTTCAATCCACTTTCAGCTAACTCTTCTATTGTGTCTATTTGCTCTTCAAACGATATGTTTGTTAAAACGTCGAATAGTTTGGTCTGGTAACCCGTTAGAAAGAGTATACAGTAAATGTTAAAAAATACGTAGAATACCCGTAGGCTGTCCTTGACAGGGCGAGCGTAAGCACAAAATCCCACATGAGATATCCATGTATTTAAAAAACAATGCCCTAAAGCTTTATGATAAATGCTCTCTTCACTAAGATAACCGAAAAATTTCCAACTTAGAACACACATGAAAAATACGCCGACAACGCAACACCATACTGTGAACTGGAAAATTACAAATAGTGATTTCCATTTTGGTGATTTAAATGCACGCGGCGAAACCCACGTGTATGAATCGGCCAAGTAAGTGGTACTAGATTCGAAGTCTTCATGCACGTCAAAGTCAGGAAATATACCTCCAAGTAGTATGTGTCCTTTCTTCGCTGTTAATTTTTTTAATCCTCCGTCCCATACTCCTGTCTCGTTTCTCTCTCCCCTACTGCCAGTTATGATCTGATATTCGGTTTTGTAACCGTACAAATTTGCCAACTGGTCAATGTAGTATTTTTCAATATTCGGTTGGTCGTCACCTCCACTAATAAACGGCTGTCTCTCTAAAGCAAGAATTTGAAGTGTACAGCCCTTCATATCCTCAGGAATTCTACCCCCAAAAATGTCCTTTTGTTGTTTTACAACACCACGCTCGCAAATGTTTTCAACTAGCAACCTGTCCTTAGCTGTTTCGTTAAAATAGCCGCAATATTTAGGCGGGTCCAGTGGTCGCCAGCTGTACACTATTGCGTTCCGTATGCTATCCACTTGAGGGACTATAACAACTATGTTGATAACATTGCTTTTATACAAACATGTTAACATCCTTTCAATATACCTTTTATTTGTTTTTTCATTAGTTGCAAAGTGAAAGAAAACAATGATAAACTTTGCCTTTGGATTCCAGTTCCTTGAGTTTATTATTCTGCTTGCTACAAATGTAAAGTCTTGATAGTTATCTATTACAATGACAAAGTAGTCAGCTATTCGAATAGCTTGATATACCTCCATATGTACTACATAAAGGCGTTCATCGTCAATGTCATTATCACAGATAGGAGCATCATTTCTGGGACTTTTAATCTGTAACGACAAATTCGAATTGTAATTTATTTTTTTCAATAATTCTTCACGAATTCTCGCCACTGAAGTACTCACGTTGTTCGTTTTTGCAAATATTAAAAGACCTGATTCATTAAAATTGTAATCCATTAGTTCACTGACGCAGCTCGTGAAATCACTAACTATAGTTGGTCCGTAGGGATTCACTCTGGACTCAACTCCGTAAAATATGATGAGTAATATAATGAACATTTTCATTAAAGCTGATGGTTCACTGAAATGTTATGTTGGACTAAGCCAAAACAATTTATTTCACAATAAATTTATTCTTTCGTGACAGGACATAATTGAAGTAATTTTCATTTATCACTTAATCTACACCGATCTTCGCTTTGACTGCCAGTGAACCCACGCTCACAGCCAATTAAGCCTTTCCAGAAGTTTCTACAGAAAGCTCATTTCTATAAATATAAACTTCGTATTCAATTATTCTCATACGCAATTACCCAATAAGTTTAGACAGTACAATATACAGATACAATAAATTCAATACCATTATACTTAAATAGACTTAGCAGTAATTGACATTTGTGAAATTTGTTTGTACGAGGATTGAACTTTAAAATGAATCCGCACTGTCAATTATCAGGTTAGTTATTTATATCACTTAACTGGAGGATGCCCGGGAGATTATTCTCGTGAAAATGTTGTAAACCCTTCGTTATTCCTTGCCGACATATAAAAGGAACCGTTGGATCAAATTTTACCTTATAAGGTCGAATGGTTTGAGCTGACTGTTGATGAGTCAGAACTTTAAAAACTGACAGCAACACGGGTCTATCGCTCCACCTATTCGTGCAGGCTGATATCAAATGTATATAAAAATAAAAAGTTTTACACTAGTGTACAACTATTATGCATTAATTAACTTTTAAATGCGACCATTTTCGAACACCATCATCAGCAATGAACTGTATGACTGAAATGCATAATTTGATTTTATTTTATATTAAATTTTTAAATTGAATTGTTAAGAGTTTTTATTTACTTTGCTCAATAGTGATGTACGAAACAGGTCACATACATAAAAGGTTATGTCATAGTGCAAAAAAGTATCTACAAAACAAAGTGTCAGTGTTTTGGACGACCCGTGGGTAACCTATTAATTAGAGGTGAGTACTTTATTACAGTAACAATAAATAAGAGTTAATTCGTAAAGTAATCATTTCCAAGGACGTTGAAAGAAAAATAGATGACGGAAAGGTAACTAACCATAAAAAAATGGAGTATTTTAATTATAAAAACACCGAACATTTGTTAATTATTGTGACATATTGTATTTTTGTCCCTCTATCACACGGTAACAGCAGCTTGAGTACGATGTGCTCGCGCGTGTAATGCGCCGCGGTCTTTTGTCAAAAAGTCAACATTGACGACGCTGAGGGCGAGCAAGCCTTTGCCCGGCCTTTGCGCAATCAAAGTGAAGTTTCACCGTCAGCCGAGTGGCGCGCGAGTTTGTCGCACATCATGCTCGAACTGCTGTGCAGCGGAAAAGTGTGGGTTTTGCACGGCTTTAATGGCATGGTGAAAGACAAAACTAATGAAGACTAACTGCGAGTTTGCGAGTAGAAAGCTAGTTCCGTATAAAAAACGTCACTTGCGTAACAAAAAATATCCCTAGTAAAGCTTTCGCCACAATATAAATCACATGTAATTTTCTACCAACACAAGATAGATAACTCTCGTGGGATTTGAACACAACGAGGCGGGAAAGTATAAACAATATTTTGGGACACAATTGTGTATCGCAATGGATACCAATTTTTACCTCAATGGTTGTAGTTACTTCTTTATACCTACTGATGTTAACTGATTCAGTATTTATGTAAATTCTTTATTGCTCGAAAACTGTATAATCCATATTAATATTATAAATGTGAAAGTAACTCTGTCTGTTTGTCTGTCTGTCCGTCTTTCAGGCCTAAACTACTGAACCGATTTTAATGAAATTTGGTCCGAAGATAGATTAGAGCCTGGGAAAGGGCATAGGCTACATTTTATCCCACAGTTGGGCACGATATAACCTGTAGTCCACGCAGGCGGAGCCGCGGGCGGAAAGATAGTATAATATATTTAAAAGGTAATGTAATAGCAAAGGTGGATTTATCCCTGAAGTGATGTCTTCCAGTCTAAGTATTTGACAGAGGAGACAAACATGGCGCAGGTTGCGATGCAATTAAAATTTTAAAAAGTAAAACAAATAATTATAAAATAAAACGAAACAAGTAAATAGTAATATAAAATTTGTTATAATTATAATACGAGTAACAATATGTATGTTGTCGTTGTAATCAAATAATAAAAAATATCGTCAAAGTTTATGATGCTTATACTGGGTGAAAAAGAACCTCCTAGCTTTATTCAAAATCCTGAACCAGTATCACTCAAAGAACACATTTATGAAATAAAATAAAATAAAAATTTAAATATTTTTTCAATGGGAATATAGTTCATTTTTTGACTAAACGTAGACATTTACTCATACACCTGGCACGCGAGGGGTGCGGGTAGCATTCGGGGGGCGCGCCCGAGTGGTGTCTACGTTTAAGCGCACTACACACCAAAGCCGCCGACCCGGCGACTTTTGTCGGCGGGTAGGCCGCCGGCACGATTATCACTAGAAACTTGCCCGGCGGCCTACCCGCCGACAAAAGTCGCCGGGTCGGCGGCTTTGGTGTGTAGTGCGCTTTAGGAAAAAAAAATCCCCCCCCCCCCCCAAAAAAAAGTGTTCAGTAAGAGATTTCAATAAAGCGATTTCAGGATTTTCAATAAAGCTAGGAGGTCCTTTTTTAACCTGTATATAGTTTTGAATCGATGATTGGGTTCGTTCCCCGAATATCGTTAAAGTTCTAGTGAATAAGGCTTCTTCTGGAAGATCTCGCTACATCTTCGACTGCATTTTCGCCATGACCTAGATTATTGTTATGAGAAAACTCATTTTAAAATGAAAATAAATATCTATCTATCTACTAACTCTTCCAGATACTGAAACTAGGAGTGTTATTAGCTCTAATAAATTGATGCTGAAATTAAGCCGACTGCAAGTCAGTATTCTTAATTATATGATATGTTATATGAATGTATAATTTTTGTTTATCTTATAGTAACTCATAATTCAAAGGCGAGTAAATCGCATTATTTAAAGTCAGAATTATTTTGAGTTATGTGTGAAACTTATAAATCGTTTGTTATAGTATACTGCAGCTCTAGCACGATAACGACAAACTTGCGCTCGGCTGACGCTGAAACTTCACTTTGATTGCGCGAGGGTCCCGCGCAAAGGCTTGCTCGCTCTATTTCGTTGTCAATGTTGATATTTTGACATAGGACCGCGGTATTGTCACGGCGCTGTCACTATCGTACTTGGCCTGCACTAATAATATTGGAAGTCTATCTTGGCCTGCAGGGCTTTATGTTAGATTAATTCAACCTCTCAGATGGTTAATCAGTCCATGAAACTGAACAAATTCTCCCCAATAATAGGTTAAAATACGAAAAAAAAAATTCGAGTTCCCATACAAACTTCATCAGCATATAGCGCATTTTGTATGGGAGATCAAAATTTTTTTTCGTATTTTGACATATGTTCCTTGAGGAAAGTAGTTCAGTTTCATGGACTGATTTAGCACCCGAGATGTTGAAAGAAATTTACCTAAAGCCCTGTATATTAAAAGTTGTAGTACTAATCTACGAGTTTCGTAGCTATTGCTACGAGTACTATATCTGTTTGATAACTTACATAAAGCGGTCGTAGCCTAGTGGAACTCACTGATCTTAACCGATCAGTTAAGTAAAGCAATGTGCACAAAGGCAGGGAAACTGATGGGTGACCGAAGTAGAAATTTATCACGAGCATTTCCTTGCTTGGGACCGCACGTTAAGCCGTCAGTCCCGGTTGTTGTCGATTGACTACAGTTGTTAAAGAAATTTAGAGTCATTTGCATTTGGCGCGCGTAGGCTTAAGCCTGATGTGCGAGATTACTATCGCAAGCGGCGTAAACAAAATCGCGCGACGGGTTAAAACTCTGATACTAAGGCAAGTCAAGTTCTTTTTATTTTATTATTATAAGATGGGTTAACTCTTGACCTCAATCTTGACCATAAAGGTCAAAGATGAGGTCGACGATGGAGCGAGTTAACCCAGAAAATGCCTATAAAGGCACTGGTACTCCCACGCACCGACGAAACACAGCAGGCTGTTTGGCGTCGGACTTCGGTAGGAGGGTGGTAACGAACCAGACGGCCCTTTACAGAGCCTACCACACCGCATGAGACGAGTTTTTCCATGAGACCATACGACGACACCTCAGATTCAGAAAAAAAATGAAGTGTCGTTGCCTGGGATGGATTAATAGGAGGCAGGTCTCATTTGTATTTTCTTAGTCGCCTCATACGACACCCACGGAAAGAGATGGGGTGGTGTTATTCTAAACCGATTACCACACGTCAGTTTGCCACATACTACACGATAATTTAGCAACTTTGGTTTTGCGCAAAAATTTAAAAACAACTCATATTATAGGTCTCAATTTAAAACGGCGGTTTCGGTTGAGACGAATTTAGTAGTGTTCCAAGAACTTTAGAAAAACAATTGGCAAAACTACGGAAAAATTCCAACCAAGCTGAAAATTTGTGTACACTTACCTTTAAGCTTTCCAAATAACCTCTAGAAAGTCCCAAGAGCTCAAGGGTGGGCATAACTTTTGACAGCCAAAAAACGGTGGAAAAAGTTACCTTTATTCGGTTTTTTGCCTATATCTTCGTTCCTGTCGATCTTACCGCTGATCATTTTTTTCACCGTTTTAAGAAAGCTAAGGCTGTCAAAAATTATGCCCACGCCTGGACTCTTGGGACTTTTCAGAGGTTATTCAGGAAGTTAAAAGGCACAAATTTTCAGCTTGGTTGGAATTTTTCCGAAGTCAAATTCTAAAGTTCCTGAATTGTAGTAAAATTAACAAACTCTTTGAAATGTATTGTTAGCTTCCAAAATATTCTCATCCTTCTACTCTTTGGATCGAAAAGTCATTTGTCACATAAAATGTCGTGCGAATTTTATAATAACACGTCAAATTTAGAGGATAGCGAAGTTTATTCCATTTATAAGTCTTACTTTAAGCGGAAAAGCAAAAAGTAGATTATTTTAGTCAATAATTTGTATTTCTATATGGTTTTATATATTACTCTTGTGGATGTTCGGCTTGAATGCTATTGCATGGTGGTAATGTCGTAGGAAAGGCAGCGATATGTTACTTGTTATCATTCTGTCTTCTGGTTGATGGTAATGGTATGTGCTCAATACTTAAGAATTTATTTTCATTTCCACCTTGTGTAGGATTTCTTAAATCATTTGTAACTCATCTTAAATGCAAAATCCTGCTAGGGCACGGCAAATCGATGAATTTGCAATATAAGCATCCTCAATCTTAAGAAAGGCTTAGACTACAGTGTTCCTTTGCGTCGCGCAGTCGGGTAAAAATAATGATTAAGTGCTAAAATTGTCAATTTCAGTAACCCAGGACCAAGTGACGACTAGAGTCAACACTTTACTCGATGATGTTGACGACACTCAACGACAACTCGACAACGAAGTTAAGGACAGAATCAGTGATGTAAGTTTCTTACATTGTCTGTGTCTTGTAAAATATACCACTTTGAGTATAAAGGTACTCTAAAACAGCGATTTAAAGCTTAGTTTATACAGCAATCACTCAATTACAGAAAGTTTTATTAAAGTTAAAGCTCCTTTACATGTAATGCCGTTCTTGTTTAGTGACAGAATGATATTTAAAGTAGCATTTACTTTAATGGATGTCTCTGCATCTGAGTGTAAATACAGAGTTATTAGTAAAACACCAATAAACTCACAGGACTACAATGCTACATCATCAAAAACAACTTTTATTCTACGGCTTTTAACATAACTGGATATATTTACTGAAACTAAATGTTTACATTTTTGCTGCACTGTCTAACACTTTTAATATCTGGAGACGTACTTTTGAAACAATAGAATTCCAATACGCATACGAATTGACAAGACTCGCATGCGAATACGCTAAATCGCATTTTTTCAAAATTCATTCCGTGAATTTTGCAGCGAGTGGTCCGACCACTCGTTTTGTATTTTCTACTAGTAAAAAGCGCGCAAAGTGACATTGACAGTTACACACGTTTTTTTTTTTTTTTTTTTTTTTTTTTAATTTATCCCTTTCGGGAAAGGCAAAGGAAACTATGTCCATACTGCCATGTCTTCAGTCAAAAATCTTCTTTCTTCAACTTAACCTGAGCCCTAAGCTCCTCATGTTCTGCGTAAAACCGGATAGCGTGTTTTACGAAAACTGGCGGCGAGAAGCACAACCGCGAGGATCTTTGTCGGTACCAAACGGAGCAGAAACACTGTTATCACTTGAATTTTTCATCACTACACGAATTTTAGTCAATTTACTGCATAATACACTATCACTATTACACATTAAACAACTTGTTCATGCCGAAAACGAAAATTCAATTGACAAAGCTACCACTCACGCCGAGTTCCCGCCAAAGACCGACGTTTTTTTTGTTAAATTCATCTCTTTCCGGAAAGGCAAAGGAATTTATGAAGACATACAGTCAAGTCTTCAATATATTTTCCCTGATAAGCTCCTCCCATACTCCGTAAACCGATTGTGTATTGTCAAAAAACATAGAGTAAGTAGACTTTTTTTTAAAGTTCTATTCTTCAAATAAGGCGTTACCGATTCTTATAATTGGTTACCGGTTTTTATTTTTTCTGCGTGGAACGAAACCCATTTAAGTTTTCTAACTTTGTGGCAACTCCGAATTCGAGTGTTTCAAAAATGCATAAAAATAAGGGTTGTAAAATTTTATTTTGTAGACGAATTACTTTCGCGCATGAATTCAAGATTCATTTCTACTGTTTCAAAAATACGTCTCCTGTAAGTACACAATCTATTGCCTACCTAGCAGCGCCGCGCGTGTACTGTCCACTGAGTTACCTAATATCTTTTAGAGCGATGAATTCAATATTTTTTTTTGCATGAAATTATATCTAAAAAAAATTAAAAAGTCGTCCCTGAATAACGTTAAGGTTCGAGTAAATAGGCTTCTGCTGGGTGAGCTCGCTACATCCTCGACCGCATCTTTGCCCTGAGCTAGATTGTGGTCAAAAGGAACCCATTTAAAAAATCATTATTAAACATTTACAATCCATATACTGACCATAATAATCCTATATAATATCGGGATAGGTATAGGAGATAGAGGATAGGTAATCGGGGGACTCAAATCCAGGGCCGCCAAAAAAGTGTGGGAAATGGTGGTGCTAGTACGTACTAGTAACGTATGAATACTAGATAGCCTGGGCCGACGGCCCATTTTCAGCTACCAGGTTCTGAAGGTACTTATAAAAATTACTCACTTGTCTTGAAGTGGGGTGCTGATGTCTTATAGAATATAATTAATTCAATATAAAAATGTCGTATAGAATCACTCTCCGACGACTGTAATTTCCACCAGACGCTTTACAGCTCGCAAGTAAATTATGCAATTGTACCTGCAATCTAATCCGTGATTTTTTTATATGATGTTCAGGGAACTGTAACAATATTTTTAGTAGCACCCAGACTTCAAGGCCCGCGAGTAATTTTTGCAAGTACCTTCAGAACCTGGTAGCTGAAAATTGGCGATCGGCCCAGGCTAGCTGGTACTCATACGTTACTACTATTTCCCACACTTTTGGTTAATGAGGAAATAAGTTAGGTCTGCCGTCCCTGAGATCTCAGTCTATTTGCATTGTCTACACTACAATATTGTTTATTGTGACATTCCTATTGTTGTAATGCATCGATCCGACTAGCTCAAATAATTATATTAGTTTTGAAGTGATAATTTGAGAGAATCCAATTTATAGTAGGGGAGCCCAAGAAAGGATTTTGTGATTTACTCGAGCGCGTCACATTAATATAAGGGTGGATGCCTTATGTATTCATAAGTACCACTAGCCACGCTAATTGCGTACCCCCCTAAGTCATGCAACGCTCATTGAGTTCGGAAATAATCGGCCATACCTATTATAAAATAAGGATAAAATTTTATTCGCTTTATTTGTGACGTCCAGTTGCCTTAGTGCGGCACAAGTTTACCAACCATGACCATTGACTAATTTTCAGTTTATTAAAGACTAGAAGTCTATTCTTCGTCATATATCTTTCTTTTTCCAAACATATAAAAATGTTTTTCTCTTTTTCAGGCCAAGTCCATGTGGGTCATAAAAATCCCGATTCCACAAATAGCACCGCTCCCGTTAGAGCACAGAATAAAAAAGCCACCTGTGACTGTGAGTAAACTATTGTTAACAATGGTGCCAATTATTTTAGTAATTCTATATAGCAAAGCTTTTTGGTATTCTCTCATAATCCAGAGCTATACAGGGCTTTAGGTAAATCACTTTCAACCTCTCGGGTGGTAAATCAGTCCATAAAACTAAACAAATTTCGCAAGGAATACGAAAAAATTTTTTAAGTTCCCGTACAAACTGCGTCAGCTGATAGCGCATTTTGTATGGGAAGTCAAATTTTTTTTTTCATACTTCGACCTTTGTTCCTTGAGAAAGTTGTTCAGTTTCATAGACTGATTTACAATCCGAGAGGTTGAAAGTGATTTACCTAAAGCCCTGTATAACACCATATGTTTCGATTTTCACGGTCAAAGGGTGCTTGAGTTTACCAAACTAAAGCAACATGCATTTTTATGTTTTATATGTATATAGACCGTAGATAAATCATTTCAACAGTGGTCCTCTTAAGATCATCAATCTTTTTCTCGTCTTCCCTTTCCGCTTAGCACATTTTACGCGCTAAATATTATTTCCGTGATAAATATATGTCGACTTCATGTCTGTTTTAGACGAGTATTATTAGAGTAACAGTTTGTAGGGTTATTATTATTTAAAAATTCGGTTCCAAGCCAGAATGAATCAAAATTCAACACCATAAGTTTAATCCATCAGAATTAAAACAATTTCAACTATCGCGTCAGTTTACGTCAACCGACAAAATGTCACATTCCTTTGTACAATTACTAGACTTATGTAGCGCGGCGCCGTCTTTACATTATTTAGCAGCTTAGCACACAAGAATGCGAAATGAGTTTTACGTAAAGTCTCCCAAATCATCGTCAAAAATTAATCAGCGTACGTGACTAGAATCGTTTACTTTTAATTAATTACACAATAATTATTCATTTATTTATTTACTGTTTATTGTACACAATATACATACAGAAAGAAACATACAAAGAGAGAGACGACACCACAGGCACTGCTTATTTCTATAAATAAATTAATTTCTTACAATAGACCTACAGAGATTGGATGAAGGAGGCAAATAAGACGTGCACAATATCACAATAAAGAAAACAAAACAAAAAATTAATCTTAATCAAAACAACTTAAAATACTTTATAATAAACAAGCATTCCGCCCGGGTCTTGGTTTCCGTGGGAATTCGAGAAAATGATGTAGCCTATGTCCATCGGGGATAATGTAGCTTTCTAAGGTGAAAGAATTTTTCAAATCGGTCCAGTAGTTTCGAGCCTATTCAATGCAAACAAACAAATAATCAAATCATTCCTCTTTATAATATTAGTATAGATATTCATTCATACATACATAGATTCATTTGTGATTATGCTACTCGGATCATGAGAAGGTTAAATTTCGGATCAACCACTAAGCCGTGACTATGCCTATTAAATTGTTGGAATTGTTTCCCTACATTTACTTCTTTTTACTAGCCCATATACGTTCCCACCGAGAGGCACGGGCCTCCCTTCGAAATACGAACGCGATTTAGGCCATAGTCCACCACGCTGAACCAACGCGGGTTGGTGGACCGCTCGTCTTTCGAAAATTTTCTTAGACGGGCGGGTTTCATCACGAGGTTTTCCTTCACCGTTGAGCAAGTGATAATTAGAAATCCGTACATAAATCCGAAAAGTCGAATTTAGTGGTACAGGCCCGCACCAAGATTTGAACCCATGACCTTCGGATTACAAGTCTGGCTCATTACTAATTGGGCTACATTTACTTATTTATCTACACTATAATATTATAAAGAGGAAAGATTTGTATTTTTGTTTGTTACGAATGAACTTAAAAACTACTGAACCGATTTCAAAAATTCTGTCACCATTAGGATGCTACATTTATCCCTGAGTAACATAAGCTACATAATTTTACCGAATTCCCACGGAAACAAAGACCTGAGCGGAAAGATAGTAATCAATATTTTAGTACGAACTCAGTTGCAGAAACGTGCGTTGAGGTTAAAGCTTCATGAAATGTAATGTAACATCAAAGAGATGGATAGGCACAGCATGATATTTAAATAGATACTAGCTTTACACCCGCGGCTGCACCCGCGTGGACTTTAGGTTATATCGTGCCCAGCTGTGGGATAAAATGTAGCCTATGTCCTTTCTCAAGTTCTAATCTATCTCTGTACCAAATTTCATCAAAATCAGTAGTTTAGGCGTGAAAGATGGACAGATAGACAGACAGACAGACAGAGTTACTTTCGCATTTATAATATTAGTAAGGATAGAAGGAGAAACTTTGATAGACGTCTTTGGAACAGGGTACAATGGGGTTGTATCTAATATTCTTCTTCAATTCAAAAGCATACGGAATTCTCGGATTGTCAATAGTTTAAACACACTATTAATTTGTATAATTTCGGAGAATTTAGTTTTGAACAGTTTTAACAATGATCCGCAGATCTTTTTGTTACAGGGTCACAACACAGTGAGGTCCAGAAGGTACACAGAAGGCATGGCGGATACAGACAGCAATCGTAAGTTTATAATTAAAATATAGTAACCAATTTCTCTTCTTTATTATCCTCTAATAGCTTTTTGTTCGGGTAAATTAGTTTTCAATTTCATTTCCCACCCTATACCAGTGAAAAAAACACGTTGGTTATTTTGCTCTGTTACCACGTTCTAAATGTAAATACATATTACAAGTTAATGTTTGAGTAAAAACAAGCTCTCTTTCCCACGGGCACACTGGGCAAGTGCCCAGGGCCCCGCGATCAATGGAGGCCCCCTTGTCCCCAGTAGATTATTATAATTATTGACTAGAATATGCTTTATATGCTTTGGCAAGCGTTAAGCGCACAGTGCCGAGGGTATGCTCGAAATTCAGGCTTTTGTATTGCGTTTAGATAGTCCTACACTGATTTTTAAAAAAGAATTTTCAGTGTCCTATGCAATATCTGTCAACGTTACGTCAACCTGAGTAAAAAAAAAAAAAAAACGCTACACACTCAAAGGCCCACACTAAGGCTTTCCCTTGTGTCGTTGTTTTAAAAATATAACTGGTTACTGCAATACATTAGCTAGAGTCCTTCATGGATGTACTTTAGACCCCTTCCATAAAATATAGCTTGGCAATTTCCAATAAAGCTATCAAATCACTTTTTTCCTATCGTTTACGGCTAAAAAAACGAATGATCGCAAAATGAAATAAACGTATTCGTGAATATTCGTTTTTGTTTCGAAAAGGAAAAAGACATATACAATCGTTAAAAAGATTGATTAGGGTGAAACAGAAAACAGGTTCACATCACTGACAAGTTTTATTAAATTGAATAAATCGACTTTAAACAATGGACAAAAACAAATTAAAAAAAAAATATATGCAAGGGAAGCCAATACTTTGGAAAACATCAAAATACGTTTGCATCACCCGGGAATCAAAAAAGCAGAAATACATAAAATAACACTATGTTAATGGCATCAAATCTCTCTTAATAACATGTTAAATTACGCGAAAAGAAATCTAAACTTATAAATTCGATGGGGCAAGATAAACCACTTTTACTCAAAGGTACGTTATGTTTGACGAAATTTAATGAATTTCTTAGTTTTTAATTTGCTACGTTTGTTAGAGACATTTATCCTGATGATTGATCCTATCAATTGATCCCATAAAAGTATTAAGTAGCTGTTATAATTTTATGTTATAATTTTACCTTTCTCATTATCATTTTCCTTTGCTGCACTTATCAAGATTCCTTTCGTTCCCTCTAAGTGGACTGGAAGAGATCCTTTTGTGGGATAAGTCCGCCTTTCCTACCTTGAATTTATGTAATGTTTATAACCATTGATTATATTCTGATTAATTTAAAATAAAGGATTTTACAAAAAAATACAATAATATTTATAATACTGTTGATTTCAATGTGCTTATTTTGCTTAATGTACAACAAAAGATTTTACAATACAATACAACACAATGGTTCGACTGAATAAAATTTCCCATCTTCAGTAAGTATGAGTGCTTCCCCTTCAGGTGGCATTGAATAATTTCACTCAATATATTATAGGGCTGCCTTACACACAGGAAAATCTATAAATACCACTGTAATGGAATTACATTTGCCTCTCGTTGATTTGTTTGACATCGATTTCCTTTTGCGACCGTTTGCTTTGAATGCCGTAGCTGTATGCTGATTAAAATGTCCTTTGACTCACAAATCTCAATCCGCGATGTATGTTCTTTACACAAAGAGTACTAAGAACATTTAAGAATAATAGAACAAAGAAGTCATTTAGTATTTTTGAAACGCTTACCCGCGTGAGAGATATTCACAAATGTTTTTTAGGCAAAGAAATCCAATCCTTGGGTCGTGGATTCAAGTCCCATTCGCGCCGAATATTTTTCTTGCCCTAAAAATTATTAAAGAAGTCATTGTTACTTAATTTTCAGCTCGAATGGCAAGTTTAATTGTAATGTTTCATCTGCATTCTTTCAGTTAAGTCAGAAAGTATCTACGTTACAAACACAAGACACTAGAACTGGTAATATTCGGTAAAAGTTAATTAGTTTAAAATAAAACATTTGAAAGTTCTATATAAAAAATAAAATAAAAAATAAACGCTATACACCCAAAGACATACACTAAGGTTTTCCTTTGTGTTGCGGGTTCCTTGGAACACACACAAAGACAGACACGAACACCCATGATCCGAGAACAAATATTCATGGGAGTACCCAGGGGGGGCAGGGGGGTCAGGGGAGGCAGCCACCTATTCAACTAAATAAACATAAATTAAAAAACCTATTTTTTTAATTATGTTTATTTGTAAAGCTTGTAGCTACATATTTATGCCAAATAAACATAAATTAAAAAACCTATTTTAATTTATGTTTATTGAATAGGTGCTTATAAAATCTGATTTGCCCCCCCTGGCCCACAACCTGGGTACGCCCTTGCAAACATCTGCTTTTTACACAGATATTTGCCCCGATCGGGAATCGAACCAAGATCCGGTCGATCAAGAGGTAAGGTCACTGCCACTCGCTCAAACCGACCGTCTAAATAGATTTAAAATAGAGTTAGAATAGATTTACTAAGTGATTACTGGTCATTTGTTGTACATGACGCCATTGTTAAGATGTTTGGTAATATCCAAAAAGATATTGCCAGTTATGTTTCGTTTTCTTCCACATGCGGCACTAATTTCTTCTAAGATAATAAAAATGTTTTTTCAGGTTCGTGTGTTTGCGATCCTAATGCCATGTCACAATTCTCGAATTGGGATTATATGTGTAAGTAACATTTATTTGCTTTTTAAAAATATTTTTTCTTATCTCAACAATTTTATGAAATGAAAATGAAATTAAATCTGTTTATTGTCACTAATTAATTAAAGAAAGTAATTCTTAAAGCTAGTAGTAGCTACATATTTATACTGTAGTATTAGTATCTAAATGTCTCGGTTGGTCTAGCATTTGCTATTGCTTATTTTTTTTTAAATAATCTATGTTTTAATTTTTTTCTTCTAATACACTTCATTTTTAAATAAAAAATCAATAATAACAGCGTAAAACACGAAAACCAGTAATGTACATAGCATTCTGACAGAAGCGCGATGCAGCGCGGGGGATCGCGCGCAGGGCGCGATCTTGCGGTACATTGCGCAACGCCACTATACAGGGTTAGTGGGAACTCGACGTATTCCTGGCAGGACGTGATAGGGCAGCCAAAATGCAACAAATTTAACTCATTATGTATGGCCAAAAGTTAATAGTTTTCGAGATTTCGTTAATTGAAGATTTTTTACGAAAATACCCAGATTTCATCTTTTTAACCAAAATTTTAAAATATTTGCTTATTGGATAGAATTACATGTAACGTTTTTTCAAAGTTGATAGTTTAATAAAGCTAGGAAATTCATTACTACCCAAAACTCCTTAACAGTTTTAAATCATGAGCCGAAAAGATGATTCAAAATTTTTCAATTTTCTTTGTAACAGGTTAAATAACGATGCCTAGGTCAAAACTTCACTATTACACCAAGTGTACAAACACCTTAATTAACTTCCTCATTTTATAAGCTATCCAAAAAAGTATGAATGTCAATACAACCTTATGATCTACATCACAAAAATCACTTTTGATTTAGTACAGGTAGAGTCCACCCCACAAAGTTGAATCACTTTTTTCGCGGTTTTTTAAAACTTTTTTGAGTTTTTTTCCGCCTTCGGTGCCTAATAGTGCAAATAATTGTAATTTGCGATACTATGACGGTCTTAACTTGATTCATTTGTCCACAAAATGTTTAAAAAAATTGTCTTCAGCGTCGACATTTAACATAAAACGACAAAATTCCAACCTTCTAATCAGGTCTCCCTCTTCTATTGAATGGACAGGTGTTGATGGTGATACGGATGTCTGCCCGATAAATGTACTACAGACAAGACTTTCCATTGCGATGTTTGTCGAGGTGTTGGGGTCGTCATTTAATCTTTGCAGAATAGCCAGATAACAAAACACGTGCTAATGGGGCGTCATTAAATCTTTTCAGAATCGCCTCCTCATCCTTTTTCGCGGATATTTTAAACTTTTTATATTCCTTTCCGCCTTCGGTGCCCAATAGTGCAAATAAGGCTTCCGCGACATAGTTGGAATACGGCTGAGGACGAGGAGGCGATTCTGCAAAGATTTAGTGACGACCCAAACACCTCGACAAACATCGTAGCGCGTTAATTTGGAATATCACAATGGAAAGTCTTGTCTGTAGTATCTGTATCACCATCAATACCTGTTCATTCAATAGAAGAGGGAGACCTGATTAGAAGGTTGGAATTTTGTCGTTTTATGTTAAATATCGACGCTGAAGACAATTTTTTTTAAAAACATTTTGTGGACAGATGAATCAAGTTAAGACCGTCATGGTATCGCAAATTACAATTATTTGCACTATTAGGCACCGAAGGCGAAAAGAAACACAAAAAAGTTTTAAAAAACCGCGAAAAAAGTGATTCAACTTTGTGGGGTGGACTCTACCTGTACTAAATCAAAAGTGATTTTTGTGATGTAGATCATAAGGTTGTATTGACATTCATACTTTTTTGGATAGCTTATAAAATGAGGAAGTTAATTAAGGTGTTTGTACACTTGGTGTAATAGTGAAGTTTTGACCTAGGCATCGTTATTTATATTTAACCTGTTACAAAGAAAATTGAAACATTTTGAATCATCTTTTCGGCTCATGATTTAAAACTGTTAAGGAGTTTTGGGTAGTAATGAATTTCCTAGCTTTATTAAACTATCAACTTTGAAAAAAAGTTACATGTAATTCTATCCAATAAGCAAATATTTTAAAATTTTGGTTAAAATGATGAAATCTGGCTATTTTCGTAAAAAATCTTAAATTAACGAAATCTCGAAAACTATTAACTTTCGGCCATACATAAGGTGGGTTAAATTTGTTGCATTTTGGCTGCCCTGTCACGTCCTGCCAGGAATACGTCGAGTTCTCATTAACCCTGTATATGTTATGGACCAAGTGATTAATGCGGGCATTATTAATAATGTCTAGCTCTATCGGGAAAAGTGAATAATTACTATCTAAACTTCATTATTTGTCATATTGCCCGGTCATTATTATATTGCTACGTGACAATTGGGCAATTTGATAATAAAGCTAAGTTTGATGCGGTGCGGGGAAGGAAGTGCGGGGAGGGAAGCGGTGCGGGAGGGAAGTGCCCTCGTTGCAATTTATAAAAGTTTTCGTTTTTTTTTTCACGACCGCCATCTTAGATTTCAAAATCTTAAACGACATCCATGACGGATTTTTACAAAAAATGCATGTCCGCCATCTTGTATTTCAAAATGGATGTCGTTTACGGAATTAGCACCCCCGAAAACCTTTTAAACGACACCCATATCAGTTTTTTCAAAAATGTAAACGTCCGCCATCTTGGATATCAAAATGAACGACATTTACGGAATCAGCATCCCCGACAATCTATTAAACGATACCCATAAGTGATAAGTGATAAGTGATATGGGCTCCCATTTTCCGCATGTAGGCTCTTGAGTGGCCCATTATGCGTGTGGGTCAGTGGTTATTCCAGCCACTTCAGCTCCGTCCAGAAGCTCAGAATCCTCCTGGGGATTTCGCAGGCTTCGCGGAGCGACCTAATGTCTGCAAGGATTTTTGCCCGGTGTTCTGCCACTCCCATGCAATCCAGGATTACATGGGCGACTGTTTCATCAGCCTCCAAGCAGCCCCTACAGAGGGGACTGTCGGTGACGTTTAGTACGAATAGATGCTTGTTCAGAGCACAGTGGCCCGTAAGGGTACCCACCATTATTCGTAGGTTATCTCTGGATAGGTTTAGCAGTCTGCGCGTCAGACGCGGGGAGGGTCCTGTAAAGGCTTCCTTCGACTGCCGACAAGTGGTTACGTTGTCCCACCTGTCTTTGTGTTGCATAAGGGTGCGTGCTCGGATTCAAGTCCGTATTTGGCTAAATGGAATCGGGATGGTTGGCACAGGGCCTGCCAAGATGGTGTTTGATCCCTTCCTAGCCAGTTCATCTGCCGCATCATTACCTATGGAACCGCTATGCCCCTTAATCCATTGCAGGACGACCCTGTTGGCTGAAGATATTTTATTCAGCGCTTGGTGGCATTCGGTAATAAGTCCAGAAGTATATGAGTGATTTCCTAGGGCTTGTAGTACTGATGCGCTATCAGAGAGTATCCTAATGATGTAGTTTTGGATACTCCTTCGTGCAACTGCGTTAGCTGCTTCCTTGATAGCCACGCATTCACATTGGAAAATGGAAGCATGTATCCCTAGAGCTAGTGATATGTGGATATTCAGATCGAGAGAGAAGACCCCGGCTCCTGAACCGGTTTTCATTTTGGACCCGTCCGTATAAATGCGGACTTCATGGATTCCAGAATAGTCTTTCTCCTCCTCCTTAAGTTGTATATGATACTTTTTCTCAAAAGCATAGAATTTTGGAGTCTTATCACACGGGGCTGCAATAAGAGGCTGATGTTGCAGGGCCCTGTCCAAAATAGACATGTGTGTGCTCTTACAGGTGTCCCACAGTCCTAGTTTCTTTAGTCTTATCGCCGCCATCGTCGCCTCCTGTTGTATAAACAGGTCTAGGGGCGGTAGGCCTAGGATGACTTCCAGGGCTGCTGTTGGTGTGGTTCTCATGCAACTTGTAACTGCCGTACAGGCTAGCCTCTGGAATCGTTGCAGTCGGGTGATCGTAGTACTTAGTTCGGTCCTGGGCCACCAAACAATACTCGCATAGGTTATTATTGGTCGTATTACGGCTGTATATAGCCACATCGTGATTTTCGGAGCTAGACCCCAGGTTCTTCCTATGAGTCTTCTGCACTGCCAAAAGGTTATGCATGCTCTCTCTAGTTTGTGATCAAGATGCTTGTTCCACAGTAATTTGTGGTCTAAGATGACTCCCAGATATTTCACCTCGTTAGTTAGCATCAGGTCGGTATCAAACAACTTTGGCAATTTAAGGTTGCCAAGTTTACGTTTCTTGGTGAATAGAACGATACCCATGTCGACATGCCCGAAAATTTAATATCCGCCTTCTTGGATTTTTTGTGCGGGGAATCGCGACGCTCCGGGGTTTGCCCTTCTCGTCACGATTCCCCCAACTAAAATCAAAGTTGGCGGATATGAAATTTTCGGAAGGCAGTCGGCGGGTAAGATACTTTTTTATTATTATTATTATTATAAGATGGATTAACTCTTGACCTCAATCTTGACCATAAAGGTTAAAGATGAGGTCGACGATGGAGCAAGTTAACCCAGAAAATGCCTATAAAGGCACTGGTACTCCCACGCACCGACAGAACGCAGCAAGCTGTTTGGCGAGGTGAGGCTTGGTGAGGCTTCGGGCTTCGCCCTACGCATAGCTCGGCCTTCGGCCTCGCCCTATACGCAGCTTAACTCGGCATATGGCCTCACCCCACCTTTAGTATCTAAACTAGTATGGCGGCCATTTTTAATTGGGGGCGGGGACGCTCTGGTCTTCGCCCTACGCGGAGTTTGGACTTCGTTCTCACCCTAAACGCAGCTTACCTCGGCCTACGGCCTCGCCTCACCTACAGGATCTAAACTTGTATGGCCGCCATCTTAAATTGAGGGGGTTGACGCTCCGGGCTTTGCCTTACGCGGAGTTGAGCGCGGTCTGCGACCTCGCCTCACCGTTAGAATCTTAACTCGTATGGCCGCCATCTTGGATTGAGGGAGGGGGATGCTCCGGGCTTCTCCCTATGCGGAGCTCGGCCTTCGGCCTCGCCTTTTACCTTGCAACTTAATCCAAATAATGAGTCTAGTTATTTAAATTGTTTAACATTTAATTTATTTGAAGTTAAATGACTATAATATTAAAAAAATAGCAATTTAATATGTTTGTATTACTCTGCCCAATAGGTAATGGGCGTTATGTATAATGCCCGGTCAATTTGATTATTTGAATAATTATTATCAAATTGCCCTCTCATATTGGGCATTTTTCATAATGACCGGTCATTATGAATAATGCCCAATTTATCACTTGGTCCATAACGTAAGTATATAATAAACGCTATAAACGCTATACACTCAAAGGCCCACACTAAGGTTTTCCCTTGTGACGTGGGTCCCTTGGAACACACATAAAGACAAACACAAACACCCATGACCCGAGAACAAACATCTGCTTTTTACACAAATGTTTGCCCCGACTGGGGATCAAACCCAGGACCCGCCGATCAAGAGGCAGCGTCACTACCACTCGACCAAACCGGCCGTCAATGTAGTGAAATAAAGAAAACTCCTAAACTTGACGTTTCCAAAAAAAGGAATTACTTTTAGTTGGTCATAGCTATGGATAGATTCTACCGTTTAAGTATTTACTAAGCTGTTCCTTACACCCTGTATAAGTGTACCGTAACCTTTGCTTGTGCAGGAATAAGTTTACATTATTATTATTATATTATAAGATGGGTTAACTCTTAACCTCAATCTTGACTAAGGTCAGATGGGGTCGACGATGGAGCAAGTTTACTCAGAAAATGCCTATAAGGCACTGGTACTCCTACGCACTGACGGAAGCCTATCACAGCGCATGAGACCATAGGACGCCACCTCAGATTCAGAACAAATTGAGGTGTCGTTGCCTGGGGTGGATTAATAGGAGGCAGGTCTCGTTTGTGTTTCCTTAGTCGGCTCTTACAACACCCACGGAAAGAAATGGGGTGGTGTTATTCTCAATCGATCACCACATGACAAAAAAAGATTTATGAGATAATAATGGAAAAACAGATTAACATTTCCACAAAGTAAAATTCACATGTCAAAAGTAAATTAAACGTCCATATTTACATTAATTTAAATTTTAATTGCGATGATTGCGTTCTTCTGTGTTTAAACTCTCAATAATTATGGTTTTCCGATTCAGTTAACAACAATAATCTCCCGCATTAATGCAGTTTATTATGAATTGAAATTTACAATCGGTAGTTTACAGTTGAAAAAATTCATTTATTGATTAGAAGAAAATCTGGCAACGAAACTAAAAAAACGTTGCTTAATGAACATACACGGAAAATTAAAAGCAAAGTGATACCGTGAATTCTTTTTCTGAGCAGAGCACATAAACTAGTGGTTGTGTGAGCTTTAGGCCTCGCAAGTAAACAATATTCGAAATGGCTGAAATGTAATTTTTTTCTGTTGTGAAATGCTTCTTTGAAACAGAGGTGCTTCACGCTCGCTCGGTTTAAAAGCAGCCATGGAACTCTTGCATTCCGGCGGAATTGTCACTAATAAAAGTTATCTGATTTTGGCAGGTAATTTGCAAAGAGATTTTAACCAATAAATCAATTATATGACTTCATCAAAAGTAACTTTTATCATGCTTCTGGTAGCTAGGAATTTTCGTTGTACATTTACATCTAATTAGAGGGGTGTTATAAGTTTAACGTATCTGTCTGTGTATCTGTCTGTGGTATCGTAGCTCCCAAATAGATGAACCGGTTTTTGTTTTAGTTTTTTTTGTATCATAGATAATTTTATTACGAGTGTTCTTAGCTATGTTTCATGAAAATCTGTTCAGCCGCTTAAAAGTTATAAGCAATCGAATGTCGGGGGTGGTTCAACATTTTTAATTTTAGTGTTATTATAGATAATGGGTTTGTTCTTGACCACAATCTAGGGGAAAATATGTGGTCGAGGATGAGGCAAGCTCATCCACAAGATACCTATTCACTCGAACTTTTAAGAGATTCGTTACTTGAGCCAGGAAATACAGATATGTAGGCAGAGAATTCCATTCCTTATAAAAGTTTCCCTTGATTTCAAAGTTCACGATACTTTCAGATCAATGGAGGTGGGGTGATACTTATAAGGATTGTTCAGGGGCATCTCAGTCACCTGTCAACCTGCCTGTGACGGGGTTGATACCGACGCGAGGCGCGAGAAAACTGCAGTTTAGGAACTACGACGAAATACCTGAAAGCCTCTCGCTCATCAACAACGGGAAAAACGGTAAGCTATTATTCTTAAGCTGATAATCCTAGCAAAAGATAGCCCATGTCAAGACGAGCAAAGCGAAGCGCAAGGCACTGTCTACCTTTTCTCCAAACGCTTCGTAGTTTATTTGAACCCTCATAACTTCGGTTTGATTTATAAACAGAGAAACGAAATTTTTGAGATTAAACACGTCAATATTCAATTGCATAGCTCTTAATACATTTTTGGTCAAGCCACATATTATTTTTACCAAGGTGAAGAGTTTGTGAAGTAGACTTGTAAAGTTAGGACGTGTAGAGTTAGAAGCTTGGCTCTGCGTGAGATCAGATAACTTTTTGACAGTGCGAGCCATATGGTCTCGTCTTAGCAACATTTTACATGAAAATGTTTTTGGTAAGTTTTTAATTTAGTGAAAATTTAGGTTGTGATTCTAGCCATGATACTGAACAGCCTTCTCCCAAAAAAATAAATATACGATAATTTTGTCCTACCGAAGGGCACGGGCCCTTATTAATTATTCATTATTAAGATTAATTATTTAAGATTCAAAACAGAATCTTTAATAGAATCAACTGTTTTTTGTATATATCTCGCTTTAGTCTATGAGGATTTTTTTTTGTTTAATGGACTGATTTAAATCCTCAATTTTCTACTTTAAGTCACACAATATACATTAAAAACATTAATTATGATTCTTAGAAAGAAATGTGGAGTTTTTGATAAAAATACAAGACTAGCTTTCAATCTTCATAAATGAGGTAAATAAGTATTAAAGGAGCTGCAATTTTTCCGTACTGTGTAGACTGAGGTGACTTTCAAATAAAAAGTAACTTTGATTGTGCTTCTGGTAGCTAGGAATTTGCGTTTTTAAACAAGGTGTAAAAGACAGCTTAGTGGAATCTACCCATAACTATCATCAGCTATAAGTAATATTTTTTTTCCCGGAAACGTCACGTTAAGGAGTTTTTATTATTTACGTACTTTGGCGCTACGCAACGTATCGCGAAACTGCTATTGGAGTGCGATGTACAATGCTGGTTTTCGTGTTTTAAATTGTTATGATTGTTTTTTATTGCAAAAAAATATAAGCACAAAATATTTAAAAACATGAAAAAAAAAAAAATTGTCTTAATTTTTTTGCTATATTTTAATACGGTGAATCCGAATCTACCGTTTCTTTCTATCAGCTTTTACTGTTCATACACAGATTTTCTGTGGATTATTGCTGGAGTTTGAAATAACGCCTACCACGAGTTCCTTATTAAAAAATATATATATATATATATATATTTAGCGGCTTTCGATACTTGAATTTATTTTTATAGTTAATTTTTGTGTTTTTTTGCTTAACTACGCCATATTTTGAAAACTAAAGCTGATTGATAAAAATAGTTTGTATTCCCAGAGTCAGCATGCCAAATGTTTATAAAAAAGCTGCTTAACCTTCCGGAAAAAAACTTTGTAGATATTTGTAGTACATCTAATAACATGAGCTGCAAGCTGCAACTAGTATAGCATATGGTTGCAACAATAATTGTCTGATCGCAGTCACCTTTGATCTGAAAGTCACCTCAGTTAATGGTAGTGGTTTTAAAATAAGAAGCTTACGCTTTTTAGTACAGTGGTCCATGAAAGTACTGACAACAGCACGTTAGGTTGCCCATTTGCACTACGAAAGCCAGATAAGGCCGACGACGTTAAGATCAACATGTATAGCCTGATGTGCTGCTGTGTGTACAAAGAACCACACCACACGTGTGTACTCTGTGCTGTTGCGATAAGAGCGGTTTTGCAATGAAAATGGAGTAACCTGCTGCCTTGGCCTCTTATCGTAACAGCATAGAGTGCACGCGTGTGCTAACCTGTTGTGTGGTTCTTTGTACACACGGCAGCACATCAGGTATACATGTTGATCTTAACGTCGGCCTTGTCTCGCTCGTAATAGCGCTGCGCTGGCTTTCGTAGTGCAAATGGGCAACCTGACGTGACTCAGGTTGAGTTGTGGCCGACTGTACATCGCTAATAGTCAGCTAGTAATAGTCAGAGAACAACTCATAGTAAATTTTTACTAGACACTTAAACAAAAACAACAACATTTCGCTTTTTTTTAGATATTACCCTGCTAGTTCGATATCTGTAGCAGCCTTCCCGAGCTAAGACCTTAAAAGTAATTTCATTTTTGAGCTTGATAAAAATAGCTGTTCTTGAAAATTAAATCATTTCATATTTCCTACGAAAATAGCATCGCCTTCTAACATTATTATATTCATATTTTAAGCAGGCTACAACGTAAACAATTTTTATTACATTTTATCATATTACCTAGATAAAGTGGTGATGGCGGAAAAATGGCACATAATGTGACAACGTGACAACATTAGGCTCTCAGCTTTGAAATAACATCGAAAATTTGTACCTTTCACTTAATATTTTTTAACCCCGACAAAAAAGAGGAAGTGTTATAAGTTTAACGTGTATATATTTCTGTGTATCTGTTTGTCTGTGGCGTCGTAGCTCCTTAACCGATGGACCAATTTTCGATGCGGTTTTTTTGTTTAAAAGCTGACGTAATTATAGGAAAAGTTATAGGAAATTAAATGTCGGGGGCGATACAACATTTTTAATTTTAGAGTTATATGTTTATCATTAATTGGTATAACTTCCAAAGGACATCATTCACGGCCCATACAAAAAATACCAAAATTTTTAAAGTGGCGGCCAAAAAAGGTTATGTTATTATTTCGAAAGAACATATTATTCTTAACATTTTTTTAGTATGATAGCTAAGCTGTACGACCATTACTAGATTTGTTCTTGACACTTATAAATCTGGATTTTAAATGTTCTGGCCATAGAAAATAGTGTTTCAATAGATTGTGATACAAAACATTTTTCGAATTTAGTTAAAGGTTTAAATTCTAGATTTAAAAATGCATTTAAGCATGAAAGTCTAGATTTTAGGTTTGAAAATCTAGATTTTAAAGCTTAAAAAAGGAAAATTCGTAAAGGTCGTACAGCTTAGCTGTCATAATAAAAAATGTTAAGAATAATGTGTCCTTTTGAAATAATAACTTTACTTTTTTTGGCCGCAATTTTTAAATTTTGGTACGTTTTGAATGATGTCCTTTACCCTAAAGGTCAGCCACGTCTTGTGATCTACAAGAACAGTTAGTATGAGAGTTAATTTGTGAATCAGAAGTATATTCACACTATCTACCACAGTACACTCTATCACACTGTCCATGTAAATTACTAACTTCCAGAAGCAAGATAAAATCTCACTAATTATCCTAGTTACCCGCTATTTAGTACAGACAGCAGTACGTCAGGTAACCCATTTTCTTTACGAAATCCGACGCTTTAACGAGCGAGATAAGGGCGATGCCAAGGTCAACGTATGTAACCTAATGTGCTGCCGTGTTTACATAAATTTAATTTTGAGTTAAATAGTTAATTCTAAGTTAAATACAAAACATTATTTCTATACAGCTTCAAACATTTGATACTTTATTTTAATAATAAAAAAAATCTATATGGGCTATGTATGATATTTTAAAAATATTTTTAATTTCGTTTGATTTATTATTTAACTTAAAGAAATAAGGTCCCGTTTCTTAAAAAAATATTTAAAACATATATCTTTTGGGATAAAAATATAATAATCAAAAGATTCTCAGTACGGTAAACTAATCCTAAGAACGGCATTATATGCAATCGTATTCTTTTGCCAGACTGTCATGTCAATTTAAAAAATAAAACATAACCTGTTTCATATTGTATTGTCGTAGACACGGTACTATTATTAATTTGTGATATTGTATTGGTTGTTTATTTCCGACTTTGGTTGGTTGTTACTTCAGGCAAGTTGGTAGAATCGGCTCTAACGAACTGAGCGGTATCCATAGTGTCAGAATCCAGTATATTGCGAAAGTTCGAAAGTCCAGGAAGCAAAGCCAAGTCGTCAGTAAATATAAATCCAAAAAATCAAAACCACGAAACAGAAGGTAACAATAGAGTCCAGGTAGCAAAACCAAGTCGTCAGTAAATATTAAAATAATCAAAACCACGAAACAGAAACAAACTCAACAACCAACAACTCAAAAACGCAATGGTTAGGTTATGTGTCAACAAACTGTCAAATGTTTTTTTCCTTACTTTGGCAAACGAATTAAACCTTAAAGAATGCTGTAGTAAGCAACAAATCGTAACCAAAATTTTTTTTTTTTCTATAATCGAAATTATTTGATATCTTTTTTATTTGAATATGGGACCTTAAATCTGTTTAAAATAAAAAAAAACACATTATTTTAAAAATTTTGCTCATAGCCCATTCAATTTAATGTACCTTACCTACGACTTAGAGTAATTAGTAAATACCATTTACAACGTTGTGTGATATAAAAACTATCAATATGATATTTTTAAATATTAATGAAGTACCGATCAAATACTCAGTGAGAGGGAAAAATACTCCACTCTAGTTTTTACGACAGAAACTTACTTTATTCATTCCCAAATTCTGAGGCATCACAAAGCGGTATAAGAAAACAATTTTGTGTTTTAGGTGCTTTTTAGTACCTACAAAGAAATCTCGACCTTCCTTCATTTTTGCTGTCGTAAAAGACAGGAGGCCTCAGCATACATTATTAATATCTTTGACTTATTTATCGAGAGTAAGCCGTACTCCTGCGTATTCGGAATGCTCATATTTCCACATTATCTTATACCCTTTTGTGGCACCAATCCTTTGTTTGAGAAGTGTGATGATCTTATATTTCAAGGCAGCCAGATATTATAATGGATCTTAATCCTTGAGACTCAGAGCATAACCAAGACACTGATGGCAAAATTTGATTTAAAGCTATTTTATTAATTGCTTAAGACAATGATATGCCTATAATATACCTATATTTCACTTCGCATTAAGCAAAATTTAAATGAAATATTTCATGTAGAGATAAGTAATAAATAGACAACAGACAATACTTTAACACTTGGTACAGATTTAATGATAGGTACCAGCAATGGTTAAACCGACGTAATTTCACTGCTTATGGATATATAAAAAAATGGTCTGTAAGGTTTGTTCGATTTTAGTTTAGTTATAAATGTTATAACAATTGTTATAAGTAAACACCACATGCAATAAGTGTGAGCAATTTGATATTAATAATTTAAACATTTTAAAATAGCAAAGGTTTCGTGGATTAGTTTCATAGCTTAGCTCTAGCCTCGCTCATCGGTTTGTTTTCGCAGATTTCTATAAAACAACGCCCCTTAGTCTATTGATACGATGTAAAAATAAACACTAACAACTAAATTGGCATAACTTTCGTTTCCAGCCACTCCATTCATGCGATTTATTATCAAGGATCAATTACTTGAATTCCTGAAAGCAATCACATTGAGATACCTATTCAATTAAAGCTTGTGGGTTCCTTCAGTAATAAAATGAAAATGTTGGTTTTCAACAGAGTTTCGAAAAGCAATTCTCTACGTCTTTATTACGGGTATATAAATGCAGTGTCTTTCTGTATTTATAAAAATTAATCTTCAAATAGCAAGTTTTAGTCAACAAAACATTAATAACATCTGTATTTTTTGAGATAAAATGCCATTACATTGCCATTAATACTCGATAAAATGCCATTGCAAGCACTCCCGATTAGAGTACCTGTTTGTATTGGGCGCGAGACGAAAGCTCAACGGAAGCAAAATTAACAAAATTCAGTGAAAATAGAAAAGAAAAGCCACCAAAAACCAACTCACCCGTAGCGTACAAATGGAGCGAGCAGCGAGGTCGGGTCCGACATAATCCACAGTCTTCGATGAGGGGTGATCAGATCACTTACACCATAACAAATTGTCCACAAATGAGCATAATAGTTCTTAATTAGCGGGTGATATTAGCGTTTTACGATGAAAAATACAGCGTTTGCCGCATAGGCATGTTAACTCGCGAGATGCCATCTGACAACTCGTGAGATTCACTCGGGAATGAAGTCCCGCGCGGGAAACTAGTTTAATATAAAAAGCAAATGAAATTCTGGCGAAAACTGTCAGTAAAAGCCAATCAAATCAGCTATTAGCCAGTCTCCGAGGCTACAGAGATAGCCCAAAGCAGCATACGTATATGTAGGACTGTAGGTACATGGAAAGCAAAATTTTGAAAGAGACATTGGGTTGCATCCATAAATGACAAAATGTCGATCGTTGTTACTTAGTTTGGTGTGGAATTCCTATTTGAACTTTTACGAGTAAGGTCGACTAGGGTTTGGTGGGAGCTATTCTTAGATCTAATTTCCTTTAACATTGACAATAAATTCAGCTCAAAATACTTACTTTCACTTTTATGACACGTTTGGTGACAGTGATATATGTTTTGTGTACGTGTAGTGCCATTTGATTACCTTACTATCGCATTCCCATATTTTCTCTGATCTTTTCAGACTACTAATTCAACTAAAGCCTTGTTTCCAGTGTGCAAGTAGCCTACATGAGCAGTTCAAATTGCACGCAACTTTAGTAGTGCATCTTCCTGATTTGCAAGCTATGCATGCGCACTGGACTTTAGATCTTTTGTACGTTGTCATAGCTTTGCAGTTTTATCCACTTTCCTTCCAATTCTTACACGAGGATGCTGGTGTTAGTTTCGCGAAAGCAAGACTTTGGTCTTCTAATCCGCTCCATAATCTTCAATAGAAAGAAAGAAATGAATCAAGGAAGAAATATAAATAAACTAGCTTTCCGCCCGGGACTTCGTTGTCGTGGGAATTTGGAAAAATTATGTAGCCTATATGTTAATCCAGTGTATTTTATCAAAATCGATCCAGCCGTTCTTGAGTTATATGTGTTTGAACAAACCCGACTTTGTTTTATCTTAATGTTTTAATTTATTTGGAACATCACCACAGTCACAAGAATATTAAGTGTCTTTCGTCCCGCTCACACAATAACCACCCGGCTCAAATGGAGATAAAATCACTTCGTCAAAACCTCGTCATTGGTCTTCAACAGAATGCACTAGGGATAGGTTTGACTGGCCTTTGTGATACGAAGTCAGCAGCTCCTTAGGTTGTTATACTGTAGCACTACTAAAAACGTCACTATTCTAAACAAGATAAGAGCGACGTCAAGGTCTGTACGTACGTAGAGTCCCAAAAGTAAATAGCCTCCTCCAGCTGTGTAACTGACTGTTTGGAGTAGATAGCTGTGTCAGTCGTAAATCTCAAACCCACTTTTAAAGAAAAGTCTACAGTAAATAACTTTTTAAAGGGAGGACCTGGAACTGAAGAGGCTAAACGGTTTTCTTGGAAAACGAACGAAATCTGCTCTTGTGGAAATAAATATATGTACAGAATAAGTTTTTTACAACAGTATCAAAAATTTTTACACAGAACAAAATGAAATAGCAAGACTTTCTATGAAATACGGAGTCAATTTCATGTAAAATTTAAACTGAAGATATATAATAATTTTATATACTTAACTATTTTAAAAATGAGAAACTTAAACTGTTTTTTTTTCAATTTTTTTTTTTATTTTATTTTAAGAAGCGAAGTAATTCTTACACGAATATAAAAATATTTCTTAACTTTCCCTTATTTATAATTTGTCTTTGTTTTAAAGGAATGGTTTTCAAGACAGTGCTTAAAATATATCACCCTGTATATAAAACTCGTGGAGCTAATTAATCTATTATTTCTTTGTTTCCATTTATTTGTCCCATGCGTTGATTCTTAGTAACTTTAGGATAATCTTTGAGGAACGAAAGATAAATACTTCTATTAATCCTCCAAAGGGACAAGAAAATGGCTGAAAATCAGCTCTGTGACGTTTTCTATTACCGTATCTTTACATTTTTTTTTCTTTTGTTATCGTATGTGGCAATAAATGGGTTTTTTTTATAAGATGAGTCAACTCTTGACCTCAATCTTGACCAAGGTCATAGATGAGGTCGACGATGGAGCGAGTTAACCCAGAAAATGCCTATAAGGCACTGGTACTCCTACGCACTGGCGGAACACAGCAAGCTATTTGGCGTCGGACTTCGGTAGGAGGGTGGTCGGGAACCAGACGGCCCTTCACAAAGCCTACCACACCGCATGAGACCATGATAGGACGCCACCTCAGATTCAGAAAAAATTGAGGTGTCGTTGCCTGGGGTGGATTAATAGGAGGCAGGTTTCACTTGTGTTTCCTTAGTCGCCTCTTACGACACCCACGGAAAGAAATGGGGTGGAGTTATTCTCAACCGATCACCACACGGCATGACTTATTAACTACTTTGTTATTTAATTCAACAGTTTCATATAATGAGGACCGGACCAACTTTATCTGCTTTCATTTGAAAATACTGTTTCAGAGTTGACACTTGACAGTGTTAATACCAGACGCAATCAATCATATATTGTAGTATAATACGTTCAATTTTATCATTTTAATGCGTAATGCAATTTTTGTGAAATTTAATGTAACAGGTTTTTAACGTCGAGATTTTGTTTCTTTATTTGACTTGACTAACATGCACAAAAAAACCGTACCGATATCTTGTTAGCTATCTTGAGATAACAAAGTATTAAAAAACTTCATATAAAAAAAATCGTTACAAAAAATAAAGTGTTGCATGTATCAATCTAAGTTTAATTAACATTCCTCGAAATAAGCAAAATCGAATAACATTGTCGAATCAAATTGAAAATGAAACAAATGGAATTACACCAATTTAGGGATCAGTGGCATACCTGTGATACTTTGCTAAGATTTATTGAATGCGTTAATTATACACCTATCAATCCGTCTCATTGAGACTGGACAGTTGAAAGTTAATAAATAATCTAATTGTTTTTCTAGTGATTATCTACGGGCATTGGAAGAGAGAGAATTGGCCATTAATCTACGGAGGCGCTGCCCACCATCGCCGCTATTTGTTTCATTCGTTGACATTCTTCTGGCCTTCGGAGCATACTGTGGGAGGTTTCTACTACCCAATGGAAAGCCAACTTCTCCACATATCCGCAGAATATCAGTCCTTTGAAGAGGCTGTCTGTGCTTCTAGTAGCGACCCTCAAGCCTTTCTCGGAGTTGTTAATATCTACAAGGTAATTTTTAACAAAAATTCACTTCTACGAATGGTATTGGTCGACGATCAATGTGCGCTTCATGACTTTTACGCAAAACTTTTACGCAAAAACTTTTACGCAAGTGCTGGTGTATAATAGATGGAGCTACTGTAAATAACGGCCGATGGCTGGTTTGGTCGAGTGGTAGTGGCGCTGCCTCTTGATCGACGGGTCCTGGGTTCGAATCCCAGTCGAGGCAAATATTTTTGTAAAAAGCAGATTTTTGTTCTCAGGTCGTGGGTGTTTGTGTCTGCCTTAATGTGTGTTCCTAGGGACCCACGACACAAGGGAAAACCTTAATGTGGGCCTTTGAGTGTATAATAATATACACTGAATAAGGTAGCGCAACTTTAAGGTGTGACTTTACCTATGAAACTTGACAATTTTCCCCAAAGAACTCATATCATACAAAACTTTCACAAAATATTTAGATAATCAAAAAATATTTCGATTAAACTAAAAAAATAAATTAGATGACTTTTTCTGGGCACAGAAGTTCCGAATAATTCGGAAAACTTTATTTAATCATCGTGGTATTCAAATGTTTACTTTGAATATGACACACTATAGGGCTATCAAAATGAAACTCACTTTTAACAAAACTCTTGGTTAATATTTATAAACCATCGACTCGATTATTTAGAGAAGAGTTTTTCAAATTCGTGCCTTTTATTTGGCTCTCAACATTTTTTCTGTCTTTGACGACTTCCTTACGAGAAGAACCTACTACCTCTAAAACACCTAACCTATCTATATTTTACCTACTTAAAATCACTATATGTATTGAAATAGCTTTCTTTCCTCTTGTTCTATCGATAGAACTCCTATTTCTTTGTATTCTTCGATTCCTTTTATGTTAAAGAACTTCATGATTGCGGCTTACTCTCGGGAGTATTTCGTGAATTCCTTTTATGTTACCTATTTATAAGTGAATAGGGACTTAAGTCCAAGAAACGATCTGAGCAACATTTCTATTCATGGATACAGAATGAAAAGTAGTTCAAGCACAGCTACTGTTTCTATAAATAGATAAGTAAGTTGATATTATTTAGCTCAATACAGTACATCCGACGTATCGTATTCACCATTCCTTAAGAATGATAAAATAGGATGAAAGAATAATATAATAAATAAGTATATATAAATATTAAGTTAGTATAGTTCTGCATACTAAATAATCGGGAGATGATCAACAGACGTAATTTTATACCCATTGAGCTTCAAAATATGCTATAATACCTACATAAATTAACAATGTGACCACAAAATTTAAGGTCAGCAGAAAGGTATATTATTTATTTATTTAACACTATTGCACAGAAAACAAAACAAATACAAGAAAAAGAGATGCGACACTATAAGCTTATTTCTATCTAGAAATTTCTTCCAGCAAACCCAGGGATAGAAAATATGAAATATGAATAAACTTGAGCAGATAATACATTACTTTATACATGCATATACAATCCCACTTATATTAATATGTATAAAAGCGGGTCTAGGCAGGTAAGTAAAAGAAATAATTTTTAGAGAAAGGAAAATATTCGGCTCGAATCGGGCTTGAACCCATGGTCCCAGGATTAGACCAGCTGAGCCGTTGTGCCTTAAGAAAATATTTATTACACAAAACACTTAAACTTTTGACGTTGGTTTATTACAAAATATATAAAACAGTATATTATGAGCGGGCTGCGACAGAAACTCAGTTAGGTCTGTGTCATCCCAGCGAATGACAACTAGAAGTGTTCAATTTCGAATTTGGATTAGGAAAGCCAGAACTGAAGAGTAAAAATGACGCGAAAAGAGAATGGAGAAGTAGCACGAGTAAAGTAAGACTAAAAATTTCTGTTTAGCGGCAAAATATGTACATCATTGAAACTTTGTTTATAACTTTATCTTGGCACTAGAAAAGAGGATCTGCCGAGTCCTACCAAAATTTAGGAGTGTACTAAGTTTGAAATGTATGCATTACATGGTTTTTGAAATAGAGCAATGACAAAAGTTGTTAAAAAATGCGATATTTTGATAAAAATGCGAGTGTACTAAGTTTGAAATGTATGCATTACATGGTTTTGAAATAGAGCAATGACAAAAGTTGTTAAAAAATGCGATTCTGAAAATTTGGATACGCTGTCTCTAATAGTTTGAAAGATAGAGGGCTGCGACTGAAACACCAAACCTAAATATCAACCAGCGTCTGCCCTAAAATTAGTTCCCATGGGAACTCCGTGTAATCTCTTATAGGTAAGCTTCCACAATAATTTAATATCATCTTTGAAAAATTCCAAACTTATAGCTTCATTAGTTTTGATTTTAATCGCCAGGTGCCCTAGTTTGTAAAATCTGCACTTTTAAAAATTTCCCCCTGCCCATACTTCCCCCTGGGAGGGGCTAGGACTCCTTAATTTTGGTAGGACTTGGCAGATCCTCATTTCTAGTGCCAAGATAAAGTTATAAACAGAGTTTCAATGATGTACATATTTTGCCGCTAAACAGACATTTTTAGTCTTACTTTACCCGTGCTAAGGATAAAGACGAGACGCATGCCGCCGTTAGCAAAAATTTCAACTTGAGAAGTCCTGAAAAGCCTTTTACATAACTCATTCATTACAGTACATTCTTAACCTTAGCGATTACTCCCGAAGTTTTACCCTGTAATTATTACAGTCACAATTGCTTGTAACAAGAAAGGAAAAGATAACAGAAGAAATAATTTCCCCAAACGTATATAGTATACACAAGATTGTGTAAATAGACGTGTACGTTGTACAAACGAGTTCTTTGAATTACAAATCACTCAAAGGAAATTGATAAGCTCTTAGGGTAGGTAGAAGCGCGGGTATTATATTAAGTGATATATAGGGTAGCTACACAAAAAGTTAACCCTATTATTGAATGCTTAAATTAAACATCTGGACCTCCATACCTATAATCCTTGTTGGGTTAGGCAGGTCTCAAGTAGCCGCATATTAGTCACAGGACCCTTCTTTTTTCTTGTGCGACAATGACTTTTTGTCAGTGCTCTTTGTAATTTCTTTTTCTTCCTAAAATTTTAAATTTTATACGTAATATTTAAAAGGTAACTTTAAATTAGTGAACGAAAATTTAGAAGGTGATCCACCCCATGAAACTGAACACCTTTCCATAAACAGCCTATTTCAAATTATAAAAAGAAAATCCTACTTTCCATACAAAGGGAAATCAGCTGCAAGTTGTATTGAGATACGAAACATTTTTTTTATATTTCGACCAACGTTCCTTGGGGAAAGTTGTTCAGTTGCGTGGGCTGATTCAAATCCTTAATTTTCGCTAGCTACTTTAAAGTGTTTTAGAACGTTGTAGTAGACGAAAAACATTTTAGAAAATATCTTATAGAATGAGGAGATAGCCGTGTAGACTACACCTCATTTTATTACAAATGAGATGACTATAAATGTACTCCAGCGTGTTTTAGGACTGTTATCGTGTCAGTCTGGCTGCTAAGTGCCGTTTAAGAGCTACAGAATTTTATCTATAAAATCAAAAAAATTACGTCATTTTATAAAAAAATAAATAAACTGTATAAATTATTATCGGCTTTCCGTCTACGGGAAAGACAGACCAAATAGATGTTTCCAACGCATTTTCAGACCAGAACATAAATGTATTTAATTAGATAATAATTCCGCCGTGTGGTGATCGGTTGTGAATAAGACCACCCCATCTCTTTCCGTGGGTGTCGTAAGAGGCGACTAAGGAAACACAAATGAGACCTGCCTCCTAGTAATTCATCCCAGGCAACGACACTTTATTTTTTCTGAATCTGAGGTGTCGTCCTATGGTCTCATGGAAAAACTCGTCTCATGCGGTGTGATAGGCTCTGTAAAGGGCCGTCTGGTTAGCGACCACCCTCCTACCAAAGTCCGACGCCAAACAGCTTGCTGTGTTCCGTCGGTGCGTGGGAGTACCAGTGCCTTTATAGGCATTTTCTGGGTTAACTCGCTCCATCGTCGACCTCATCTTTGACCTTTATGGTCCAGATTGAGGTCAAGAGTTAACCCACCTTATAATAAAATAAATAAATAATAATAATAATATCTAGCGCCTTCACAAAAATAAGAAAAACAACGTATTTCTAAATAGTGTGAGGCATTCAAAACAGTTTATTTAATAGACGTAGATATCTTTATTTTTGTGTTTCTTGTATACCGAATGTTATTCTTTGTATAATGTCACATTGCTGTTTATTGCTGTTTTGTGTTTGTGATGGTAATACTCGTGTACTCTATTTTCTTGAAGATGTAAAGTTGCCGACCCGAAAAACGTATTCTTTGAAACTCAATTCACCCATGTCGTTTAATTTAAATTTATTCGGGTTTGAAATAAAAAAATATATTTAGAAAAGCATGTTTGTCGAAGTCGGTATATTTAAAATAAGTTGAGCAGTCAATCTCTGGTATTTGGTTTGTTTCTTGGAAACAAACCTTTACGCAGAAAGTAAAACAAAGTTGAGTAGTATTGTTTTACAATTTTTCGTTTGGTGCGCTGTAGAGATTAAAAACAAATATATTTTTTCCAGGTTGGCTCAACTTCTTTTTTTCTTTTTGCAGTTTTTTAGGACAAAATGATGTCCTAAAAAACTATGTAACGTAGACTTCCTTATTACTCATATCCACCTCATTTTGGTTTTGCATCCTCCTTTCTAATCTATTGTCGCAGTGTCTCAATTTTGAAGATTTGAAAAGCAAGTTCGTTCTGAGCTGTACCTTGTGGAATAAGTCAGTCCGCCTTTCACTCCGGACTTCATTTGTTTCATTTCATTCATTCATAAAGAGAAACATTCATTTGTTTCCGTTACACAAGTATAACTTATGCTCGTGTTCAATAAAGAATAAATACAATACCTTCAATTGAAATAATAGAAATGAGAAAAAGTCTTTGCTTAGCCGGGTGATAGTCACGATATGAAAAACATTGGACAGAATGTAAATAAAGTTTTATAATAAGTTCTTTCATTTTCATGAAACTCAGCATTAAAAATTGATTGACACATGTAATAGCCTAAAGATTTGTAAAGCAACTGCAGAGAACGACGAAAATTTCACGCAGATTTTACGGAACCACAGTCATGAACTCATGACACGGCTTTTGTGACACGTGACAATTCTGACAAGTGACATGAGCTCTCGTATCTCTTTTATCTCAGCGAGGGTACAGCCATGATGAAAAACAAGCTGTTGTAACACAACGCACTGTGCTGTCATTGTCGGTTTTACCAACAATTACAAAAACAAAATACGGTGATGAAATTCGCGAAATTTCACCTACTGAGATGTGAAAGAAGAGATGTGAGAGATTATTGTTCCTTTTAAAATAGTCACTCTGGTTTTCTGTCGGATGACCTCGTTTCGGTTTCTGTCCCTTAGCGAGATCCCGAGCATGGAGCGCTCCATTGCTCGCTGAGCGACGTCACCTTGACATTTTTCTTTTACTTCAAGAAATAATGCTTTGGTGTAAACGGAAAATACCAGTAAAAACAATGACTATTTTTTTTATCAGTACTTTTCAACACAATTTGTAAGACCCGTATTTCTGTGTTTAAAAAAAATTCACCTCTAAGACGTTAAAAAGTGGCAAGTATCAAAATCTGAAAATTTTCGAAATAACATTTTTTCTCTTTATTTACGTTCTATCAAAGTTATTGACACCGTAACATTTTGGCCAGTGATTAAAAGTCACCCTGTATAAAGGGAAGCAGATATGTCATCTATGCACGCGTTGTGAAGCCTTGAAAAATATTCATTTGGGTTCTTTTGCAATAGCTAATAAAAATAATGATTGAGTTGCTAAAAATGGTAACTTGGCGACTAATATAGGTACCAAAAATATTATCGCTGGGTTGTAAAAGTAATTGAAACATTTTTACATTTTTTCAGTATTGTTTAAACCTCTTTGACCATTGATTGGACCCTGGCACCTAGGCCGGGAAAACGATAGAAGAAGATTGTTATAAATCTTTGAACTGAACTTCATGAAATTTCCGATAGAGCCTTGATAAGTTTTCAATCTAATTTTGTCCGACATATCGAAAAGGAAATATTAGTCTGTAAAAGCAATTTCCTTCGGTGATGAACTTTAGAATTTGTTACATATATTTTTCGCAGGTATTTTGCGTAATTTGTCCGCTTATAAACATACTTACTTACTATAAAACTTCTACGCATTTCAATACAGATCGCAAGAGTGCCTTTTCATTTATTTATAATTTATCATATAACAGTTTAAAAGCTTGGAAAACAAGATATATCTAGCATTCTACTGTTTTATTCATTGAAACAGCCTTGATAATTTGTAAAATATATAAGGAGACTTTGATACCTTTTGCACTTACTGGCATGTTGGTCATTTTTTTTTTAATAAAAAGTAAAATAAAAACAACTACCTAAGCAAAATAATAATTGGTATTTAGATTATATTAAACCTTTCAATCAAACGGAAACTAAAGAATGTTTTTTTGAGACTTTCTTTATAGATGTTGCGATTGGAAGAATAAACTAATCCTGTTACTGTAATACTGTTTTAACAGAGCTACGTCGGTGGCAGAGGTATATTAAGTTCCAGCCCCCGAGTTGCAATATTACATTTACATTTTTAAAGTTATGAATATAATTATTTTGTGCACTAAAAGTCGCTTTTAGGTTGAGGGAAAACATAAGTGAGCATTATCCGATTAGGTCAGGTCCCCTCTTAGTATTGACACGTGAATCAAAATCCTTTATAAGCGTACCCCGAATAAGAAACGTGACGAAGTACTAGGGAGAAACGTCGCTCGTCTCAATTAAATCTTAAATTATAAAATTGATAAAATCGTCTTGATCTTTTTGTCACATTTCATATAATCCTCGGTAGGTAAAAATGGTCACCATGACATTATACCAGACTGTTCCGTGTTATGTCATATCAAAATGTATATGTATATGTCTAAGCCGCAATGTTTATTTCTTCAACAGTTCAACGAAAGAAATCAATGCGGTCTTGACAATTTGATGAACAACGTGATGAGGTGTGGCTGTGGAAATACTTCCATACCACCGGTTCCATTGTCAAATTTCAGTCCACCGTTCAAGAGATATGTGTGCTATCAAGGTTCACTCACAACCCCACCTTGTACTGAAGCTGTTCTTTGGCTGATCAGGTCACGAACGCTGCCAATTACCAGAGTAAGTCTTCTTTGTTACTTAAATGTTAGGTACTGTGGTATGCAGACCTTCATGGAGGATCTGGCATAACGCAATTCCTTTCTCAATCGGTCATTTCGAAGAAGATTATTCGAATATCATTTTAAAAGGTTTGAAATGGTATTCGATGTCAGCATTCGAAATGATTGAAGATCTAGTCTTCCGCCATTCATTGTAGAGAGCTCGCGAAGTAATTTCATGTATGCGATCATAGGCGTGCAAATAGCACTTTTTCAAGTGTACCTATACGTTATAATGTCAATTGTAAGTAATTAAAGATAAAGTGTAAGGAAGTGCCTGTTTGTTATTCGCAAATATACACCTCGCAAAAGAGCTACGTTTTTTTTTTATTCCTTGCCCCCGGAAGAGGTTATAGTACACACAGCAATACGTTAGGTTACGCTTTTTCACTACGAAGTAAACAGGCTATATAGCCGGATGTGCTGCCGTGTATACGACAGCTTGATGAATTAACAAAAGTGGACACTTGGGATTGCTCAAAGGATGGACCGCTGTAGGGTAAAAGATTCCTCCAGTTAGGTAGAAAAACACATACCGGTAGGCATTGCATCTGAATCCCTTGATCTGGTTAAGTTGATGGAAAGCCTCTAGATGCAGATGGCATAGGACCAGTAACAGCAAATTCTTGACAGGAGAAGTCCAACAGTGGAAGTTTTTCGTTTAAAAATATTACAACAGCCTAAAAAAATAAGTATGTTAAGCACATAAAAGAATTCTTGTAGTCAATAAGCCTGCATAAAAGGAAAAAGACTTGAAAGCTTATTCTTAGTTCCACTTTGGTTGTGTTTTACCATTGGCTTAGAAGTAAATCAGCGCGTACATGAAACATGGGATATTGATAGGGGATCACAGTGGCAATTTACCACTAGTGTTCCCATACTTCTGAAGGCACTGAAAACAACTTTCTCGATTGAATAAAAATCTCCTTTCTTTCAATTTTCAAAGTGAAACTGAGAATTTTTCTGCACAAAAAATAAGTGACATAGAGTTGAAAATTTTTCTTTTTTATGATGATGAAGACAAAATAGACAAGAAAAAGTGGAATTTTGTTACAATTGAATTAAATTTATGTGCATTATGACGAACTCCATTGATATTGATTGAAAAATAGTGTCTTAATTACATCCCTATTAATATTATGAACGCGAAAGTTTGTTTGTATGGATGTTTGTTACTCTTTCACGCTCAAACGGCTGGACCAATTTTAATAAAATTAGTATGGAGGTAACTGACCAGGGTAGGCTACATAATTTTCCCAAATTCCCACGGGAACGAAGTCCCGGGCGAAAAGCTAATTTTTATTAAAACTTTGTTTCTTCTACAGAATTGTACTCGAGTTGCTCAATCTTGCTTGGGTGGTCTGGAAGCTCCTCAAAAACACTTCATTAGGATGCTACAGCCTCTCAACGACCGTAAAGTTTATCAATTTAAAGAAGACAAGATATAGTGACAGTGAAAATTGTGCGTTGGAGATGGTAAAAAACTTCGAACATAGATTCAAGACATTTGACATTAAAAAATCACACTACAACACAACAGACAACAAAATATAAAAAAAAAACAGAACAATACGAAAAACATTGACAAGAACACAAACATAAAACGACAACTCAACGTATGATATAAAATAGTGGATTGTGCTGTAGTGCGATGTCATACAAGTCACAACTCGGCATGTGTCAACGCTAGCAAGCTAGCTAAAAAGTTTGTTTAAACCTATCTGTTTCTGTCCTATTGTACACCACTCTTTAATCTTAATCTTTAATCTTTAATCTGTGTATTCATCCAGGTTTCCCGTGTTCTAAGTTAGATCGTCACGATAAAAGAAAAATTTTAGAAGAATACCTTTCCCAGAAACGCCCAGTGCTGCACACACCGACATTTTAAAGATTTTGAAAAGCTTCATTACAACTTTTCTACCACCTTTTCTTGTTGTCATTAACTGTAAACTGTGTAAATTATGTATTTAAGTTTAAAATTGTGTATTTGAGATTCTTATTTAAAAAATCTAAAAGTATTGGTATACATTTTGAAATTATTTTATGAAATGCTGTTTGTGTAGGTATATTAATTTATTAATTTTATTATCTAGGGCCTAGAGAGAGGTCAGTTTATCGGAAACTAGCTTTGAGTATTTAATTATTATTGACTACGTTAATGGAAACAAGTAATGAACTAAACATGCCATAAAATATGAAGTTGCCTGCATTTTCCAACCCCTAGGAGTTAATCTAAAAGTTTTAATAAGGTTTCACTGAGTGGTAATTAACAACAGCTTTTTTTTAAATAAAAGGACGTCGTTCATGTTAGGTCTTGGACGTATTTTCAAAGTAATCTATTTCCAATTAAGCCAAAATTAATTGTTTTTGATAGAGAAAGTGGTCAGTCTCAACTATCACACTTTTAAAATTTACCTAGCAAGCTTTGGTTTCCTTGTATGTCTGCAACTTTAAAATGTTTTTCACAAAATAGCATGTTTTTCAAACATTGTTAAAATCTGAATTATTGATTTGTGTTAATATTTGTTTTTTTTTTAATAATAAAGATATCAGTATTGCTTGAGGATTAAAAGCAGATACAAGGTCGTCTCAAATGTCTAGTTCCTAAATCAGGTAGTTAGTAGTTTAAACGCAAAATATAAGAAAACATTTTATTTTGTTGAATTCATTATATTATATTTGTTTATTTTTGTGTTGTTGTTTTTGTTTTTGATCTCAGGTGAATAAAAAAAAATAGTCTTACAATTAGATGCTCGTAGCAATTTTATTTAGTACCTAATTGCTTTTCTGATCGATGTTTAGTAAATCTTCAATGTGTGAACATAGCTCGTTTAATTTCCCTCGTTTCACTTTTTGAATACATGAAAATCTATTGTACGATAAACAAACATAGTAACATACGATATTACATCTAATGTGCAAAAGGATAAACAAATACACCTTCAGATTTATAACATTGGTAAGAATTAGTAAGAATATTGTTAATCATTATAAACGGGGCTTTAGCCCCTTTAGGGGTTTAGGGCCTGCAATCTCTCGGGTGGTAAATCAGTTCATAAACCTGAACAACTTTTCCCAAGGAACATAGGTCGAAATACGAAAAAGAAATTTTTAGTTCTCATACAAACTTCATCAGTTAATAGCGAATTTTGTAAGGGATGTTAACATTTTTTTTCGTATTTAGACCTATGTTCCTTGGGGAAAGTTGTTAAGTTTCATGACTGATTTACCACCCGATAGATTGCAGGCCCTTTGCATTGCGTAACCCGTTAAGGGTTGGTTGGATTAGGTTAGGTTAGAACTGATACCCCCAACGAACGAGCGAGCGAGCGAAGCAAGCGTACCGCGGCAGCGGCCGGCGAAGTGCCAGAAACGACTTTGGTTGCGTTAAGCTGTTGACATACATTTCGCAACCTTACAAACATAGGAGCAGCAGTGGACGCAGTGGTAACATAGTGAATGTAAGCGGTACCTCACCTAATACCGTCACTTACTCAACACGCTTTTGAAGACTCAAACAGTCAAATCAAAAATCAAATCGAATCAAATCATTTATTTGCTGAATATGAGTACAAAGATGGGTCTATTTTAAAATGTGGTTCTGCCATATTCGGCCACTGCCTGGCATGCAAATATTACTAAATAATAATGGGTCTAAATAATTAAAATTAGAGAAAAAATAAAAATTATAAGTACAGTAAAATAAAATGTCAAACCACAAAAAAAGCATAAAAATAAAATAAAATGTCAAAACAAAATTAACAAATAACATGTCAAAAGAAAGAAATTAATGGAAAATAAAACAAGTTACCAAATAAAATAATAATTTAAAATGTCAATCAATTAAATGTCAAAGCAATGTAAAATGTCAAATAATTAAAATATTAAAAGTTGTCACAAATAAACTCATCAATTTTGTAGTACGCCTTATCTATAAGAAATGCCAGTAACTTGTTCTTAAACATATTCATACTAGAAGAGTTCTTTATTTGTATTGGAATATTATTGTATAGCTTTGGTGCCATACAAAAAAAACTTTTGTGCAAAAGAGAGGTTTTGGCGGGAACGACGCAGAGCCTTTCTTTGTGTCGTGTATTTCTGCTGTGCACTTGGTGCCGAAATTCGTGCAAATCGTCAAATCAAAAAGTGTTCAGTTCAACTGCACACTATTTTGTAAAAGCTCTCCCACTGCCATTAGATCACAAAGGCGTGTCCAGTTGACGCGAATTGAACACGGGTTAGTCAAATTCCATAGTAATACAAAATCGTGCGGATTTTGCGCGGCCGGTGTCACCAGTTGAACACGGAAAGGGAAATACGCCAGCATGGTAGAGCAGACCAAATGGGTTAAAATCCTTGGCGAACTCAAAGCCAAAATAGCTTTATTTCGTATACAATTCAGTATGTTACTTAAAGTAATGAATCTACACCTATCTGTTCGGAACAGTGTTTCCCAGTGGTCAGATTGATGGTCAGACTGGTCTAGCCAAGTTTTCTCCGGAGAAGAATAAACAACTTCGACGGATTCTCTTTTTAAAAGTCTTATTAAAAGTCTTATTGGGCCTTTTTATAATTCGAAAACGGCACGGCAAAATTGTATTGGCATTGCCTCCTATGTAATAGTAATACACAATAATACTAAAAGCTGAGAACATAGGGGGCAATTAAATGGTAATTCAAATTTCAAAGTGCCGTGCCGTGCCGTTCGAATTTAAAAAAGGCCCAATACTTTCCTTATTATCTAATTTAAAAAAACTTAAATCTGAAATAACTCTGAGCTGAGCAGTTTATTCCCATGTTTGCTTGTCTGATATATGATTATATGTACATATACAGGGTTAACGGGAACTCGACGTATTCCTGGCAGGAAGTGATAGGGTTGCCAAAATGTAACAAATTTAACCCACCTTATGTATGGCCGAAAGTTAATAGTTTTCGAGATTTCGTTATTTCAAGGTTTTTTTACGAAAATACCCAGATTTCCTCATTTTAACCAAAATTTTAAAATAATTACTCATTGGTTGGAATTACATTTAACTTTTTTTCAAAGTTAATAGTTTAATAAAGCTACGAAAGTCATTACTACCTAAAATTCCTTAACAGTTTTGAACCGTGAGCCGAAAAGAAGATTCAAAATTTTTCAGTTTTCTTTGTAACAGGTTAACAGGATATACAGGAAACTGGCAGCGTTCAAAGAAGTCAGATTGACAGTGATGATCCACGGTGGTATACGGCTGAGGACGCGAAGGCGATTCTGCAAAGATTTGATGACGACCTTAACACCTCGACAAACATCGTAGCGCGTTAATTTGGAATGTCACAATGGAAAATCTTGTCTGTAGTACATTTATCGGGCTGATATCCATGTCACTTTCAACACCTGTCCATTCAATAGAAGAGGGAGATCCAATTAGAAGGTTGGAATTTTGTCGTTTTATGTCGACGCTGAAGACGAGTTTTTTTTTTACATTCTGTGGAAGGACGAGTCAAGTTTCAACCGTCATGGTTTCACAAATTACAATTATTTGCACTACTTGGCACCGAAGGCGGGAAGAAACTCAAAAAAGTTTAAAAAAACCGCGAAAAAAGTGAATCACCTTTATTGGGTGAACTCTACCTGCACTAAGTCAAAAGTGATTTTTGTGATGTAGACCATAAGTTTGTCTATACCTTTTTGGATAGCTTATTCAATGAGGAAGTTAGTTAAGTGGTTTGTACATTTGGCGTCATAGTAAAGTTTTGACCTAGGCATCGGTATTTAACCTGTTACAAAGGAAATTGAAAAATTTTGAATCTTTCTTTCGGCTCACGGTTCAAAACGGAATTTTGGGTAGTATAATGACTTTCGTAGCTTTAACAAACTATCAACTTTGAAAAAAAGTTAAATGTAATTCCATCCAATTAGTTATTATTTTAAAATTTTGGTTAAAATGAGGAAATCTGGGTATTTTCGTTAAATCTTGAAAACTATTAACTTTCGGCCACACATAAGGTGGGTATTTGTTGCATTTTGGCAACCCTATCACGTCCTGCCAGGAATACGTCGAGTTCCCGTTAACCCTGTATATAATCATGTATCAGACAAGCAAACATGGGAGTAAACTGCTCTGCAGGCTGAGTACGATAGTGACAGAGCCGCGACAACACCGCGGTCCTATGTCAAAATATCAACATTGACAACGCCATAGGGCGAGCAAGCCTTTGCGCGGGACCCTCGCTCAATCAAAGTGAAGTTTCAGCGTGAGCCGTTAGCGAGTTTGTCGTGCTGGAGGTGCAGCTCAGAGTTATTTCAGATTTAAGTTTTTTAAAATTGGAAAATAAGGAAAGTATTGGGCCTTTGTGATTAGAAATAAAAAATTCTCGCTGGTGTTAACTCGCTCCGTTAAGTTTGTGATTTTCTGGTCAAAGATAATGTAAATAATGGTGGTTGATGATAAACTGATCACATGTAAATAATGGTAATTATAGTTCTCCTCTACAGTTCGCGTTTCTCAATGTCAATTTAGTTCATCTTTTTTTTAAACGTAAAAAAATATGCTTAATATTAAGCCATTTCGAAAAATATTAATTAGCATGTCCACGGAGTCACTATACTTGAGGAACGGTTAAATATCTGTCCATTCTTAACTTTGAGATATGTAATATTAGTATGAAAATAAGGTTATATCATTTCTCGATATAATCTATGCTTCTATCACTGAGATATAAATTATAGGGAGAGACGGCTGATGTATTTAACATAATTCTGGGGTGAATTTAGGTGTAAAATGAATATTGAATAAAATGGTGGTGTGAATTGACGCGGCGGCGCCCAGTAAACGCGTATTATCACACAGACTATTACGCATTACGCTTACAACCCAACTCTGTATATAGTGCGTATAGAATTTTATTAATTTTTCTCTACAGAATTAAAAAGCAGTTTGTTCAAATTCAATTTTCATCAAATTTGTTGTGCTTTTGTGTACAATTTATCATATCCCCTTTCTTTCATCTCTGAGGGTGCTATTCAATAACAAGTAGGTCATATCAATCGATGTTAAGGTACTAAAATATTCAGTAACCAGGTAAGTGCAGGAAAAATCAAGGTGCATGCAGTTCAGTATTCCTTTTGCTGCGTTCTTCGCGCAAAGATTGACCATTATTCACATACGCTCTGACGATTATTCACATTAGCGGACTATAATTTAGAAAGTAAACTTGAGTCTTTTTTGTTTGCAGACCACATGCAAACGGCGCGGAATATATCACGTTACACGATTTTGTGTTAACATCAGTGTTTTAATGTGAAAAATAAGTTATACTCATTACTCACCCTTGCGCGACTTCTTGCATACCCATGTGTGCAGGATTTGTAAAACAAGCGCGCGACAGGTTAATGGTTATTCACCTAGCCATAGTAATTTTTTCTTATTGTGTTTCGGCTTTGTATCTCAAATAAGTTGATTTTTAAATGACAAGAACGATATAAACACGCTGTATAAGAAAATAAAAGCGCTGTATATTACCTACTATTTCATAATAGGGTAAGCGTTAGTGTGAGTCAACTAGAATAAAAACCTTATATGTTGACTTACATTTCTAGAGGAAAGGTGTCAGTTTCATGATGAGCTGATTCACATCCTATTTTTTTGCTAGCTAATTTCACCTAATAAATATAAATAAATATAGTTTACACAACAGAATAATACACACAGGCAACAATTGTTTTAAAATTCCTACGGGAATAAAGTCTTGGATAGAAAGCTAGTATATTATTATTAGGAAAAAATCTCTGATGGCTTTCTTTATTCGCAAAATGTTAAAGTAGGTACTATTAGAAGGCTATACCTTTGCTAATATTCAGTGTAAAAAGGAGATGTTTTTTTCTCAGGTCATGCGTGTTCGTGTCTTGGCTTTTATGTATGTTTCAAGGGACCCACGACACAAGGGAAAACTTTAGTGTGGGCCTTTGAGCGTGTAGCGTTTATTTTTTGTATTTTATTATAGGCTTATTGTGAATCTTATCTGTATTCCCGTATCAACAGAATGTTTATGTGTACCTACTTTGATATAACATTATCAATCTTACGCGTTGTCAATGTTTATCATTCATATGGTATTTTGTATAATCAAGTTAACCTCATATCAAGGTATACCGGGCGTAAGGTACAGCTTAGCAAATACTTAAATAGTGGAATTTGCCCTTAACTAAAATCAAAAACCTAAACGTTTTTTTCCCGGAAACCTTTAGTTTTTTATTACTTAACATCTTTAGCGCTAAGGAATGCACCCTGAAACCACGCCCCGCGCATGCTCCCTCTACGCACCGCGTTTCTGACAAAATGCGACGTACATGACTGTTTTTTGTGCTTACTCTGTTGTTATTGTTTTTATTGAAGAATTTAATTGCTTAGCAGAAAATATAAAATAATCCATCTGTCTGTCTATCTTTCACGCCTAAACTTCTGAACCGATTTTGATGAAATTTGGTACAGAGATAGATTAGAGCCTGCGAAAGGACATAGGTTATATTTTATCCCACAGTTGGGCACGATACAACCTGTAGTCCACGCGGGCGGAGCTGCGGGCGAAAAGCTAGTAAAAAATAAACAAAAATTTGGAGGAAAATTCCACTGGAAAATCATTCAGAATTGTGGTCTAAATTCAGGTTTTTAGTTTTTGCTAAGCTGCCCATTACGCCCTGTATATCATGTTAACTTGATCGGTTAATCCGCAACGCAGATATTGTTTATGCTTACTCCGCGGTGGATATACGACCACGTAGAATAGCACAATTAAGGCGACTAAAGCACCTAAATTATGATGCGTAGCTAAGCATGACGCACTGCATTAAATCGAAGAAAAAAACTACGGTAATATTCAGGACATAAACTAGATAAGTAGTTTTCTGAAAACATGATTCAGCACTTTTGGTTCGATAGAAAAAGCTCACAAAGTCACCTCTAAATACCAATTTTGTGTATCTTTTAAGCTGTAAAAACGATAGTAAAATGCACACAGGAACTTGAATTTGCTATCAAAATGTTCGTGATTGAACAGTCTCGATAAGTAGTTAACGCATTTTTCGATTTAAGCTGTTACCTTTCCATAAATCTCATTTTTCTAACTTTCATGTTTCATGTTTTTACGCACGCACGTTTTCATAGTCCGTAAACTTCGTGTATCGACACTGTTCGCACTGCCGGTCCAGGCCTGTTGAGAGACGGAGATGGCACTATTCCTGTGTGCTGCCTTTATCGGGTGCTGTGTCTAAGGCGTCTGCCTTAAGACATAGTTCACGGAAGCTGAGCTAACTAAATATTGGTTTTGATACGGTTAGCGGGATGTTAGAAGACTGGGAAACTCAGGGTTAGCCCTTTAGACTTTAGGTAGAGGTTTCTTAAACTTTTTGCAGTCACGGACCACTTTCACAACTTAACAATCCCGCGGACCCCTGTCAAAAAATTGTTTTTTTAATGGAAGAAAAACTTTATTTATTATATTAATAAAAAATACTTTTATTGGTACTTTCATTACACTTGCTATTAAGTAAATGACAAGGATGCTATTGTTTGGCCTCAATGAGAAACAGTTTACAACACATTTTTCTAATAAATAAATTAACACATAAATAAATTGACCTACTGCGGCCCCTCGATATATATGCTACGGACCCCTAAGTAGTCCGTGGACCCCACTTTAAGAAACCCTGCCTTAGGTAATTCTAAGAGCCTGGGTATAAGGTTTACCCGGGTAATTCTGGACTAGTCCTGGGTATGTCTGAACCTCTATAGTCTTGATTGTATAATATATTGTGTGAGTTTAAATTGTCCTTGGGACATAATTCATTTTCGACTTTAGTTATCGAAAATTAATTATGTCCCCAAGGAACCAAAGTCGACATTTGAAAAAAAAATCATCCTTTCGTAGAACTTGTGTGATCAGCTGATTGCTTAAAGAAAGGAAGTCAACAATTTATTATGATTTCATTCAGGTACCTTGGCAAAAGTTATTCATTTTCATGAGTCGAATCACACTCGAGAGTTTCTAAATGATTCAAAATCACCCCAAATAAATATCAATTGTTAATTTATATGTTTACAAATTAATCTAGTAATCTGCTCCGCGGTCAAATGTCAAAAAAGTGTAGAAACGACAACGCCAAATAGCGAGTAAGCCAATCGTCTCGTGACGAGCAAGTTTGTCGCGGGACGTGCTAGCTGTGCTGAATGTATTCCAAAGGGACGCTAAACAAAGCCGGCTTATCTAGGCTCTTATAGATATATGACGGGTATCACTAGGTGTTAGATAAAATATTTTCAAACGAGTCGATTACACGTGCTATCTCAAACGAAAATTCTAATTCGTTATCTTCCAATTGTTTATGAAATCGCTCAAGATAATCGATCGATCTTATGTATTAACATTACCTATCATAAGATACGTAAAAGTTTTACCATTTCAATAAATCTAAGTGAAATTGTTTCCATACTGTAGACTAGGACTGAAAGGTTATAGTAGACCTCTTGACTAGTCCTCTATAAATAATGTTATAAATTAAAGTGAAAGGGATTACTTTGAATAATTTACGAGGTAACACTCCCTAAGAAACTTTCATTTCCCGTGGAATCCATATGAAATTATTAGCAAAAAGATTTTCAACTTATACTCACGCAACCAGCTTCGTTCTTTGGGAAAAGTTGTTAAATTGTATGTGGATGTTCACTTCCTACACTTTCGCTAACTAATTAAAAGTTATACTAGATAGAATAACTTAGGATATAAAGCTAATACCTGGTAGGATCTTTATAGTATTTCTTCTTCCTTTGATCTTTATAGTATTTCCTTCTTTCAGATTGTCTTTATTTGATAAACAACCGTATTTATTATCATTACTTTTTAAATTGAAAACAGAGACGCAATTAGCCTATATTGGAGTTTCAAATGCTTCAGAATCAGATTGCCATCTCAATAAATTTGTTTACCAGTTATTGGATTGTCAAGAACAAAAAACATTAGACAAGATCCGTAAACAAGACGAAAAAATAAAATAAATAAAAAAACACGCTTTTATTGCTAACCGAACTAAAAAGTAGAAAATAATTTTTAATTACAATCAGGATAATTCAATTCAGAGTAAAAAGCGTGGGGTGCATTTTACAATATTTTCATAACTCTCTCATCATAGATTGTTGTCAATAGAATAATTTTAACATTCAATACATCAAGCACCCCACGCTTTTTACTCTGAATTGAATTATCATGATTGTAATTAAAAATTATTTTCTACTTTTTAGTTCGGTTAGCAATAAAAGCGTGTTTTTTTAGTTTTTTTAAACTATTATTTATTTTCCATTTTTAGTTCGGTTAGCAGTAAAAGCGTGTTTTTTAAGTTTTTCCAAAACTATGCGCCTGCGCAGTTCACACGCTCTGTCTTTGTTACTCTCATGCAAAGGATCCGCGAAGAGATTTATTAATCCTGACGATCCTAATCAGGATAATGGAAATTTTTTATCGGGTTATTGCATTGTCATCGGCCCTTAACACGTGTGCAAAGTTTCAAGTTGATCAGACGTCTAGAAACCAGTGAAAATTAGGCTCAAAGATTCCGTTACATACATACATACAACCCGAGCTAATAAAAGCGTGTTAAAAAAAAGAAACATGAAAATGATTCGATAGGGCTTACGTACGTACTACGTACAGAGGCCAACACATTAGATTACTCTATTTTCATTGCGAAGCCGTCCTTATCGTAACAGCACAGAATACACGCCTGTAGTAACCTGATGTGCGGCTGTCTGTACAATTTTGTTATATTTTTTATTTGAAACCAGATCAGAGAAACTGGTGCGATACGAGAGAATCTGGGCATAGGTAGCAGTGGTCTGAAAAGATAGATTTTGAAAATACTGCTTAGAAAATAGGACTTCTTTTTATACAAAACTAGATATTAGATTCCTAGTGATCCCGTGAGCATGTATGCTGAAAAAAAACATTGAAAGACACTTTGTTTAGTCTATAATGAATGAAAATAGAATGACACCACTAACGCCCGTTTATTTATGAAGACACCCTATGGTAACTATCCTGATAAAAAGTTCGTTATTCTGTTATCGAGAAAACTGGGAAAAGTAGCCACTACATACTAAATCAAACTGTATCTTTTTTCTTAGCGCCATTAAACATTCTTAAATATGTTTTTAGATATGGATTGTTATAATACTAGCTTTTCGCTCACGACTTCATTTCCGTGACAAGAACATCCCAGTATTTATTCTTTTTTACGTAAAATTTTAAGAGAATCGCAAAGTAGGATTTTAACTGTACGGCAATTTATTGATCTCGAGTTCGTCTTGCATTGCTTTTCTATGCGGTGACTTTCACTGGAGCTTAGTGGAAATGTAAAGGAAACGCTGCAAAAAATCGACATCTTTCAACGATAGGTAATTGACGTCAGTTTTAATAGCCCCTTAGTAAAATAATTGTCTAAATTGGAATTTTTTTCCTATGAGGAGTATAAGGACACACAGAATTCAAGAATCCATGACTGTATTACAGATAATAAATATATGTATTATCTTGGCATTATACGTTATAATCTAATCTAGACCTTGTCTCTGCTTTGAATTTTATTCAAACTACTGCCCAAAATCAGTATTACATAAACTTTAGTGTGACATTATCGAAAAGTTTTTGGCGAAATGGTGAACAAAATAATTCAAGTTACACCCAAGTGTATTAAAGTTTCACCCAAGAAGACATCAGCCACGTCTGATGGTAAGTGGAGTTTGGAACTATTTAAACAATATACTTTATTTATACACAGAGACATACCTACTTCTATAATTATCATTTCATCATTTACTATATAATAAAATAAAGTCTCCAGCCGCTCTGTCTGTCTGTCTGAACGTGATAAACTCAATAACTACTGCACAGATTTTCATACGATTTTTACCAAACGACGGATTGATTCAAAAGAAAGGTTTATGTGAAATCAAACTACCTACTTAATTTAATATATATACAGGGCTATGCCACATGGAGAGAAAGTACCTTAAGGCCCGTGTTCACCAAAAACATAACCAACGGCTAAACCGCGGTTAGAAGGTAATCAGACAAAATGTCAAAAAAAATGTATGAACGTGACACTGTCAAATCTCTGGTTAGCTGCTTATCGTTGGTTAAATTTTTGGTGAACACTGGCCTAATTATTGTAGATAGGACATTTTACTGTAAGATTTTTTTTTTTTAAACAATTTAAAATGAATTCATACATGTTTAAATAATTGCCTAGTTGAACCAGGAATCGAACCCGGTACACGAGAAAAAAATTCATCCAGTAGTTTTGTCATACCGATCGGAAGGCTTCATTATAAGGATTTTTTTGGCTAAATAACATAGCATCAGAAATAAAAGGAAGACAACATTTTTAACATTTTTAATTCCAAATTAAACTTTCGGCAATGTCAGCTTCTCATTTTTCTGAACATAGTTTTAAATTAAATGTTAAAATTCATGGTCTGCCTTTTATTTCTGATGCTATGTTAATTAGCAAAAAATAATCCTTATGATCGGTATGATAAAACTACAGGTGATTTTTTTCTCGTGTACCGGTTTCGAATCCCGGTTCAACCAGACAATTATTTAAAAATGTATGAATGCGGTTTAAATTGTCAAAATGTCCCATTTACGAGTACAAATAGTTAAGGGCATAGTCGTGGGACGCCTGTATACATAAACCTATACATATATATTTCAATATATAGTTATAATTTAGATTATGAAATGCAATGAAATCATGTTTATTGCTAAAGTTAAATCTATGATAAAATTACTAAATTAACAGTAAAAAGTAAGAACTAGATTAACCTAAGCAAAAGGAGCCAAGCTCAGCATTGTGCTGTACAAAAAATACATTATAACTACATTTATGTAAAGTTTGATTTTATATGTAAATATATAGGGCAAAACTTGGTTAATCGGTGATGTTGAACTTTATTTTACAGAAAAATTGCGAAGTCAGAGTAATTAAATTGCCCGCAACAGTAAATGCCTAAAAATTTTGCAAATACTGAACTTTTCATAAAATAACATTATAATATAACATGCGACCTAAAATAGAGGACGAATTTAAACTCAATTACGGCACATCACCGATTAGGCAAGATTTGCTATAGTTATAATAATGAAATGAGAATGTATGATTTTATAGAATTAACTAGCTGTCCGCCCGCGACTTCGTTCCCGGTGGATTTATTTTTTTTAATATGAAAAATAGATAGTAGCCGATTCTCAGACCTACTGAATATGCACAAAAAATTTCATCAAAATCGGTCAAGCCGTTTCGGAGGAGTATGGCAACGAAAACTGTGACACGAGAATTGTATATATTAGATATATCAAAATATAACCTAACCTAACCGTTATTTGCGGAAATTGCTAAATGTTTACCTAGCTAATAAATCACTCGTTTTGGTAACTTTGTATTTCTCATTATCTCGAGGACTTATAAATGAAAATAATTTGTTTTGAAAACCGGAGAACCCTTGTAATTAAATGTGTCTGTCAGATAACTTCGTATTATTATAAATAACTCCTTTCATTCATTTTCACAGACTTAGACACAATCCTTTCCGACAGAATCTCGTACATTTGTCCTTCAGTGTGGCAACGGGATATATTTAGAGCACACACGGTCTTTCAACTTTAATAGATCAGTATGTTAAGTATTGACTTATTACTACTTTTACTACTTATAAAATAAGTCAATTATAAAAAATATATTTAAAACTACCTTTTTAATTTTTTTTCGTATTCTCATAAGCAAATCCTTCTTTTGATACTCATGTCATGGGAGTGCAAAATAAATTAACAGTCCCACATCTTAGGCGAGCTGCCATATTGTATTTAGAATAATTTGACTTAGCTACCATGCATTGTCATCCAAACAAAACATGATTGCAAAATTTTAGCTCGATCGGTTGAGGGTAAGTACTTAAAATTAGTTACAAGATTTGACGTTGCTATTTAATTAAAAAGCTTTGTAAAATAGCTTTTTGCTCGAGATATTAAGTCTACGTTTCTGTAATTTTTAGGAGCGCTCAAGTCGCTATTGTAATTGTAAAAATTTATTAGAGTATCGTAACTGTACAAATTAAATGGGTTTTATCAGTAGGTACATCTATTACATTTCCAGGTTTTTTTGAGACCTTAAAAATTATGAGTTTATTACCTATATTTGCTACGACCACGAAGCATGTTTAAGTTTATCAGCCCTCATTATATTTTAAAATAACAAACGAAGTCTTATTCAAAAACGCTTTCCGGAGTAATTAGAGCTAAGCTGGAAATCCTGAACTCTGCTTAATATTTAGGTACATTCAAAAACCTTTACACCCCCAGGGAAGGCCATGAAAAATTGTGGGTTGCGCTGCTTGCGCTAATTAACTCAGAGTTTCTGTGCAAAACCAACAATTTCTTCATATTAAAACATTCTAATGTTCTGGTGTAAAATATTATTTAGACCGATGATATCTATGCACGTTAACAGAACCGGTTTGGTCGAGTGGTAGTGGCGCTGCCTCTTGATTGAAGGGTCCTGGGTTCGATTCCCAGTCGGGGCAAATATTTGTGTCAAAAGCAGATGTTTGCTCTCGTGTCATGGGTGTTTGTGTCTGTCTTTATGTGTGTTCCGAGGGACCCACGACACAAGGGAAAACCTTAATGTGGGCCTTTGAGTGTGTAACGTTTATTTTTTTATTTATTTTTTTAAGAGAAAAAGAATCAAGTATTAAAAAAGGTTTCACGGAATCGCGAACTGTGTGCAAAAATATGATTGATGAGCTGGAAAACGTTTCGGTCCAGATATCTTTCAAATCTCGATGTGATGTTGCAAGGACATACACACATCAAAAAAAGTTTACGATCAGTAGCAAAATCAGGTGTATTCTTTAAAATATAAATTATTTAAAGAAACTGTTTACGTTTTATGATTTTATAATGAAAATGCACTAAGTAAATAAAAGAATCATTATTAATTATTTACTTTTTATTAACAAAACCTAGGAAATGCAATTTTGGCTTAAATGTAATGTAATGAAAAATTTGAATTAATGAAAAAACAAACAAAATTTATTACGAAAAAATTAATAGTTAGTATAAAATGACTCCTCCCCTGGCTCGCACACATGCGGAAACCCTTCTGGGCATGCTAAGAATTAAGTTATCTAGCATTTCTTGTGGTAACCTGTCCCACTCTTCAATAGCAGCTGCCCTGATTTCTGACACTGTTCGCGGAGGTGGCTGACGGTTCCAAACAGCTCGCTTAAGAGCATCCCACGCATGCTCGATCGGGTTTAAGTCAGGCGAGCCGGCAGGCCAGTCTAACCTGGTGATGTCGTATTGCTGGAGAGCAGCATCAACACGTCCGTTTCGATGTGCGGGCGCATTATCATCTACCATTATGAATTGGCGCCCGTGGTTGATGCGGAATGGTCTGACGTATCCATCGATTGCAATCGTTTTGTACATGGCTCCGGTCATGGTGCCTTGATACGGGATTAAGGGCGTCCTAGCCCCAATCATTATCCCGGCCCAAAAGGACACTGATTTCCCGCCCTGCTGAACGGTTCCAGTGGCAGTTCTCTGCCTTTCAGAGTCGCCAGGTCTTCTCCAGACACGGACACGTCGGTTATCTGGATGTGTACTGATCCGCGTTTCGTCAACGAAGAAGCAGTTCTGCCAGATGCTTTCGTCCTCAATTTCTTCATTTTGACGGAGCCTAGCCCATTGCAATCTGCGCCGCTTCCGTTGCTGTGAGTTCAGAGGTGCTCGCCAGGATCTCCTTGCTCGTAATCCAGCTTGGTGTAAGCAATTTCTAATCGTTTGGGTGCTAACTTCGCGGCCGGTGGCAGCTCGCAGCTCTGCTTTCATTTTAGTAGCGTTCATTGTTGGGTCACGGGCAGCCAGTAATCTGATATATCGCTTCTGAATTGCAGTAAGAACAGTTGGGCGACCACTGCGAGGTCGATCAGCTAAATCTTCCATGCCCTGATACCTCTCCAACGTGGTCACCACGCAGGATTGGGATACATGAACTCTGCGTGATATTTCCCTCGTGGAATAGCCTTCTCCACTTAAAGTTAGAATTCTGGCTCGTAAAACTGCAGTTAATCCTCTCAGCATCGTTACCAACTTAATTTTTTTTGAATAAATTGAAAATATTGATAAGTTGCGACTATGTCAGATTTCTGAATGAAAGCAAGCAAGGGTTGATTGTCTTTTTAAATGAAAAAACATTTGAATGACGAAATTATTTTATATTTAAATTTCATATTTTTAAATAAGGAATCAAAAGATAAAAAGTGATTAAGTTTTATTCTTCTACAATAAAAAATATTAGCACTTTTCCAAGTGATCGCAAACTTTTTTTGATGTGTGTAATCATAATGTAGGTAAGGCGTTATATTGTCAAAGAAATCATTATAAATCTTCATCTTAGGAAATTGAGGGGTATCATCCTTACCGTGTTGAGGTCTTTAGTATCCGCACTGAGCGCTCTCTTTATGTTATATGTTGCGTTAGACGGTAAATTGTCACGTACCGCCAAGGAATGAAACTCTGCTTGCGTCTTCATTTCCAAGCTTAGGTATCTCTTAAAAGTTAAAATATCTTTAAAATTCAAGTGAAAGGGCTTTTTCTGGGTGAGCTCACTACATGCTTGAGTACATCTTTGCCTCTGAGTTAAATTGTACTCAAGAGCGAACCCATCTTCTTTAAAAATAAAGATATCTTATTATTTAAAATCATCATCACATGGATTGTCGTCGTAAAAATACTGCAGATTTTACCAAAGAGAGTACTCACATCTGTGCTGGGGACTAAAATGTAAATTTGCCTATCAAATTATCGCTTCCGATATCCGTACAAAATTTCATTTTTTCACATTTCACTTGCCCGAATAATTATTATGTCGGGAAAATGTACACGCTCCTGCCATGCAAAACTTTGTCTGTTACTGGCTACATTTTCTTCTTCTAGTCCTGAATGGAAGGCTATAATAAATCATCAATAAATGCTCGAGTGCACCGGGTGTAGAGCTATAAATTTAAATAAATTTCTTGGCACGTTTCAAGAAAAATAATTTCCGATTTGGAATGAATAACACGAAATCCACATTTTGAAGTTTGAAATTCTTCAAACGTACTCGTTTTGTAGCTACGAAAACTGGCAGTTAAAGCTGTAAAAAAATATTAAAAACTAAAATAAATTATTAGGTTTACACTAATAATTTACTAAGTTTAAAAAAAAAAAAATTAATTTGGCGTAATATTAGGTAAAAACGTGATTAAATATTGTGATACCTATACCTTAGGGTCTCTTTCTTGCAGTTTATTTTTTATTTACTTTACTAATAGTTTTTCAGTCAAAAGGTTTGAAGTTGACTAATGACGAACAAATGGCTAAAATTGTTGTATGACACGTGGGAGGGAAGGTTTTAGCAAACTCTTGCCGATCGGTGCTATTGACTTACCAAGTTAGGGTTTACTCTAACCTATCGATTGGAATTATAAATTCGTTACAATAACTTTCTTTCCACCCTTGTAGCACAAATAACATCCGTAATAAAAAAACAATGTTTTTTATTCCCAGAACAGAGTTTAACTAACATTTGACGCTTACCCAGTAAGCAAATGATTGGCTTAAATTGGTAGTAAGTAAAGTATCTTCTGAACATAATTACCCATACTTCCTCATACTAATATTAAGTAGTAAGTGCGAAGTAGTTAAGTGCGAAAGTAGCCCTGTTATGATTTTACGCCTAAGCCAACCCAGTATTGAAATTTTGTAAAGACATCATATTTTTAGGCACGCGGAGTGACTAGGCTACATTTTATCCGAAAGTTTTAAGATTTCCTTCGGGAGCCCGATATGACTAAAGCCCATGCGTGCGGAAAGCTAGTACCTGTTTTTTAAGTTAATATTTGTAAGATACAAGATAAAAAATACTCTGTCAATCGATCTACAATACAACCTTGACTTAAAAAGTATAAACAAGTCGGAGGTATATTTATAGTCGGCAGCACGCTAGGTTACCAATTCGCATTACAAAAGCTGACACTATCACAAGTGAGCTAAGGGCTACATAAAGTTCAACATCTATAGCTTGATGTGTACATATAGGCCAGTCAATCATCAAGCGCGGAGAATTTCACTGAGCTGCGAAATTACATTTTGGATAATAAGTTACGTGTCAAAACAACATATTTTGTTCACAACAACATAATATATAATCGGTAAATACCCAAAAGGATTGAATTTTTGGGACATTATTAAGTGTAAAAAAATAGGTGAGTATTTACAGAAAAATAAAATTAAACATGTATATTTGTATAGTAAGTAAAAAAATTTAAAAAACTTGAATAAAATTTCTTTAAATTACGAGTGAATAGGCTGCTTCTAGGTGAACAGCCTATATTCTCGACCGTATTTTTGCCCCTAAGCTAGGCTGTAAAAAATTAAACTTGCAAACACTAATCGTTTATTCAAGCATACATGCGATACATTAAATTTGCTATATTAAGATTTAGCCTTAGGTCGACACGATAAGAAGAAGAAGAATTCGCTATATTAATATATAGGGGCCGGCGGCCCCGATTCTGTAATTTCAGTTGTGTGTCGATGGAATGGAGGCCATTTTATTTGTTTAAGTGGCGAAATTGAGTACTTTCGCCACCTCAACGGATAAAATGGCGACCATTCCATCGACACACAACTGAAGTTGCAGAATCGTGGCCCAGGCCATACACGTTAACCTTTACGTCGCCCTTATCTCACTTGTAATAGCGCCGGCTTTCGTAGTGTAAATGGGTAAATTAATAAAACATAATAAATTTATTTATTTTATCCAAGAATTTCATAGTAAAAAACTAAGGACTAGTTGTACAAAATAAAAGGAAAACTTAACTCTAATGTGCCTGAACTAGGTTAAATAATATTAACAGGTTTAACATGCTGCTGTCTGTAACAAAGTGTTTGCCTACTCGTCAGCAAATTAAGCAGATGCTTAGGGCATCAGAAACAGCAGCAAAAAAAAACTTGATAGCACATTAAACATTAGCCTGTTTGGAAAGCTCTACAGATTCAGATAATTGCTAAAAACTATTTCCTGCGAATTTAATGTCCGTAAAAGTTGCAAGTCGTATTTCATTAAATAAAAACAATTATTTGGATCTTCTATTCTGCGTATGTGTCTTTCGTCCTTCATACATATTCTAAGTAAAGTAATGATCTATCTTGTTGTAATTTTTTAAGACCACTACTAGTTCACTTATAGATAGGTGGGGAGGACAGGCGTGATTAGGGCGTTAAGTAGTCTTAACCTGGCACTGCCCGTCAGGGATTTTTGGCCCGTCCCTGGTCAGATGAACAAAGGAAATAATATCAATATTTACCCTCACTTAATAACCCTACCTTCACTTACTTTTAGATGTTTACGCTCGAAATTTCAACACCTTTAATTTGTTTGAAATAATATTAGGTCCAAAAGATTAATTTATGCCCTCGTCCTAATCCTACTTTAATTAGTATTCCAATCCAAATTCAGATACCTGACGATGTTAATAATAGCTTTTATAATGACTATGTTTCATGAGGTTCATGTTGCTTCCTCCCTATTAATTTGGTAACTATTGTAATAATAACCCTGGTCAATCGCTTAAATTTGAACCTAAGTTAATCACCCTAAGTTACGTGATTAAAAAGGTTATTATTGCAATAGTTACTAAATATTATTGCAATAATTCGCGACGCAAAATTTGGCTCTCTTTGGATACCACTTGACTTGAAATAATTCTGACCTTGCAAAACATGGTTTGAGCTATATTATTTTGTTTTTTAATTGATCCGAATTATACCTTAATTAAATACATGCCATTATAATAACCAGCTTCTCGAAACTTAGGTCACATTTGATCCCAGAATACATTCAAAGTTCAAACGGATATTGAATCTCAAGTTTCTGCTGAATTCCGATCTCCGGTTCCTTTCTTCAATCGCCGTGATATTTTATTCAAACTGTCGAAATACGTTGGAATACATTTTTTACTTATCTGGTATATAGGATTTATCAGTCAAGACGAAGCGCGCGTATGATGAAGGTGCCAATGGACTTTCATTTTAAAATCCAAAATTGTGCGTTCAAGATTTGCTGAAATATCGATATGAATATCTTTTTCATATGAAATCTCGGGCGTTCAATTTTGTTGTTACTTTAGTGTAGGTAACAACGAAATTGAACGTTTATTTCATTCAATTTCGAGCTCTACCAAAGTAATTTAATTTCATCAGCAAACAACTCCGTTTCACCGGTATGGTGTAGAAAATTTGGTACCTACCTTCTTTGTGTAAGTTACGTCTTTCAATTCAAAGTAGGTCAGTCTAAACTCTACTGTTCATTTTTTGCCTCTAATTGGTTCTCACGCGTCTCCGTATCATTGTGGTAGGCTGAGGTTTTCTAATTAGTATCTAATGACTAACTACTTACTACCTTTTTTAGCTATAAACTGCCACTGAAATGATTCGAGAATTCTTTCGACTTGAAAAGTATTTTATTTACAACCGCTATATTTCTTATTATGCACCCTCGTGTGTTTCTGTGTACGAGTGAGATGTTGCTGGATGGCTTTTTTTCCCAGTCAAGACAGACATTTGATTTGGTAAATAGTTGTTTTTCTCTCTCCAAGAAGATCTATATAATGCGTCGATATTTGTACTATGACATTACAATACTGATGGGGTTTTAAGGTATGGCGTTACTAATTTCTTAATTATTTATTTGACTTCTCGGAGTAATTAATTGACATTGTATCAGACCAACCAAGTTTTAGGTCCACTAGTGATATAGTTTAAATTAGAACGGAGATGGGTACTTTGTTTAGGGCTCTATATACATAGGGCCCTAAGCTTAAAATACATAGTTTCCTTAATAAAATTAGACCCCTTTTTACAGAAAAGGTTGTCTAGCTTTTTCTAAAACGAGAGTTTTAATATGTAAATACATACAGTTAATGTAAATACAGTTTTAATACAGCGGGAATGTAGTTGGACGGTCGAAAGAGGGCGCCCTAGGCAAACGTACTTAGACCAATTGGTGATGTACTGAGAAAAGGCCAAATTAGGAGTACCCGAATCCGACGAGCATGTATGAAGTGAATTATGAATGTAGAGGAAGCAAAATAGATGTGTTTGGATCGTAGCAAGTGCCAAACTGTGGTATCTACCTACCTAATGGGACAAAGGCATGAGCTTATATATGTATGTATGAGTTTGCTATCTGTGTCAGTAAGCATAACTTTTATTTCCAGCTGAACAAATATCGAAGCTGAGAGCATCCCAGTCTCCGATCGCTATTTCCGTACAGCGGTGCCCGACATGGACCTCCCTGGATCCCCTCAGGTTCAAAGGCTACTGGGACAATAAGGCTAATGGCACTCTCTTGAACACTGGGCAAACTGGTAAGTCTAAACTTATTTCATTTCCTTTCTTTATTCAGGGTCCGGTCTGGGAATGGCTATAGATTTTTACAGAGTTGTAGAACAAAAAATATATGCGTACAAAAATCAAAAAAATAGCTAATAACATTTTTGACAATCGTATTTTATGTATCTAATGTAGGCTCACTTCATTTCAGATATTATATATACAACATTTATAATATCTCGAACTAATAAATCACATTTAAATTAGTTAGCGAAAATCAAAGCACTAGCTCATAAAACTGAAAAACTTTGAAAAAGGAACATTGGTTAAAACAAAATAAAAGTCTCACATTTCCATGCAACTTGAGCGATCAGCTGATTGTCTTAGTGGGCGAATTTAAAAAGGTTTCAGAATTATTTTTTTCTCATATCGGTATTTTATCTATCTATTGGGTGACTTTAAATTAGCTAGCGAAAATTAAGGATGCGAATCCTACAAAACAACAACTTTCATCACGGAACATATTTTCGAAAAATTAAATGGTGGTCGCTGCGCACGGGCGTCTAAATGCCTCGGGAATTAATTATTTTACCCTCTACTTTTCATTTCGAATACGAGGAAAATAAAACTAGTTGTTTATCTAAACTATTTATTGATAATATGTAATAATATTAGTAATACCTATTTAAAATTAATTGTCAAATTAGGACAATTCGTGAAATTAAAAGTTACTTTTTAAATATGGAACTCACCGCGTAACTGTTGCGGCTTATTCTGCTCAAAGAAGTTTGCGCTAAGTTCACACTGGCTGTTTAGAAACTCACATGGCCGCAGCATTTTTTTTAATTAGTTTTTTTTACATAAAACTCTTCGCAGCTGACAGCAGTTCTATTTTTAAAGCCCTGGTGGGAAGTAATTTGTATGAGTTTTTCCCTCCTTATGGAGGGAAGAAGCATTTTCCATAATCAGATCAAAATAACACTACTTTCCGAGTATGAGAAATGAAAAAGTTTTCATTTTTCATACTCGGAAAGTATGAGAAATTAAAACTTTTCTGCACACAACTTGTGCAGTCAGCTGATTTGCCTTTGTATGGGAAGGCAATTTGTTATTGAAAATTTCAAATAGGTTCTTTGGAGAAATTTGTTCAGTTTCATGAGGAACCCCCTTAAGTTTTGCCAGCTGATTTAAAGGCACTCCATATAATGCCATTCTGTAGATTAATCACATTTCAGCTTACTTTACGTTTGATACGACGACGAGGCCACGTCTGAGCGGCGGACCACTGATAGGCGAATACATTTTCGAACAGATGCACTTCCATTGGTCAGTTGACGACTTCACAGGCTGCGAACACGTGCTTGATGGTCAAGGGTAAGGATTTTTTTTCCTCTTTGCGCTTTGTTTCGATTCTAATTGTTCAATCGCCTTAAGCAGTTAATTTGAGTTAGTTCTTGTCAGCGCCAACAGATGGCGCTGTATGTATTGTAAAATGCGGTATATTTCGCGTAAACTATGCATAAGGTTGAGTATTTTTTGAAATATATTCTCGATTTATAACTAGGTTGGTGATTTTATTTCATCCTACCTAAAAAGGTTTTTGGGACTTGTTCACTCATTGTATTGTATTGTAAAATCCTTTATTGCACATCAAACAAAATAAAGACATTTAAAACAAAAGAGATAAATATTAAATAAATTTAAGGTACAAAGGCAGACTCATTCAGGGTAATTTATGAAAATGATCTGTCATTATCATCACAAACGCAGATAATATAGAATGTAGCAAGATAAAGGAAGGGTTTTGTCAATTTCTAGCGAATATAGGTCCCTTTTCTCACAACTTCACAGACGTCTGGCATAGTTTAAGCAATAGTAACTGATCTGGAAACTTTGCCATGCCTCTGCTTAAATTAACCTGACTTGTTTACGCCACCCGCGCTTGTTTACGCCACGTGCGATACAAATCCTGCACACACGCACGGGTGTGCAGACATCTTGCAAGGGTTAAAAAATACTCCTTTGTCAAAAACATTTAGGGTGTTACCACAATTAAGATGATTCAAAAATTAAATATTTTGTTTTACCCCTGATATCCATCACGGCTGAACCAATTTTGATAAAATATAGTTCAGCACTATTTCAATTTTTCTATGAGTAGTTATATAGGTATAAACTCACTGAAAAAACATGTAAGAAACTTGAATGATTACTTACATTTTCAGCTCACCACAGTAAATGTCTTACATTATCGTACAAAAGCAAAGGTAATCGTTTGACGCTCACTACTTAGTCGAATTGATTCTCTTTGTTTTGTGACATAGAACGATCATCATAGATTGGCCGAGCGATTGGCAATCTGCAAACAAACGCAGCGTGACAAGAATACGTTTCATAGAATTTGCAATTCCATGAGATCGCGAATCCAAAACCAATTTTATCATTTCCATACTAAAGGCTGACAAGCAGTTTGGGTTGACGGTTTTGGATTTGATTCTTGGTTGGAGCAATTATTTGTTTAAGAACAATTTTTTTGTTTTTTTTACCAGCCTATATACATCCCCTCCGAGGGGCACAGGCCTCCCTTTGAAACACAAAGGGGATTTTAGGCCATAGTCCATCACGCTGGCCCAATGCGGGTTGGTGGACCGCTCGTCTTTCGAAAATGAATTTTCGTGGACGGGCGGGTTTCATCACGATGTTTTCTTTACCGTTGAGCAAGTGATCATTAAAAATCCGTACATAAATACGAAAAGACGAATTTAGTGGTACAGGCCCGCACCAGGATTTGAACCCGAAACTTTTCGATGACAAGTCTGGCTCATCACCAACTGGGCTATCACCGCTTTAAGAACAATATTGTATAACAAGCAGATGTTTTTAGAACAAATTATTTTTAAGTTTTAGATGTATGTAATGCAACCCAAAGCATCCACGACTGCACCTTTGCGAGCAGACATACAGTTAAAAAAACTATAAATGGAATTGAGTTTTTAGAGCAACATTTAATTTCCACTAAAATAAAGATTATACTGTGCCGTATCAATAATCAATGTAATATATGTACCCAATATGTTTATGTGTATGTTTAGTCCTCTTTAATAAATCAGTACATACACCGTTGTTGTCACTCGTCTCACAATCCTCCCCACATCCCTAGAATACTAGTTTTAAAAACAATTAGTTTTTGAATTTGAATTTAATGAAAATCATTCTATGGGCCTTTGCATGAGTCTGGTGCCACAATAACTTCCCGTTAGACCCCGCAGTATATACAGTTGCTTTGTCGCGCTTACTAGTACATAGCTACTAATTAGATACTTCGTCGCGCTTCGCCAAGTGCGGTCTCTCATTTTTATTAGATATGTCATTTTACTACCCGGAGTCTCAGTGGTTAAGTTTGGCCGCACTTGTCGGTAGAGTATTCACCGTTCATTTCTATCTTATGTTATTGATTTAACCTCCCGGTACGATATCTAATTCGGATTGTATAAATACCCTTAAATTTTCACAGATACGCAGCTGAATGCCACTTCGTCCACTACAATAGCAAGTATCAATCTATGGAGGCAGCCGTTGGCCATGCTGATGGTCTCGCCGTTGTAGGGTTCTTGTTAGAAACTGTGGACGCCCCAAACCCCCGGTTTGACAAACTGGTTGAAGGTTTTGAAGGCATCAAGAAGAGAGATCAAGCTGTCCAGGTAACTGCAGGTTAGTGCCATAAGGAATATAAACGCAACACACTCAGAGGCCCATACTAAGGTTTTCCCTTGTGTTGTGGGTCCCTTGAAACATACATAAAGACAGACACGAACACCCAAGACCCGAAAACAAAAATCGGCGTTTTACAGAAATATTCGCCTCGACTGGGAATGTAACCCAGGACCCGTCGATTAAGAGGCAGCGCAACTACTACTCAATTAAACCGGGCGTCAAGCGGCAACTGTCTTAATTTTCTATTTTGCGTTCTATTTTATGGTAATATTCCATCGACAGTTTCAAATGCGTCCGCATGCCGGCAGTGATCGATCACAAAAAGATCGTGGATTCATTTTCCCGTTATCGAGCAGTTCTTTTGCAGTTTTGTGAAACAGTTTTACGTTATCTATTCTTTTTTTACTGCAGCGGTGGTTGGATTGCATGGTAGATAGTTTTTTGTGGATGTTTGATCAGTATCTGGGCAAAGACTTTCGTAGCTTATGGTCTTATCTTTTTGGATCTTGGCAAATTCCGTAAAAATGAAACAAAAAATTGATTCACCTCAGTAATTTTTAACTCTGTGACACGTTTTTTTTTATATTCACAATTCGTGCTATTATTATTGAAAAATATTTCAAGGTACACGAACCACCCTGTGGAGTGGTAAAGTCGTAAATATCATAACACCATCATATTTTTTCTTTGCAGAATCCCTTTCATGGATGGAAAGGGATGACCTACATGAGGGCAGCTATGTCACGTACAAAGGCTCACTGACTACGCCGCCGTACACCGAATGTGTTACGTGGATCATCTACGAAAAGCCAGTGCAAATTGGTACAGAACAGGTAGACATTGCAATATGCTTTTTCATCTGTTTTTTGTTTATTTTTAAATTAGATTAGATAGCGAATGTTTAGGATGATATTTTATACATTAAATAAATTTTCTAGAAGTAAATTTTAAAAAATGCTAGAGTTATTTGAATCAAATTAATAAAGTTTTCTCGATCAGAAGCCTGCGGCACCTCTGAATAAAGTTAATTTTTTCAGCTTTTCGCAAAAAACATAATTTAAAAATGGAGCACTTTAGCGACAAAACTTAATTAAAGCAAATTAAATCTCCCACAAATTTTCATTTCCACACAATCACAAAAAAAATATAGTATTCAAGTTACACCATATCCAAAGTTGTTGAGAAATTCAACAAGTATTTGTCGTTAGAAGACGTCTACTTAGAAAAGTTTGTGTAGAATTCCAAAATTTTATATGAAATAGTTTTGAAGGCTGTGCGTCTTTTCCGATTTTCTCAGTTTACCGTAGGAATTTTAAGAAGTTCGCTTTTGTTAAACCTTTCCTAATTCCAAATGATATATATCCACAAAATGTCGCCAACTGCATAAATTAGTTTCGCTCTTTTTTTCATGGTTGGATTAATCAGCTGATTTTGTTAATGTGGAAGATTTTATTTAGTGAATTTTAAATGAGTTCCCTAAGGAATTAGTTCAGTTTCATGGAAAAAAATCACATATTAAAGTCTCATTTGCCTACATTCTGAATGTTATCAATACTAATAATTCAAAAGAGAGACAAAACCCTGTTTTTAATTTCGAAATATGTATGTTAAAGAAACTTTTTTTAAAATTTGATTTCCAGAATAAAGTAACACAGCAAATAAAACAAAAATAGAGCAACGTTACTGGGCGATAATAATAATAAATAAATTGAATTCGATCCCTTGTATTCAGAGACAGCGTTAGAATTTTTATTTTGTTGAAAATGTTTGTGCTAATAGATGCTTTCGTTAAACCTACCTCTGGCCAAACACAACCAGCGTGTCACCCCATTCAGATGACAGTGAAACTTCATGTAACGGTGGAATCACTGTCAAAGTGACATTTTGAATCCCCGACCAAAAAGAGGGGTGTTATAAGTTGAAGTGTGAATCTGTATGTCTGTGTATCTGTGTGTCTGTCTGTGAGTCTGTGGCATCGTAACTCCTAAACGAATGGACCTATTTCGATGCAATTTTTTTGTTTGAAGCTGACGACATGGTTTTTAGCTATATTTAATCAAAATTGGTTCAGCCGTTTAAACACTATACTTACGCAATTAATGTCGTGGGTTATACAATGTTTTTAAATTTCAGAGTTATATCGCCAACTGAATGACGCAACTCGCAGGGCTGTAATTGGCATGCTAAAGTCTCGTAACCCTTTAAACAAACTAGTGTTATAATATGTATATCGTGTAATCATTCATCGACTGGCGAAGATAAAAAATGAGTAGAATAGACAATTCAATATTGCACAGGACATCACAACACAATCATTTAAGTATAGTACAATAGAATAACACAAAAAAAAAGAACTCAATATCTACACAAAAATAAAGAAATAAAAAAAATGTCATACGAGCAACCATAACCGACTTCCTGTACACCTTCCTCCTTCTGGATACAGCTTGTCCCCTTCCTATCACGTAGAGCATATCTCTTGAACACTTGCTTCCATTTTCCGATAACTTTCCTTCAATGATGATGAATCTTTCTGGATCAACCATACGTCAACTGCAAGAAACATCAAGTTAAGGAACTTTGGTGCTATGCAAGCGCGCGGTCTCCCCACGCCTCCGCGCCGCTTTTAGAATACAATGTACAGTTAACGGCACATCAGGTTACCAGAAACTGTCAAATTTACAAAATGGATAGTAAACTCTAATGCTTGGAGATAAAATTGAAAATCGATTGAAGAAATTTGACAGTTTTGGATAGCTTGATGTGCTGTACATTGCTGGTTTTCGTGTTTATCCTATTTATTTGATTTTATTGGAAATTAGAGTGTATTTGAATAAATAATCTAATTAAAAAGCAGAAAATATTAAAAAAAAGGTAACAAAAAATCCTGAGGAAAATTCCGCTGGAAAATAATTCAGAATGATGGTCTGAGTGCAAAGTTTCAGTTTTTGCTAACCTGTCCCTTACACCCTGTTTGCTTCTATCTGCCACAAGCACACCCGACGCACGCTGCGTCCCTTCTGTCTAGCTTGCGCAATAGTCGCACTCGTTATCAAAGTAGAGCACCTCGCAGATACCTTGCGTGATTCCAGCAGCGGAGTATCTATTTTCCTAAAAACTCATAATGAAACTTTTTACAATTTTTCTCACACATGTTGTACGCAGAATAGTTTTTTTTTACTTTTTCCCTTGGGAAAAGTTCAGCTAAGATTTCATTCCATAACTTTATCAAATATACTTTCAGACTAAATTAATTGTCTAATTGTCTTTCAGACAATTTATTAAAGTTAAGGATTAATTACATTTCATTAGTTCAAATTCTAAACTCAGTAACAAAACTAATTGAGTTGAAAAAACTAGTTCTAATTCAAACTGTATTGATCGCCGTAGGCTTTCATGAATATCATATTTAAGCCTAAAAAGTTATTGATGAAAATTTAGTGAGCTTGTGACTTTCAAAATAAATCCCAGAAGAATTTAGTAAACAATTCATTCATGTTTCTTTCCTACCCTCTAAAAAGTTGGCAGAAATGAAAGTATTTCATTATCAAAGACTTCGGAACTTGATAGTTGATAAGGGCTCCCGTTTCCGCTTTTAGGCTCTAAGATAGCCCTTTATGCGTATGTGGGTCACTGGCTATTCCAGCCACCTTAGCTCTGAGGTTTTACTTGCTGTATTACTTCGAAACTTACTTTTTTCAGTTTTTTTTTTCTGTAAGTAAATTTTTCCAGTTAACAAATTTAATCTACTTTTATTACTCAGTATACTAAAACAAATTAAACTTTATAATAAACTAGCTTTTCGCCCACGACTTCGTTCTCGTCGATGGCTTTTAACTGACTCATTGGTTATTCCGTCCCTGTTTCACTTATAACGATTACTTGTTCACAGCTGGGTCTTCTGAGACAACTGGAGGGGCCGGACAGTGCGCCCATAGACCGGAATGTACGGCCCACACAACGACACCCACCTGGACACTCCGTCATATACGTCAAGCAAGTCAAGGCGAAGCTCTGATGGACATTGTATATACTAAAATTAATCTATTAGTGATTTCTTACTTAGTGAATAAAACTTCCAATTAATACATAAAATTATAAAAAGAAAAAAATTGTCAGGAATCCACTAGCAGGTACAGTTCACGCAAAACAAAAATGACATCACCATATTGAAAAGACAAAGATCTTGGCTGGAGTTATGGTCTAAAGACAGGAAAAAGTTTTAAAACAATTGAGACGATAATGTTACATTAAGATGTAGTCAACAAGTGTGAAGAAGTTAATATGTTAAGTACAAATTTAATGAGATAAATTTAACGATGTAAAGACTTGCCACGTTGCTCTAGTGAGTAGCAAAGAATATAACAAATTGTCTTTTTACGCAACCAACAACATTATACAACTCTAGGAAAAAATAAATTACGAATTGAGATTTGAGGAACTTTGAAAGAACTGGGCAACCAATTAGATCCCGCTCTTTATATTCATTAGCGAAGTCGTATTTTGCAAGTTTTTTGTAATGAACTTGGCTCTTTTCTTCAGATTTATGTTTTTGATGGAATTTATAATTACAACTTTTGTTACGTTCCATCAAACAACAAACTGCCTATTAAAACCGTGAATATATAAAACGAAACTTAGTTTTACGAAGGACATTGCCTGTAAATTACATTTTGATAGCTTTGTGCCTAAAGTTTCAGCTTCAGGAATAATAAACTGGAATGTAGGCTCTTGTTCTGCATTAATGATTGCAAATGTCCACTACAAATAACTTTTTATGATTTTTACTCTAGCCGTAAAATTTGGATGTAATTCGTGTGAATCTACTTGCTTGTCACTTTACCTAATATTGTACCATTCACAAACTCAAACTGTTGCTCGTTTAAAAATTATTTAGTAATAGTACATTATGCTACAAGTGTGCTAAGTTGGATATTACATTAGAGGCGAGTTTGGAGCCCGAGCCGAAGGCGAGGGCTCAACGGAGCCGAGAATGTAATATCCAATGCACACGCGTGTCATACGACGTTTTTCAACACATTTGCGAGGAAAGAAAGAAATAAAAACTTTCCTTTGATATTGACGGCAACAAGCTATCACTTGCATGTTGCGCCTCGGAAAGTATTTCTGGCGGTGTAGGTACCCACGTAGGTTTCCTGTTCTGCACTTGAAGAATACATTTTTTGTGTTGTATTTCTGACAATAATAACAATCTGATGAATACAAATGCCGTTTGTGAAAACCAAGTGAAAACATGATTATTTTTTTCTTTTTTCGCTCGCAAAATGAGATTCACATTGACAAGTATGCCATACAGCCAAATAATAAAAAAATACTTAACTATATATTTTCACGTTTTAGCATAAATAAATGATAATTTTCTGTTAAATTTTAATGATTTAGTAAATATTAAACTATTTTATTTACAAATAGTTTAATATTTACACTTAATTTTAAATATAAAATAAGGTCGGATCTCTTTGCTGAAATTTAGAAAAAAAAAAACCATTACGTACTAGTGCTTTATTTTTATTACTCACGGGCTGGGTAATACATATCATTATGAACCTTAAAACAATGAAATAAGACCCACTTTATGAGCAAATGTGTTGAAATAGTACATTATGCTACAAGTGTGCTAAGTTGGATATTACATTAGAGGCAAGTTTGGAGCCCGAGCCGAAGGCGAGGGCTCAACGGAGCCGAGAATGTAATATCCAATGCACACGCGTGTCATACGATGTTTTTCAACACATTTGCGAGGAAAGAAAGAAATAAAAACCTTTCTTTGATATTGACGGCAACAAGCTATCACTTGCATGTTGCGCCTCGGAAAGTATTTCTGGCGGTGTACCCACGTAGGTTTCCTGTTCTGCACTTGAAGAATACATTTTTTGTGTTGTATTTCTGACAATAATAACAATCTGATGAATACAAATGCCGTTTGTGAAAACCAATTGAAAACATCTTAAAAGAGGCGCGATTATTTTTTCTTTTTTCGCTCGCAAAATAAGATTCACATTGACAAGTATGCCATACAGCCAAATAATAAAAAAATACTTAACTATATATTTTCACGTTTTAGCATAAATAAATGATAATTTTCTGTTAAATTTTAATGATTTAGTAAATATTAAACTATTTTATTTACAAATAAAATAGAAATATATTTATTATAGAAATAGAATATTATTTTATTTTAATAAAATAAAATAATATTTACACTCAATTTTAAATATACTTAAAATAAGGTCGGATCTCTTTGCTGAAATTTAGAAAAAAAAAACCATTACGTACTAGTGCTTTATTTTTATTACTCACGGGCTGGGTAATACATATCATTATGAACCTTAAATCAATGAAATAAGACCCACTTTATGAGCAAATGTGTTGAAAATCTTGTTATTCTCTATATAGGTATTCTAACCTACTAACCTACTAAAGAAATTAAACAGTTTTGATCAAAAACAAAATAAAGTTAAACAATTTTAAGTAAATAAATACTAATACCTCGAGTTACAGTGTTTTTTTTAACTGCTCTTAACGATGGAATATAGAAGTGCTGGCCAGTATCAGTAAGAACACATATTATAATGTAAGTATTAGTAAAAAGAGTACACAAGCTAGAAATTTTCAATGCCACCTGGAGAGAAAATTTTCTAAAGATTGGTATATGTACTAAGTAGGTAGTGATATTCATACTTTGCCTTTGTATCCATGCACCCACCCGTCCATACACTCACGCCTGTATTTCCTGATAGGGTAGGCAGAGCACCATGTGCTTCATACAACGCTACGTTTGACATATGTTCTGAGGGTTATTCGATGATAATGACTAAAATTGTGATAGGTTGTCAGCATATCGTCCATTATACAGCAAAACCCTCACGTCCAACTTGCATGTGATCCTTGATATCCTTGCGTCCTAATTCTAGTCAGTATCGCTGAGTTACCTCACAATATCCACTGGCGCACCTGGACGTCTGAAAGAAGAAAGCAGAAGGAGGAAACAGCTCATTCAGCTTCTGAGCACATTCACCAAAATGTAAATATTATACGATACGACAGTAGTGCAAACACAAAAGAATGCGAAATGTAACAGGCGGAAATCTTGATCATCTCGGTTGATTTTTGAAAGTTTTTGAAAGCTTTTGAAAGAAATACCTAAAATTTTTGATTCCTTGGCGGCTAATCCACGATGAACGAGAATTGTTACTACTCTTCATCCGTTAAGGTGGCGAATTTTAAAACTATCTTAACCTCATACATTTAATGACAGCTACCTTGACTGGGAGCGCCACTGCCAACGGAATGTGAAGTTGCTAGGTATAGTACAGTTGGCGATGGCATCAGCAGCTCGAGTACGATAGTGATAGCGCGCGGAATGCGCCGCGGTCCTAAATGTCAACATTGACAACGCCAGAGGGCGAGCAAGCCTTTGCGTGGGGCCCTCGCGCAATCAAAGTGAAGTTTCAGCGCCAGCCGAGTGGTGTGCCGTGGGAGTTTGTCACCATCGTGCTCGAGCTGCTGGTGTATGAGGTTTCGATAGGGAGGTTGAGGTTTACTTCTGGTTTTGATTAGTTTGCTGTTTTCATTTAATTTCACAATATTTCATTAAAAATGTACCACTAAAATTCATTTATGTAAAGATAACAAATTATAAGTCTGTAATTGGCAAATGTTTAGATTAATTAATTAGTATTATAAGTTTTGATAATGCTGTAGACTTAAGAATAAAAATAAATAAATAAATAAATAATTAACGGATAAAATGGTCACCATTGTCATTCAATCGCCATTGAGATGCCATTGATTAGTGGAATATACGCCCTTTAAGATTTATGTCGGAACGGTACAATAAGCTCCACTATAAATATGTAACGAGTTGTTTACGCTTACAGAAATTTAATTAAAATGTGTTTCGATCAGGTGTTAATAATGAGGCTATACTTTTCCGTTATTATGAAATGTTGGGCGATTGGAAAAGTAATTAACCTGGATATAAGTAAATTAAGTAGGTAACAATAATGGAAAACTTTCTCTGGTAAGTAAGTATATAAAGGTTTAATTTAACGACAAGATTTGGGTAGGTATTGTTGGAAATATATTATTTTTGAAGCTTTTAACTTATATCAAAAAGGGCTTATGTAAATAGGAGAAGTCTTTACTTACAAAATGATTAAAATAAATGCTTGGCCATGCGTGTTTAAAGAACAGAAGAAATATTGATGTACATTATTTCCTGTTAAATGCCATCGAAGATGTTTAGAATTCGGAATTTCAAGTTTCCCAAATTCAATTTTTTCAAAAGATCAGATAAGTAATAAGTAAACTACTCAGGTAATTTAAAAAATAAATAAACCTTATCTAAATAAACCCTTATCTTGTTACAGCCTAGTCGTAGTTGAGTCAGAATTCCCAAAGAAATAAGAAAAAACGTCGTAACTTGAAAACTACCAGAAATCGTAAACTATAAATAAATGACAGTGGTTTGGGTGCTAGGAGTGCTTTTTTTTCACCCTTTTGCTTTCACTATTTTTGGGGACACCCTGTATAGACCGCCCAAACAGTTGCAGTTTAAAAATCTTCGGGATGCTATTAACCTTACCTAACCTAACCTTTTTTTGGCTAGGAAAATAAAAAATGGGTACAGGGACAACAGCACATCATGCTATCCAAAACTGTCAAAATTCTTCAATCAATTTTCAATTTTATCTCTAAGTACCTATTACAGTTTACTATCCATTGGGGAAATTTGACAGTTTGTAGTAACCTAATGTGCCGCTGACTGTACCTTAGATTATGCCAATTATTTACAGTCACGTCTCTAACATATCTATACTACCTAACCAAAAGAATTAGGAGCATGAACATATTGAACAAAAAATACATACAATACATACATTAATACATACGATCACGCCTATAATCCCTATCGGGCTAGGCAGAGCATCAGTAGCTCTAAAACCACTTGATGCCACATTCGACATTACAAAAGATAAAAATGAATAAAATTTTATTCATCATGTTTACTTTCTTGGTTTCTATTTTGTTAGCAAAACGAACGTTGATTATTCATCTTACTAACAAAATAGAGATACAACCTTTTCATTTCAGTGATCGTCAATTTACTGTTTACATTTTAGTCCGAGAGCGTAAGTAAACACATTCGCTAGAGGGGACAGAATTGTAACTTTACTATTTTCTGTTTTCGTTTTCGAGCCATTTCCCGATTGCTGTCTGTATAAATGTTGCATTTGCTGTACTTCTGTATCTGTTTTATTTCTCTACGATAAATAATAAGGTACTTACTAAACATAGTACGCAGCTCTCGGAGTAAACTTAAGAACATATAAAACATTTTAAAAGTTTATATATATTAGTTTTTGGAGAAAATTGGAGAAACAACTCTGCTACGTAAAAACGCCCTGTTAATGAAATAAAGAACTCTTTGATTATCTTATGGAACTTCTTAACTATCACTTAACTGGCCACTAAAATAAAATGCTTAAAAAAGTGTGAATAATTTTCCCGTCGATCTGAAGTAAATTATCAGCCCCCGATTGCGGTTATTGTATTCTGGGCTGAAAATAAAGGAAACATGAGTGGTTTAGCTTTGGTAAACACGTTCACACTTACCCCACGATGTTTACTCGACAGCATGACTATTTTTGGACAAAATATTAACTTATCTATTTTGTTTAAGAATTGAAAACAAATAAATAACGTTTTCTTGGTTTCTATTTAATTGTGTTGATCTAAATTAATATCTCATAAAATATTGGTAACTAATTTGTAAGCACCTTGTTATAGTGTAGAATTATCCAGAATACTCTTTTGTGCAACTTCTTTGCATAAACCTGTACTTAAAATCTAAATCCTTAATTGGAATACTGGATCGCAACTGCCTCTACGCGAAACTCATTGCAAATTCATAGATTTGTTCGAACCATCTGCCGTAGTCTCATTAGAATGAGAAATAAGTCAATCAATTCTGACCTATCAGTTTCACTGTTAACTGAAATTCGTAATTTTGCAGCGGATTAAAGTAAATTACACGTGAAAATGGTGCAGCTTGTAATGCGTAATATAGTGACTATAATAACTAAGTGAAAATAAAACAGTAATGTTTTTAATGTCCGATTTATAAATACTTAATAAACAAAAGATTTAACAACAGCCTCTTTATAATAGTCTTTTGTCAGATCAATCTCTATAATCTATACTTAATATTATAAAGAGGAAAGATTTGATTGTTTGTTTGTTTGCATTGAAAGGCTCCGAAACTACTGCACCGATTTGAAAAATTCTTTCACCATTAGAAAGCTACATTATCCCCGATGGACATAGGCTACATAATTTTCCCGAATTCCTACGGTAACGAAGTCCCGGGTGGAAAGCTAGTAATATAATAAACGAGAAACTAGGTATCTTTTGAGTTTATATTGTTTGCTTTCAAGCTTCAACGACCTGAATGGATTTGGATGAAAGTTGAAACACTCTTGCCTGCCGCTTTGGTCGAGTGGTAGTGACGCTGCCTCTTGATCGGCGGGTCCTGGGTTCGATCCCCAGTCGGGGCAAACATTTGTGTGAAAAGCAGATGTTTGTTCTCGGGTCATGGGTGTTTGTGGTTGTCTTTATGTGTGTTCCGAGGGACCCACGACACAAGGGAAAACCTTAGAGTGGGCCTTTGAGTGTGTAGCGTATATTTATTTATTTAACTCCATTTTTTTAAACTCTAATAGATTCCACTTTTTGATGGTATTTTGTGGGCGCGGGCGAGGCTGACAACCTGTCACCACAATATTCATGTTCCATCTAATAACCCTCAAAATTTATGTCAAATGTAGCGTTAAGTGGTTCTAGAATCACCTAGGTTTAAACCGTGTGGTGATCGCTTGAGAATAACACCACCCCATCTCTTTCCATGGGTGTCGTAAGAGGCGACTAAGGAAACACAAATGAGACCTGCCTCCTAGTAATCCATCCCAGGCAACGACACCTCGGTTTGTTTTCAATCTTCATTTTTTTCTGAATCTGAGATGTCATCATGCGGTGTGGTAGGCTCTGTAAAGGGCCGTCTGGTTCGGGCGGTCCTACCGAAGTCCGACGCCAAATAGCTTACTGTATTCCGTCGGTGAGTGGGAGTACCAGTGCCTTTATAGGCATTTTCTGGGTTAACTCGCTCCATCGTAGACCTCATGGTCAAGATTGAGGTTAAGAGTTAACCCATCTTATAAAAAGAAAATAGAACCAAGCGATGCTCTGCCTACCACAGGGATTTCAGGCATGTGTGGTTGTCTGTCTGTCTGTGTATTGAAATTATTTGTTTTCAAAATTATTGTTTGATTGCTCCGATGAGATACTACGATATATATTTTTTCACACAAGCGAAGCCATGGACAGGAAGCTATTAAAGAAAAAAATCAAAGTAACAGTCTCGTTACTTTGTATACATATGTAGATATTTATTTATTTATTTGTGTACGTACACATTGTCTATTTATACAGGGCTTTAGGTATCTCTCTATCAACCTCTCAGGTGGTTACTTAGTCCATGAAACTGAACAACTTCCCCAAGGAACATAGGTCAAAATACGAAAAAAAAATTTGAGTTCCCTTACAAACTTCATCAGCATATAGCGCATTTTGTATGGGAGATCCAATTTTTTTTTTTGTAGTTTGACCTATTTTCCTTGGGGAAGTTGTTCAATTTCAAAGACTATTTAACCACCCGAGAGGTTGAAAGAGAGATACCTAAAGCCCTGTATATTATAACGTTATATATATTATTATTCTATTTTATTTGTCTATCATTTTGTATAATTATTACTCTGCACTACTCTCGATTTCATAAAGTTGTCCCTGAAACGAGGGTTGCTTGGAAGAGATTGCTCTTCGCGATAAAGCCGCCTTTGCGCACTTTTTATTTAGTTATATAAAACTTTTTTTGTGACTGTGTTCATTAAAGAATTTCTATCTATCTCGTTTCCTGCAATACCTCATTTATCTTTAAAAATACTGTTACTTATACGTCGAATAAAAAAAGTCATCAATCAAATGCAGCGGTAAAATAACTAAAGCGGTTTCTGGTTAATTGATGCTGATATATCTTCATAATTAATTGTTTTTGTGTCAATTGCATGTGGGTGGATGCGTTATTCCTATTAAAAGCATTGTTTCTGTAAAACAGTCTGTGGGCTTTCTCTTGTTACTTGTTTAAGTCGATGTAATCCTACTAATGAAAGTTTGTGAGAATGTATGAATGTTTGTTTCGTTACTCTTTCACGCTCAAACGGCTGAACCAATTATGATACAATTTGGTATGAAGGGACATTAAACTTTTTATACGGACTAAAAGTGTTAAATAACTCTCGCTAAAAGTACTTTTTCTATTATGTTTATTGTAAACATCAATTGTATGAGAAACTGTACAATTTGTTGTTTCGAATTCGAAAAAATTTTCTGACAGCAGTTAAAAAGCTCGAAGCTATCATATTACCCTTATTAAAGTGTCATAACATAAATTAAGTAAGGGTGACCTTTTCACTGTACTATATCATTATTGATGAGCCAATTAGTTTCATTTTACGTCATATTCAAGCGTAAATAAATTATGAATTAAGCTTTACTACTACCATGCATTTCATAGACATAATTAAAGATTTACGTAGTGATAGATAGATAATTATGGCCCCGAATTCGCCCTGAATGGTCGGTGACAGATCTTCTTAGTAGGTAACCATATTTGATGAAAATTGGCTTAGCCTTTTATGGGTTATAAGGTAATACAACATATTTAACTTATATTCTCTTATATTCTTTATACGTATATTCTCTTTGTTTTAAGAAATAAAGATTTTATTTATTTATTTCATTTATTTAATTTTAGAGTTATGTTTGTTTTGTTCATAATAAAAACCGGCCAAGAGCGTGTCGGGACACGCGCATTGTAGGGTTCCGTAGCAGCATGGTTCAAATATGCAGCTGGCTTCTTAATTCTACGAGCATATGGACGTTTAAATCGCTAATAATGTTTAATAAAAACGAGGTCACTAAGAAAGAAGGTAACTAAAGGAGAAATGTAGATTCCAGCGCCACGAGGAAAATGAAAAAAAAAATCATCTGTTTAATAACCACCTCGCGTGTATGCATGGTTGTATAAAAATTGTTTAGATTACGTATTCATTTAAAACGGGTGTACTATCGTTACGGTCGTAGTTAGAGATGAAAGAGACTGTCTTTTAAGGCTTATTAAAAAGACTCGCCTCCACCTTACAGGACTTGACTCTAAAATTAAGACTGAAAGTTCGAGTTTTTATTAATAAGACTTAGTAGTTTATTAAAAGATTAAAAACTGAAACGACTCGAGTTGTTTTCAAAATACTAAAAGACTTAAACGACTCAAGTTCTTTTATGTAAAAGGGATCGCACCGCAGTTTGTGTGTGATATTAAATATTTCTTTTGTAACCTATCAACCAAAAGGAATAATTCACGCCTAAACCACTAAATACATTTTGATAACATTTGACAAGGAAATAAAATGAGATATTTACATTCTATCAACACATACCTTACGACTGTCGACTTCCCAGATAATGAGTCGCCAGTCTTTTAAGTCCTTTTAAGCTGTTTAAGTAACAAATCAGTTTTTTACGTTAAAAGACTTCAACTACAAAAGCTAGTCTTATGACTAAAGGTTGGGAACTAAAAGACTGAATCAGTCGCGAGGCGTCAAAAATAAGGTGAGTCTTTATTAAAAGCCTTAAAAGACAGTGTCTTCCATCACTAGTCATAGAATTTTATAATTTCATTATGTTTTGGTCTAAACACAACATAATGAAATGATAAAATTCGCGAGCGAAGCGAGCGAAAATTTTTTTTTTTTTTTGAGCGAAACTTTTTTTTTTTTTGCGACAATATTATTAGAAATAATATAAACCTGCTGATAAAATAACCTCAACTCACTTTTAGTATTGAACCTTGTAAACCAAAAAAGTTTCGCACTTGGTCGACTATTACTCGCAAACTTGAAAGGCCAACTTATGTGTGATAGTTTTTCTTTTAATTTCGTTGTATATTCTACCAACGAGAATTTTTTCTCATTTTTAGAAACAACCGTTTAGCTGGTGGAGGAAGGGGGGGACACTAACTTTGGTTTAGGGCTAAATACAACAGAATGGAAGTATTTAATCCGCGAGCGAAGCGAGCGCGAATTTTTGACGTGACAACGTCTTATAATTCGATAGAGCCGGCTGCACGCACGAAAAAACATGACTCATGCGGCGTTACCTCGCTCTGAGGCGTTCCATGTAAGGCTTGAAGTGCAAGCGAGAGCGCGGAACGAGCGACAAAGAAGCACAATCGGCCTTTGCGTTCGGCAGCGTTCGACATCCGTCTCTCTCCTACTTGAGTGAGCGATGTGTCTGCGTGGACAGCTGCTATACTATAGTACATTTACATTTACAAATAAATCTAACTTGATCAATTTCATTGTGATTTCCAATTACCTCCTTCTCTATATACATACAAATCTATTAAACAAATGAAATTAAAATTTTCTTTTGAAAAATGCTATCATTCCATCAGTATTTTCTTAAGACGTTGTCACGTTCAACTATCGTCAGTAAACCGACTTTACAGACAACCATTTTTTTTTGACTTTAAAATTTTATTTTATTTTTTATTTTTTTAGCAACAAAAGTATTGTTAGGAATAATTTCGAGCTGGTGCTAAAGAGCAGGTCGCGTGGCGATTGTGTATAATTTTGATGTCATTTTCGTAATTAACACCCCCAAAAACCTATAACGACACATGAAATGTCAATATGGTACAGCTTGGCTTTCGACCTTGCCTCACTTTTAGCGTGGAACTTTGTATGGCAGTTGTTTTGGATTAGGTTGAACTTCGTCGTAAATGCTAAATGCTCGTGAAATATTTAACATTTTTTTTTTCATTTTAAAAATTAATTTTTCGCAAACGGACTGCTGAATCGAAAAACGTTCGTAGTAAACCCCTTCTATCTTTTAAAAAACTATCCTATGACATCCCACTCGATGATATCGGCGGGAAAAAAAAAACCATCGCCCTTTCACATGTATGGGAAACACCCGAAAGAATTTTTTTTACAAAATTTTATTTTTTCTATTTGTCGGCGCAATTAATATGTATAAACATGCCAAATTGCAGCTCTGTAGTACCAAGGATCTAATATTAGTAAATATATTCTTATTAATCCCAACAATGTTTGGCACTTGGTTTACCATTACTCGCAAACTTGAAGGGCCAACTTATGTTTTATAGTTTTCCTTTTAAATTTGATGTATATTCTACCTCTGTGAATTTTTCCACATTTTTAGAAACAACCGTTTAGCTGGTAGAGGGGGGGGGACACTTGTGTTTGACAAAAATTTTCACTTTAAAAATTTATGATTCGCAAACGGAGTGCTAAATCGAAAAACGTTCTTAGTGAACCCCTTTTATCTTTTAAAAAGAGACATCCCACTCGATGATATTGGCGAGAAAAAAAAAACATCGCCCTTTCACGTCTATAGGAGACACGCGAAAAAAATTTTTTTTCTAAGGTTTTACTCTACAGTTCTGTCGGCGTGATTAATATGTATAACCATGCCAAATTTCAGCTCTGTAGTACCAAGGGTTTCTTAGAAAACCCGCGGACAGACGGACAGACGGACATGGCGAAACTATAAGGGTTCGTAGATTACTACGGAACCCTAAAAACTTAGAATAATATAATTTATTGTTGTTGTTTTGTTGTAGTATTGAAGACACAAAGTGTTCCGTTATATAAACAAGAAAACACTATTCAATGCTGGAATATTTCAAATAAAAGAGTACCTATGCAAAAAGATAAAATTTATAAATCCTTTATAAATCCGTCCAGCTTTATAAATCCGTCATTTATACTTTATTTGAAATCCTCATATCAAGACCACGAGAGCAACAAACAAAATAACTCTACATATGTACGCTCACGCTTATAATCCCAACGGGGTAGGCAGAGCATCAGTGGTTCTAGCGAACTACTTGATGCCACGTTTGACAGAAATTGTGAGGGTTATCAGATGGAACAAGCTATAACTTAAATAACTCTAATACAAACCCAATTACTTTAACTAAACATGAGCAAATAGATACTTATATATAAATTATGCAAATAAATTCGTAAATTATTTAGCTACAAAGCCAAAGTACTTTTGAGTTGTGTTTAATTGTTAACCTCATATTCAAAAGGCACGAAAGATAAATTTAAAGTTCAATTTTGTTTGAACATTGGTGAAGTTTTAACCATAACTTTTATTTAATTTGCTAAATTTCGTAACTTGAGTTCACACACTATAATGTTTCATTTACTTAATAACCCTTAAAATATTTGCGTTAACCCTGACTTCAAGTGGCTCTACAACTAGATTATTTACCTACCCCGTTAGAGGTAGGTACATACGCGAATGTAATATTAATGATATATTTTTATAAGCAACTAAACAGCCAACCTTTTTTAGTCAAGAGTTAGAAATGACTGTGTAATTAATAATTTATATATTTTAGGAAATATAACAGCATGTATACCTACACTCACGCCTGTTATCGCTTTCGGAGTAGTTGACCTCGACGTGGAACGCGACGATATAAAGGCCTGTCCTTCCTCTGCCATTAATTATAGGTGGCGAACTCACGTGCTCTCATTGCGGACGTAGTTTCACCGCAAAGATTGGCTACATAAGTCATCTTCGCGCGCACGAGCGCCAATCAAAACAGGAGTCGAAGTGGTCGCCATGGCTGAAATCGGTCGGACCTCATCATCATCAGGCAGAACGTCATGTAATTCTGAAACTACTTGACGACACTTTGACATTAATTCCGGGGTTTATTAGATAGAACATGAGATTGTGGTGATAGGTTGTTAGCCTTTCGCTCATGACATAGAAAAACCCTTGCGACCCACTAACTGGCTTCTACTGTATGCCTGGGAACAGTTGGCAGCTGGCACATTCTAAGTTTTCTTTCACTCCCACAGCTTAATATTATATGATACACATTGCATTCACCAATATTTATTACAAGTCTAGTATTCTTGACTTCAATAGTAACTGGTGTAATATTGTATATGCTTCCATTTGTTATTATTATGTATGTGTATGTATGCACAGTTATTTTGAAGACGCTAGGATGGCAAAACACAAAGCACCAAAGACTTCTCTGACATTTCGTCGTTAACTCAATATTCTCGCATTCTCTCTTAAGAGAACGTGCTTCAATTCAATGCAATACATTTTAAAGGCGGCTATTCCACTAATCAACGGCGTCTCAATGGTGACTATTTAATTTCATGGCGAAGTTCAGAAGTATCGAAGTTTCATTCACTTGATGATAGCCGCCCCGACCAGCAGCGCCACGGCCAACTGTTCATTAAACTGCTAACTAGTTAGTAACTTAACAGTCAAGTTGCTAGTTTTTGCCGTGTGGTGATCGCTTGAGAATAACACCACCCCATCTCTTTCCGTGGGTGTCGTAAGAGGCGACTAAGGAAACACAAATGAGACCTGCCTCCTAGTAATCCATCCCAGGAAACGACACTTATTTTTTTTCAGAATCTGAGGCTTCGTCCTGTGGTCTCATGCGGTGTGTGGTAGGCTCTGTAAAGGGCCGTCTGGTTCGTGACCACCCTCCTACCGATGTCCGACGCCAAATAGCTTGCTGAGTTCCGTCGGTGCGTGGGAGTACCAGTGCCTTCATAGGCATTTTCTGGGTTAACTCGCTCCATTTTCGACCTCATCTTTGACCTTTATGGTCAAGGTTGAGGTCAAGAGTTAACCCATCTTATAATAAAAAAGTAGTTAATTACTTAACGTAAGACAAGGTAGCTGTCATCAAATGTGTGATAGCGCCGCATCTGTACGAATTAAGTTGTCATGATATCTTTTCACCGCGATAGAAGAAGAAGCTTTTGGCCAGAGGGCGTGGTGTTCCGCCGTTTCCGAGGGAGATTCCTGGTAGCTGACACCCCCAGAAAAACACCCGGAAAATAGTGTTAATTAGTTTCATTTTAATTTAATTATGTTTCATATGTGTGTTACCTAATCTGTAAGCTATTTATCTATGGGCCTAGATGCCTGGTAATAAATGATTTTATTATTATTATTATAGAGACGCTTTTGTTGGTTAGTGGAATTACCGCCCTGACATAAATGTCGCATATGCATCATAATTATGTTGATGATCTGTTTCTGTGTCAATTAGCAATGTAATGTATGACGTACAAGGAATTCTGGGATGAAACTTGACTAAAAGTTGTGGCAGATGCAGAGTTTCGGATTAATTTTATATCCGAAAAAGACAATAAATACAGACGGCAGCACGTCAGGTTACCCATTAGCACCACGAAAGCCGGCGTTATTACAAGCAAGCCCTTATCTTGCTCAAGCGTCTGTATTTTTGTCTTTGTCTAGAAAATTAATCCGAAACTCTGCATCTGCCACAACTTTTAGTCAAGTTTCATCCCAGAATTCCTTGTACGTCATACACGTCGACGTCAAGTCAACTTGTATAACCTGATGTGCTACCATGTGTACATGTATAATATACTAACGAAGAAAAACGATTTTATCATTAGACAACGACAAAAAATGCGTCGCGCAGTATTCTGTCATGTGTTTACAAACACACAATAGTGATATATTGTCATTTCTTTATCGCCTAACCTACTGTTACTTGAAGTTGGCTAATTATTAAACCTATCAAATTATTTTCTGAAACATCTATTAGGAATCATAACATATTCTTTTCTAACTTAACCTATGATTGGCTTTATTATACATCAAATACTTGTAACACATGTACTTAAAATATGCTGTAGGTTTCCTAAATAAACTAAACCAAAGACTAAACCACATAAAATAAATATAGGATAAGACAATAATGTAATATTTAGACGAATAGGTGCAGATTAAATCGTAAATCATGAATTTAATGAGTATTAGGTACCATCATAAATTCTAATTTTGATTGCATCATCGAAATACTTTCACGCGATGATCACTCCTTCAATAGAATTATTTAATTCAAAACAAAAGCTTAAAGGGTGGACTAGTTACCCTATACATTCTTTTGCCATTTTATCATATTTTACCACCTCCTACTAAAAGTCCACCTCCTGGCTCATAAACTCAAGTATTAAATTTTCAGAACCTTTTAACATGTAAGCCATGAATGAGTATAATGTTGATTACTTTGGAGACAGCGACCAAATAAAAACTAGAAAAAAACTTTCCAAAGCCAAATGAAATCTACTATTGCAACTCACTGGGATCTCACTAAGTCTTGGCAGAGCGCCACGGCTTATCAGTTTCATCTGCGAAAGTGTTTGTGAGGACTAGCGATAAAACGAATAAAACAAAACATATTTTCCGGCTTTATATTGCACTTGTTCGCTTTCTTTTGCTTTCTGTAATGTCCGTGTTTTGTGTGTAATAAAGTTCCTCCAACATCAACAGGAATTTAGTTCCTTTTGTGTTGTTTCAAAGGGGATGAAGGAAAAGCCAACAATCGTTTATAGAATCCTTATACAAAACAGGAACGAATTCCAGCTTTGAAATAATAAAAATAATAAAAAAAACTAAAAATCACAAATGTCAAGTCGAGAAAATGGAAATGATAAAATAATAATTAGGTATGTGAGGCATTATAGGTTACAAAGTTGGTAATTATAATTTAAAGAAAATACATTTGACGCTCTGTACGGACGTGGAAATGGTACAGGTGCACTACAGAAATAAACTTTTATCTACAAGATCTATACTCTTTTCGTTATATCAGAATTTCGATTTTATTCATAAACTGTGAAGATTATTCACAGAAAACTATATTTAAATAAAAACTTTACCATAATGGTCCGTCTCGAAGGATTATATTGTGCAGGCTGAAAGCGGTTCAGGCGCAAATGAATTACCCCCTCTGATGACAATGACGAGAGGAGACCAAAAACACTCTAGATGTGTTAATTAAGCGGATATTTTTGAATAAAATATGGCTACATCTAAGTATTAACACTAATGAATAAAAATCTACGTGTGCTATCGGTAAATTACGCGAACACAGCATTTTATTGCCGTTATTGCTTATTTATGTAACACGGTTGAATTCCTGATTCTCATGTTCGGACTTTGTTTCAGCAATCATTTTACGATACTAGCAATATTTATAATGAGCTTAGTTACTGGAATACTGGGCACAAGTCCTGGGCATCTATTCCACTAATCAACGGTATCTCAATGGTTGTGGATAACAATGGTAGCCAGTTCGTCTGTTCAGGTTACGAAATAGAGAACTACTAAAATTCATACACTTGGTTCTATTTTTGTGAATATTTTTTTTTATTGTAGGTTTTTTTCGAGAAACGTCGAATTAAGTGGTTTTCATTATTCACCTACTTTTTGCACTACGCAACGTATCAATGTACAAAAATTAAGGATATGAATCAAGCCACTATACTAATAGCCTACCCTAAAGAACAAATACCTACATTGCCTTTCCATACAAATTGTGCGATCGTTGATTGCCTTAGTACGAAAAGTTGAAAATTCTGTCAGTATTTCTTATGGGTTCCTTGGGGAAAGTTTTTTAGTTTCACGTGGAGTATCACCTTCTAAAGTTTCGCTAAACTAATTTAAAATCACCCTATTTTACCTGAATGCCCTCATGTGAGAAACTATGGTAATACTTGTTCCCTTGTGACCGGTCGATTTCCTCCCCAGACGCTGAGCCTTCGTCAATTTCATCAAGACAAATTGGAGAAATGGGAGCTGGTTCATTGCCGTAAAAAGTATCCGATATTTGAGTATACAGTCTTCCTCTAAATTAGTAGCGGCAGTTTGGGTACGAACCGATAATTAAATTAAGGGCAACAACTTTACCTACCCGTAATTGTAATAATCTGGTATTATAATCAAGCATAATTACAGTATTTGCGTAATTATTATAATAATGTCAACCTGCGGTGTGAAAGAACCATTTACACAATCTTTAATCAAAGAATCACACACCATGCGTGTTCGGAAAAATCTCGTGAAAAACTAAAAAAATAAAAACGAAACCCAATTTTTTTTACGTTGCTAACAAGAAAGGTTATGAACCGTTTATTGACTAATCGCTACACACAAAAAGTAAAAAGTGAATTCCCTCCCACCTTCCATCACCGTCTGTGTTTATGAGTTCTCCTCTATATTCTGGCGCTCACCCAGGACTCTACTTTTGTGACCTAAAGCCCTTAAAAGCCTAGGTGTAATACTAGAACTTGCTTACATATACTTATACCAGTTACATCTAAGAGTGAGGCGAGGTGCGTAGCATACTACAAGCCGTTGCTAACAACGTTAATTCGGGGAAACAATGAAGCCATTGTACCTAATATTAGCCGAAATTAAATGTACGAAAGTTCCAAGGCAGAGGCTCTCCTACTTGTGCTTTATTTGGCAGAATATCCTGGTATTATCTCTTAATATGCATAACAATGTCTGTTTACTGAAGGCGTAGGATGTTTATTTACTGTACAGTCTTGCTAGCCAGTTACAAGCTACAAGCTATGTACACACGACAGCACAATATCAGACTACACTGCTGACATTGACGTCGCTTTTATCTCGTTCGTATTGTGTAACCTGAGGTGCTGTTGTTAGTACATTACATATTACCTACAACTTTTTTTTTGCAAGTTGAAGGCAGACGATTGAAATTTAGTTCTTGAACACAGACAAGACTAATACTAACACCCATACTCGAGCAAACATTTGCTTTTCAACACAAATATTCAAGACCAGGAGGTTTACCATGATCGCTTAGCGCGATCCAATTTAGGACCTAAACAAGTCTGCAACGCTTATTCGTACCATGATGGCTGTTGCGATTCAAAGGCAGACCAGCGACAATTTATGTAGACATTTAAAATGGACCATAGACAACCGAGCAGTTCAAAAGCAGCGCCATCATGGTACCATTTTAAAAAACATTCAAATTGCGAAACAGTTCAAAGTTGGATCCTAAACAGAAATGCTTTTAAACGATCGTGTTAGGTACCCTGAACCAGTAAGTTCCTCTTTCCAGATTTATGTATGAATTTTTCATTAATTATGACTTGCTCGACTGTGAAAGGGAAACGTGATGAAACCCGCACATAAAAAAATTGTTTTCGAAAAGCGCGCAGTCATCAACCCAGCATTCGTTGTGGGTTGTGGCCTAAATCCCCTTCGTGTTTCAAAGGAAGGCCAGTGCCCCTCGGTGGGGATGAGTAACTTAAGACCGGGAATCGAACCCTGGAATCATCAATTCAAAAGAATCGCTACTGCGTCACTAATCTTCTTCTATATACAGGGCTTTAAGTAAATCACTTTCAGCCTCTCGGTTGGTAAATCAGTCCATGAAACTGAACAACTTTCCCAAAGAACAAAGGTCGAAGTATGAAAAAAAAATGTTGACTTCCCGTACGAAATACGCTATCAGCTGACGCAGTGTGTATGGGAACTAAAAAAAATTTAATTTAAAATTTATTTTAAAAAAAATTTAATTTAAAAAAAATTTAATTTAAAAAAATTTAAAAAAAAAATCCGACCTTTGTTCCTTGGGAAAGTTGTTTAGTTTCATGGACTAACCAAGTCAGAGGCCATTGTGTGGTTTGAAAACTCTGACACCAGGGTTAGCCAAGTTCGCCACACACTTTAATATACCTACGCGATAAGAAGATTTCAAACTTTTTTATTAAACCAGTTCAAAGGACCTCGCTAGATAGAAACAATGCTTTCAAAATATAAAAAATAAATAAACGCAGTACAAGGGGTATTTGATTGTGCTACACTTACTGTGTTTATTGCCTGTTTTGGGTAAACAAAATTAAGGCGACGCCAAATAGCTTGCTGCGTTCCGTCGGTGCGTGGGAGTTAGTGCCTTAATTGGCATTTTCACGGTTAACTCGCTCCATCGTCGACCTCATCTAAGACCTTTGTCAAGATTGGGGTCAACCCATCTCATAGTAAAAAAAAATTAGAACGGATTAAAACGTACCATTGTTTGTTACACCTTCACGCTCAAACGGCTGGACCACTTTTGAACGAAAAATAGTGTAGAGGTAGCTAACTACCTGGATTAACACTTATATGACATATTTTTCTCCAATTCCCACGGGAAAGAAATCCCGGGCGAAAAACTAGTGTGTTATGTGTATTTGGATATCCAAGTATTATTTTGAACTGGTATGGGTCTTATAAGTTAGCTTCAAAAAAGTAATCTATCTATACATATTAATTATCTTCTTCTATACATATTATAAAGAGGAAAGATTTGATTGTTTGTTTGTTTGCATTGACTATTCAATGCAAACAAACAAACTTCGTTCCCGTGGGAATTTGGGAAAATTATGTAACGCATGTCCATCAAGAATAATGTAGGACTCTAACGGTGAAAGAATTTTTCAAATCGATCCAGTAGTTTCGGAGCCTATTCAATGCAAACAAACAAACAATCAAATCTTTCATCTTTATAATATTAGTATAAAAGGTGTTTAAAAAAAACAAAAAAAAACAAAAAAATATTTTAAAAGTGAAATAGTCGCAACTCTAGTAATCAGTTGCACGGTTTGACACCTACAAAATGAAAGCTTCATATAATTAATATGACATACCTTCTTGACATATTTGTAATAGAGCTGTGCAATAAGCTAAATTTTAGTTAATTTTGAATTATAATTTTTTGGGTTTTTTTGAAACATCTTGTAGATATCATTTATCCCTACTATAATATTATAAATGCGAAAGTAACTCTGTCTGTCTGTCTGTCTGTCTGTTACCTTTTCACGCCTAAACCGCTGAACCGATTTTGATGAATTTTGGTACAGAGATAGATTAGAGCCTGGGAAAGGACATAGGCTACATTTTATCCCACAGTTGGGCACGATATAACCTGTAGTCCACGCGGGCGGAGCCGCGGGCGGAAAGCTAGTCATCTATATAGCGGGGTAACCTCAATTACTACCTAATGTTTTAATTACATTATCCAGGGACTTTACTAATAAGGATAATTTACGAGTAATTTTCTAAGTTAACGTAGCGTGACATTGTTCGCTTATCCCTTATTACCCTGTGTTGGAAAACAAGAGCAATCGAATTAACATTAGCAACTGTATGAACGAAACCTAAGGCTCTGCTGTCCGTCCGTCCGTCTCTCCGTCTGTCACCAGACTGTATCTCATGAACCGTGATAGTTAAACAGTTGAAATTTTCGCAGATGAAGTATTTCTTTTGGCCCTATAACAATAATTACTAAAAAATAGAATAAAATGAATATTTAAGGGGGCTCCCGTAAAAAACAACGTGATTTTTTTGCCGTTTTTATAGATAAGTCTGTCCGAGGCTGTATCTCATGAACCGTGATAGTTAGAAAAATGCAATTTTCACAGATGATGTATTTCTGTTGCCACTATATTAAAAAATAGAATAAAATAAATATTTAAGGGGGCTCCCATACAAAAAACGTTATTTTTTGCCGTTTTATAGATAAGTCTGTCCAAGGCTATTATATCTCATGAACCGTGATAGTTAGACATTTGAAATTTTCACAGATAATGTATTTCTACTGCCGCTATAACAATAAAATACTAAAAAAATAGAATAAAATTAATACGTAAGGGGGCTCCCATCCAACAAACGTGATTTTTTTGCCGTTTTTACGTACGGAACCCTTTGTGCGTGAGTCCGTCTCGCACTTGGCCGGTTCTTTAATTTAACTGAATTATTTTGATACTAAATACACCCATAAGGAACAGCTTAGCAAGAACCGTATCCTTTAATTCAGATTAAGACCTAAACTCTGAATGATTTTCCAGTGAAATATTCCTTCAAAATAATATATTGAACTTTAAAATTCTACTTTAAAACTAAATTATTTATTCGAATACACACCTTTTTGCAATAAAAAACAAAAATAACAAAGTAAACACAAAAATCAGCAAATATTCATTCATAATTATGGGTAAATTCCACCATTTAAGTATTCCACCATTTAAGTACATCCTGTATATATATTTTTAACAGGCAAATATAACGTGCTCGTTGTGCATTATGCTATCTATTTTATTATTTCTGTTTGTTTTTCTCGTGGACGATATTAAATGTGACATTAAAATAAACGATGCCAAATCATTTGTAAGTATACTTTGATTACTTAACGTAAATTAGTATTACTTAACGTAATAACTATTGATCATACTTAAAGTATGATTGAGTTTGGCAACAAATCCAAACATCATGCAAGCAATTTGCTCGAAACTTCGTTGGAATTTCAGAAAATTTTATATTCTATGTGATATTTTGATATTTAAGCTATTTTATTGCAAAGTTTCATTCAAATTTGTGAAGTAGTTTTTGTGTGGAGGAGGAACAAACATCGTCAATTCTTGCGTTGATTTTTGCGTTATTAAAATATAGTAGAACTTAGATATGTTGCTTATATCAATTGTCGAGACGCAAAGGCCTATGAATGATTGTTCACACTTATTTTTATTTTGTTATTTTGCAGGGTCCATACAAAATATTCGATAAACATTTTAAGGCATGCCGCAGTGGAAAATTTATAACAAACTTTCAAACTGATCTAATAACGTTTCCAAATAATACACAAAAAGTCAAAATTTACTTCTTTATTAACAAACCAGTTCTTGTACAAGAGGTACCTGTGCTATAAATTACATTTTATTTTACGTTAGGTAATTTATATCATAACGTTGCCGTGACTAAAGCGTAAGTTTAAAGCTGAAAAAAAAGATTTCATTTAAAAAAACACACTGGAGAGAGATAATAAAAAGTAAAAAACTGATCAATATAATATTCACTAAATTGATATTTTTTGTGGATTTAAAGAACTGTAAAAAAGTAAAACCGACTTCAAAAAGCGAAAAATAAAAATGTAGCATTTAATGTGCTACGTAACGTACCTACTGATCTATTTGAAGTCGGTGCGAAGGAGGATATACGTATAGCATATACTTATTTGCCTTGGCACCGACTTCAAACAGATCAGTAGGTATGTAGCACACTAAAAGCTACGTTTTTATTTTCCGCTTTTTAAAGTAGGTTTTTTTTTTATAAAAGTTAATTTATTTTTATATGTTTAGTATAAATAATAGCAAGTACATAAGAAACAATCCAATTGCCTATTAAATTCATGTACCTATTAAATTCATAAAAAAACACATTAAAAGATACATGCAGTCAAACATAGAACCTCCTCCTTTTTTGGAATCGGTTAAAAATAAAGTAGGTACATAAAAGGCGTCTTGAGTTCAGACGCATGCTGCGTTGTTGTAAAGATAAAAGAATAAGTAGGATAGAGGTATCAGATGTTTTTATGTACTCGTATAATATTTACACTCACACACACACACATGCATACACACACAGAAAACACAGGTAGGTAAGATATAAGTCAGTGTTTACATAAGCTTTTGCAACTATGTGTGTGGGAGAAATTAAATTTTAAAGAAATAATCAATAGCCTTCTGCCCACGTCATCCTTCGCGTGAGGGATGGTAGTCAATGGTGTCTGGTTATATGTATAAACTAGAGATGCACCGAATATTCGGGAACTATTCGGTATTCGGCCTATTCGGCCACTTTTTTAAGTATTCGGTACTCGGCCGAATAGTTGTAAGTATTCGGCCGAATACCGAATATGATAAAAAATCAGGTATTATGATAAGAAACGTTTATTGAAAAGGTGAAAAGACATAAGAGTACAGAGAATTAATAGCGGTAGTTTAGTAAGGGCAAGTTGTGGTGTATGAAGACCAGTTTTTCCGCGTTATCTGGCAGCAGTCTATTGCGCTTTTCCTCATATACCAAACCAGCTTCAGAAAAGAGCCTTTCATTATAGACGCTGCTACTAGGGGATGATAGGTATCGTTTCGCAAATTTCACAAGTGATGAATACTGCGTTGCATTTGCTGCCCACCACCTATAAGGGTCAGCTTTCCTGTCAATACGAGCATGCTTTATTGTGAATGAAAAATAAAAAGGCGACTCCAGCGCGAAACAAAATCGAACTAATTAGAAGGCGCGCGGTAAATTCAAAATCTGCGCCGAATATTCGTTATTTGGCGGAGCATTTGGCCGAATATCTGGTATTCGGCTATTCGGCAAAAACACTATTTGGTTTATCTCTAGTATAAACCACCATAGATACCCACAGTCTTTGGGAACAAACAAACAACCAAACTTGAGATGTTAAATTGCCGTAATATTTATTTATAAAAGTTAAACTTTGATTTTTCGTTCTCTATAAGAGTTTTTTTTCCAGATAAGAATGTCTGTTTTCAATGCAATTGGAGAACACAAGAAGGTTCAATTGTGGAACTATAGGTTCACAAAACCCTGTCAAAATTTTGCTTTTGGCAGTATGTTTACGATGATTTTCAAATCTAACGCAAACTGTGTAATAAAGAAGGTAAGATAAAAGATTCATATTTACTGAAAATTATTGTACACCCGTAGCACATCAGGCTATACATCAGGGGTGGCCAACCGGTCGATCGCGACTGTTAGTCCAGTCGATCGTGGCAAGGTGAAAAAAAAATCAGATTTATGTTTTTTCTCTTAATATAATTTAAAAAAAAACTACATGATTGTGTACTGCTATGCTGTTTCATTTAAGATTTTAAGAAGTATGTAATTGGTAGATCGCACAGGGTTTCGTTAGTAAACAGGAGATCTTTGGTATAATCAAGTTGGCCACCCCTGCTATACATATTGACCTTGACGTCACCCTTATCATGCTCGTCATAGTGCCGGCTTTTGTAGTGCAAATGGATAACCTGACGTGCTGCTGTCTGTACATCTTCCAACTATAAGTATAGTCTCAAATTGTAAATAAGTTGAAAGTAAAGAAAACCTCTTAAAAACATATATTTATTTAAACGTGCTAACAAATATTTTTAACAAAAAATTGACCCGCCTTCAAAAAGGGTGAAACAATTTTTTAAAGCTATGTTCACGAGTAAGTAGTGGTTACGGGTAAAACAGTAAATGAATTCGGAATATGGTAAATAACTCTATTCACCACATTCCGAACTCATAGCGGAATATGGTAAATAGAGAGTTTTTTTTTTGACGTCGGCACCGAACAATTACTCGCATGGCATAACTGTCTTAGTTTTTATACTGCCAAGAAAAGCTTGTGCGAATACTTATTTCAACGAACTAGGTCCTGTTCAAACCGGCGCCGACGTCAAAAAAAATTCCTCTCTATTTACCATATTCCACTATGAATTCACCTATTTAATGTTTCACCCGTAACCACTACTTCCTCGTGAACATAGCTTTAAAAAATTGTTTCACCCTTTTTGAAGGCGGGTCAATTTTTTGTTAAAAATATTTTTAGCATGTTTAAATAAATATATGTTTTTAAGAGGTTTTCTTTAATTTCAACTTTTTACAATTTGAGCCTATAATTCGACGGTATTTATACTAGCTCGACAGCTCAGCGCGGTAAGAGCCTGCGAATGTAAGTGGAAGGTCTTAGGTTCGATCCTCACTGCTTTCATTAATAAATGTGTTTTTGTATTTTCTGAGAATATTATTTTTTTGAATTTCAAAATCGTTAACAGAAGAATGACCTAGGTATACATTGTTAATAAAAAATGATATTTAGTAGTTGAAATATGATTCCGTATTACAAAAAGAGACTCAAGTCTTGATCTATACTTAAGTATTGATTGTCTCTTTCTCACTATCAAAATGACAAAGACAAGACAACTGCTACTTAAGTATAGATCAGAGTCTGAGTCCGGTTCTGCAGTACGGGACCTGAGGAAAAGATATTGACTGAGGAAAAGCCGAGACGAGCGAGTGACAAGATAAAAATTAAATAGTTAGATGGCGCCACCAAAACAGCGCTTTGGTGGCGCCATCTAACTTGATTTACCTGTTACTTTATAGTATGCTAAAATCGATGGCAGATATCAACAGATGGCCGCACGAGTTTGTTATTTTAATCCAACTAATATGCCTGGATACACAAGTAAGGTAGTTAGTTAACTGTACTTATTCGGTACGTTTTTAACCGACTTTAAAAAAAAGGAGGAGGTTCTCAATTCGGGTGAACTTTTTTTTTGTTGATATTAGTAGGCCATTGACCCACTAGGCCAAGCACGAGATTAAGATACAAAGCGAAATATGCGACTTATTATTTTAGTGATAGAGTCATATTTGTGCGCGTCCAAAACCACGAAAATGCCTGGATACTTAAGTAGGGTAACTAACTGTACCAACCAGTTGCCTAAAAGAACTACTCTAGTATTAATGTTGCCTTTTCTACTTTGAGATACTTTGAGATTTGTCACTTAGGCAGTTGTCCCACCGCCGGCGAGAAAACGACTAACTATCGGCTATTTTCTCGCTCAAGAAACGTACAATAGATATAAATTATGTGTAAACAAAAGAGATGCACACACACTAGTTTGTCGCTGGTCGACAAGAGCTAGGAAATATAACACTTGCTCAGCGATTCTCGCTCAGCGATCAGAACTCACGCCGAGAGAGCAACCAGCGGTCATTTTTCTACAGTGCGGATCTGAAAGTACACTCGCTCGTCTCACTCGCACACTCGCTTATAGCCGAGCTACACAACTATTGGAACTACACACTCGCTCCCCGCGGCACACCGACTCGTTTCTACATTCTAGCTCTGCTCGCTACTCGTTCATCGTTGCCGGTGGGACAACTGCCTTATTTGAGACTAGCTTTCCGCCCGCGGCTCCGCCCGCGTGGACTACAGGTTATATCGTGCCCAACTGTGGGATAAAATGTAGCCTATGTCCTTTCCCAGGCTCTAATCTATCTCTGTACCAAAATTCATCAAAATCGGTTCAGCGGTTTAGGCGTGAAAAGGTAACAGACAGACAGACAGACAGACAGAGTTACTTTCGCATTTATAATATTAGTAGGGATAGTAGGGATATTTGTTCAAACTAAGATTCTCTTAATATTTCAGGGAAACTTCACAGCTGATATATTTATTGAGGAAACTGCAAAAAAACTTCTAGGAACATCTTTTTTCTACGGGGAGTATTTGTTCAATGCCATAGTGACTGCTAAAACAGGAAGTTTTCTATGTCTTAATATACATGCTGTAATTTCTAAAATGAACACATAAAAATTTCAGTAATAAAGTATTTTTTATATCATTGTAACCACAGAATTAATAAAAAATAAAACATAATACAAAAAAATAGTGTTGTTTCGTTTCACTTCTGGGGCACCAAAATAAATAGTAAATATTTCATGTGTGATGTTACTAAAAAGAAGTCAAAGTAGTGAATTATATTAGCTCTTTTAACTCTACGCCTATTCGCAAAAGTGCAATCTTCCCCCGAGGAGAATTCTGAAGGGTGCTTTAATTCCAACTTTAATTAATAATATCTATAAATGTTGTCTATTTTTAACTGATTTAAAGGTAGGACTTTGGGATTTTTGTAAAGATTTCAATACGTGGAAGATTGTTATTAGCTCTTAATTACTTAAATAATTTCCTTTTCAACACATTTGCTCATAAAGTGGGTCTTATGTCATTGTTTTAAGGTTCATAATGATATGTTTTACCCAGCCCGTGAGTAATAAAAATAAAACACAAGTACCTAATGTTTTTTTTTTCTAAATTTCAGCAAAGAGATCAGATCTTCTTTAATATTTAAAATTAAGTGTAAAAACTATTAAACTGTTAAACTGTTAAACTGTTAAACTGTTAAACTGTTAAACTGTTAAACTGTTAAACTGTTAAACTGTTAAACTGTTAAACTGTTAAACTGTTAAACTGTTAAACTGTTAAACTGTTAAACTGTTAAACTGTTAAACTGTTAAACTGTTAAACTGTTAAACTGTTAAACTGTTAAACTGTTAAACTGTTAAACTGTTAAACTGTTAAACTGTTAAACTGTTAAACTGTTAAACTGTTAAACTGTTAAACTGTTAAACTGTTAAACTGTTAAACTGTTAAACTAATAATCAATTAATCTATTAAACTATTAAACTACTGTATTAAACTATTTGTAAATAAAAATACAATTCCACTAAATCATTTTTTAACGGAAAATTATCATTTATTTATGCTAAAACGTGAAAACATATAGGTAGTCAAGTATTTTTTTATTATTTGGATGTATGATCTCATGTGAATCTCTGCTTGTCAATGTGAATCTCATTTTGCGAGCGAAAAAAGAAAAAAATAATCACGCCTCTTTTCAGATGTTTTCACTTAGTTTTCACAAACTGCATTTGTATTCATCAGATTGTTATTAATGTCAGAAATAAAACACAAAAAATGTCTTCTTCAAGTGCAGAACAGGAAACCTACGTGGGTACACCGCCAGAAATACTTTCAGAGGCGCAACATGCAAGTGATAGCTTGTTGCCGTCAATATCAAAGGAAAGTTTTTATTTCTTTCTTTCCTCGCAAATGTGTTGGAAAACGTCGTATGACACGCGTGCGCATTGGATATTACATCCGTTGAGCCCTCGCCTTCGGCTCGGCTTATGCTACAAGTGTAATATTACATTAGAGGCGCGAATTTTTTTGTTTTTTTTGTATTGTTTTTTTTGCGGCAATATTATTGTTAGAAATAATATTGACCTGCTGCTAAAATTATTTTGATGTCATTTTCGTAATTAACATCCCCAAAAACCTATTTAACGACACCTAAAATGTCAATATGTTACAGCTGGTTTTCGACCTCGCTCGCCTCACTTTTATCGTGGAACCTTGTAAATATATTCTTATTAATCCCAAAAAACGTTTGGCACTTGGTCGACTATTACTCGCAAACTTGGAGGACCAACTTATGTGTGATAGTTTTCCTTTTAATTTCGTTGTATATTCTATCACCGTGAAATTTTTTACATTTTTAGAAACAACCGTTTAGCTGATAGAGGGGGGAGACACATGTGTTTGACTAAAATTTTCTCTTTAAAAATTTATGTTTCGCAAACGGAGTGCTGAATCGAAAAACGTTCTTAGTAAACCCCTTCTATATTTTAAGAAACTATCCTATGACACACCACTAGATGATATTGGCGAGAAAAAAAAATATCGCCCTTTCACGTCTATGGGAGACACCCAAAAATTTTTTTCTAAGATTTTACTCTACTGTTCTGTCAAATTTCATGCCAAATTTCAGCTCTGTAGTACGAAGGGTTTCTTAGGAAACCCACGGACAGACGGACATGGTGAAACTATAAGGGTTCGTAAATTACTATGGAACCCTAAAAACGCATCGAAATCGATCCATTCGTTTAGGAGCTACTATGCCAGAGACAGACACGCAGATATGCACGTCAAACTTATAAGACCCCTCTTTTTTGTCGGGAGTTAAATATCCGGGGGCGAACGTAACAAGTGTGGTAAGGGTGATGAAACCCTTTGAGGAAATAATAAACTCCATTGTGTTTCCACCTCGCCTGGAGCATCAACAACGAACAATCTCACACTTTTGTGAAGATACAAGACTGTTGAAGAAATCTGGAGGTGTAAGGTGATATTGGATATTTCTATGTATCTTTCGGATATATTTTGGTCTTAAATAATTATAATACTTGGATTATAATACTGCAAAGTTTTGTCAGGATTCGGTTAGTAGTTTTTACGTGAAAGAGTAACAAACATCCATCCATTCATCCTCCAACAAGCTTCCTTCTGCTTCTTCTTTTTGTTCCTTTCCACTACTGAAGGTTGGCAGTCAGCTCCGTAAACGTCTACCTATCTAATCTATCTATACATATTATAAAGTGGAAAGATATGATTGTTTGTTTGTTGTTTGTTTGCATCGAATAGGCTCCGAAACTACTGGACCGATTTGAAAAATTCTTTCACCATTAGAATCCTACATTATCCGGGATGGACATAGGGTCAATCAAATGTTGCAATATATGTATGTGAAAGAAATTAACTCAGTATTGGTGAGAGACCGGTGGCCGTGAAAGGCGGTTAGCCTGTAATACAGTCTACCAGGCTTCCAACCCTCGAACCAAAACATTTATACTTAACTAGCTTTCCGCCCGCAGCTCCGCCCGCGTGGATTACAGGTTATATGGTCTTCAGCTATCCTTTCTTAAGGTAGGTATAATAATCTATCTCTGTACAAAATTTCATCACAATCAATTCAGTAGTTTAGACGTAAAAGCGTAAAAAGACAGACAGACTGAGTTATTTTCGTATTTTTAATATTAGTAAGGAAGTAAGGTCCAAAATGAACTTAACTAACATAACCTCAACATGAGAAAAATGAGAAAAAAAATGTACTCATACGTTTGACGTGTGTATGTATATCCATTTGTCTTTTTGCAGCATCGTAGCTCCTAAACGAATTAACCGATTTCGATTCGGTTTTTTTTGTTACAAACCTGCTGTAATCAAGATGGTTTATAGCTATATTTGATTAAAATTGGTTCATTTGTTTAAAAGTTATAAGCAATCGAATGTCAGGGGTGATACATTCATTTTTATTTAAGAATTACGACCAATGTATATGTCACCGGAAAATAATAAGAATCGTAAGTTGATCAACTTTCTAGGTAGTTTATCAACTACCGGAAAATCATACACGGCACTTGAAATGTATTATTTAACGCAGGGCTTCCCAAACTGTGCGTCGCGACGCCCTGGGGCGTCGTGGCCTTGTCCCAGGGGCGTCGCTTGTCGATACGATCGAGTCGAGTGAGTGCTGGGCATAAGGTATTCTACGAGAAAAATCATTAGAAATCCTCGATCCCTCTTTAAAAATTATGTTTACACAACACTTGTTATCATTAAGCGAACACTTTGAGAAAATATTTTCCCGGAAATATGGAGCAACTAGCTTTCCGCCCGCGTGGACTACAGCTTATATCGTGCCCAACTGTGGGATACAATGTAGTCTATGTCCTTTCCCAGGCTCTAATCTATCTCTGTACCAAATTTCATCAAAATCGGTTCAGTAGTTTAGGCGTGAAGGACGGACAGACTATTTTATCCCACAGTTGGGCACGATATAACCTGTAGTCTACACGGGCAGAGCCGCGGGCGGAAAGCTAGTAAAATTATAAATGTTCAAATAGTGTTTTTCTGATAACCTGTTACTAGGCTGGGTTGAGGGGCGTCGTAAAAAATAGCAAAGTCCCAAGGGCGTCACAGTACGAATAAGTTTGGGAAGCCCTGATTTAACGTATACATTTCCGGTAATTGATCAATTTACGGCGTCTCGCGGTAAAATAATCCGACGAACGCGAGGTGTACGCTCATTGGTTGAATGTCTCACTTGCTTTCACCTCGCTCGCCCCGCTCCCCGCCAGCTGCCTCCATTCGAAGTAAACAACTTCCCCTTAAAACATAGGTCAAATTACGAAAAAAAAAAATTGATCTGCCATATAAAACGCGCTAAGTATTAAAAATGTACACTGAGCAGCGATTGGTCCATTCGTGTATGATTTGACGTATGGTGAAATCGTCAGTTGATAAACTTACAACCAGGCACCGTAAGTTGATCAATTAGCTAAAATTTATTGCGTTAAATGATACATTTCAACTACCGTGTATAATTTTTCGATTTATAACTTACGATTCTTATTATTTTACGGCGACATATATACTCGTAGCACTAGCATCCCGCTCGGGACGGGAAAATTATGTAGCCTATGTTACTTAGAGATAATGTAGCATCCTAATGGTGAAAGAATTTTTTAAATCGGTCAAGTAGTTTCGGAGCCTATTCGTTACATACAAAAATACAAATCTTTCCTCTTTATAATATTATTATAGTAATTAAACGACTCTTCTGTTTTCTTTGATTCTGAGCCCTAACGCGTTAGGAATGAATCAACACTTTCGCAAAAACTCTCTTGTGAGTGGATTCGCACAATACAAATAATCCCATTGTACATTACACACAGTGTAAGGGACAGCTTAGCAAATTCAGAATATCATTCCGAATGATTTTTCAGTAGAATTTTCCTTAGTGAAAACATTTCATTTTTTAAACGAAAAATACACTCAATTTTGCAACAAAAAAAATAATAATAACGAATTTATAACACGAAAACCAGCAATGTATTCTGACAGCGGCACGGCACGCGAGGACTGCGCTTTGGGCGCGGTTTCGCGGTTCAATTACGTATGGCCAAAGAAGGTAAACTAGGAATATTCCTTAACATGGGGGAAATAATAATTTATTGTAGTCGTTACTTTTGGGTAGATTTTTTTTTGTTATGAGAAGATTAACTTTTGACCTCAATCTTGACTCGACGATGGAGCGAGATAGCCCGGAAAGTGCCTATTAAGACACCACCATTTAAGATTCCAATATTTAAGTATTTGCTAAGCGGTCCCTTACACCCAGTTTTACTTTGATACAATAAACCCGGCCTTGGAGAGCTACAATGTGTGTAATCAACCCTAACTCATCCCTCACAACGTGGTTTAAGAATTTCACGTAACATAGACGTTAAGGAATACAACATAACTTGATACCACAGATATCGCTCCCAACCCGTGGTCCACCTCTTTTGTTCAATTAGGTGGACCATGAACAATATTTTTTACTGGTTCACCTTAATCAAATGTGTACTTTTACTAATCGACTTCAATAAAAAGGAGGTTATCTACCTCTATATAAACAGAGGGGTGTTATAAGTTTGACGTGTGTATCTGTGTGTCTGTCTGTGGCATCGTAGCTGCCTGACTAACTTGTCTTTACATTTATTAAGTTTATGGTAATTAAGTAATTTAACCGTGTGGTGATCGGTTGAGAATAACACCAACCCATCTATTTCCGTGGGTGTCGTAAGAGGCGACTAAGGAAACACAAATGAGACCTGCCTCCTAGTAATCCATCCCAGGCAACGACACTTCATTTTTTTTAGAATCTGAGGTGTCTTCCTATGGTGTCATGCGGTGTGGTTCGCAACCCCCCTTCTACCGAAGTCCGACGCCAAACAGCTTGCTGCGTTCCGTCGGTGCGTGGGAGTACCAGTGCCTTTATAGGCATTTTCTGGGTTAATTGCTGCAACCGCGAGAACCGTATATTTCAGTTACTTCCACAGCCTAATGTCATATGGCATTTTACTGTGGGGTAATGCTGCGGATATCAATAAGATCTTTGTTCTGCAGAAAAGGGCTGTTCGCGCGATTTATCAAATGAGACCTAGAATGTCTCTTAGACAAACATTCAAATAAATAGATATTCTGTCTTTTGCATCCCAATATATATGTGAAATCTTTTATTTGTGAAGAAAAATGAACATTTGTTCAAGAAAAATAGCGATAGGCACAATGTAAATACTAGGACCAAGCATAAACTAGATATACTAAACCAGAGTTTCCCAAACTTTTTTTCTCATAGACCACTTTCAAAATTTTGCTGGTTTCGGTGGACCCCCTCCCTGCAGCTAAATTTCTACCATATTCCCAAAACTCGACAAAAAATGTGAAGATTAGCTCTAATTAAGAGAATTTGCGTTGCGGCTGAGTTTCAACCACGAATTAATAATTATCGAAAAAAATGCGAGAATTGATTGGTTTATTAATTAATTGATTGTGCTGTGAGTGGGTGTCAAAAAAGTAAAGGTGGCCAATGAAAAAAGTTATTCCATCTAACTTTACATTTTTGACCTAATACTCACAGCACAATACAAGGAGCATTTTAGTTTTTCACTATCGAAAACAGATACATTTTTGTGGACCCCGCTTATACGAATTGTGAACCCCCACTTTTTTGGCACACCAACGTAGACCCCCTTCGAGTCTCCCGTGGACCCCTGGGGGTCCACCTGGACCACTTTGGGAATCAATGTACTAAACAGTCGTCTCCACAAGGTCACGAACTCTTTTATGGGTTAATGTATACGCTTCTATAATAAGATTCTCATGTGTATTCAAAATTTACCTTTAGACAAATTGAAGACAGTAATTAAACAAAACTTTGCAAAAAGGGTTATTACAAAATTTCAGACAGGCAGCCATGTGAATGAACTGCTCAGCTCTAGAGTTATTTCAGATTTAGTTAAAATTAGTAAATAATAAAATTTGTAATGCGATTTAAAAGAGCAACATCGAAGTTTCTTGCCTGTTCTTCTCTGAGGAAGACTGCACCTTTGCGAATAGGCGTAGAGTCAGTAGGATCAAAAGAACGCATGCGTATGTATGTATTTAAATCGTTTAATGTATGTTTGTATGTATTTCATTGTAATCTTGACTTGTTTTAAGTGTCATTCTGAATGTCCTCTATAAGATAAAGATTTTTTCTATTCTATTCTATTCTATCCATCGTCGACCTCATCTTTGACCTATGGTCAAGATTGAGGTCAGGAGTTAACCCATCTTATAATAATAATAAAAAAGTTTTGGTTGTGTGGCACTGTGACTTGGATGAAGATTATATCTACCTACACTAAACACAAAATAGGGAGTAAGTAATAAATGAAAAGACGATTTGCAAGAATTCGGGTTTTATTGGTCAAAATATCATTTTCACCTTAAAATTATTGATCATGAAGTTAATTTTTTTAAATATTTATTAAAAAATAATTATCGTTGTTGTTTTGGCTGTATTATTAAAACACATAATTCGATATTTCAAAAATCTAAGCAGATACTCGTACTTTAAGATTTAAAAATTAATTTGAGAATATTAATAATAAAGTATGTATTTGTTAAAATGTGTTTTTAATAAAGTTTTACTAATTTTATAATACTCACTTTATTTTAACAACATTGATTATAAAACATCAAGTTACTTTTTCTTTAATTTTAACAATATTTCCCTTACAAAAATATACACTCATAGGAACAAATACTACTACTTAAATACTCTGACTAATCAGAAATATGTTTTTGATTAACTCATTTTGATATTACTTAGTTTATAATGCACAAGTATTGATAGGCGGACTTAATGACTAAGGGCATTATCTACCAGTCAACCTTAGGGTAATCAGGAGAAGGATATTAAAATGTCTATAGGTATCTGTTTGGGCTTGAGAAGTATATGATTATTATTTTTTATTTCATGTAATATTATTTACAAAACTAATTAATATGAAACAAAATTCAGTGTTTACTCAGTGTTCAGTAGCTCTAGCACGATAACGACAAACTCGCGCTCGCTCACGCTGAAACTTCACTTTGATTGCGCGACGGTCCCGCGCAAAGGCCTGCTCGCCCTCTGGCATTGTCAATGTTGACATTTTGACATAGGACCGCGGTGTTGTCAAGTCGCTGTCACTATCGTACTCGGCCTGCTGAACCTTATCAAGTTAAGCATAAGAAAAAAACAACAATGAACAGATGTAAAGAGATGAGACCCGCAACGAATGAATTCGTGGAGAGTTGCAATTAGATGAAGCAGAGAGGGCTCTGGCCATTGTCAGAGGATTACGGGAATCATAGAGGGCCGCAAATCAAGTTACCCATGCTTGCACTCTGTGCTGCTGTGATAAGAACGAATTTTTTAATGAATTGGGGTAACTTGATGTGCTGGTCTCTGCACCTACTGTTTAGACTGAGTTTAGCACAGACCTATATCGAAATAGACGAAAAGAGCGCTTCAAACTTTATGAGAACCTAGCTTGTCGAATTTTTCGTACCTAAAATGACGTCACGAGCGAGATTTAGCCATGGGAAATCAAGACCGCGCGGAAACGATTCAAAGACGCTTAATAAAGTAAAACAATAATGTAAATCCGATTAAAATCGATTATCATTTACGGCATAGGTCTCAAGAGGACTGATTTAAGTCGGACAAAACTGTGACCGTAGATCACACACGCAAGGTAGGTAAACTTTTACTATCTATCTCGATATAGGTCTGTGGTGTTTAGTTTCTTGCATGTTATTTGAAAAATAATGTGCAAGAAATACGCGTCTATCAAACAGTGGTAGTTGTGTTGGTAAGACTTTCAAACTAGTTAATTTAATATAATGTTAAACATCAGTATATACTGATATATATACATACAGGGCTAAATCTCTTTCAACCTCTCGGGCGCTAAATCAGTCCATGAAACTGAACAATTTTCCCAAGGAACATAGGCCAAAATAGGAAAAAAAAAAAAATGATCTCCCGTACAAAATGCGCTATATGCTGATGAAGTTTGTATGGAAACTCAAAATTTTTTTTCGTGTTTTGACCTATGTTCCTTGGGATAGCAAAATACGAAAAAAAAAATTTGATCTCCCGTACAAAATGCGCTATATGCTGATGAAGTTTGTATGGAAACTCAAAATTTTTTTTCGTGTTTTGACCTATGTTCCTTGGGATAGTTGTTCAGTTTTATGGACTGATAACCACGAGGTTGAAAGAGATTTACCTAAAGCCCTGTAAATGTTACAGTCAAACCTCAAAACTCCTAGTCAATTCTCAGGCTAACCTAACCTAACGTAACCTTACCTAGTTAAACCTAGGATAAACCAGTCATTCCGGGAAAATACTGCATAACGACCTTTGACTATGACAATTACATAAACATTGAGATATACTGATTTTAAACACAGACAACTCTCTTTTTTCTTGTTTCTTACGGACTTGTGGCTCTAACCACAGCTCTGTTCTGAGACCTTTCATTTGACCCTCAATATCACACAATAATTTTCTATTTTCATATTATTTACACTTTTGCTAAAATTCCTGGTTTTTTAAAATTTTAAATGTTTTTTTTTAACAGAGTTCAAAAAAATGAGGTTATCAATTTTGTTAGAAATACACAGTTTTTGTATAATTCAGTCATACGTGTATGTATGTCCGCGCATGACTTTAAAACTAATCAGATTTCAGAAATTATTATTAAATGAGGTTGGGATTGCCCAACTTAGAAAACAGCGTAAGTTTCATCACAATCGGTTCAGTAGTTTTTGAGATACAAAGTTAAATGTGTATAAATCACTATAGAAAAACGTATAGTTAGCTGTTATTCTAAAACATGTCAAAAACATGAAGTTCTTATAGTAATTAACTAATTAGTTTCATATACAACTGAAATATAAATACTATGAAATTAAAAAGTAATTTATAAAAATAACCGACTTGACTTCTGAAATTTATTTTATTAAAAAGTAAGAAATAAGTTGACACACTGTACACTACATATTTCAGAGGATATGTTCAATTATTTTTTCTGAAATCTTTTTATGTATTATCCTGTCTTATAATTATAATATAAGATATCACAACGTTGAAATACACTGACTTTACACAATAATACCATTAAATAATTTATACAACTTCAATAATTTATTCATATTACAATATTTACACCTTCCTCCCGTGAATGTAAGCTGCAAAAAAATAAAAAATAAAATTAAAATCTGATTTTGGTTTCCAACATTTTTTATGTTTTAAGGCGCTGTTTATTCACTAGTGACGTGGCGCGGCGACGCAGCGGTCAAAGCAACGTAAAATAAATCTTAATGGTTACGGAGTAAAGTTTTTTTTGTCGAAAATAGAAGCACGAAGAGATATCAGCCGCCTGAAGATGGAGCGGCGGACGAAAAAAAACCTGTGCTCCGTTGTTATTAACAATCACATTACGTTGATTTAATTGCCGCGTCGCCGCGCCACGTCGTCGTCGCTTGTGATTAAACAGTGCCTTTGTCTAGTACAATTAAACGAGCTAATCTAAATATATAAAAGGAGAAACTGATTGACTGACTGACTGACTGACTGACTGACATATCAACGCACAGCCTAAACGGCTAAACGTAGGCACTTGAAATTTGGAAGGGACGTAGCTTAGGTACCGTAGAGGTGTACTAAGAAAGGAATTCCCGAAATTCCCACGGGAACGGGAATAGCGGGAAAATCCTTTTGTAAATCTTAAACTAAATCAATATTTAATAAACTAAATGAAGGTCCATTAATGGACCGTCAATAAAGTGTAAGAATTTTGGACATGTAAACATCGATTTAAAACAATATAATCAATTTTCATTCGTAAATTTTAAACTTACTTATAGCAAAAATCAAAATACTTACGATCATAAGTGAGGTGGGGACACCTCGGACAGCTAGCAAGCAAAGGTGGTTTCGGCGACGGCAGGTTGAGCGGCTCTCGGCAAGACAAAGGTGGCCATCTGCGAACTGTATTTCCTCTTGAGCCTTTGAGCTCCTCTAACCCTGTGGAAGGGACCTCGATTAATCTCACATTGGCACAGATCTAAGGAAAAATGGAAAAGTAGCAAAAACTGGAATTAAAATTCGTTCTTCCCTACCAGTAGGGATAGACTAGTAGGGAATTTGAATAGGCGAAAAAAAAACACCTTGTTTATGGCGCAGACCCTTTCTTAATAAGTAAAATGAAAAACAATCGCTACTCTAGCACTATTGCGTAACTCGAGTGGCTATAAGAAGAGCGACAAAAAAACAGTTAAACCTTCGCGTGCTTTTTTAACACATGGTGTACGAGGGTTAAAGGAAACATGGTTACGTAACTTTAGAGTATATGACCCTTTAAAACTAAACGAACAAATTCAAAGAATTTTAAGATAAAAAATAAAGTTTTCATACCACCAGTTTTACGTTTTTAATTTTCGTAAAGTAATTTAAACTAAGTCACTCAATGTAAAACTACAGTAAGCGTACTGAAAACGTACTCTGTGAATGGTAGCACAATTGACCTGTGTATATGTACGTCTGTGTATCTGTGTCTGTGGCCTAAAGATCCTAAATGAATGGACCGATTTCGATGGTTTTATTTTTGTTTGAAAGCTGACGTAATCGAGATGGTTCTTAGTTATATTTGATCAAATTGGTTCAGCCGTTTAAGAGTTAAAAGCAAATAATGCTTTAACACAAAACATTTAAACACCACTTAGACAATGTCTAAAACTGACTTAAGTCATTTGATTTAGTGTAAAAATCACGTCTTTCATTGGTAATAAGTCATTTGACATTAGCCGGTTTTAAACATTGTCATTAAATGTATTGTAGCACTATTTTACAGTCCTGTATACGTAGTTAAATTAATTGTTAGATTTAGTTAAAAGTCAATTGTTCAGCAGCTCGAGCACGATGGCGACAAACTCGCGCGGCGCGCCATTCGGCTGACGCTTAAACTTCACTTTGATTTTTTTTTTTTACAGTCAATTGCGCGAGGGCCCCGCGCAAAGGCTTACTCGCCCTCTGGCGTTGTCAATATTGACATTTTGACGTAGGACCGATCACCATCGTGCTCGAGCTGCTGCATTACTTAGGGCTAGCGCGCACGGGCAACTTTTGTGTCCGTGACTGTTTTTATCACTCTTAAGAAGTCCATGGATATGAATGGAGATGCGCACATGCTACGACATGACAACTGGGTGACATTTTTGTAACCAGCGAACAAGCCAGTGACAAAACTGTCCCCGACGTTTTTGTCACAGACACAAAAGTTGCCCGTGCACGGGTTAGACTTAAAAGAATATTGTTGTACCCTAAGTGTCAAATGGAAGTAGCGCTTTGGCACAGGATTTATCCTATTTAAGCGCTAGCTGATAAATGTTGCCAAATGTACTTATGTTACTTGGCCAAATAAAGTTTTTGTTTTATTTTTTGTGGTAAGGCCTTGATGTCAGGGGTTATACTTCCCGGCGCGGCGTTGTCATTTTTACCACGACCATTACAGACCTGAAATTTTCCCCGAGCTGCTGGAAATCTAATGTGTTTGAAAATTGCGACAAACGATGCATAAAATGTTGTCCTTTTTCATGTAACAACGGCTCAATATATTTTTTTTGTAAATAGGTAGTTGTAGAGACATAGGCTGGGTTCTTTTCCACGTGGACATCGTTGCGAGCGGAAACTAAAACTCATTTTTTACGTCAATGTTTATGGTGCCTAATAAAAGGCTGCCTTATAGTTTTTTTTTATAATATAAGGCATTTTTAGGGTTCCGTAGTAATCTACGAACCCTTATAGTTTCGCCATGTCCGTCTGTCCGTCTGTCCACGGGTTTCCTAAGAAACCCTTGGTACTACAGAGCTGAAACTTGGCATGATTATACATATGAATCACGCCGACAGAACTGTAGAGTAAAATCATAGAAAAAAAAATTTTTTCGGGTGTCTCCCATAGACGTAAAAGGGCGATGAATTTTTTTTTCTCGCCAATATTTTTGAATGGAATGTCATAGGACAGCATATTAAAAGATAGAAGGGGTTTACTACGAACGTTTTTCGATTCGGCACTCCGTTTGCGAAATATAAATTTTTAAAGTGAAAATTTTTGTCAAACACAAGTGTCCCCCCCCCTCTACCTGCTAAACGGTTGTTTCTAAAAACGTGAAAAAATTCACGTTGGTAGAATATATAACGAAATTAAAAGGAAAACTATCACACATAACTTGGTCCTTCAAGTTTGCGAGTAATAGTCGACCAAACGTTTTTGGGATTAATAGGAATATGTTTACAAGGTTCCACGCTAAAAGTGAGGGGAGGTCGAAAGCCAAACTGTAACATATTGACATTTTAGGTGTCGTTAAATAGTTTTTTGGGGGTGTTAATTACGAAAATTACATCAAAATTATTTTAACAGCAGGTTGATATTATTTCTTACAGTAATATTGCCGTAAAAAAAAAAGGAAAAAAAAAATTGGCGCTCGCTTCGTTCGCGAATTTTATACTTACATTAGGTTGTATTTAGACCAAAACAAAAATGATTTCCAAAATTAAAAACTCTTTAATAATACATTTGTTTTTAGGGTTCCGTAGTACCTAATCTACGAACCCTTATAGTTTCGCCATGTCCGTCTGTCCGCAGGTTTCCTAAGAAACCCTTGGTAGCACATAGCTGAAATTTGGCAAGGTCATACACATAAATTACGCTGACAGAACTGTAGTTTTTTTTCGGGTGTCTCCCATAGATGTGAAAGGGTGATGAATTTTTTTTTCTCGCCAATATCATAAAATGGGGTGTCATAGGACAGCTTTTTAAAAGACAGAAGGAGTTTTCTAATAACGTTTTTCGATTCAGCACTCCGTTTGCGAAACATAAATTTTTATAGTAAAATTTTTTGTCAAACACAAGTGTCCCCCTCTCTACCAGCTAAACGGTTGTTTCTAAAAATGTAAAACAATTCACGGTGGTAGTATATACAACGAAATTAAAAGAAAAACTATCACACATAAGATGGCCCTTCAAGTTTGCGAGTAATAGTCGACCAAGTGCCAAACTTAGTTGGGATTAATAAGAATATATGTATTTACTAATATTAGATCCTTGGTAGTACAGAGCTAAAATTTGGCATGGTCATACATACCTATTGATTGCGGTGTCAAATCTAAAAAATAAAATGGTGGAAAAAAATTTTTTTCGTGTGTTTCCCATTAACGTGAATGGGCGATAGTTTTTTTTCTAGCCGATATCATCGAGTGCGTTATCATAGGATAGCTTTTTAAAAGATAGAGGGGGTTTACTACAAACGTTTTTCGATTCAGCAATCCGTTTAGGAAAAATTAATTTTTATAACGAAAAAAATGTGGAATAATTCACGAGGGTAGCATTTACGACGAAGTGTACCCTAATCCAAAATGGTTGACATACAAGGTTCCACGCTAAAAGTGAGGCGAGCCGAAAGCCAAGCTGTAACATATTGACATTTCAGGTGTCGTTTAATAGGTTTCTGTGGTTGTTAATTGCGAAAACGACATTAAAAATATACACCCGCTTAGCTTGATATTATTATATTATTTTTTACTATAAAATTGTCGCAAAAAAAAAAAAATTCGCGCTCGCTTCGCTCGCGCATAAATCACTTCCATTCTGTTATATTTAGGCCAAACTTTTTAATACATTTGTTTTTGATACTAAGTATAGTATTTGAGGATTTTAACATCAACTATGACAATATGCTTGTAGAATTAAGAAGCCAGCTGCATATTTGAACCATGCTGCTACGGAACTCTACAATGCGCGTGGCCCGACACGCTCTTGACCGGTTTTTCATTATAAGGTCAACATCTATAACAACTCCAAATATAGGAATTCGATTTCATAGAATGAAAGACTTCAAATTTTCCAAGTATAGCTTGCCCGCTCTTTCGGACCGATTGCCCACTATATTTGCCTGCGGCAAAGAGGCAATTTGTTCCCTATCTCGGGATTGCTTCGATCAGCGAGGTTAAGTAACGTACACAAGGGCAGGAAACCTGATAGGTGACCAAAATGGCAATTTATCACTAGCGTTTCCGTGCTTCGGAGGGCACGTTTTGGTGTTCCTGGCTATTGTCGATTGACTACGTCGGTAAAACCAAGTTAGAGACCATTTGGCGGTTTGAGAATCCTTGGGGATCTTAAAAAAATAAATAAAATAAAAAGATGTGCCTTTGTATGGGAAGCCGAATTTTTTTTTAGAATCACATATAATAATAATAATGATTTAAAGTCGCCTCATAGATAGATAAAATATAATTAATAATATCTTTATTATTAATTATATAACACTAGAATAACTCTGTAACCTTTAATGTGTATTTGTACTTCTGACTGTTTTGAATGTTGTGTGTATGTTTTAAAGCAATTAATAAATTCTTTGTCTGTCTGTCTGTCTGTCTCATTGCAATATCACCTAAACTCATTCTAAACTTATTGTTTTACTATAAATCTGAAATACATTTTAGTAAGAAATGCAAAAAATGGGCACTAACTGAGCATACAGACTATGGTAACCCACTTAGAACTTATCATAGTTTCAATTTATTATAACCAGTTTAAATTTAATACACGATTACCCAGAGCCACATAAAAGTGAACCAAAAACAAAGTGAATTAACAAAAAATCTGCGAGTTTTACCCCCTTTAAGTAGAAGTTGTCATATCCTTCATCTTACCCTTTTGACCGTGTGGTGATCGGTTGAGAATAACACCACCTCATCTCTTTCCGTGGGTGTCGTAAGAGGCGACTAAGGAAACACAAATGAGACCTGCCTCCTAGTGATCCATCCCAGGCAACGACACTTCATTTTTTTCGGGATCTGAGGTGTCGTCCTATGGTCTCATGCGGTGTGGTAGGCTCTGTAAAGGGCCGTCTGGTTCGCGACCACCCTCCTACCGAAGTCCGACGCCAAACAGCTTGCTGTGTTCCGTCGGTGGGTAGGAGTACCAGTGCCTTTATAGGCATTTTCTGGGTTAACTCGCTCTATCGTCGACCTCATCTTTGACCTTATGGTCAAGATTGAGGTCAAGAGTTAACCCATCTTATAATTTTAAAAAAACCCTTGAGGTGTCTCATATTACCTACAATCTACCCTCACCAAACTAATAATACTTTTTTATTAGCTTCCGCGAACGTAATTCAACAAAACCGGATCCGTAAAACCGGATCAACATTTGATGAAAAGAGAAATAGAGTTTTACTCGGAGTTTCTTTTTTAATTTAACTTTGAAAGAGATTACCAATGCCCATAGGACCATACTCTTCGTATGACTTGGACAGAGATGAAAGAGACTACGGTCTGTATTACAGAAGGAGACTCAAGTCTTGATCTATACTTAAGTATTGATTGTTTCTTCCTCTCACTATCAAATGACAAAGACGACTGCTAATTCAGTATAGATTAGAGTCTGAGTCACGTTCTGTAATACGGATCTTTGTGTTTTATAACTACATTAGATTAGATACGCTCACGCCAGTCATCCCATACGGGGTAGGGGGTAAAAAAATATATAGGTAAGAAAAAACGCTACACACTCAAAGGCCCACACTAAGGTTTTCCCTTGTGTCGTGGGTCCCTTGGAACAAACATAAAGACAAACACAAACACCCATGACCCGAGACAAACATCTGCTTTTTACACAAACGTTTTTCCCCGACTGGGGATCGAACCCAGGACCGCCGATCAAGAGGCAGCGTCACTACCACTCGACCAAACCGGCCGTCAGGGGGTATTTAGGTTATTTTGGTACCTACTTAAAACTCTTATTTTTACTTTGCATAAAGATAATAATAATAATAATACGTTTATTTCTTCAAAACAGCACACACATATATTTAAAAAAAAAAAAAATATATATTCCTATCCTATTAAACAGGTTTAAGCTTGCATATGTCTGCCGCAGTGAGGAAAAAAGGCCTGGGCTCAGCGATTAATGCCAGACTGATTATCAGGCTGGCAACACTGATTTTCAGCCCACTAAAAAAGATGTATTTTAGTTTTACCAAAATATGTGTAAAAGAAAGATACAAAATATTGGTCTCTGTACACACGTTACTAGGTATCTCTATATTATTCTAAGAGTTTCAGGTAAAAATTACCCCTTTGTAAAATCCAGTCTGATCGCCAAAAAACAAAAGATAAAATATTTGTAATAAAAAAAATTACCCGCCTTAAAAAATGGTGACATCATTTTTTTAAAGCTATATTCACGGGTAAGTAGTGGTTACGTGTAAAACATTAAATACTTATAGCGGAATGTGATAAATAGAGAGGTTTTTTTGACGTCGTCGGCTTGCTGCCTTACATGGTTATTATAACTATCTGCCATAAACAATCAAAAAAAATCTTGCGCGATAACTTATTTTTTTATTTTATTTTATCATAAGATAGGTTAACTCTTGACCTCAATCTTGACAAGGTAGAGGTCGACTATGGAGCGAGTTAACCCAGAAAATGCCTATAAGGCACTGGTACTCCTACGCATTTCACTAAACTAGGACCTGTTCATACCGGCGGCGGCACCAAAGTAAAAATAAAACCTGTCTATTAATCACGTTCCGCTATACCTATTTAATGTTTTACACGTAACGTTTACACGTTACACGTAATGTTTTACACGGTACTTACTCGGATATATTTTATTATTTTTTAGGTTATGATTAATCTGCCGATGATTCTAATGTCCTGTAAAATAGAGCTACATAACTTTCCTGGTAGATTTATTATAAAGCACTTTGTATCAGTCGAAGTAATACCCATGGAAAGATATGGGGTGGTGTTATTCTTAACCAAAAGCAGGCAACAAACTCCAAGGCACAGCGCTATTTTTGAAATATTGTTACTAAATATCAAGTCGTAACTGTTTCATTTATGAAACACTTTTCTACTCGACTTTGCATACAAAATTTGAAGTTAGCTTGTACCTAAACATTGTGGTTTAAATCGCCCCATTTTTCTAAGAGTTATATTGGTCGTTTCACACCGATCCACCACCGCGGTCCGAACCACTTGTGGTGCGACACAACGAATAACTCATTATTTAACCTTCAATTTAAATTCAATAATCAAACACTAATTTATTATAAAGATTGAAAATACATAAGTAGAAAATGTTGTTTTTTACTATGCGCAGTGCTCTCTGCTACTAAAATTAATTCAACTTTTTCATCATATTCAGGTGCAATTACGTTATTAATTCTCCGATGATTTATTAATAACAACACTGAATTTGAATATTGCTAATGAATTTAATTTTAATGACTACAAAGCAAAATCCCTACTAATATTATAAATGCGAAAGTAACTCTGTTTGCCTGTCTGTCACGCTTTCGCAGCTAAACTACTGAAGCGATTTTAATGAAATTTGATACAGAGATAGATAAGACCTTGAGAAAGGACATAGGTTACATTTTATCCCACAGCTGGGCACGATATAACCTATACTCCATGCGGGCGGAGCTGCAGGCAGAAAGCTAGTAAGTAATAAATCCAAGTTTTATTTTCCATGAATTCCATGACAGTTAAAAATATGAAAATGTTAAACCACTTTTAACGGAATTATTAAATGCCCAAATGTATGTTTAAAAAATAAAAATGAAAAACGTTTATTTATTTCGAGACTTATATCTAGCTTACAAATTCGAGTAATAAAAACTAATCTAAGGCAACAGAGGTACTTAGGTAATTACAAAACTAAGGAAAATAATTATTGTGAGTTTATTATAGTTGAAGCTAGTTATGTTATGGTAAGAGTTTCCAGGGGTTCCCAAACTAGGCAGGGCCTGTATCTTGGGAAACCATGTTTTATGTTACTTATAGAGTTGAATTGTACTTATAAAATAAAAGAATGAATGAAATTACATATAAGTTAAGAGAATTTAATTTAATTACAGTAAAGCGTTAGATTGGGAGTCTGTTTATAACTATTTAAACAGGTCAGAATATGTGGTGCGTTCGATGTTGCTTGATTAGGAATCAATTGTTCCGTGCCGTCATAATCCAAAAACTTCAACCAGTTAGATAATTTTGGCTTGACTTCATAAAGTGAATTTGTCTTGAGGTGCAAGTATTTTAAAATATTATTGTAAGTATACGGAAAAGCGTAATCAGGAAATCTTTTAGCAAAGGTGGTCTTACATGAAGGAAGAGGGGCTCGATATACTCTCCGTCTAATAATGGAGTCATAATCGGGAGATAACATTATAGATTTATGAGTTTCCAAGCATGCTTTAAGAATGTAAAGACACACTCTGAGGACTTGTGCCTCCTGGTAGAGAGAATCTGTGGGATATCGTACTTTTTTCTTGAGCATTACTTTAAGTACAGCTCGTTGAGCTCTCTCCAGTTCTATAAATGCGGATTTGGCCGCGCAACCCCATACTCCGATACAATAGGAGATAATGGATTCGCATATAGCTATATAGGTGGATCTGAGAATATGAAAGTTGGCTGAGTTGCGGAGTTTCTTCATCAGCCCTATAACTTTTCTAACTCTTGCAGAAAGGACCGAAATGTGTGATTTGAAATTAAGATTTTCATCTAGCATTACCCCAAGATATTTCAGGTTCAATGACCTTGAGATAGAGTCGCACTTGCACAAAGTGGAATCTGGTGTATAAATGATATGATCACAGCTATGAATTTTAATTTCTTTGATATAAGACGGATTTGTAGGGGCGGATTTGTGGAAGCAAAGGAATTTAGTTTTTTTTGTATTCAAAGTTAAGAGGTTACTATTTAACAATCGAACCACTGTGGCCAAACCTAGCTCAGCAGCATGAAGAGATTCAGACCAATTCTCACCTCGAAAAAGAATTGCAGTATCATCCGCATAACATATTATGGTTTCTGAATTGCTTACATGCAATTGAAGGATATCATTAATATAGGTCGTAAACAGGGTTGGCCCAAGAATACTGCCCAGAGGCACGCCAAATGCAATGTTATTGGTAGAGCTCGTACAGTCACGGACTCGAATAATTTGTTTTCTACCGGAAAGATAACTCTTAAACGACGCCAAGGCCTCTCCCCGGATCCCAAGACCCTCTAGCTTTCGCAAAAGTAACGTGATCGAGACCGTGTCGAAAGCCTTGGCGAGGTCTAGGAACACGCCGATACAGCATTGACCTTTGTCCAGGTAAGAGGACACTAGACCAGACACTAATCTGACGGCATCATTATATGTTTAGTATTATAGTACAACAACGCAGAGCCACTTGACCTTACTTATTTTTAACCGACTTCAAAAAAGGAAGAGGAACTTCGCCGTTTATGAACCGATTTTGATTATTCTTTTATGTTGGAAAGGGAGTATCCCAAATGTGGTCCCATGCTAAGAAAACCAGGATCTGATGGTGGAATCCTGAAGAAATTGAGGGAAACTCTCGAAAAAATTGTCTTTTTGGGATTGAAGTCGGTGACTCTTACGTTTTTGACGTGGTATTATCTTAATAACCTAATGTTTGGGATACAGATATTAATATCATATACTAGCATGAACTTATATTACCTTTAACATATAGTCAATTAAAAAAGTACTCACTTGTCTTTAAGGAAATTGGTCATAGGCCCTAGCTGGCACTTACTCATACGTTAAAAGTACATAGTTACTATACTACTTCTAGAATTTCTCACACATTTTGTAACTAAGAAAATAAGTAACGTGTGGCGGCCCTGTAATCTTACCCTATAAGACGGTAAACGGTTAAACTATAGTTTTTCATTTGTTTTGCGAGACACTGTCATAGTACGTACGTAACGAATCGGTTTTTTAAATGGATCTAAATACTACGTCTACGTCTATGGTTTAATCCGTACACTCATGACTATATTCAACGTCATGTAGGCAAAACGTCATGTAGTTCTAGAACCACTTGACGCCATATTTCACATTAATTTGGTTCTATAATGATTTTATATTATTTCAATACCAAAAACACAAAATCATTCTAGCAAACAAAATGCTGGAGGTGTAAAGTATTTTGAGGTTTCAATAGTGTAGCCGACCTTTCAAACAAGTTTAAAATCTCATTAAAATAGTTTAAAATTCCTCTCTGATTTAATATATAACTTTTGGCACTAAAAATAGATGTTTAAAGGTGAGTTAAAAAAAATTAAGATACTTTTTAAACTCACCCATTTTAATCGTTTTAATATCAGCTGAGTATTTTTTATTTATTTTTGACACCTATGACTGTCAACTGATTGGGAGGTTCCTTTTACAATTTTTGTTATTAACAAGTGCAAATTGTCGTTTCTAAACTGTAGTCAAAATCAATATGTTTACCTAGCTTAATGTACAGAGGCCAGCGCATCAGGTTACATAATTTTCATTGCAAAACCGCTCTTATCACAACAGCACAGACTGCATGCTTATGTGATTTGCATCCCGAGTGAGTACTCTGTTTTTATTACAAACCGACATCAAATTTACCCATGTTTACTGAAACTTAATTAAACATTGTACATACTTATTGCGTGTGTAAAGAATTGAGTAAATATAAATCCATGGTCCATGCAAATAAATGGTTATCAAGTACCTAACAATAAATAACTGACATTAAATCACTTCAGAAAATGACCGTGGTCTATGTAAGAGGAACCAGTCATAAAAAAATAATTGAAAGCGATCTGGTTCACAAGTCCTAAAAGAATATGCCAACTTAATAAAAAGTGTTTTTTTTTTAAATTAATTGTTCAATGCCCCTCAAAAACCTTTAGGTCTAAAATGCCCCTCAAAAACCTGTGAGGGTTTGTATGAGTTACTAAACTCTGAAAGTAAACAATTTTTTTTAGCAATTTTCATGTAGGTGCGACTAACTTATTTTAAACATTAAAGTTCTGGAAGTTTGAGGACTTGAAAGTTGTTCAGACGAATGCACGAACAAATGTGGTAAATACTTTCATCTTGAAAGTACCTTATTTCTGAAGCGATGTGGTAGTTTTTCATTATTTTACATTTCTATAATCTGCATCTTCTGTACACTTTAAAAAAGTAGGTGTTTTATATTGTTGTATCAAAATATATGTGGTTAAACCTGTGCGAAAATGGACAATAGGACAAATCGACAAACTTTTACACAAGAATATTTATTCTTGATGTAAAATTATCTTAGCACATTTTTAATTTTGTATTTTTGCGTCTATTTTTACGGTATTTTGAGAATAACACGGTAATTGAAACCTTATCAACATATCCTATGTTGGAGGCTTTAGGGATGCTTTAATATTGAGAGATAAACCGCCCAAAGCCGTCGAGAACTCGACACTTCTGAGCAATGCGTTCTGCACGTACCGCGGACGTCGTCTCTAATACGAGACTTGCCTCTTAATGCTCAAATATATCTCAATGTAAATATTGACAGATGAGAACACTGAAAAAGTTGATAAAGCCAATTATAGTTCAGCACTCGGCAATTTAATACAAATCTATTTTACAGGAGGCCTAGACAAAGTTATTTTGTCGATAGAACCTTGAAGAAACGAATTCCTTATTAAATCAATAGTTTGCTTGAGGCCATTCGTCTTGAGACCAACCAAAATAATTTAAGAGGCATCTAAAGCAATATTAATGGATAGTTTGTAAATTCAAAGTCATATAAAATATTATTTCAATGTATTGATATTTTATGAAGTAATGTGAGATTATGGGAGTGTGTTTTACATTATTTGTTAGCCTGAAACAATTGTTATATAAATGAATACATACCTTCATATGTTCTGTTAGCGATTACATAGATCAAGTTCTGAGATGTGTGGAATTGACATGGGATGATCACGTTACTTTTCTATTGCACGTGTCTGTCTTATTTATTTTATAACTTACGGTTCTCTGTATCGTTAAAACATGTGACATTGTCTAGAATCCCTAAAAGGCCAATACGCTTTGTTTCGTTTCAGTTTGACGGTCCTCTTGACCTTGATTACTTACTTTTTTTATTTTTTATTATGAGATGGATTAACTCTTGATCCCAATCTTGACCAAGGTCATAGATGAGGTCGACGATGGAGCGAATTAACACAGAAAATGACAATTAAGGCACTGGTACTCCCAAGCACCGACGGAACAAAGCAAGCTGTTTGGCGTCAGACTTCGGCAGGAGGGTGGTCACGACCAAGACGACCCTTTACAGAGCCTACCACACCGCATGAGACCATACGCCACCTCAGATTGAAAACAAACTATAGGATAGGAGCACCAGTGCCTTATAGGTCTGGGTTAACTCGCTCTATCGTCGACCTCATCTATGACCTTGGTCAAGATTGAGGTCAAGAGTTAACCCATCTTATAATTAAAAAAAAACGTCGAATATGACCGTAACTACTATCGTTACGGTCATATTCGACCGGTTTTAAATTAATACGTAATGTTAACTATTTTTATAGAACTGTTTGTGTTCACGCGAGGTGGTTCTTAAACAAATGTTTTTTTTTTTCATTTTCCTTGTTGCGCTGGAATTTATAACTCCTTTAGTTACCATCTTTTTTTGTGACTTCGTTTTTAGACATTATTAGTGGTTTAACCGTCAATATGCTCGTAGAATTAAGAAACCAGCTGCATATTTGAACCATGCTGCTATACGGAACCCTACAATGCGCTCTTGGCCGGGTTTTGTTTTAAAGAGATAGGGTGGTGTTATTCTCAACCGATCACCACACGGTGAAAATCATAGATCAGGTAATTACAATGAAGCGGCTTTCATCTGACCTCCGTGGCCATGCTGACAAGGAAGTCTGACAGGATTGGATTATATATTGTGAATATCATGGTTATACATATATTGTGAATATACAGGTTTCATTATGATTTTTCCGCTCGCTGCAAATCCTTACGGTATTACTAATAATAAATGATAGGTACACTGCGTATGACAGGTTTTTCATAGGTTTTTGGTTGTTATAAGCTTTGTACAACGTATATAATGTGTAAGCGTTAATGGTAAGGCCGTTAAAGTAGATGAAATAAATAAAGACATGAATATACAACTATAAATGCATAACCTCACGCCTGCTTACGTTACAATGGGGAGGGCAGGGACCACAAATATCCTTTCCTTTTACTGTATTTTATTTCTCTTTACCTAAGGCTAGGCTGGCAACATTGTCTTGATTGTATCTAAATCTACACAGTCTCAGGGAGTTTTAGCCGTTTCTACAATCTTTTTACATTATACATTACGTTTCTACAATTGGTTGAGTTTTCTCTACAAAAATTGATTTGTAATTTGTACAAGAGCAAAACTAATGTCATAAATTAATGATTATTAAATGATTTTGTAACGGATAACGTGAACACTAAAAAAATTCAAGAGTTTTATTTCGTTTATTAATAAATAATTGTGAATATTGTCGAAACGACTCAATTGAAGGAAAAGTTTAAGCTACTTTAAAATATCATGCTGTCACTTTCCGTTTTAATTGACAGTGACAAAGATGGTATTACTTTCTAAGAAGCTTTAACTTTAATCAATGTTTCTACAAATTAAATTTTGTATTTGAAGGGTTTTCTTTTGTTTTTACCTGACTTTAAAAAAGGTGGCGGTTCTATGTTCGAGAGTATTAAGAGGCACTGCAATATTTTTAAACCTACTTCAAAAAGGAGGTGATACCTTAGCCCCGTAGCTGCGTTTTGCATGGTATGTCGTCTAGTAATCTAGGCTTTGTATTTAAATAAGAGTTTAATGAATAAGGCGTGAGTTTATGTATAAGTATATATAATAGGATAGGTATACATCACTTTGAACAATAATTACGTTAACGTATAAAAACCTGATCGGCTTCGGCTGCCCGACTGTGATACGTAATCGGGCGGAGACTCTGGTAGAGATCGCTTGTGTCTTCGAAAGGCCAGCCTCCATCGGCACATTATTGCTGTGCGGAAGTATGTACGGAACCTGTGTAACAAAAAATTACAAATCAAATCAGAGTCATTTATATACATCTTGGGTTATGTATGTAACTTATAATTAGCTCAGAATTTTTCCATTTTATTCAATTCTATTCATTTTATTCAAGGCCGGTCTGGCATGGACAACATGTTCTGGTGGGGATTTTCCAAAAACACAGACTTGGGTTGTATATGCTGAGAGATGCAAACCATGGCCCACTTAGCAACATGTAGTGCGTGCCCTACCACCTGCACGCAACAAGACTTAATGGACGCTACTCAATCCGCCGTCCAAGTGACCACGTTCTATGCCACAACGTCATAGTAACTTGCCATAGACTCGCTAAGAAGAAGATTCAATTCCTTCTATTTTGTACATACACATGGCAGCACGTCGGCTATACATGTTTATCTTTAACATTTCCCTTATCTCACACGTAATAGCGCCGTGTTTTGTAGTGCAAATAGGTAACCTGACGTGCTGATAAAAGTTTTCTAAATATTTTTTTAGGGACAAACAACCATAAATAACAGCAAAGTAAAGTAATTCTGTTACAAACCTTAAGGCTCTTAAATTTATATACGAGGTATATGGGTTAGCAAATACTGAAACCCTGAAGTCAGACCATCATTCTGAATAATCTTTTAAGGGAATTTTTCTCAGATTTTTTAAATGTTTTTTTTATAATTTTCTGCTTTAAAATTAAATGGTTTATTCTAAAACACTCCATTTTGAAAAAAAAAAATGATAACAGCATAAAACAAGGAAACCAGTAATGTACATAGCATTCTGACAGTGACACGGCGAGGGAGGAGCGTGGGCGCGGCGCGTTTTCGCGGTACATTGGATATCGCCAACGTAGGTAATTAATAAAAATCCTTAACTTGCCCTTTTTAGGGTTCCGTAGTAATCTACGAACCCTTATAGTTTCGCCATGTCCGTCTGTCCGTCTGTTCGTCTGTCCGTCTGTCCGTCTGTCCGCAGGTTTCCTAAGAAACCCTTGGTACTACAGAGCTGAAACTAAGCATGATTATACATATGAATTACGCCGACAGAACTGTAGAGTAAAATCTTGGAAAAAATTTTTTTTCGGGTGTCTCCCATAGACGTGAAAGGGCGATGTTTTTTTTTTTCTCGCCAATATCATTGAGTGGGGTGTCATAGGATAGCATTTTAAAAGATAGAAGGGGTTTACTAATAACGTTTTTCGATTCAGCTCTCCGTTTGCGAAATATAAATTTTTAAAGTGAAAATTTTTGTCAAACACAAGTGTCCCCCCCCCCCCTATACCTGCTAAACGGTTGTTTCTAAAAATGTGAAAAAAATCACGTTGGTAGAATATACAACGAAATTTAAAGGAAAACTATCACACATAAGGCGGTCCTTCAAGTTTGCGAGTAATAGTCGACCAAGTGCCAAACACTGTTGGGATTAATAAGAATGTATTTGAACCATGCTGCTACGGAACCCTACAATGCGCGTGGCTCGACACGCTCTTGGCCGGTTTTTAGGAAAGCTAATCACTTGCAGTCGATTATAGTTGTGGGCAGATTCTCCTACTTCAGTATTTGCTATGCTGTCCCGTACACCCTGCATATTGCATTTCTCCAAAATTAACTAACCCTGTATGTATTCTATCTGCATCATTCGACTCGAATCCGATATTCGACAAGACTGTCATCTAGATACCGCAAGAGAGGGATGCATTGAGTGTTTCCGTGCGTCGGTTTCGAATCGATTTGTGTATAAAACGGGTGCTGGCGTCAAAGTTTATGTACCATGTGTGTCAGTACTGTGGTGACCTTAACATAATATGTCACATGACATTCCACACAGACCACAAGGATGATAACTTTCGATAAACCACGGGCCTACAGCCCCCCTTGTCGCGCCACTAAAATCGGGGTGAAACTTCAAATGTCACGGTGGTTCTCGATCAAACGTGAATTCATAATTAAATTGTAAAACGGGTCTAAATTTGCGTATATATTTACGCATGCGCCGTGGTCTACCCGTGACCACGGCGCGTGCAACCGCGTTGAAATAATAATAAAAAAATAATGTCACATTACTAAATTAAATTGTCTAACGGGCCTCTATGTGTTGGCTTCGGCCCCACGCACGCCTTCCAAAGGTCCGGGACGTAATTGCCCGTGATTCAAGGATCTAGACAAACATAATAATAATAAAAAATACTTTATTTCTCCCAAATACATAATTGTTCAATTTATATAGTTCTTAATATGCATTCTTAGTATACTATTTTATGTAAGCGGGAGACAGGATTCCAAACTAGGATTCCCTGTGCTATGGTTTCCTGGCCCCCTCTCTCGAATTGAAAGAAGTACAGAATACAACTTAACTTAATTATGTGTGTATTTGTGTGTGTATATTTGTGTGAAATATCGGGAAATAGGTAAACAAATATATTTAGACCCGTTTTAGAATTTAATTATGTGTTCAAATCGCGTAAGTTTAAAGTGTTATATTGCAAACGTGAATTGATAGGCGTGACTTGCAAGTCGTGCTTCGGGTGCTAATAAGCAAGTCACATCAAATGAACAAACAAAATTAAAGAGACTATTTAGATTACAACTTTGAAATATTTTAATCATTTTCATGATAAGATATCTATTTGCACGTTCTATGTGAAAAAATCAACCGAATACCAGACGGACAGCCTAGCAAGAGAAATCGGGTTTTGTTAAATTAGTAAGGTACCTTTTGGGCTTGGGGTGCTATAACTCAAAAAAAATTAAATCTTTATACTCAATCACCATTAGAATGCTACATTATCTCTGAATGACATAAGCTACATAATTTACCCGAATTTCCATAGGAACAAAGTAATTAATATTCACAAAAATTTAATGCATCTATAAAATTACTGTAAGAAAGTTTCATACCTTTAATATCATAGACAGAGTCAAAACTTTAGGATCAAAAAAGATTTGATTCACCTTTGTGTAAGGTTTAATAAACTTTTGGTTGAAACTTTCACTTTTTTACCAAGACAGGCGAATTAATCCTTTTGTTGCTTTGAATTGCTTGATTCGTTAATGAGAGAATCAAAATGGAAAGAAAAGTGTAGGTACAGAGACCAGCGCATCAGGTTACCCCATTTTCATTGCAAAACCGCTCTTATCACAACAGCACAGAGTGCGTGTGGTAACCTGAGTTGCGGCCGTCCGTACTTCTAGAGAACAGTAAGTATTGAGCACTTTGTAAATACTCGTTAATATGATTTGACTCCTTCATCATTATTTCATTTTTTTTTAAATCAATTTTTTGTTTTGAAGAAAAAATAACTAATTATTAAGAATCTGTCCAGTATGAGGTTTAAGATTACATGATAATCCGTTTAGTGTTTATGACGCAGAAGAATTATTAAAACTCATCCTGATCTGTTGGAAATCACTTTGGAAGCCCTGTAGTCGATTGTCTGATTGCTACCATTTCCCATACAATCAGTGCAGATTTCGCTTTCATCAAGACAAACCTCGACAACCAAAAAGAATGACATAATCTGCAACACTACATCTTATTTTTACCCGACTGTGCGACGCAAAGAGGGTAATGTGTTTATCAGCCTATGTATGTATGTTTGTACCTTTGCGGCACCATTTAGACCAAACGCGTGGGCCGATTTTGATAAATGATACGTCGTTGGATTTGTCATGACGGCGCAAATGTCACAGAAAGTATAAAAAATTACGAACTATGTCAAGTGGGGTATCGTTGAATAGGTACCTATTTGAAAATCATTTTTAGGTTTCTTATATAGTTTTTCAACTAGAATTATCGTTTAGGATCTATGACAATTTAAAGTTGGTTAGTAACGATTTTCACCTAAAAATAGGCTTTTAATTCGGAAATTGTTCAATTATTATGCAAGTGAGATATATACAGGGTGATCCAAATAGTGACGTTCAAAAATTTTTTTAGATTCCTCACCCCCGGGTGAATCCGAAAATACCCCATGTATGTTCCGCGATTTTCTGTAGTTTAGAAGTTATGTTTTGTGAAAAAGTTTTCTCGAATTTTCTACCAGACCTTCTTAAAAAAATCATAACTTCTTTAATAGTTACTATTTTTTTAAAGTTTTTGGTTGCAACACAGTGACAATCACTAAATGGCTGTTTTATAAGTCCCAACTTATTTTAAAAACTTCAGTGATTCCTCAACTAACCAAATACTTCAAAAAAGATTAGTCTATTAGGACCCCATATTAATGGGGTTTTTCGATGAAATTGGTGTTTGAACTTAGTTTGGTGAAAATGCAACGATCAGTTTGCTTAAATTTGTTACGGATCATTCGATTTGATATTATTTTAATGCTTATGAATATGCCTTAATAATGCTGGTTATTATAATGAAAAAGAAAACTAGCTAAAACAATTTTTTCTAACATAAAATTTTCTAAGTGATTTTCACTAAACTAAGTTCAAACGACGATTTAATCGAAAAATCAATTATTAAGACCAATCTTTTTTTTAAATTATTTATTAAGGAAAACTTACAGCATAATATAATACATATAAATTATACACATTAAGTAACACGTAAGCCAAAAACAGTTTTCACTGACAATTTATCACATTCTCGTTGAAACATCATATAAAATATTTAAAAAATTTACTTTTACTCTCAGTCCAGGACTTATAGCATCCTAAGGGTATATCTATATTAATATTAAAGAGGAAAGCTCTATTTGTTTATTTACTTTGAATAGGCTGCGAAAATATTGGACCGATTTGAAAAATTCTTTCACCATTCGAATGCTAAATTATCCCTGAGTGACACAGGCTACACAATTTTTCCAAATTTCCACGGGAACGAAGTCCCGCGCACCGTGCTTTTATTTATAAAAAGTTGGGTACAATATTATTAAAGTAATATGTTTCATTATAACTTCATGAGCTTGCTAATAGCAGACACGAATCTTGATGCTTTGTTGTCGAAAATGTTGACTTCGTCATAAATATTGTTGTACTGAGTGCAATTTGTATTTTGTATTTGGTAAGCTGAAAAATCCATCAAAAATGCAGCTTCCTAATAATGGGGAACGATTGTTAAAATCGTTACGTTAAGGCGACTACAGCACCCGATAAAGTGCCATCTCCGTCTCTCAACAGGCCTGGGCCAGCAGTGCGAACAGTGTCGATACACGAAGTTTACGGACTATGAAAGCGTGCGTGGGTAAAAACATGTTCGAAAGTTAGAAAAATGAGATTTATGGAAAGGTTACAGCTTAAATCGAAAAATGCGTTAACTACTTATCGAGAGTGTTCAATCACGAACATTTTGATAGCAAATCCATGTTCCTGTGTGCATTTTACTATGGTTTTTACAGCTTAAAAGATACACAGTATTGGTATTTAGAGGTGACTTTGTGAGCTTTTTCTATCGAACCAAAAGTGCTGAATCATGTTTTCAGCAAACTACTTATCTAGTTTATGTCCTGAATATTACCGTAGTATTTTTTTTTGTTCGATTTAATGCAGTGCGTTATGCTTATCTACGCATCATAAAATCGTAATTTAGGTGCTGTAGTCGCCTTAATCAATAATATTCAATAACAAAAGTCTCAACCACTGAACTTACTTGTTTTTTTCTATTCAGTTTTTACGAAGCAGTCGGTTTCTTTTTTGTTTTTTATTATATTTTTTACTTTGTAAATATGAACAGCTGTAAATTATTAGAATCCGCCACTTCTTTTTTTCTAATGTAGAACTAAACATTAACCTAAAATGTACATAGAATTTTCGTTCAAAAGTTCACATCATAATCATGTTAAGCAAAGTGCTCTCCAGCGTTCTCTAAATTGTTAAGTCACTTTAATATAGCAAGTACTTATTTAGAGTAGGTGTTAGGCGTACCGTTTAATATTCATTGAACTGGTGTAGGAAACTAATCTATTTAACTTTATCTGAGTATACAGAGTGTAAAGGACAGGTTATCAAAAATTCAAACCCTCAACTCAAACAATCATCCTAAATAGTTTTCTAGTAGAATTTTCTTTAAGAAATTTTTATATATTTATTTCATTTTTTTTTAAATATTTTCTGTTTTTAATTTAAATTATTTCTTTAAATACACTCAATTTTCCAAAATAAAAACATTGATAACAGCATACATCACATTCTGACAGCGGCGTAGCGCGGGAGGATCGCACGTAGGGCGCGGTTTCGCGGTACATTGCGTAGCGCCAAAATAAGTCAATAACAAAAACTTCTTATTTTCACGTTTCCGGGAAAAAATAATTATTTTAGTTGATTATAGTTATGGGTAGATTCCACTAGATTTCCATTACACCCTGTATATGTATAGTGAAATCTAGTCAGCTTCAGAGTTACCTCACTATATAATCATGGTAATTTCTAAAATTGTGATTAGACGTATAATTGTTTAGTTAAATAAACTGTTCTATCGTACGCGAAGGGTTAAAATTAAAAAAAAAACAATTGAATACTTACCTAAAACATTTCGTTAAATAGCATCATTCTTATTTTATAAGAGGGTGACTTAAATTTGAAACTGACTATAGTTATGACGAAACCATCAAGGTATGATAAAAATTAGGGCAGGTAGTTTCCTAGTTTCCTGGCTGCGGAAAATTCTAAAACTCTTTTGATAAACCACACACAAGGTGCTAAGTAAGTTATAATTGGAACAAACGTGTTTATGCACATAGAACCAAGGACACCCAATATAAAACAGAGAATACTGAAGCATTTTGTAAGCATTTAGTCTTTTTCAGGTACAACATAACAAAACAGCCAACTCTAGCTACTAACGTATTGAAGCGAACGATATCTTCTATTCCGTGGACTCCAGAAAAGCCGGATGGTTTAGAAAGGGCAGTCGATAGATTCTTTCTTCTTTATCTAAACTTTAAAATAAAAGTCAAGTCCTTGTGAATTATTAGACTTGTGGAATGTTTCGTGGATTTGGTTGATATGAGTGAAGGTAATGGTGATACATTATTATAAACTTTTAAAAAAAGTATTTTAAACGCTTTCCGCGTCAAGGAATCTTCACAAAGATTTTTTTGGAAAATAAAAATATTTGGTGTGAATAGGACTTTAATTCACGACTCCAAGCTTAGATCTCCTGGTGCTCTAACCAGCTAAGGTATCGATACATGGTTGTGGATACAAGTCCCATTCGCGCCAAAAAATGTTCTTTTTCAAAAAATATTTGTGTAAGTGGTAAATGACCTATGAGTTTTTCCCTATAATTAAATTATTTTCTAAATGCTGGTTAGAAGTAGATGATTCGCAAGTGTTAACGGGACGAACTGACGCCGCTAACGAAATGTTGACTAAGGTTCTCAGTCACAAGAAATCCTGTGCAGTAGCGTGTCAATGCTTAGGTAAGCCAAATACACTAAAGTTAGCTTTCCGGCCGCGACTTCGTTCGCGTGGAAAAGTAGCCTATATCACTCTAAGGGCTTTCAACTATCTCTGTGCAAAAAATCGTGTCAATTCGTTACTCCAATAAGACGTGAAGGAAGGACAAACACCTTCATGTTTATAATATAAAAAAATATTTAAATAAACAACTTTTTCAACAAAGCACTCAAAAAAAAAATGATGTACCTATATATCACTGTTAGTTTTTTCTTTCCATAGACTCTCTACCTTAGCAACAGTAAAAAAAACTAAACTGTAGCGCTATCCCGTTTTCACCTAGAGCATTGCCTTTTTCTTAGTTTACTCAAATGAAATAAATAGTACGGGGGCGGTCCTTTGTTTTTCTTGTATTTTGTTTTCTTTAATCTCCGTTTTTCAATGAGTATTCTAAGCCTGTAGTATATTGATGTTCATTAAGACTTCTTGTATCTATCTTCCTTGAGTTTTCGTTAAGTAAGATAATTATAGTTATGATGTTTTTTTCTCATATAATAATGGTGCTAAGCAAGTTGCCTGACAGTGCGGACGTACCTAATAAACTAAAATAAAATAAAAATTATTGCTCATCATCGGATTGCCAGACAGAAAGTAAAATGAATTAACTAAAAATAAATCCTTCCACAGATTTATCTTTTAATTTTTAACCCCCAACAAAAATAGGGGTGTTATAAGTTTGACGTATGTATCTGTGTCTGTCTTTGGCATGGTAGCTCCTAAACTACTGGACCGACTTCGATGCAGTTTGAATGCAGCTGACGTAATTAAAATGGTTCTTAGCTATATTTCATCAAAATTGGGTAAGCCTTTTTAGAGTAATAATAATAAGCGATGAATATTGGGGGTAATTATTAAATTTTAGAGGTGTTCAAGTAATCACCCTTAATAAGTCAACTTATGGTGATAGCCCAGTTAAGCGATGATAGCCCAGTTGGTAATGAGCCAGACTTGTAATACGAAGGTCGCCGGTTCAAATCCTGGTGCGGGCCTGTACCACTAAATTCGTCTTTTCGGATTTATGAACGGATTTCTAATTATCACTTGCTCAACGGTGAAGTAAAACATCGTGATGAAACCCGCCCGTCCAAGAAAATTCATTTTCGAAAGACGAGCGGTCCACCAACCCGCATTGGGCCAGCGTGGTGAACTATGGCCTAAATCCCCTTCGTGTTTCGAAGGGAGACCCGTGCCCCTCGGTGGGGACATATATGGGCTAGTAAAAGAAAAAAAGGTACGGACGGACGCAACACAGGTTACCACATGTGTGCACTCTGTGCTGTTGTGATAAGGGCGGTTTTGCAATGAAAATTGAGTAACCTGATGCGCTGGTCTCTGTACATACGAGTTACGAAGTCCGCTGTTTAATATGCGTTGAAATTCGTACTAAGTTAGTACAGCTCGATAGGATATTAGTTTCTGTATACGTCGAAGCTTTACAAGTAACTTAATATACAGAAGCGTTACAACATTTGTGTATCGGCAGAAACGGAGTTGGGATTTTGCGATTAGATTATTAGGTACTCGTACTAGCGATGCCGGGGACTCAGCCCACGTGGACGTTCGGCAAGGGCGAGTATTTTTTTACCAACCTAGCTTTTTTTCTAGTGAACCGATTAGAATGCCAACTTTTTTCTTGGTATTCTTCGATCAACTATAAAGAACTAGATACACAATCCACAACAAAAAAGTTCCCTCACTAAATGATCACCCACTTGACGTTTTGGGTTGTCTTTTCGTTTAGTAGCATTCGTTCGTTCCGAAAGTAACCATGCCTCAGTGCGCAGTGAAAAATTGAAAAAATCACACCTCCAGAACATTAAAGGAATATGGAATGACATTTTTTAAATAAGTAGTTTTGTAATTATTATATGTGAATTGAAATTATCTTGGTATTTGGCCAAGAAAAGGTTATAAAACATTTTTTTAGTTTAATTTAATAACATTCGGCGAGAGTATAACCCTTTAAATTGAATAGACACTAGCGGAACTTACAAATCCATACCGTTGTATTTCAACATCATTTGTTCGGGTTATGCAGTGACTCTGTTCTAAAACAAATAGAGACGCTTTTTTTTCTATTGTTTTTTTTTTTTCATTTTCATCTGTGTTATAAAATTTAAGTGTAAAGAGTATATATATTAATTCTGTTTTCTATACTTACATTAAAGGTATTATGGCAAAACCATTAATCATATAAAATTGAATTTATAAAAAATTTAACGTGCGTGACGTTTACAAACATAAAGTTTTATTGGATTTTTAGTTTTCCTAGAGATCCTGTGCGATGTGGACAGTGGACATCCGTGATCGCACGTCAAAGATGTGAAGATTTTTTTAGCCGTCGCAAAGTAGTGTCGTTTGCTCCAAGCATTTTTTAGAAAGTGACTCGTATGTCATTACAAAAGGAGTCAAAAGGTTACACAAAACAGCTGCACCTCAAATAGTATGTACCTTTTTATCACTTTTGATTTGGAGTTTCTTGTATTGAATAAAATAAAAAAAATATGTTTCATCTTCAGGACAAAGATGATGACAGCGAAGAAGACAAATGTTTTTTTTTGAGTTAGTTGCTTTTTTTTAAATAAATTATTACTTGTACTTAAATATCTATTTAGTTTCATAGCTAATTTCCTCTCTTAAATCTCAATAGGTCATTTCTGTTCAAAAAATTATTTTATTTATTTATTTATTTATAGCCTTTAATCAGAAATACATAATATATTAATCTATTTCTATTTTACTGTCTTCGTTGACCATTTCTGTGTGCCTTCGGGCAAAGGCCGACCATTATTCTCCACTCTTCCTTCTTGTGTACGAGTCTGGTCCAAGTTTTACCTGCCATTTCCACAAGTTCATCCGCCCACCTTTTATACTAAGTTTTAAATAAGCAAAACATAATATATGTGTAATCGGGAAAGACACAATTCTTTTCTTTTTTATAAGTTATTTCATATTTCATAAAAAAATAAGCATAGAATATTAGGTTTATAAGCAATAATTAAGAAGAATGGCGGCGGCTGTGATTATCAATTGTAATGTATATTAATCGTCGGTTAATTTGAAATGAATGTGATTTTTTTAATAATAAAAAACCATAAAAACTAACATAAAAGTAAGCGGCTGAACCAATTTTGATAAATCATATCTGAAATCCAGCGCAAGAAGAAGCTTTCGAATAAAATAAACTGCACCATTAACATCATCCGTTTAAGAGTTATGATGCTCCTATACATACACAACACAATCAGGGGTTAAAAAGAAAACCACGCCATTTCGTAGCATTTTGAATTTGTTATAAAGTTTAGACGAAGATTTTTTTATGTGAAATCGACCCAACTAATATATTTTTAAAATTAACAAAGGCAACTCCACTCCTCCCATGTTCTACGTGACAGCCAGTGTCATCAAATTGTCTTACGTTATCCTTTGTTCAAAACCAAAAGTGGTATTTTACAAATTAAACAGATTTTATTTTCGACCTTATAATATTACGTTAAGGTTTAAATTAGATTGAAATGTTTGACACTTTAGAACTCTTTCATAATACATGAAGTGGTATACAACTATCTTAGTACGTATTGTAGTTAGGACACTTTTAAATTTCATTTTGTATGGGACTGTGTATCTAGTTTTATATAGTTGATCGAAGTTGGTATTAGTAAAAAAAGTGCTACGTGTTTTTTTACACGTTTTTTGAAGAAATACTTACTGTACAGACACGGCTTACGTACATGACTATTTGTAGATTATTTAGGTATGCAATGCAACTTTTCCCAAACATATTCTACAAAATATGACTATAAAATACCACAGAGTCATTTTCCGCCATGATTGAGTATCTTTCAAGTAACGAATTTTTTTTTTAATTTGACTGTTGACGATTGACTTCAGTCGTTAAACCTATCAGAGGCTATTGAGCGGTTTGAAAACTCCGACACCAGGGTTAGCCAAGTTCGCCACAGATTTGACTATACCTACACGATAAGAAGAAGAAGATTTACTTTTAGCGCTCGTAGTCCATTGGCGCTGGCTGATTTATATCAGTCAGTGGGGTTTTGTAACTTACACAGGGGCAGAGAACCTGATGCGTGACCAAAATGGGAATTCCTCACGAGCGTTTCCTTGCTTCGGGGGGCTATCGGTCCCGTCTAAGTTAGAGGCCATATAACGGTTTAAAAATTTTTACACCAGGGTGATTCAAGTTCTCCAGGTTCTCCAGATACTTAAGTACGACTACACAATACGAAAGGCAGGAAGGAATTTGATTTAAAGGTTTTTTTGTCGCTAGTTAAAAAATGTGCAAACGAGTATTCCTATGCAAGATGATAACTTGTTGCAAATCGCACAAAGTTTCATATTCTATTTTCCAGCACAACGCTTCTGAAAAGAACTGTCGAAGTCCTATTTCTTACTGTTATTCTACAAACTATTCGCTTTCTAGAATATTTTAGAGAAACATGTTTAGTATTTCGTAGTACAGATTTTACAATTTCGAAATGCTGGAAAATATCGTATGATAAATCAGTGTATGGGCCCGCTTAAACAAAACTCGAGTTACAAAAACAAATTCTTCTGATAAAATATTTTTTTGGTAGTCAAACTGAATTCTTTTCCAAATATATAAGACGAAAAAAAGTGTTTTGCACGAGCAAGCGCGAGCGTCTTCGTTTCAGCTTGGGAAAAATTGCTTTTATATGTCTATCCAGCTGTCTGTCCGGATGTTCTTCTCTACAGGTCGCATTTCTCGACCGCTTCTCTTGAAATATTGTGTATGGTCAATAAATGACATGGAATTTTTTCGTTGATTCTGTTTTTAGAAATTTTTCAAAAATAGCGGAGCCGTGGGGTGGATTGTTTAAGACTCTCACCGTTATTTTCACTAGTTTATAATCGTAGTGAGAACCCGTTTTTATTTAAAATTAGTGGATCCATGAGGTTAAAAAAGTTTAAAAAATATCATATTTCAGCCAAAAACAAAATTCTTAAAACTCGTGAAGTCTACAGCTCACAGAGATACTAGTTTTAAATAAACTCACGCTTAAGCTGTGTCTTAGCTTGCTATATTGGAAAAATAAAAGAAAAAACGAGTAAAGTACGGTACATAAATAAGTCTGAGGCTTTGCCTACCCCGACGAGAATTATAGGACTGAATGTATGTAAATAAGTAAACGGTTTGGCGACGTGCAGCGCACATTTTTCCCAGCAACTTCTACGGCGTAGCAAACAGCTACATACAAGTTTGCTTACTTCGTAGCGATATTTGTTTTCTGGACATGAGCGAGCAAGATAGAGGAAATACAAGAAAAATAAAAGTAAATATTGTATTGTAAGTATTTTATATAATTTCGAATTGTTATCATTATCACTTATACTTAGTAATTTTTTAAAAGTTTTTTTTTTAAAAGAAGAAAATAAATACTAAAAAACAGAAAAAACCATTTTGCTCTAAGGATAGTTGGAAAATCATTTACAATAATAGTCTGGATTCAAGATTACAGTTTTTGTTAAGATATCTTTTACCCTCTGTTAATAAAATAACTGTAGATAATTGTTAAGAAAAAAACACAATTTATTAAGACATTCAACTGTAAAGTTAGCAACAAAATACCTCCTCGAAAGCCCTTGACATTACAAGATCATCTCACGCCTGATGCTACCCCTCAAGGAGATGGAATAGTCTTCTTGCCTGTGTCTACTTTCCGAGCTTATATAACCCGGATGTCTAAAGTTCGCGGGATTAGGCTTTTTCTGATTGAGCTTCCTATATCTTGTACCGCATTTTTGGCTCAACGAATAAAGTGAGATCAAGAGAGAACCCGTTTTTATAAATAAATAATAAATAATCGATACACACTCAAAGGCTCACACCAAGGTTTCCCCTTATGTTGTGGGTCCCTTGGAACACTCACAAAGACAGACACGAACACCCATGACCCGAGAACAAACATCTACTTTTTATACAAATGTCTGCTCCGAGCAGGAATTGAACCCAAGACTTATCGATCACGAGGCAGGGTCACTATCATTTGACCGAACCGGTCGTCAAAATGCTAACTTCAAAATGAGTTTTTGATAAAAAATACTTCAGTTTAAAGAATCTTTACTTCTCACTAAGACAATGTCACTTACATGAGAAAAAGGGTTAGTTAATATAAGTAAATTATTTTTGTCGTTGTACAGAGGCACGACAATAAAGATTTAAAATTGGTTAGTATTGTACGTAGTAGATAGGGTTAACTTACAACTTACAGGTTATTAAGCTATAAAGTTGTTCAACGTTCATGAGTTGTGTTTCTGTGTAGATTTAGAACTAGAATTAAGATAAGGATAATGAAAGAGCATTTAAATTATTTTGTTTTGTAAGATTTGCACTTAAGTTAATTTTGTTTTCGATACTTACTTGGCATTCATCCAATAGTAGATGATGGGGTTGACCATAGCGTTGGCCATGGCTAGCCAATAGAATCCCAGGTACACATGTTGGACGTACTTCATGTATAGGACTGAAGGGTTGAAGTGCGTGTAGATGAAGTACGACTGGTACGGCAGCCAGCAGATTCCGAATATTACTATCACTAGTATAAACATTTTCACAACCTGCAACAATATTTTTATTTTATTAAATACGATCATTAGACTTTAAACTTTCGCCATTTGAACACATAATTAAATACCAAAACTGGTCTAAATCCGCAGATGATATATACGCACATTTCGACCCGTTTTAGTATGCGTCCCCTCCCCAAATTCAAGATAGCCCCCATTCATGTTTAGATTTTTAAGGTGAGGCGAAGCCACGTAGGGCAAAGCTCGAAGCGTCACCAAAAGTCTTAGCCGCCGACCATCTTCCGAAAATTTCATATCCGTCATCTTAGATTTTAGTTGGGGGAATCGTGATGCGAAGGGCGAAACGATCATTAGAATTTTGGTTTTAAGTAAGAATATTTTTTTCTACAAAAAGGTTTTTTACAAGTTGGTCCAGGAGAAGCGGTGGTCGCCGCCGCACTAAGGTTTCAGTCTATGTAAGTTCTAAATTCGACTGTACTATTTTTGTATGTTTATTACGCGATAACTCCGTCAATTATTATTGTCAACTGTATTGGAGATTTCTTTTTTTTTCAAAAGAGTATACATAAGAGGTGATCCTATATAAATAATATCAAAATTGATTCAGCGTTTCTCATAAAATCAAATGCCTGGGAAGAGTTGGCAGCTGGCACATTCTGAGTTTCTCTTTCACTCCCAGTTCAACATGGAAAAAAGAGAAGCAGCTGAAATTTCCATGTTTTTTTTCTCCAGTGCAAGGGAAAATATTTACAGATTTTGTACGTGTACGCAGCTACGGTATATGCCATGTAGGTAGGAACACCTCTGTGTTGTTTTTGAGATTTATCTGTCATAATTCGGATTTTAGTGAAAAGGGTCGACAAATAACAGATAGAGGAAAATTCTGAAATACTCTCATATTGGAATATTTCGATAAACAGTTTTTATAGTGGAATCATTTCAGTTATGTTTAGAAAAAAATAAGACAATTTTCGTCATGTTTAGAAAAAATAAAATGTTTTTATAATAGAATCATTTAGTCATGCTGAGAAAAAATAAAGACAATCCATCCATCCATACGCTCACGTCTATAATCCCTGTCGGTATAGGCAGAGCGCCATATGTGGTTCTAGAACCATTTGACATCACATTTGACATATATATATTTTGAGGGTCACAAGATTACAAAAACAAAGAAATTGCACTTTTTTACATATGTCAGGGTTACATACGTAACGTACACTTGTTTGTATGTATTTAAAAAAAAAACATTTTTACACACATAGAAAAAACTTTTTTTGCCTGGAGGTTAGAATCGCAGTAAAGTTCCTAATGAATGAAAGCCGCGTGGCAAGAATGCTGCAAGTACCCGTAAAAACTGGATACTACTTGCTTGTGATTGGTTAAGTCCTTTAAACCCTCGCGCGATTCTTGCACACCCGTGTGTGCAGGATTTGTATCGCGGCGCGAAAACAAGCGCGCTACGGGTCACGAATAAGGAATCAAGACCCTTAATTTTGTACAACACTATCATTGACTTGTTTAAGCAACAATTTAAACAAAATATAAATGTCAAAGTTTTATAAAATTAGTCGTGAAATCTCATCATACTCAGCCCGCATCAACCCAGCTCTCTGCTGGATATAGGCCTCTTCTCTGTAGCGCCAATCGTCACGGTCCTGTGCTACCTCATCCATAGAGGTCCCGTCAATTTGACGAAATCATCTGACCATCGGGCTGGTGGTCTGCCCTCTGGACTTGTCGCTCCCCTTGGCCACCATTTTGTGACTGCCTTGGTCCAACCTCCGTCGTACCTCCTAGCCAAGTGTTCTGCCCATCTCCACCGTAATTCCGTTATCCGCTTTCCTACGTCTTCGACTCTAGTTTTCCGTCTAATTTCCACGTTTGGTACATGGTCAACAAGAGAGAAACCTAACATCGTGAAATCTACAATCAGTAAAATAACCAACATAAAGTAATTACGAAATCACTGGTTCGATGAAATTGTATTCTCCGCTATTAATAATTATGGCAATAGGCATTTTCCTGGATCAGTAGGTGCAGCGAACTGTTTTTGACAGCGGCAAGCTCCTGCGAGGCTAAGAACACTGCGGAACAATTGTGACATTCAAAGGCCTTTGACATTCAGAAGCCCTGACGCTTGCCACGTCCACACGCCCTTTCAGTTTCCTTACTTCTACGCTAACACATAATATCGTACTGGACAAAAAGAAACAAATGTCACCGCCGTGTTGTTTTTTAACAGAAACTCTGTTGAGAATTGAATGATCAGTTATGCTGAATATATTCTTAAGATACCTCGAAAATAAACTGGAAGAAGTAGAAAAATCACGGAGTATTTATTATTTCCAATACCTTTTTGTCATAATCATTATAAAGTTAGTTAAATAAAGTAAAGTTGGAAATAGGTTGGCTTAGAGCGACCAAAATAACTTGAATAGCCGACACCGTAAATAACTTAAGATTACGACATAGTAGTTATAGTTTTGTTTATTGATGAGAAATCTATAGCCTATTAATAGAAGTGTTTATAGTATACCTTAGATAAGGCTAATGACAGATGTTTCATAGCATAAGTACCCAATATGTAATCAGTTTATCGTAGTAGATTTACAAACAGTTAGGTTTAGTTGTTAGATTTCCCACAGACTGCACAGAGCAGATAAAATAACTCTACACTTTTAAACTAATACATTACCTTTCTTTTTGAGCGTATTGAGTCCAACTGCCTCTGTGTTAGTTCTCCTATTGACCGGGATCCCCAAAGCACCTTGCCCATCGCTGAATAAAAAAACGTCATCCCCAGCATTGGGACAGCATACGTCACTACAAAGAACAACACTTGGTATCTGTAACAAAAAAAAACTATCAAAATGGTTGTTTTTTTCCAAAGTGTCTTCAAAATAGTCTTATTAGGTAAACACTTTGCTTGGTGACATCTCCTCACTTGTTTTAGTCGCAATTGTAATAAAAGGTGTTGAAAAAACACAAATGATGTCTTATGAGATTTTATTTTACAAATGCTAAAGTCCTCTTTACATATACAAAATACATGGAAATGAAGTACCTAGTTAAAGGTGGTTTATAAAAGGTACCTTATGCGAAGCTTTTACTCTTAAAAGTCTTTGCTTTATGAGAAAGATGCATATTACAATTGACATTTTCCATCAATTTCTAAGCTTAAAACCGAAGTCAAGTTCTAAAGAAATACCTTAAAATAATTTAAAGCAGTATAAACTTTGAACGAGTTAAGCACTGATAACTTGTAAAGGTTAAAAGCCTGAGATTATAAGTATAATGAAGAGTAGCTTTAAGTCTGCTTAGTACGAATAACGATAAGTCCCTTTGAGAAAATTCAGCGAAGTTATCTCAAAACCAAATGCTGAACTTCTAGATCGTTACAAAGATTTCATCCTAACATAGTAGAAGACGTTTTACATATGGAATGTGTCCGGAAATGTTTACAAAATATGACTGTAACGTTGGCACCTTTAATACAATTCTGACTTATCCTTTGCCGAAGGAGGCCATAGAGATGTATGGCCTTGTATGACTTGGTAAAAGCAGGAGGCAAAAGGTTGTGTTAATTTATGTAAATTGTCCAATGTCATTGAATTAACAAAACTCATTGAATAAACAGAACGCCTTAAATAAAGACAAAAAAAAGTTTTTATCCGATATATTAAGAGGATCGTCTCAGATTTGTTTCCATACAAACGGTGTCAACGGTTTCCTCCCACTTGATTCAAGCAAATCTCTGTGAAATTTTGATAATATAATGTTACAATCACCAAAAAGTAAGACTGTACGTTTCGATTTTATTTTTTATTAATAGATAAGTAACAAAAAGATATTTAAAAATAAAAGTAAACATTTGTAAGCATTCCAAATTTTTTAAGTAACTGTCGAAAAATAATTCTAAAAAAGCAAAATGTTCAGACCTAGTTTATACACTTACAAATCGATATTCGTATCTATTCTTATGTCTAAAAGACACGACACTAGAGAAACCTTAATGTGAGCCTTTGAGTGTGTAGTGTTTAATTAACATTAAAAAAACATCAAAGCTGAATAAGTGTTTGAGCTCCTTTCCTAACGATTTAATAGAATAAAATATATTCTTTACTCATCACCATCATGGATCTCCAGAGATCTCCACATCCCGCAATATTTACCAGATCGTCCGTAAAAACTCTTATAATTTAATGAAAATGTTGCATTCATTTGTATATTTTTGAGAAAATAATGGAATGTTAGCCAAGTGGAAATGTTAGCCGTGACTCAAATGCAATTACTGCCTTTTGATCAAAGATAACTATTTACATTCTGTCTTCTGTTCTGTGGTCAAGTTATTGATACAAAATCGCCTAATATACCTAGGTACTTACATAAAATCCATATATGAAACGTCGGGCAGTCCATCGGGCCATAACAGTAGACACGCTGTTTTCAATGTTCCTTTGAACCTGCGAAGAAATGAAATAAATTTATTCTGTATTCTGGTGAAATTAAAGGTCTTCAACTTTGAAGAAACGTAAATATCGCTTTAAGTTTTTTGAACCAGTGTCTGCTTTGTAATTTTACACACATACATACCTACAAATATTCTTAAAAATTTTCACAGCGCCATCTAATAGCAAATACTCAGTAAGGCTAGTACTGTTAATTGTATTGAATGCAAAAGGCAATTTGATTTTATACCTTTCTCTTCTTGTAGCTGATGCAAGACGTCTTAGCAAAATATAGTAAATTAGTAATTATTTTATTAATAACAATTATCAACATATTGTACATAAATTGAAGTGTCAAGAGTGTATAAAATACATAAAACTAGGTACCAAAGTAAAATGTTTGAAGAAAAGAAAAAAAATAACTCTGTCGTAAAATAATATTCACTTACATATACCTATAAATATTTTTATTAAATTGAGACTGGCTTTTTATGACTTCTATTCTCTGCTCAACAAATTACTTTCAACAAAATCTTACCTTATTAAAAAAATACCCAACGAAACTTGTTATTTGTATTGTTTGAGATATTTTTTAATCAAATACCATCCCTAACAAAGGTTCGACCTCTGTTTTCCTGATCTGGACATTCCTGTTCAGCATCGTTAAGATTGTATTTCTAAGGCTTTAGGCTTTGTTATGGATAAATAATAAATCTACGAAACTCGTTTCCAGGCTTCGAAGAGCAAACGAAATATAAACTCGGTTCCAGAAAACAGTACTTAAATAAGCAAATATTTTCTGCCCTGAATTTTCACATTAAAATTCCTCGCCACCAGGGTTTAATCAGGAAGACTCTTGAAAACTTTGGCAAGTTGTTAACTATTTCGTGGAGCAAATTTCCTACCGCTACAAATTTCAATTCAAATTTCACACTTGAAATCATCATAAGATTTTTTCTTTAATCTTTTGGACATACTCGTAACTTTAACGTTCGCAGAGCTCTCGAGAAATTCTTACAAAATCTTAAGAAAGATATATACTAAAAGTCTCACGAGAGTTTTAGAAAGTCTCACGAGAGAGCTTTAAATTACCAAAAAAATATTACGTTTTGGACACCTCTACCTATCTCTATCTGTACCTCTACATATAAAAATGAATCTCTATTTCCCTTGGACATCGCATCACGCTTGAACGGATGGAACCATTTCGCAAATTCTTTTTTTGTTGTGTTTATTATTGTCAGGAGAAGGTAGAAAGAAAAAATTAAGAAAGTTGAGCTCAACATTAGAAAATTTAAGAAAGGACAATGTCTGTCGGGTCAGCTAGTTTGAAAATAAAATTTAACTGTTTCATACTTTTGCTATTGCTTGCTTTGCTATTGTAAATCTCATTTAAACCAGATTTTTGCGTTTACCTAATTTGTCGTTTTGCACACTATCGATTTAGGCTTTCATTTCGATTTCAATTGAGTTTAAAATCGAGATTTTTCTACTGCTGCTACAAACCGCCCTAAAATATTGCAACTCAATAATAAGCGTCAAATATCTCACTTGTACTCCTTAGTAGTGGAATAAAGCAGGCATGGTATGGCCAGCAGCATCCCGCAGATCCAGATAGCAGCAATGATAACCAGGGAACAGGTCTTGGACATGCGCGGACGCATCGGCCTCACTATCGCTTGATACCTGCATACAAAAAATGATGATAGGTACCATAGTAGAACATCATACCCCTACTTCTGTGACTTGTTCGATCTAAGGAGGGTATCAAACATCATTATAGATCGTTTTTACTGGAGAAACCAAAACTAAGTGTTCCAAAAGCTTAAGGTGTAGCGATATTTGTTATCAAGTAACAAATATCGCTACACCTTAAGCTGAAATTTTTCGCCAGTATAATATGTATATATATTTCTTATTTTACACTTATATTGTATCTTTCATATATATATATATGGACACCCTGTTTATATATAAGCTCAACATTAATTTTCTAATGTTGAGCTTATATATATATATATATATATATATATATATCACATAACACAATACTACTATACAGACACGTACTATTCATTTATCCACATATATGACAATTTTGTGGCACTGTGGCAAACATATATTCACAATAAGTAATTATTATTATTATTATTATTTTTATCTTGTTTCGCTTCTTTTTTTATTTTAGTATGTGTTGATTTTGTAAATAAAGTGTGTTAAGTGTTACACATAAATATATCTATCTATAGTGCAACTGAGTTTACATCAATTAGCGAAACTTTTCTCGAAAGAACTTCTTTAAAAAAATTCAACTTCCTATACAAAGGCAAGGACAAGCTAGCTGATCGCAAAAGGATATAAAGCTTCAATGTGTCATTTTTTTTTTATAATGTACAGAGAGCAGCACATTAGGTTACCAGACGCATGTACTCGTGTTGTTGCGATTAGAGCTGTTTTGCAGTGAAAATGGGAGAACCTGCTGCTCTAGCCCTGAGTATTATTGCATCCAGGTCTAAATGGCAAAAAAAATAAAGCATAAGTACCAATACAGTTATAAAAAACAACTTATATTTCACAGATAAAGGTCCACGGTTGAGTCGACGAAGTGATTAGTGCGTTCAGTTTAGATCCTTTAAAATTCTTTAAAAGCTTTATCTTTCAAAAAGGTTTACTCGGATTTAGTTGTAAGTCTTTAAAACTAAAAAAACTTTTACGATTTAGTGGGATTTGCATCAAAAAAGAAAAGAAAAAAGAATTTAAATACGTTACTTAAGTTACCTAAGTTACTGCCGTACTCAGAGACGTCAATTAAAGTTAAGAAGTAATTAAATGTCATGCTATCCTTGTTTATATCAACAACAGTGAAAGAATTATTAGAATTCAAGTCGTTTATTTCGGAAATTAAAACATTAATTTTTTTTGTATATCTCTTTTTCCATACCTATCTTCCTCCCAGGAAAACTTTACTGATTACTTTACATTGCAAGTCAGAAATCTTCTAAAACTTTGATTTTATTTTTTACCATAATGTATTTAAAAAATAAAATAAACAAAACGCCATACACTGAAAGGCCCACAGTAACGTTTTCCCTTGTGTCGTGGGTCCCTCGGAACACAAACACCCATGACCCCAGAACAAACATCTGCTTTTTACACAAATATTTGCCCCGGTTGAAAATCAAACCCGGGATTCGAACCCAGCGCCACTACCACTCGACCAAACCGGCCGTCGATGTACCTGAGATTCGTCATTGCACGTGCCTTGGTCGGTACTACTTACTGTCTTACTAATTGGATAACCAAAAGTTTCATGTCTTACTAAAGTTTCATGAATAAACTTGGGTTTGATTATTTTAATCGTTTTAGAAGCAATGAACGCCGAGTTTCAACTTAATTACAATTGTTAGAATACTGCGACAAAGTGAAAACAATTTTAAGAAAGCCAAGTAATGTACCTGTACTGACTGCTAAACGTATGACTTATAAAATCTGAGAATTTACTGCAAATCAGCTACATTCATTTTTAGGGTTCTGTACCCAAAGAGTAAAAACGGGACCCTGTTACTAAGACTTCGCTGTCCGTCCGTCCATCGGTCACCAGGCTGTATCTCATGAACCGTGATAGTTAGACAGTTGAAATTTTGACAGATGATGTACTTCTGTTGCCGCTATAACAAAAAATACTAAAAAACAGAATAAAATAAAGGTTTAAGGGGGTTCCCATACAACAAACGTGATTATTTTGCCGTTTTTATAGATAATGGTACGGAACCCTTCGTGCGCGAGTCCGACTCGTGCTTGGCCGGTTTTTGATATTCCAAGTTCACAAGACAAGTACTGAAGCAAAAAATCGAAATCGAATCGACGATTCTACAAATGTCCAAAAAATTATAAATCTACAAAAAATTATAAGATACCCTTAATTACTTGACAATAGCTTTCCTAAGTACTCGGAGCGAAGTGCTTTCAGCATCAATCTGAATATCAATTACCCGAAACCCCACTTACCTAAATTATTCTACGATTTCAAAATGCTGTACAGTTCAGGAACGTGACCAGAACGATACTTTATTAATAAAAATAAATTATAAAGAGTCTCTTTTATGGCCAGACTTTTTGAAAACAATTGTTATATAATTTCCATCATTGTCGGCATGTAAACAAACTATCGTCAATGTCTAACTCATTCATTGCCTTATATATAGTTCAATGTTGACTGTAAATATTTCTTTAAATTATACACCTATTATAATCTGTAAGGCATTTTTCATGAACACTGTTTAGATAATCGTTAACCTTATTTCTAATTTTTTTAAACGCCTAGTATTGGGTGTAAACTTGTAAAATATTTATCCTACCAAAAATACTCGTACATCTGGGAAAATACGCCAAAGTTGTTGTTGTTTGTTTGTTCTGCCAAAGCCTTTGAGAACTAAACGATCGTCCGACGTGTTTACGGCTCTATTTTCAGAATTGGCGAGGATGTGAAAAGGCAAATAGGTTCTAAACAACTAAGAAAATAGCAGAATGTAACCTTCAAAATGTAAAGGTGATTGGTCCCATATAAATTAACTGCGAACGGTACGGCATTATATTTTTGTCTACCTTTACCCTACAGAAACACATAAACTTTCATACATGTTCATTGTACTATTTACTAGTCTCAAGATTTTTATGATGATTTGTTAAGGAGCTTAGCAATGTCATAGTATATATCGTTCTCGTAGACAAATTAAATAGCGTCAGTATAACTTCATACATTTTATTCCTCTATGTGGACCGCGCGTCTTTTCAAAACTTGATTTTCTCAGACGTATGGGTTTCATCACTATATTTTGCTTCACCTCTGAAGTGATAATAAATTAGTGAGAGGTTCTAAGTTCAAAGAGTCTTAACTATAAAGGTTCAAACCTTTATTCTTCCTCTGGGTGAGCTTGCTACATTCTCGACCGCATCTTTACTTCTGAATGAGCATGATTATGAAAAAGAGCGAACTCATCTGTATCTAATTAACGCAAAAGCGAAAACTGTCTAGCTGACTGACTGACTGTTCGATTGACAAACAGCTGGAATTGCTGGGTCTAGAAGCATGAAATTTGGTATACGCGTTCCTTAGGTAACGGAAGCGAGAACTAAGAAAGGATTTTCCGTTATCCCCACGGGAAACGGAGAAAATCATTAAAAAAAACACGTGTGTGAGTGAATAAATTTTTGCCGCAGACGGAGAGTGCAAAAGAGAAACCAGAATCACTTAGGATGAAATTTATATTTAAAGTTACATTATAAAGACCTAAAACTAACTAACCTAGGTGCGAACGAGTTCGATGTCTTAAGATAATTACTTAACATTTTGGGTTTACGATTATGGCGTAATCGATGTATCAGCAGATCGCGGCTGGGCACAAGGCGCCAGCTATGTTCCTCTTCTTGTGCTGACTCGAGTCTCGTGGGGCTGACGCCGGTCACGGTTCAATGACACTTGTTGCTACCGATACGTAACACACACGTAAACAGAAACAAAACAGAAGGAAATATTAACATAAGTGCAAAAGGCGACCTTATCACTAAAAGTGATCTCTTCCAGCTCATGTGTAATATGTTTGCCAATTTCGACCATCTGTTAAACGGTATACGTAGCCCAGTGTAGTGGTATAAAGATAGCATCTAAATCAATGCTGCGTAAAAGATTTGGAAAGATATAATAAGTCCCGGTCGAGGGCAAGATTTTTTATTCCATATGAACGAGGTCAATAGCGGTCCTTTACAAAATAAACCCTGTATTTACTGTACCTGTACCAACTACAACCTGGTAACAAGACCGACTTGGCTCTGTTAAAAGCGTTCATAGAGGGGACAATAAGGATCTTAACTACCTATCAAATGAGATCCCTGTAAGAGTAAACACGCTGGCGGCTACTGTCACGTTGGCGATGAAGTTGCTCAGCTGACAGTACCGGACTCCGAAAACCCAGTCACTGAAACAATAGAAAAATATTAATATTTTAATTTATATTCTAGGAACGAAACTATGAAGACGATACTAAAAGACAATAACTACATACAATTTGCAAAAGGATGTTCATATATTCTTTCTAACCGTCTTAGATTTCCTTTAGCCAGTAAAATTTCCAATTTACAATATTTAAAGTACTTTCCCTTCGTATCATAGCCGTGGGACACTCTGTATAGTGTGTTACGCCTATTAGACGAGTAATAACAATAGTCGTCCGTCGGTATATGGCATAATCTTGTAATTTGATTTCGACTCAGTAAATCTTGTTGTGTTCAGTCGTACGAATATAATACATTTGATAGATGATTCGACATGTTCCATTACAGTCTGGGATACTAATAAGGATTGATCTTCACCCATCTGTTCACTGGATGAAAAATATTCAATACCAAATATAGCGTGTTAAGAAATAAAGTGTTACTTGGTGTCCTCTGTATTATCATTGTACAATAAAGAATAAATACATTCATACCATAGTATAAAAACGGCAAAGTAGGTTATCTTCATACAAACGCACCGCGCGCGGCTTGTATGTGTCCGCCATAGTATCGATGCATCGTCGCACGCACACTCAACAAAATCTCGGCGTGTTTCGGAGTCCGCCAGTACCGCACAAGGTTTGAGTGTGCGTGCGGCGACGCATAGATACTATGGCGCACACATACAAGCCGCACGCGGTGCGTTTGTATGAAGATAACCTACTTCCCCTTTTTATACTATGTTCATACTATTACATACATACAAAGTGGGTGGGTTGGCCAAAAAAACCCTGGCCAGACTATGATGCAGATAAGAGGAACCTGAGGGTTTTCCTGCTGACAACCTCACCGTGAAGCGTTCCAACTAAAAACCCTCAGAAAACTCAGACTGTAGGTCAAACCTAGCGTCATAAGGTTCTAGAACCATATGATTATAGGCGTGCGTGTGTGTATTGTATATGTGTACTTTGACTATAATTTATTTTCTAATTAGCAGTATTAAAAAAAAAACAAAGAAAATATACAAAAACGTATCTGCAACAGGCTTCATCATAACTACTTGACTTGTGTTCTTTGGAGAAATTATAACATTGACATACCTTTGTACATTTAATTTTATAATATCCATGTCTTTTGTTCTGTACTTCTAATTATGTGCAATAAAGTGTTTACATACGTACTTAAGCTGTATTGAAAAACCAATTGAAAGAAAAATATACCTATGAAGCATGTAAATGAAGTTGAAAAGACAATTGAGGGACGCCATCATCAGGTCAGCGAAGGACAGGTTCACCAGGAAATAGTTGGTCACGGTGCGCATTCTTCGATGGGCTAAAACAAAAATTGATATTTTATATTCAAGATTCAAGATACAAAAACGTTTATGTATTCCTATAGATATCCAATAATTCAGCCATATCCTAATGTTATGTTGGTGCACAAAAGACTTATGTATGGGTTGGGGAGACTTCAAATTATTTAGAAAAAGTTTTAAAAATATTGTAACGGGTTCTTACTACTATTTTGTTTTAAAGGAGTATCCGATATTTTGGCGCTGTTGCAAGTACCATATTTGTGGTAGGGACCCGTTTTTAACCGACTTCCAAAAAGGAGGAGGTTCTATGTTCGACTGTATGTATTTTTTGTATCTATGTTCATCGATTTCTCCGCCATTTAGGTACCGATTTTCAAAATTCTTTTTTTGTTCAAAAGAATATACTCCAGAGGTGGTCCAATTGTAAAACTACGTCAGGATCTGATGATGGAATCCTTGGAAAATCGAGGAAACTCTCAAATTAAATTGGCACTTACATTGTTTCTCACCTACTTTCAATTAATTACACTAAGAAATAGAAAAATAATTAACTTTTTACAAAAAAAAGACAACCGACTTCAAAAAGTGAAAAATAAAAACGTGATCTGTTTGAAGTCGGTGCCAAGCCAAATAAGTTTGATACGCTATACGTACATCCCCCCTTGCACTACGTAGCACATTTAATACAACGTTTTTATTTTTCGCTTTTTGAAGTCGGTTTTCTTTTCTTTTTAAAAAGTTAATTAAAATGTGCTTAAAACTAGTGAAAATAACCACGAGAATCTTTACAAGTACATTATTTAGCAAAACTTTAAGTGGCGCTTGTTGATCTCGGCTAATCAGTGAGATTAAGCAACGCATACAGAGGCAGGGAACCTGATGGGTAACTAAAGTGGCAGTTTATTACAAGCGTTACCATGCTTTGGAGGGCTTGTTAAGCTGTCGGAGGCCTTTTGACGGTTTGAAAACTCTAAAAATGTTAGTCAAGTTTGTCACACACTTGACTATTACTACTTACACGATAAGAAGAAGAAAAAGAAGAGGGTAATTTTCGACATGAAAGCGAATAACTTTTCCTGAGGAAACGCCAAAACATTTTTAGACTTTCTATACCTAGGCGATGAGCAAGTAGTACGGAAAGATGAATATTTGTTTTATTTGTTTGTTTCTTACGCGTTTAGTTTGGATGACAATGCATGGTTAGCTAAGTGATGTCATTCTAATAAATCCAATTTGGCGGACCGCCCAACATGGCGGACTTGTTATTTCATTTGGACTCCTATAATTTGTTGGATATTAAATGAAACAGTTTGCTGCGAAGAATATGAAAAAAATAAACATTCAAATAAGAGCGTGTTCTTAAAAATGATTTTTAACCTCCGTCAAAAAAATGGGCTGTTATAAGTTTGACGTGTGTATCTCTGTCTATTTATTTGTATACTTAGATTGTGTAGTAGTCTCCTAAACGTCGCTTTTATGTTGTTCGTAATAGTGCCGACTTTCGTAGTACCAATGGGCAACCTGACATGCTGCTGTCTGTACCCAGAGTGTTGTTATTTTAAGTTATTTAATACATGAATACATTCGAGCTTTCGTGATTTCCCTTGACGATTCGCCCTCTCATATCTATTTTCTGTGATAGTTTTTTATTGTATACTGGGTAGTTTAAAGTAATCAGCTCACTACTAAACAACTTTCCCTAGGGAATGTAGGTCAGTTGTTATTATTAATAGTCCATATTTTATTATTATTAAAAGTCCACATTTTTTAAATTTAAAATTAATTAATTGCGGTTAAATTTCATATGAAGTGACTTTTCATCAGTATTTTTATTATTTATATAGGAAGTGATTCTCCTCATTAAACTGATCGACTTTCCCCAAAGAATCTATATGAAATTTTTAAATATTCCGTAGCAAAAGTTGTACTTATGGAAAAACGAAACATTTTGTTATTCTACCTTTGCGAGGGTTGTTCGGTTATTTCATATCCTTAACCTTCGCTTATCGATCTATAGCCACCCAATTTAACCAAGTCAAGCAGAGTCACAGGTTATAAAACCTCTTTAACGCCTCAGTTAAGAAAAATTGTAAGATTTTATCATATTCTGGCTAAAAATACGCAAAAAGGTAATATCCGCTTTTTTTGTTTATTATTTGCAATTAGCATTATCCGGCATAAAGTGCCTGATATTCGCTCTGTCAAAGGTTTTCTTCAGAATTATTTGACCGTGCATTCGTCATCGAGATGGCTCGGCTGACATCTCTCACCGATGTAAACAGCGAACAGTATATTTTATACCCCATATAACTGTATTTTTCAGGATTGTAAAGCTAAGATTTTTTTATTTCAGTACTTTTGCGCTACGCAAACATTTTGCGCTGGCCGGCCGCTGCAACGTTTGGAAGATCTATTGTGATAGTCTGAGATGTTCAATCGATGCTTTCGCCTTAAACATTAGTTTGGCAACAAAATTAGCTCAACTTGAAGTATTTTTTAAAACGGGTAAGCATGAAATATATTCATGAATAATTTTAGGGAAATCTAATCCTGGGATCGTGGTTTCAAGTCCCATCCGCGCCGAATATTTAATTCCCTACAATAATTTATGAGTAACCTGAAGTGTTGGTATTTTAGATTACTGGTGTTTAAGTCATCTGATGTTATTTTATTTCTCATGTGTGTAATATTTAAAGTTTGTTTTTTTTTACTTTTTTTATGTAATGTGAAAATTAATTGTAAAATTTAAAAAAAAAACAAAAGATTAAATTACCAAATGTTATCAAAAGAAATGCAATCTCTACGCGCTATGGTGGCATTTGTCTTGAAAAGGTCTTCAATGAGTGTAAATATACGTAACTAGCATTCCACTCGGGACTTCGTTCCCGGGAAAATTATGTAGCCTATGTTACTCAGGGATAATGTAGCATCCTAATGGTGAAAGAATTTTTGAAATCGCTCCAGTAGTTTTTAAGTTTATTCGTTACATACAAAAATACTAATCTTTCCTCTTTATAATATTAGTGTAGATTACCTGTAACTATCCAAATGACGATGGCGTTACCACCTATAGCAACCACCAACATGGCAGCAAAGAGGCAGACCCACGAGTTGTGTGCCCACAGTGGCATGGTGGACAGAGAAGGAGCTGAAGTGGGCTTTTTGGGCACCAGCAGTGTTGCCGCGCCGAGCAGACTGCGATTGAAGTCCATCACCCAGGTATACACCACCTGGAATTATCTTAGGTTATAATACAATAGAAGACAACCGAGAAAAAAATTCAGTGACCAATTGAAAGAAAAAATGAGAGAAAAGATAATAGGGTCTGTTTTTTACCTATGAAATTGCCGTTTTTCATACAATATTTTTGGAAAACTGAATTTTCTATATTAACGTTCTTGGATTTTTCTCGGAAATGCGAAATCCAACTTTAGCAAAATTTTGTGGGAAGATTTGGAGAACATTACGTTAATTTTCATCACACTTACTTTATTGAAAGTTGTAAGTGTAACAACGGTACAGCAAAAATAAGCCGTGAAACGGGCGTATTAATTTGACTCAATATCTCCGTTATATGGCCAAGATTTTAAATAAAATAAAATTTGAGTAATAGCTGTTAAATCAAATAAATTATGAATAAAATAAAGCTTGAGAAAAAATCGGCAATTTCATAGGTAAAGACCTATTATATCTCAAAACCGAATGGAATGGAAATTGCTACACCGTCAAGAGCGCGGTTCATAAGGTTAAGAAAAAGATGATACGATAAATATTTATATCATTTCCGTGTACTTTAAAGAGTATGAACGGAACAGAAATAAGACATGAAAGACAAGAAAACATGAAAACAGACATGAAACATCATTTCGGAGACATGAAATAAGTTCATTAAAAAAACAATAGCTTTTACTTAATGTTTATTTTTATTCCTGTTCTTATCAGCAAACCCTTTCATTTGATTCGCGTACCTATCATAGGAGTGCAAAATAAAATAACAAGTTTGCCATGTGCACCCCACGGTAGTCTGCCTTTTGGAATAACGTTACCTAGTTACCCGTGCAGTGTCATCCAAAAACGAGTAATTGAACATAAGAATCGATTATTTCAAAAACAACATTTGTCACAATTTTTTAAGAAAATCGTTTTTGTTTTAATGTTTGTTGTTTTTTATGGACAAATAAATGCCGTTCATTATTATTATTATTTCCTCTCCTCCTGTAAACGTACAAATCGGTGCTAAAACAACATATGTCTGAAAAATTGTGATAAATGTTGTCTTTGAAATAATCGATTCAATTTTCGGCTCAATCGGTTGAAGGTAACTTAATTTCAATTCAGTTGCAAGATTTGACCCAAACAAACATACATACTTATACATTTATATGTCGCCGTAACATTGTCAAACCCGTGATATTTTAATTTAAGTTAGTAAGATTATGAACTCCCGGCACTTTGCGAAATGCCCCATTTTTTTTCACGTGAACGGAATTTTTATAATGTTAATGCAACTTAACGTAACCGAAGCAAAAAAATACTAACCTAACTAGCTAATTTCATGCAGGCGGCCCTGAAAGTTTCGTTAATTTATAATTTTACTAGGCAAATTATAATATTGCGGGAGATTATAATTTAAGTAGTGAAATTGCAAAAGGTTTTTACAACTTTACGGTGACATAAACGCTTCACATTCAAAGGCCCACACTAAGGTTTTCCCTAGTGTCGTAGGTCCCTCAGAACATACATAAAGACAAACATTAACACCCATGACCCGATTACAAACATCTGTTTTATACAAATATTTGCCCCGGCTGGGAATCGAACCCAGGACCCGTCGATCAAGAGGCAGCGCCGCTTCTACTCGACCAAACTGGCTGTCAAAACATATCCTTACTAATATTATAAATGCGGAAGTATTTCTGTCAATCTGTCTGTCCGTCTTTCACTCCTTAACTACTGAACCGATTTTGATGAAATTTGGTACAGATATAGATTAGAGCCTGGGAAAGGACATAGGCTATATTTTATCCCACAGTTGGGCACGATATAACCTGTAGTTCATGCGAGCGGAGCCGCGAGCGGAAAGCTAGTTGCAAATAAATAAACAGCTTGCACCTAATAAAATGTCCAAAACTTTTTTGGACCACGAAGGAGGTTTTTTCGTAGACCTACTGATTGACACGGACACAATTCACAAAGGGCGTTGAATCACTTTAATTTTATAGGACTTAGTATAATGTAGCGAAGTTGTAATGTTACACTAAGCCTTACAGCAGAGCCGTAAGGACCTAGTGAACAGTAGTCGAGGTAGGCTACGTCGAGGGTCCTATAGATATAAGACCCTAGACGTAGATAGGGAAAGGTCGAGTGAAAGGTTAGAGGTAGTAGAGAAAGAGAGTAGATACAAGAGAACAGATGTATTGTATGTAAAGCCTAATATTACAAGTTTTGGGTCCTGCCCCCCTAACGTCACTGGCGAGTTATAGGTAGCTGAGGGAAAACAAGAGTTCGATTTAAGTAGGACGACGTAGCTGAAGCCAGGAGAGCGAGGTCTTGATCATGTTATGCCGGTTACTCTGCGCTCGAGGTGGTGTCTGCAGCAGATCTCACGGCCCACGCCGGAAGCAAGAGAAGGCTGCCCTCGCGGCTCCTCGCCGGAGGCAGGATAGGACTGCCCTCACGGCTCCTCGCCGGAGGCAGGATAGGACTGCCCTCACGGCTTCCAGCCGGAGGTACGAGGAGGCTGGAGTTTTTGAGAGCCCCACGCGAGGTACAGTGGTAAAAGAGGGAACTGTGGTGTGAATTCACACGCGCCTACCACTTTAGAGAAAATACTAGGTGTTGAGTACTATAGTAGCGTAGGTCACACGCGCCTACCACTTTAGGGTCGAGTATTGTTGTAGCGTAGGGTTCGCGCCTGGGCAAAGTCCCTGGGCCGTGCTGCGGCCCAGGGAGGCCTTGAGACAGTAAGGTAGCTGTCCTGTCCTTGTATCTCACGTGAGAGATGAAGGAAGACTGACCTTTTAAAATTCAGCCGTCGAAAGGTAAACAGAAAATCGTTCGCGAAACTCACGATTTCCAATTTTGATTTCAAATTCAAATAGAAGTCAAGATTGACAAGAATAGGTGGCAAATACCAAAGACAATATGAATCACGGTTGAACCATCATTCTATGTCAATGGTTTAGACGCCAACGACAAGGAATGATGCCATCAACCAAAGGCAGAGAGTAACCAAAGACATAGAATTCAATGTCAACGGCTATATGACAGACTAATGACATGACCGCTGTGACAATGCAAAACACAATGTAAACAAATAAAACAAGAAATAGAAACTAACTAAAATACAGGAAAAAGAAGAATACTACAAAGTGTATGTTAATAAAATTTCCTTTCCTAGAATCTCTTTGGTAGTAATTCTTATCCTTGCTAATACAGGTTGAAAAAGAACCTCCTAGCTTTATTGAAAATCCTGAACCAGTATCACTTACTGAACACTTTTTTTTTGTTTTTTTTGGGTGGGGGGGGATTTTTTTTTCCGAAACGTAGACACCACTCGGGCGCACCCCCCGAGCGCTACCCGCACCCCTCGCGTGCCTGGTGTAGGAGTAATGTCTACGTTTAGGCAAAAAATGAACTATTCCCATTGAAAAAATATATAAAAAAATTTTTTTTCGTAAATGTGTTCTTTGAGTGATACTGGTTTAGGATTTTGAATATAGCTAGGAGGTTCTTTTTCACCCAGTATTATAAAATAATATAGCTTATACATTGGAATAACACATAGGCTCCATAATTTTCAAAAAATCCCACGGGAACGAAGTCCCGGGCGAAAAGCTAGTATTTATAGTATAATAATACGTTCTTTAAGAAAATTTGGTTAAAAATATTGGTCTACAGTAAAAAAATTATGGACAGAATTGAAAAGACCCTCCTACCGAAGTCCGACGCCAAACAGCTCACTGTGTTCCGTCGGTGCATAGTACCAGTGCCTTATCGGCATTGTCTGGGTTGACTCGCTCCATCGTCGACCTCATCTATGACCTTGGTCAAGATTGAGTTCAAGAGTTAACCCATCTTACAATAATAAATAAAAAAAGAATGAAAGCGATAATATAAACAATCTTTGATTCAAATAAACATTTAAACAGGAAATTGATCAAACAAGCTTTATTTGAGTTTCGTTATACGTATCATTTAATGGACCCAGAGTAAATATCTCACTTTGATTAAACAACCTACAGACTGTGGTTCTTAAACCACATGATGCCACGTTTGACATACATTCTGAGAGTTATTATATGGAATTTTGCCTACGATACCCCAATAATCTGACATCCCAATTACTGACTCTTACAGTATGCCCCGGCCATTCGGCAGCTACTTAGTCAACTATTTAGAAATCTTTCAATGTGATAAAGAGAACTGATTTTCTAAAAAGTGATTGATCTACTTTATTTTCTAAAAATATCTAGTCGTAGAGATAAGTAGAAAATTACAAGTGCTATACATAAAATAGTTTTAAATCATTAAATACATACCGAGTACCTGAGAACATGCCATTTAGACTATTGATCTTTTAGGACAATATTTATTTTTCATTTCCACACAAAGTAAGCTTGCATGTATTACCTTACCTATGTGTTTTAATTTAAAAAATACAACACTAAATAAACATTTTGAAAAAGAGGAGAAAAATAAACTAATGAAAATAACTTTCAAACTCACGCACACACTCACAAGTTGTTGTTGATCCTTACTAAGATTATAAACGCGAAAGTTTGTATGTATGGATGTATGGAAGTTTGTTCCTCTTTCACGCTCAAACACCTTGTTTTTGGTGTAATTTATTATGAAGGTAGTTGACACCCTGGATTAACACATAGGCTACACAATTTTCCCAAATTTCAATGGAAACGAAATCCCGTGCGGAAAGCTAGTTAAAAGTACTTCCAAATCAAATAAAATACTCTTTACCTAAGCTGATTCGCATGATTTGGTTGATATGAACTTTTGATGCGAATTATACACGATTAAACGTTTATAATCGACAGAAAAACAGTCGCGTACAAATAAAGTAATAATAACAAAGCCATTTAAAAAAAACGATTAAAACAAATCAACCAAATTAAATTTAATAAATAAATTATAAATAAGTGACTTACAAACCATGGTTTATAATAAACTTCTTCACTGGAATATCATTCAGAATTATGGGCTAAATTCAGGGGTGCATTTTTTGCTAAGCTTTCCCTTACACCCTGTATAGAACTAAATAAAAGCCTTCTCTCGCACATATATAGGAAATTGTTAAAAATCATGGGAGTTTCAGAAGGTATTTCAATTTGTAACAGACAGCGCGGCGCAACTATCCGAATAGTCAAAAATGACACCATGTATGAATATTTGCGTTATGTTTACATTACTAGCTTTCCGCCCGCGACTTCAATAGATTTTATTTTGTTTTTTTGTTGATTTTGATAGGACTTTCCTTCGCCTTTGTACCTTGAATTCTTATAATATTTATCACACGCCTTATTCCTATGTACTTATTTTATTTGATGTGCATTAAAGGATTTTACTATACAATACTCATTAATGTTAATTTACACTTTAATCTGTTCACTTATTTTGTCGTAAGGGAGTAACAAACATCTATCCATTGATACATCCTCTCAAATTTTCGCATATTAGGTTTACAATTTTATACGCTACACGAATCGAACAATTGATAGCATTACTATGCAAATAGAGTAATCAACAAAACGACGTACCTCCATTTCCTGCATGTTCACCGGCTTGTGATCATCATTTGTCAGATTGCTCTCAAGCGACACCGCCGCCCCGTGGGTGGCGTTCATTTTACCTTAACACCCACACAGCACACACAAAATTTAACTTTTCACATTTCTACACAGGAAAATTTAAATTCCCACATTATTAATTCACGCCATGCTGAAATTCAACTTACAACGGCCATTTAATAAAGTATGTTCATCACTTTTTATTTGACTATTCAAATTTCGAAAGTAAATTTAACTTCACATTTTGCACTAATAACAGATGTTGGAATATCGTTAACCTGAAACAAAGAAAAAAGTCTTGGTTAGTTTTTTTAATGACAAAACATAATTTAAACGCTACACACTCAAAGGCCCACAATAAGGTTTTACCTTGTGTCGTGGGTCCCTCGAAACACACATAAAGACAAACACAAACACCCATGGCCCGAGAACAAACATCTGCTTTTTACACAAATGTTTGCCCGACTGGGAATTGAACCCAGGACCCGTCGATCAAGAGGCAGCGCCACAACCACTCGACTAAACCGGCCGTCAAATTTGTTTTAATATTTAAGAAATTAAATGCTAGACATTTGTATTTATTATTATAATGTAGGAACGTATTGGCTGAAAAGGTTGTAGAATGAGGTAAACTATTTTATTTCTAAAAAAAGATGAAAGGAAAAAGTAATATTCTAAGCCTACAGGGAAAACAGAACAGAACTAAATTTTTTGGCACAATGGGATTCCATCTTGCTGGAAGTTGATTTTGAAGAAGGGTAAGACAATTTCGTTTTTTCGCAAAATGGTGGGGCCCGATTTTAAACCCATATACCTGAGCGAAAGCGACACTTATATGAACATAAAACATAAGAAACACTAATTACGTCTAGAGCAGGGGTTCCCAACGTTTTAACCTATGCGCCTCACCTAACGTTGAGCTAAAATCCAACGCCCCCTCTAGGGGCTGAATTGTCGCCAACTTCGCGTCGGTGGCACCGTCTCTTCACGTCGCGCGAGAATAGGTACCTACATTTTAATAAATGTACCTTTTGTTTTTACGAGTATATGCAGTTAACCTGAACCGTTTCTTCTCTATTATTTTATGACTCGTAGCGTGGAGAACGGATACAACAAAAATTAACCAATTGAGTTAAGTAATTTTTTTTAATAGGCAGAAATCAGGGACCTCTGCGCCCCCCTTGGAACCGCTCGACGCCCCCCAAGGAGGGCGCGCCTCACTGGTTGGGAAACCCTGGTCTAGAGCATTGTAATATTTTTAAAACGCTTACGCGTAATATTTTTAAAACGCGTACATGGAATTGCGGCCGGCGAGTATGCCAGACTTCGAAAAAAATTGTCGAGCCCCCTTATCAATTCCAGTGACCATTTCACTTTGAATTTTAAATGTTTTGTGTTCAAGATTTGTATCACACGCGCCGTAAACAAGCGCGGGACGGGTATAAGCATTCTAGAAATCACAGCTATTGCTTTCCAAACAACCTTTACTACTATTACTTAGAGAAAACAGAATTTGATGAATCAAGATAGGTGAAACTTTATATACCTAGGTGTGAAGTTACGTAGAGCAAACAGAATTCGAGTAATTAAAATTAGGTGAAACGTTACGTAGGTGTAAAGTTACTTCGATGCAATAAATCTTCGTACAGTATATAGATGAATCGTGTTCGGTGAATCAAGTATCGTTCAAACGGCTTTAGAACTGTCGTAAGTAACCCCTAATAGGGTAACCCCAAGGTATTGTTTATACAGTCGTGCGTTCTAGCTTGAAATTAAATAATAGTTTTGAATAATATGTCCCACAGTAAACTATCGAAGCTCGTTAATATGCGTAGGTGTAATTGAATGTACCCAGCAACATTAAGCCTTTTGTTTAAGTTAATAACAGACCTATACAGGACGTCCCACGGTTATGCCACATTGAGGGAAAGTACCTTAATTGTTTTAGATGGGACATTTTACTAAAAAAATACTTTATTTTAATTTTAAAAACAATTTAAACTGCTTTCATACATTTTTAAATAATTGCCTGGTTGAACCGGGAATCGAACCCGGTACAAAAGAAAAAAAAACATCCTGTAGTTCTATCATACCGATCGGAAGGCTTCATCATAAGGATAATTTTTTGTCAAATAAGTTAGCATCAGAAATAAAAGGAAGACCATGAATTTTAACATTTAATGTAAATTTATGTTCAGACAAATGAGAAGCTAAGTATCTCATTTTGAGCATTTTGATAAATTAATTTTATTATTTTGGAATTAAAAATGTTAAAATTCATGGTCTTCCTTTTATGCGGGGTGTCCAAGAAGTTATGGATAATCCTTGAACTGCAAATGGGTAATGTCATGGTCTACTAAATATAAAAAATTACCTAGTAAAAGTATCACCGTTTTCGAAATTTTTTGAAATTTTAGTAATTCGGAAAATTCTCTTTGATCGGTTTTTTCCATGCGATTTCTACAAATGTCAACTTTTTCTGCGTCTGCTTTTTTTGTTTTTACCTTGAATCATTTCTCTATCGATAGAATATAAGGAATTTTCAATAATAAGCTTCGAAAAATTTAAAAATCAAGTCAAACACAAATTTTTCACACAATTTTTTTTCTACCGCTGCCTTTGACCAGCTGTGATGAAAAAAAAATTACAACGCGTGTTATGCCGGTAATTTCAAAAACTTGCCTGCTTCATAAGGATTCGAAAATGGTATAATAGTTGATACTTTTGTTATTTTTTGTAATGTTATTACAATTTAAATTGAAATTAGTGCATTTTCATAAATGGTCATATTAGTTTTTCTTCTAAAAAAATATAAACTTATGTCGATAACCGATCTCTTTTGATAATGTAAAATATTATTTTTCTGTATATTCTGCGGTCCGTTATGGTAATCTGTGGTCTATCTAGAACCTCCCCCATTTGTTATCACTTGATCGGATTCACAAAAGGTCGGATTCTCACTTCGCCGGAATACAGTTATGAAGAAAAAGTTTTGATTAAAAAAAATTAAAAAAAACCCCCGACATAAAAAATAACCTTTGAAAGCTAACAAATTATATTTAAACCTATTATATGTAATTACTATCGTCACATTATTATGTAAGTTCAAATATTTTTATTTTCCAAGCGTGTCGTCGTCGCGTCACGTCGGGGGACCGCTGGCGATCAGCAGGCCGAGAACGATGGTGACAGCGCTGCGACAACACCGCGGTCCTATGTCAAAATGTCAACATTGACAACGCCATAGGGCGAGCAAGCCTTTGCGAAAGACCCTCGCGTAATAAAAGTGAAGTTTCAGCGCTAGCCGAGCGCGAATTTGTCGTTATCACGCTAGAGCTGTAGGACGTTGACGGTTGTGTCGATTTGGCGAATTTTTCGGAGTAAATTATTTTGTTGCAATCTGCGACTACAACTGTTTTTCTTACTTCACTTAGCGGTCCCCCGACGCGACAACGACTTACATAATATGTGACGATAATAATTATAATAGTTTAAAAATATTATTTGTAAGTTTTTAGAGTTTATTTTTTGTGTCGGGGGGTTTTTAAAATTTAAAATTTAACTTTTATTTTGTCCTTTTTAAAGTAGGTATAAATATTAGGAAGCTATTTATAGTGGTTAGTTAGTTGAGTTATTGATCCCATTTAATTACCCACCTTCGAAATCTAAACCTTACCCTAACATGTCATATTTAAAGTCGAAAATTCGAAAAAAAAACAAATTTCGAATCGATAGGACTGGAAGGTAGTCAGATCCCCTCATCAACTATTAAAGAGCTGATGATCTTCAAATGGCTGATCAGGTCATGGTTACCTTACCATATACTTTCAACATCATTGAAGTAACACGGTACCAAATTTCGAATCGATAGGACATATGGAAGGTAGTCAGATCCCCTCATCAACTATTAAAGAGCTGATGATCTCCAAACGGCTGACCAGGTCATGGTTACCTTACCATATACTTTTAATATCATTGAAGTAACACGGTACTAAATTTCGAATCGATAGGACATATGGAAGGTAGTCAGATCCCCTCATCAACTATTAAAGAGCTGATGATCTTCAAGCAGCTGATCAGGTTATGGTTACCTTACCATATACTTTCAATATCATTGAAGTAACACGGTACCAAATTTCGAATCGATCGGACATAAGGAAGGTAGTCAGATCCCCTCATCAACTATTAAAGAGCTGATGATCTTCAAGCAGCTGATCAGGTCATGGTTACCTTACCATATACTTTTAATATCATTAAAGTAACACGGTACTAAATTTCGAATCGATAGGACATATGGAAGGTAGTCAGATCCCCTCATCAACTATTAAAGAGCTGATGATCTTCAAGCAGCTGATCAGGTCATGGTTACCTTACAATATACTTTCAATATCATTGAAGTATCACGGTACCAAATTTCGAATCGATCGGACATAAGGAAGCTAGTCAGATCCCCTCATCAACTAGAAAAGAGGTGATGATCTTCAAACGGTTAAACAGATTTTTATGAAACATGGCTAAGAACACTCGGGATAAAATTACCTATCTATGACACAAAAAAAAAATTAAACGAAAATCGGTTCATCCGTTTGGGAGCTACGATACCACAGACAGATACACAGATATATAGATAGACACGTTAAACTTATAACACCTCTCTTTTTTGTCGGGGGTTAAAAATCTGATTTTGCTTCACAAGCCGACGCTTTTACACGCTACATACAGTGAGATGTCAGATACAAAATGATTGATGTTCACATGATGCTGGAATTTGCACGCACGCTTTTAGGTAAGTAAATGGTTTTTTTTTCGCATAAAAAGATAGTGGCTTAGGCAACTATATATAAGGCAAGACTAAGGCCCGTATTACAGAAGGAGACTCAAGTCTTGATCTATACTTAAGTACTGATTGTATCTTTCTCTCACTATCAAAATGACAAAGATGAGTGCAACTTACAGATCAAAGTCTAAGTCGCGGTCTGTGATTCGTACCTAAGTACTTTAAACGTCTCTGCCACATGGTTGTTGTATTTTTGTTTGTTAAGTAGAACTCGATGTGTGATTAAATGACTATCGATAAATTAATTAGTATAGTCGATAATCGAGTCGAGCACTACTACGGTGGAACCAACAGGAATAGGGTCTTCCTCGTGGCTACACTGGTGTAACTGCCAGTGTGGCCACGAGGAACGAGTGTTAATTTTTACTTGTTGAATTAATGACTCCCAAATAGTATTCAAGAATAAAAGAAAAACAATAAAAAAATATATGTTGTTTATTCTCTTGGTAAGAACCCGTTAAATTCGTTTAAAACTAGTGGAAATCTGTTTTACTTGAATACAAAGGATGCTTAAAGAACGTTGAAGTGGAATAAATATATTTCACCGTTTAATAATATTGTTGTTATTTATCCTGAAATAATGATTGTTATTTCACTCAAAACATCAGCTCAGCGTCTTCCATCAGGAGGGATAAACAAAAAAATCAAAGAACCCAAAGTGGCAAAGTTTTGGGCGAAAAAAGTCGAATTTTGTTATCGACAAGATATAAGAAGAAGAAACCCATTACCCACGATGTTACAAAAAATAATAATTCAAAAGTGAAGTGGTCGTAACTCTGGGTAACCGGTTGCACGGCCATAATCCTTAAAAAATAATGAGGTTTCCTTTAAAATCAAAGCTTCATATTCTTGACAAAGGAATCTTAGTCTATACAACGATGTATTCAATGTTTTTCTTATGAAATATTTTGTAGTTATTTGCCAGACATCTTCAGATCATTTTGATAGCTTGAATAATAATAAACAAGATCAACAGATGATCGTCGCCTCTATAATTAATAATTTTATTTAGTTGTTAGCCAGACTTCTGTTGACAACGCAACCCAATAAAACGGCAACAAAGTTTCTAAAACTACCTACCTATTTACTTTCTTAGCAAATCATATTTGGAAGCCAACATGCCCCTGCAATAAAAACAAAAGCTGCGAGTATTTATTTTAGTCCGTTTACCTCTAACTTGTTATCTAGTAGGTTGGAGAAATTGTATTACTTATGCAAATTTTCATCTTGGGGCAAATAAAATAAATCCGAGAAACCTCGACCTGTATTTTTCTACCTGGCTCTCTGAACTTTTAGCCTAATTTATTTACCTTACTGTCGAAGCCGGTTATAGATTTAGTTATACTATACAGGGTTACTTTTTAATCAGTATCCAAATTTTACCTACGGTGTCAGTAACGTTGATAGAACGTAAATAAGGAGGAAAAAAATTATTTTTTTCAAAATTTTTCAGATTTTGGTACCTCTTTTTAACGTCTTAGAGGAAGAATTTTGTAAAACGCAGAAACACGTATGTCACAAATTGTGTTGAAGAGTACTATTACAAAGTTTCAAGTCATTTGAAAGATGTTTTTTTTTTCATACAAAAATTTTGATTTATTTTCATGCTTCAGACGATCTAGCTTGAAATATTTATATGAAACGTAGAAACAAAAAATACGGGTCTGTTAAATTTCCATAAAGTTTACGTACAAAAAATTTGGATACTGATAAAAAAAACCCTGTATTACGTATGTGCTTTATTTTATCAGTATTTTGACGTGGCTTAGAATGTTTTTACGCTCATGTCGGCCTCATAGGAGACTTCTAAAATAGATTAGAATAGATGATTTATTCCAACATTATCAATTTAATGTTTGTAATGGATGTCATAAATGTCAGAGATAATAATAAAAAAAGACCTAGAAATCCAAAAATATAATTAGGTATATTATGTTTATGTTATGCTATATATTTGCTGTCCTATGTCTGAAAGAATATTATGCAGGCAGTTGTCCCACCGCCGGCGAGAAAACGACTAACTATCGGCTATTTTCTCGCTCAAGAAACGAACTATAGATATACATTCCGTGTAAACAAAAGAGATGCATATACAAATAGTTGATCGCTGACTGTTCACACCGCCGCCGCCGGCGAGGACTCGCTTCACTAGTTTGTCGCCGGTCGGAAAGATAACACTCGCTCAGCGATACTCAGAACTCACGCCGAGAGAGCAACCAGCGGTTATTTCATTTAGTTTGGCCCCCGCGAGCGAGTGATGCGAGTAATCGCTCGTCTCACTCGCACACTCGCTTATAGCCGAGCTACACAACTATCGGCACTACGCGCTCGCTCCCCGCGGCCGACTCGTTTCTACATTCTAGCTCTGCTCGCTACTCGTTCATCGTTGCCGGTGGGACAACTGCCTTAGATTCACTGAAATAATTTCACTATTTTCAAACAGGAATCTCCACCTTAAGTCTACGCTCTGCTCACACCAAGAAACGGTAGAGTAAGTCGTTAAGTTTACCAGAATAACTGCAAAGAGCAGAAAGTAGTTAATGGAAATACCCAGAGCGCAACCAAAATACGACAACAGTTTGTCTAGTAATTCGATGTACTATCATACCATGCCTTTCGCGGAAGATGAAACACATGTCAAAATACGAGTAATTTACTTTTCTGTATGATTATACATTAATCAGAGAAACATAAAGACGGTAAATCAGATCAAATAACTTTCGTAATTCTAAAAATTTGGGAGTTTTCTGGGACATGGAAACCACAGATTTCTTATAAAGGCTAAGAAAGAGGACCATAAAATAATATTTTACAATGACGAGGTCAATAGCTTCTTGTATTATAAATAAAGTTGTAACTTTTAGCAATTTCTGTTTAAGTTAATTATTAATTTTATTAATGTACAATGTAAGTACATGTCACTCAACAATACCTTTTATTTTAAGGACTCCGCCCTAGGGGCGACGCGTACCAAATCCCTACAGCAATTTAAAACAGAGGAATGTTCAGCCGACAGCTTTCCCCAAAGAATGTATAGCTCAGTCTGTGGGGAAATGCAAAGGCCTTTGCATTGCAAAAGGTGGCGTAGAAAATGTTTTGACACAATAAAAAAAAATAGAAAAAAACTTTATTTCTCAAACAGCTATACATTAATTCCTAGTCTAAGGAAAACTCACCATTAAGCAAATTAAAGTTTTACTTGTGTTGGGAGGTTCCAGTAAATGAAGTACATAACAAAATAGTGTAAATGTAATGGCTCGGAGAAACAGTTAAGATAGATTCAAGATTCAAAACAACTAAACAACATAGGCAAACAACTTAAATTAATATAATAGAACTTAATTTTATGGTGTGTGTGTGTGTGTGTGTGTGTGTGTGTGTGTGTGTGTGTGTGTGTGTGTGTGTGTGTGTGTGTGTATGTGTTGTGTAGTATACAATATTGTTTAGGTTTGGCAGATTAATAAAAATCCAAGTTCTCGACCTTGAAGGACCCAGGCGTTAGCCGCCATCTTGAATTAAAGGTGCCAAAATTAGGTATATTTTAAATAACTTCTCAATTGTATACTAAATCACAAAAAAATGTAGGCAATTTCGTCTTCTTTGAACCCTTCATAGACACCTATGAAGGGTTCAAAGAAGACGAAATTGCCTACATTTTTTGCATACATAATTATTTTGTAAGTCTTATAGGTAAAAAGTTACAAGCGACGGAAATAATAATATTTCATTGTTATGTTTCATTTCGAACCTACGTATGTACGAATAACTTAACAAAATGTTACATTTATTCAAGACGAAGTTTTAATTGGATATCTGGATTTTGAAATTTACGATTGATCTAACAGGGCTAGTTGCGTCAAAACGTGACATTCATTTGTACACTAGAAAATAATCTTTCGACTGTTTTTGCTGTTTTTGACTGTACAAATACAAATTGGATTATCTCCATTTTACTTATAAAGCCAGATGTATTTTCACTTGCTCAGCGGTAACGGGAAACTTCGTGATTAACCCGCACATCCCAGAAATCAAGGCTCGTGGTCTTCCAACCCGCATAGAGCCAGCGTGCAATCGTGAATATTGCCTAAAACTAAATGGCCTGATGACTAAGGGCAACAGGTACAACTTCAACTAAATAATCGAGCCCAAATGTCATCTCAATTTGCTTTAAAGACATCAACATAAATTATGAACTTCTGACAGTATTTATTAATGACGCCACCATTTTTGCAGCAGAATCGACAGTCCTATGTATGTTTTTTGATCTCACTGATAAGTCCTCCCACATAGGTGAGTAAGTTAATATTTTATTATCCATTTGCTGTTTCTTTAGAACCCCCTACGAGATCAGTCACCAGTCGTTAGAGATAAGCTCGTGTATAATTGTTTGTAATAACTTTTATTGTGCAATAAAGAGTATACATTATACTGGGTGTAAGGAACGGCTTAGTAAATACTTAAATGGTGGAATCTATCCACAACCATGATCGGATACATGTAACTATTACTTACCGGACGCGTCAAGTTAAGGAGTTCTCGTTATTTACCTACTTTGGCGCTACGCAATGTATCGCGAAACCACGCCCCGCGCTCGTGACCCCCGCGCCGCGCTTCTATCAGGATGCGACGTACGGACGACCGCAAGTCAGGTTACCACATGCGTGCACTCTTCACTGTTGTGATAAGAGCGGTTTAGCAATGAAAAAGGAGTAACCTGATGCGCTGGCCTCTGTACATTGCTGGTTTTCGTGTTTTACGTTATTGTGATTGTTTTTTTATTGTAAAATGGATTTTATTTGTATATAAGGTAAATTAATTTTAAAGTAGAAAACATTTAAAAACATGAAAAACAAAAATTAAAATTTTCCTGAAGAAAATTCATTTGGAAAATGGAATGATGATCTGAATTTAGGGTTTCAGTTTTTGCGTAGTTGTCCCTTACACCCTGTATATAGTTAACTGCTGATAATAGTTTGTGATAGGAGCGTTGGTGATCCAACGAGAGGTATCTAGTTCAAAGTCAAAATAGCATTATTTCACAGAACACTCAGGATGTTACTTAAAAATAGGTCACGGTTGGGGAACTAACTCACTACTACTACTACAACAACAACACAGACACATTAACACTACACACACACAACACAACACACACTACACAAAACTTTAATGTAAGGAATATTTGTTCTACTTAGTAATCCGTGGCTAGCGATGTTGGTTATACAATAACCTAAGCTATTTTACCTAGTTTTAAGTAAACCTTTGTGAAACTGTTTGTTGGCCCATATTAAACTAAAAATAAATAAATTTGTAACCATGATTCGATCCGGTCAGGTTCCCCTGTTTAAAGGGTCATCGATGTCAGAGGTGCTACGAGTATTAATCTATGGTCACCACCTACGTACACCGCCCCTGAATTTTACTTTTCAACACTGAACCTTTCCGAATAGTGTGTAGGAAGATTACGGTTATGAACGTGAATTTTTTCTCGAGATATTTATTTGGAGAAAGGATATCTATAAATAAACTAGCATTTCGCTCGGGACTTCGTTCCCGTGGGAATTCGGGAAAATCATGTACCCTGTTCATCACAGATAATGTAGGATTCTAATGGTGAAAGAATTTTTCGAATCGGTCTAGTAGTTTCAGAGCCTGTTCAATGCAAACAAACAAACAATCAAATTTTTCCTCTTTATAATATGTATAGATTAGAGATATAGATAAATAAGAATGAAGGTTATTTGTAGATAGATTGATAATTTGTTAATACATTTATTTACTTGATCTACTTAGTTTTTTTTGGGTTTGGCTATTATATTGTCGATTTGAGAAGATTCGATCAGAAGAAAAGGGTCTGAACCTACCGTCGTCAAATGTTTACTGACCTTGACGTAATGTCACAATAGAACACATTCTAAGCTAAATCGCTTCATAGAGATGGTGTGAGCTCACTGTGACATGACATCATTTTGAAACGCATGGTACACTATAGAATTGGGGCAACAGCAATCATTTCACAGAATTTTTTCAGACAGACAGACAAAGAATTTATTCATTGCTTTAAAACAGACACACAACATTCAAAACAGTCAGAAGTACAAATACACATAAAAGGTTACAGAGTTATTCTAGTGTTGTGTGTGTGTCAGAATGCAACAAAAAGGCCATAGCTCAGCATAAGCTTTGTCCAAAGGACAAAACACTGGTATTCTGCTATAACCTCATTAAGGTCAGTCACGAGCGCTCAGCAGCGAAGACTCGCTGCTGAGCGCTCGTGACTGACCTTAATGACCTTTTTATACTCTTGTAGCGACCTATCTAGCATATATGTAGGTATAGTGAGGAACGTGCGCAAGCGGCTCGACTCGCGGATTCAGTCGTCCTGCCTTCGCCCGTCGCGCACACACGCGTTAGCGATTTCATAAATCTTCCGACCATCAATTGTAACAATTTTGTGTGTTTCAAATATATCCGGACTTTCGTGAACTGAACTTAATCGTTTCACTTGAACTCCCTCCTTCTGTGACGTTTAAGAACATTAAACCTATATTATCAAATCTACATTGGTGACCCCGTTAGTGAAATAGTTCAGTGGACAGTGTACATTGCGGGGCGGCTCAATTTCGTGCGCGCGACGGGACCCTGTCGGAAAAATATACGTTTACATTAACTGTTCGAGTAAACAGCCATGCCGAAACCGGAAGACGAAAAACCTGACATCCTCCTGATTTCAGTCTCTGCAAGGATTCCGGAGTTCTGGACTGATCAGCCCAACCTATGGTTCAAGCAATTCGAAGCCGCAGTCTCACCTCAGAAACCATCGGACGTTAACAAATTTCAACTGCTTATCTCCAAACTTGGGAAGCAAGTTATTCAGCAAATAGCTGACATTTTGGAAAACCCGCCGGAAACCGAAAAATACGCACTCGCTAAAGAAAGATTACTGCACGTTTACGAAGAGTCTGAAAACAAAAGATTGCAGAAATTAATAAGCGATATGCAGCTAGGGGACCAAAAGCCATCGCAGCTCTGGCGGCGGATGAGCACCCTGGCAGGAACAAGGATGCCCCAGGAGACGCTGTTAGTTTTGTGGCAAAACCATCTGCCCGTGGCGGTACGCACTGTCCTGGCAGCTACGGCAATCAAGGACGCTGAGACCCTAGCGGACGTAGCGGACAAGGTCATCGAGACAAGCAAGCCTCTGGAGTTAGCGGCCGTCACACCGAACGAATCTAGCAATCTAGTCGACGCCGTGGCTAAACTGACGCTGGAAGTGGCAGAGATACGCAAGTGGAGAGAAGGCGCGAGAAAACCACAAAGGGCAAGCAATGGATCGCGCAACTCAAGTCGGCGCGGCAGACGTTCCAGTTCACGTAAGGGAAACCGACCATATTGTTACTACCACTACCGTTTCAAGGATGAGGCTCGAAAATGCCGTGAACCGTGTTCCTGGGCGGAAAAGAAACAGGAAAACTAGACGCCGTGCGGTCAGCGACGGTTAACTGCATGGAAGGTAACAGCCGTCGATTATGTGTTTTCGATAGGAATAGTAATCTAAACTTTTTAGTCGACACGGGAGCTTATGTTTCCGTAATACCTGTCAATTTAATTAAACGCAAAATGCAGGCAAATGTTAATACAGAAAATAATTTTTCCTTGTACGCCGCGAACGGCACTAAAATAAATACTTACGGCACATGTTCATTGTTACTAGATATCAAATTAAGACGAGCATTTCGATGGAATTTTATAATAGCAGAGGTCAGTCAACCAATTTTAGGAGCCGATTTTTTAAGCCATTTTGGATTGATTGTTGACCTAAGCTCCAAGCGTTTAATCGATGAGATAACAAGTTTGAATGTAGTAGCCAGCATAAAAAAATGTAACATAACGACTGTAAAAACAATTGACGAAAATAATCCTTATCGTGACTTATTAGGCGAATTTATAGAAATTACCAAACCACAATGTTTTCGAGACACCCCACAGCACACCGTCAGACACCATATTGAAACATCAGGACCGCCGGTGTACGCAAAAGCGAGACCCCTACCACCCGATCGCTTCAAAAAGGTAAGAGAAGAATTTCAGTTAATGCAGGATTTGGGGATATGTAGGCCTTCTAAAAGCGCGTGGGCGAGCCCGCTTCACGTGGTACCGAAAAAGGATGGGAGCATTCGACCGTGCGGTGACTACCGGCAGCTCAACGCCGTCACCAAACCCGACAGATACCCAATTCCGAGACTCCACGACTTTACATACCTACTCGCAGGTAAAAAGATTTTCTCTCGCATAGACATTAATCGAGCGTACCACTATATCCCTATAGATCCCGCCGACGTAGAGAAAACTGCGATAATCACACCCTTCGGGTTGTTCGAGTTTACGCGCATGACGTTTGGCCTTCGAAATGCGGCACAAACATTTCAACGTTTTATGCACCACACTGTTTTACAAGGCCTAGATTTTCTTTTTTCCTTCGTTGATGATGCCATAATTGCTAGTAATAGCGAGGAAGAACATCGAGAGCATCTACGACTTTTATTCGAGCGTTTACAAAGGTACGGGCTAACTATTAACCTTAACAAATGTTGTTTCGGCGTTCAGGAGCTTGACTTTGTGGGTTATCACGTTTCTACCGATGGCATCAAACCGATGACAGACAAGGTGAGTGCTATCAAGGAATTTCCCAAGCCAACAAATGTAAACGAGCTTCGCAGATTTCTAGGGATGGTGAATTTTTATCGAGCTCACATTCCACACGCAGTCAACAGTCAGGCAATTCTATCAAGGTATTTACATAACGCAAAAAAAAACGATCGCACGCCGATCGGTTGGACGCCAGACGCTGAGGCAGCGTTCAACGAATGTAAGTTGCAATTGGAGAAGGCTGTCACGTTAGCACACCCGTGTGCTAATTCGACGTTATCGCTTATGTGTGACGCCTCGGATACGTGCGTGGGAGCCGTGCTACAACAACTTGAAAAAGGTTTGTGGCGCCCCCTAGGTTATTTTTCGAAAGCCTTATCCGCAACTCAAAAACGCTATAGCACATATGATCGCGAACTTCTAGCTATTTACATGGCCATCAGGCATTTTCGCAAATTGTTCGAGGGCAGGCCTTTAACTGTATACACCGATCATCGCCCGTTAGTATACGCCTTTACAAAGCTATCTAGCGATGGTGAAACACCGCGTAGGACCAGACAGTTGTTATTCATTAGCGAATTTACGACCGACATAAGACACGTTAAAGGTAACGACAACGTAGTAGCAGACACGTTATCGCGCGTCGCGACAATTTCTTGCCCCACGAACATTGATTACGAACAATTAGCAGAATCGCAAAAGTTAGACGACTGTTTAAAACAATATAGATTGTCAAATGACTATTCGGAAAGTAAAATTGTATTAAAATCAATTGTATTGCCAAATTGTAACGCGAAGATTATTTGCGAAACCTCAACGTCACGAGTTAGACCTTACTTGACAGAAAACTATAGACGCATAGCTTTCAATAGTGTGCACGAACTTAGCCACCCCGGCATTAAAGCCACACGCAAACTGGTAGCACAACGGTTCTTTTGGCCCGGCATGAATGCTGATATAAACAGATGGACAAGGGCTTGCATTCCATGTCAACGTTCGAAAATAGGTAAACACACTATATCTGAATATGGACAATTTCAAAGTGCAGGTAGGTTCGAGCATATACACGTAGACATCGTGGGACCGCTACCCATATCGGAAGAAGGATATAGATATTGCGTCACTGTCATCGATCGAGCAACACGTTGGCCAGAAGCATTCCCTATTAAAGATATAACCGCGGATACAGTTGCCAAGGTAATTTACGATGGTTGGATATGCCGTTTCGGGTGTCCAAACCGACTTACGTCAGATCAAGGACGTCAGTTTGAAAGCCATCTATTCACGAATTTACTTAAATACCTAGGTATTAAAAAACTTCGAACTACAAGTTATCACGCGCAGGCCAACGGGTTGGTCGAGCGATGGCATAGGTCAATGAAAGCTTCGTTGATGGCTCGTCTAGACACCAGGTCATGGGTCGACGAGTTACCATCAGTACTGTTTGGATTACGAGCGGCAGGGCGCAGCGACAACGGCGTCAGTGCCGCGGAATATACTTACGGTAAACCCCTACGGTTGCCGTGCGAGTTTTTTTCCTCCACTGAGTCAGCGCTTGGGGAAGTTGAGGTACAGCACATTCGTGACGTCATTCAAAAATTAAAGCCAATTCCTAACGAACATCGCGATAACAGAAAATGGTTTGTACATCCAGACATTAAGTCGTGTACACACGTATTTGTTAGGGACGATACAGTGCGAAAACCATTGAAACCACCCTATGACGGTCCCTATCAAGTCCTTAAGAGGGATTCAAAGGTTTTCCAACTGCAATTACCTAATCGCAAAAGTAACGTTTCAATAGATCGGCTAAAACCAGCCTACATTTTAAACGACTCGGATGACGTCAGCGCACCAACGATACCCGGCGCGGGCAACGTGAGCGAAAAACACAGCGAAATCGCCGACCCAGAAATTAAAACGTCGAGAAGCGGACGTCGCATAAAAATGCCTGTTCGTTTTAGGTAAAAATTTAGTAATAGGTAAGCATTTGAATTTTAATAAGAATCTAGGTGCATTGGTCCGGTGTTCACTTTCGACAGACACATCGCAGCGTCAAAGCAAATAACGTGAAAATCGTCTGTAATATTAAAAATTACAATGGGTAACTATAATACCAAGAATGAAGAAGTTATAATAGCCCAGGCAGGAGTCAACCAACAGGTCGACGAGATAAGGGTCAAAGTCGAATTGTACGGCATGATGTTAACAGTAGGAGCAGTCTGCTTCGTGCTACTCATTTGCTGTCTTTGTGGACGAGGATGTTGCAATCGCGTCAAAAAGTACTGCGACAGAAAAGTAAGTGACATGTTCAATAATGCAGCCATGTCCAACTTGCCAATGCCCACGGGAATTCCACCAGATTCGAAGATCAACGTACCTAAACAGGTAGTCTTAGTATAAGTTTTGTTTTTTTGTCAACTTCATTTTTTAGTATTAGAAGACAGTCACGAAAGCAATTAGTCAAATATTTTTACAGTCACCCGTTCAATAAACACTAATTATGTCCTATTAAAATGTAAACTTACCATTAACTTGCTTGCTGCACCTATACAGTATACGCAATACATTTATTAATAGTCCAGTGTACTTACCATACTGTGTTATTGTCATACATTTACTTAGCATTTGGGCGAGGTATACTTGAGATGTGTTTTTCAACTGCATTATGTCAATTAAGCCTAGAGTATAATAGAATAAATGTAGAATAAATGATATTATGTAAAAATGTTTTTGTGTATCGAACCCAAGACCTTAGATAGTAAGCCACCAAGTTAACCACTAAGTCATGTGAGCAATATTGTATTTTATAAACACTCAGTTGAATGTAACAAGTACTCGTGTTATCATATTGTTTTGCATTCCATACAATGATTACGCAACGCAGGGTGTAGAATAGCAAGGCCAGGTCTAGCGTGTAGCAAGTTGCTTTATTATAGAAAGTTTGTAATTCGAAATTATTGTGTAAAATTTGGATTGTTGTTTTTCTCTTTGTACCAAATTTTAGGGGGGTATGATGTAGCGACCTATCTAGCATATATGTAGGTATAGTGAGGAACGTGCGCAAGCGGCTCGACTCGCGGATTCAGTCGTCCTGCCTTCGCCCGTCGCGCACACACGCGTTAGCGATTTCATAAATCTTCCGACCATCAATTGTAACAATTTTGTGTGTTTCAAATATATCCGGACTTTCGTGAACTGAACTTAATCGTTTCACTTGAACTCCCTCCTTCTGTGACGTTTAAGAACATTAAACCTATATTATCAAATCTACACTCTAAAGAAATTTTATACTCTATACTCCTGACCTTTTTATACTCTAAAAGAAATGTATTCCGATTCTAGTCAACATTGATTATATGCAAAGTTGCAAAAGGTCAAGCCTGAGGGCGTCACCTTCGGGATGACAGGTAGAAAGTAGGGAATTTAGATTTCAAAAATGGAGGTCCGAACCAGACGAGTAAAATGGCTCATGATGAATTAGACGCATGCTGCCTCGTTATAAGGTTTGCTGCAAAGATCGACTCCGTTATGGACAACTACGTGTCAAACCTGCTGAAATTACACTTCACCATAATACACCAAGTCAGAGCCATAATATACCAAGTTTGTGCAGTTTGAAAACTCTGATAGCAGGGTTAGCAAAGATTGCCACACACTTGACTATACCTACACGATAAGAAGACGAAGACCATGATACTCACTTGGATTTTGTGATTGCATAATCAGAAGCTTATCATACAAAAAATGAACGAGTAGTGATAGGTCTTTTGCCCACATTTTAAACGATTTTTAGGGTTCCGTAGTAATCTACGAACCCTTATAGTTTCGCCATGTCCGTCTGTCCGTCTGTCCGCAGGTTTCCTAAGAAACCCTTGGTACTACAGAGCTGAAACTAAGCATGATTATACATATGAATCTCGCCGACAGAACTGTAGAGTAAAATTTTGGAAAAAAAAAATTTTTCGGGTGTCTCCCATAGACGTGAAAGGGCGATGATTTTTTTTTCTCGCCAATATCATTGAGTGGGGTGTCATAGGATAGCATTTTAAAAGATAGAAGGGGTTTACTAAGAACGTTTTTCGATTTAGCACTCCGTTTGCGAAATAGAAATTTTTAAAGTGAAAACAACCGTTTAGCAGGCATAGGGGGGGGGCCTATGCCTGCTAAACGGTTGTTTCTAAGAATGTGAAAACATTCACGTTGGTAGAATATACAACGAAATTTAAAGGAAAACTATCACACATAAGTTGGTCCTTCAAGTTTGCGAGTAATAGTCGACCAAGTGCCAAACAATGTTGGGATTAATAAGAATATATTTGAACCATGCTGCTACGGAACCCTACAATGCGCGTGGCTCGACACGCTCTTGGCCGGTTTTCTTTCTAAATTCCTCCTTCCATGCTGGACTGGGAGTGAAAGAAACAATTCGAATATGCCAGCTGCCTACTCTTCCCAGGCATACTGTAAAAGTCAGTAAGTGGGACGTGAGGGTCTTGCTGTAACATGGGCGAAAGGCTGACTACCTCTCCCCATTACACAACTTGTTCCATCTAATAACCCTCACCATTTGTGTCAAACGTGGCATTTAGTGGTTTTCTAGAACCACTTATGCTCTGCCTACCCCGTTAGGGATTACAGGCGTGAGCGTATTTTTTTTAAAGAATTTTACACCACTTACAGTCACTCCCAATTCGAAAACAACCTCATAAACCGTGTTTGGCTTTTGAAGGATACCATTACCTTAGGAAAAAAACCGGCCAAGAGCGTGTCGGGCCACGCGCATTGTAGGATTCCGTAGCAGCATGGTTCAAATATGCAGCTGGCTTTTCAAATTATACGAGCATATTGACGATTAAACTACTAATAATGTCTAAAAATGAGCCCACGAAGGAAAAGGAAGCCAAAGGAAGATGGTAACTAAAGAAGCTATAAATTCCAGCGCCACAAGGAAAATTATAAAAAAACATCATCTGTTTAAGAACCACCTCGCGTGGATGCAAATGCAAACGGTTGTATACCGACAGAGGCATAATTGTCGTTAAAATCTCCAAGTATCATAATAGTATATTGTGCAACTCGGGAATAAAAGACGGATTTTAAGCGAGGGCCAAAGTTGGATCACGAACAAATGAAGGATTCTAAATTATTGAATCACGAGCGCAAGCGAGTGATTCAAGTGTTTGAATCCTGAATGACGCGAGCGATTCATAGCCCTCGATGAAAATCCGTTTTATTCAAGAGTTGCACATTATATTTTATACCATGACCTCGAGAAAAAGAAAGATTTAAGCAGAAATAGACATCTGCGCAAGGAGTTTGAATTTCGAATATTCTTTGCGATGGAGGTCATATGTCTATACATTGGAGTGTTCGAAATTCAAACACCAAAATTGACAAAAAAGTGCTCTTTTTTTACGTGTTTTGCGGGAACAAAAGAATCTTTTTAGGGTTTTAAATTCAAATACCAAAACTGTGACTAAAAGAGCTCTTTATCCCCAATTTTTAGTGAAAAAAAGAAGCTTTTTAGAGGGGGAATGGTATAAACAAATGTATTAAAGAGTTTCTTTGATTATGATAAGAGTTTGTTTTTTAGTTTTGGAATAAATATAACAGAAATAATGTTTCCAATGCGCCGCTCAATTTAATTGTACCTATGTAAATTATTATTCTACAAAGACAATTAAACACTAATTTATGTAAATAGTGAAAACTATATTTAATTTGTGTATCTCGTAGGCAAGAGCTACGAGCTAGCACTGAGCGCTTCGCCTTAATTAGCCTACGGCGCGGCGTCGTAGCAAGCTGCAATTTTAGTTGAACAATATTGATGTATTAGGTAACTACGTAACATTGTTTACGAAAGGAAATAGATATTTTCAACTGAGTTAATTGAAGTCTATTGCTATCAATTTAGATTCATTTAGTTTAAATAACATTTAAGCTATTTTTACTTTAATTTTAGTGTTCACTAGCTATCCGCCCACGCATTGGTTCCTGTGGAAATTTTCTCAGTGCAATTTTTAAATTTAAACTGGTCGTGACAATTAGGAAAACAACAAAAAAGAATCGAATCGGTCGAGGCGTTGTTTTTAGCGAGACAAACGAACACCTATTTATTTTTATTTTAATACTTATGCATGTAAGAAAAATATATTTTTTCGCTGCTGAGATAGGTATTTCAATATTTTAGCAGTGATAAAAATAAAACTAATAAAATTAAAATACGTATTTTTTTTTGTTTGAGTTTTTTTATTTAGAAATAATATTAAAAAACAGTCATTTATTAATTTGAAAAACACGACTTTCATCATTCAATATCTATTCATACAAAACCATTAAAACCAATTTAATTTAAAACCATCGCAGTATTAAACAAAAAGGCTTTGAGTAAGAAAAACTTTACTTTAATTTTAGAAATGAAGATACAGGAAAACTTACCCAATATTTTCACAAAAATACTTTATAACACACACTTTAAACATTCCAATTTAAGTATTGTATACACAAAATTTCCAGCACAAATCACTTTATCACTTAAAGTTTTATTTTCACAACAGACGGAAATTCACTTACGTAAGAAGAAAATCTGAGTAAAATCAATACCATCATGTAAAATGTACAATCATGCAATAATTTTCGTTCATGATAAACTTACAATGCGAGTTTCGTAACTAAAGTTGGGAGGACACTGAACGAGAGAACCGTTACCGCCGAGAGCACCGAAAGGACTGACGAAGTTCGTACAGTCAAAAACAGAGCCGCATAAGGATGAAGATTAGCTCCATCCATACAAAAAAGTGAGATGTACTTAATTTAAGAAAAAAAAATTATTTCCTTAACATATAATTTATTTCCATAACATTATTATGTTATGTTACAAATGCACTCACTTTAAGTAATGTTAAATACTTGTGTTGGGAGACTCTGCCATTCCGTAAAAAGTAGGGAATTCTTACAATAAAAAAATGTTAAGACAAAGAAAAACAGATTTCAAAACATGAATGAAGTCGTGAAGCGACTAGGGCCCGTATTCGTGATGGCGTCTCAAGTGTCAATTTGAACTCATAACATTCAAGACTAGATTTGAGTTCAAATCAAATGTGCATTGATCTTATAACTTTTAAATAGCTAAATCGATTTTGATTAAAAAAAGCTAAGAATCTCGATCACGTCAGCTTTTAAACAAAAAAAAAACCGGCCAAGTGCAAGTCGGACTCACGCACGAAGGGTTAAGTACAATTATCTATAAAAACGACCAAAAAAATAATGTTTGTTGTATGGGAGCTCCCTTAAATATATTTTTTCTGTATTTTAGTATTTTTTGTAATATCGGCAACAGAAATACATCATCTGTGAAAATTTCAACTGTCTAACTTTCACGGTTTATGAGATACAGCCTGGTGACAGACGGACGGACGGACAGCAGAGTTTTAGTTTTAGGGTCCCGTTTTTACCCGTTGGTTACAGAACCCTAAAAACAAAATCTTATTTACAAGAATCTGAAAATAACTCTTATAAATTGTAATAGCATAAGGTCGCCTTGTTGTACACTACTCGTATGTTCTATATAATGTCTCGTGTTGTTTATCCTTGTATGCAAATAAAGTATATTTTATTGTATTATGTATTAAATTTTAATAAAAAACATCAATAGCATTTCCTTATTTGTGTACAGCTGTATTTTTGGGAAGTCGTCTTTTTCGGAAGTTGTCCTTTTGGGAAGTGGTCCTATTGGGAACTGTCCTTTTAGGAATTGTCGTTTTAGGGAGTTGTCCTTTTGGGAATTGTCCTTTTTTGAATTGGTCTTTTTGGGAATTATCTTTTTGGGGAGTTGTCCTTTTGGAAAGTGGGTGTTATGGTAAGTGGTCCTAATGGGTCAAAATAATCAGAATGACATGCAATTCTAGAACCACTTGACGCAGAAAACATTCCCGTTCAATTCTTGCCGTTACTTCCTTCTAATACTATATTTTGTATTCGTTATTTTTTTTACATTTGTAAAAGTATGTCTGTTTGTTTGCCCTTCCTACAAGTGTTTACAGAACATCGACAACCGGTTTGGTTGAGTGGTTGTGGTGCTACCTCTTTATTAACAGGTCCTGGGTTCGATTTCCAATCGGGGCAAATATGTGTAAAAAACAGCTGATGTTTACTCTTGGTTTCTGGGTATTCGTGTCTGTCTTTGTGAATGTACCTAGGGACCCATGGTACAAGAGAAAAGTTTGTTATTTTTTCAATCGACATTAATGGAATCAAATAGTCTTGAAACAATTTTTTTAAACGGTTTGTAAAAAAGCGTAGGTACTAAAATATTTACCGATAATATCCTTTTCTCTTCCTATATTTGCAATCCACGCAGGTTCTCATTGCAAAAAAATGTTAAACTATAATGCAAAAATACACTTTAACATTAACATTTAAAACAAAGTTAAAAAAAATTGCAAACATTTTTAATTTATTTGCATATTATAACATGACATCTACATGACATTTTTAAAATTGTCATTTTGACTTCACTTTTCTATCACTTCTTATTTTTTCTATAACTTAATAAAAACTTATTTTTTCTATGTCTATGCGTTCTATTTTTTTTTTTTACGCCGTACAATAAACCGTAAACTACGTTTTTTTACGAAAAACAATTTTGTAAACTACGAGTGTCATTAGTGCTGACATAAAGTGTATGGACTGGCAGTCCTCTACAAATGACAGCATTTTCAATGTAAGTACTTACAAGCAAATGTACAAGTACGTTTTTTCAAACTGTTTCATTTAAAACTTGTGTTAAAAGACTATTCAATTCTATTCTATATGATTGGAAATAGTCGGCAAAACATTCCCCTTTCTTAAAATAATTAATTGTTACGTTATAATTACGATAAAACATTGAATTTTCGCATTAATTTCGCTTGATTTCCCTGCTTGGTTTCGCTAGTGCTTCCAAAGACAGTCAATAATATCAATGTCGATAGGTACATATTACAGGTATATTAGGGGTAACTATGGAAAAAAGACTTTAAAAAGGACATTGACAGTCTTTTAATGTAACGTGGATCAAGTGCTGCCCAGAATGTACATATAGTGCATCTTGTTTCTCAGGCCAATACTAATTTGTAAACCGAAGCTCTCCAAAGTCTATCCGAGGAGTCAAGAGAAAAAAAAATGTTTTGCAGTTCATTATTTATTTGCGAGAAATGAATTGAATGATAATAAATTCACACAACCAACGAAGTACTTATTAAATAATTATTTTGAAACATTGTCTTAGACGACATTGATATTTCTAAAAGTCACTCTATTTTTGAGTTCTGTGCTTGACAGCGTGTTGGGTGCGGATTTATATATTTTGGGAAAAAAAATCTCAAAAACATGTACCTATGTATTAATGTAAAACTGGTTTTTATACATCAACTTCTTTCCTGGGCTATTTTTAGGGTTCCGTATCCAAAGGGAAAAAATGGAACCCTATTACTAAGGCTCCGCTGTCCGTCCGTCCGTCCGTCCGTCTGTCACCAGGCTGTATCTCATGAACCGTGATAGTTAGACAGTTGAAATTTTCGCAGAAGATGTATTTATATTGGCCCTATAACAACAAATACTAAAAACTAGAATAAAATAAATATTTAAGGGGGCTCCCAGCTCCCATACAAAAAAGTGATTTTTTGCTCGTTTTTATAGAAAGTCTGTCCGAGGCTGTATCTCATGAACCGTGATAGTTAGACAGTTGAAATTTTCACAGAAGATTTATTTATATTGGTCCTATATTAACAAATACTAAAAACTAAAATAAATAAATTTTAAGTAAATAAATAATTAAAAAATTAATTAATTTTATTTTTTAATTAATTTTTATGGTATAAGTTAATGCCACCGGTACCACTGGAGCTGCATTCATTCCTCGGCAGAATTTGGTTATTGTGGTGCTTAGTTTAGTTTTTAGGGTAGACTGTGCATCAAGATGTGATAGGTGCCCTGATTTATTTCTCGACACAATTGTAATAGATGACGACAAAGACAACTAAATGATAATAACATTATTACATAACAATACAATTAATATACTTATAATTACACTGGAAATAATTATTAAATTTTTGGTTGTGTCCATTTATTACCATTCACTTAATTACTCGCAAATAAATAATTCACCGCAAACACTTTTTTTTCTTTTGACTCCTCGGACAGATTTTGGGAGCTTCGGTTTACAGATTAGTATTGGGAACACAATGCACTATATGTTCATTCTGGGCAGCACTTGGTCCCCAGACCTTGTCAATATCCTTTGGGCGCAGTTTGTCGTACATGCGAATAATACAATATGTGTTTCAAAATAAATAGCATGGACACACAGAAGCCGAAATATGGTGCATTTTGAGTACTTAGATACTAGGGAAACATGGTCGAGACCCACACTCTTCGCGCAAAATTTTACAATTTAACAGTTTAGACCAGTTTTAAGAGAATTTTTAAGTGTTTACTTTTCTTCATAACTAGATAGAATACTTTAACATCTTCTCTTTTGTATAGATTTGCAATGAATGATTTATTATGAATTAAATTGCTTTAAAATATGAATGCCTTGAATTGGACACCAAAGAAAAGCCTCTTCATAATTGTAAGACGTGTTCTGACAATATTCGAAGAAAATGGACTTTGAAGAAATTCCTAGAATAATTGACAAGGCAACATCTAATGTTCACTGAAATAAAGATATCGTGGATATCACAGTATGAAAATACAGAACCTTTATTTTCATGCTCAATCAGTTGCAAACTTTCGACCCAAGTGTGTTGAGTTTACTTTACAGAACACTTACTGCTCGCACGTATATTAAGTTTACGAGCAGTATACTTAATTCACCTTCGTGATTTAAAATCAGGTGAATTAAGTAAACTACACGAAAAATCTTAAAATATATAAAGAACGTGTTTAGCCGATAGAAACAATAAATATATTAATTAGCAAACTATTATGAACAGAATTCATTGACACATCACACAACAACAATAGAGTCAATAACCGTCGCTAGGTTACCACAAAAGTGCACCATAGACGTAGAACTCAAGAAGATGCCAACAGATTGTCATTGGCAGTATGGCATCTTCACACCCACCGAACTTTTAAGACTTGGACAAGTCTTGCAGACCAAGTCTCTTGCTAAGGTCTCTCAGTCGTGGTCCGTAAAGCGGTTTTGTAAACATATCCGCTAGCTGCAGTTCTGCACACACTTGTTTAACTTGCAGGAACTTGTTTTGAACACATTCTCGTATGAAGAAATTTTTCAGTTGAATGTGCTTTGTTCTTCTGTAGAATTCATACGCAGGGTTTTCAGCCATTTTTATGGCTGACTCATTATCTACAAATATTGTAGGTATTGTTTCCATGTCGGTGAGTTCTTCCAGAAGTCCTTTTAACCAGATTAGCTCCCTGGCTGTTTCCGTCAAGGATACAAGTTCTGCTTCTGCTGAAGACAGGGCCACTGATTGCTGTTTCACACTTTTCCATATTAGTGGACCTGAGAACATCAGCACCATTCCTGATGTGGAATGTCCAGTGATCGGGTCCCCCCCTAAATCAGCATCACTGAAGCATACGAGCCTCTTCTCCCGGCATTTTTTAAATGTGAGCCCGTAGTGCATTGTTCCTTTCAGATATCTAAGAATACGTTTAACTCTTATAATATCTTCTTTTGTAGGACTTTCCAGATGTCTGGAAGCAATGCTAATAGCGTAGCTGATATCTGGCCTTGTGGCCACCATTAAGTAGGCAAGAGCACCAACAGCTTCTCTATAAGGAAAGCTGGAGCCGTCATCTAGAATATTTTCTTGTTCTTGGCTCATTTTTATTGCTGGTGTGGGAACTGATTTGCAGTCGCTCATGCCAAAACGTTCTAAAATTTTCTTCGTATAGGCCTTTTGATTTAGAGTTATACTGCCATCTTCCTTATTTCGATCGATTTCTAGACCCAGGAAGTAGGATGCCGGTTTGGTTGTAATTTTGAATCTTTGTTCTAACTCTTGGAGAAACTTTTTGCCTGCGTCTTCACTAGCTGACGCTACCAAACCATCATCAACATAAAGAGCAATCACAACCTCTTTTCGGTGATATAAACAAGGATCGCTTTTGCTTTGCTTGAACCCTTTTGACAGCAAGTATTCTGAAATACATGTGTTCCAACAAAGTGGAGCTTGTTTTAGCCCATAAAGGCTCCTGTTTAGTTTACACACTTTGTTTGATGCGTCCTTATAGCCTTCAGGCTGCGACATATAAATTTCTTCTTTTACTGCGCCGTTCAGAAAAGCAGTTGATACATCAAACTGTTGAAGAACTAGGTTTTCTTGAGCTGCTATGCCCAATACAGCGCGTAATGTACTTAGTCTTACAACAGGGCTAAAAGTTTTATCGTAATCAATTCCAGGTTTTTGTGAAAAACCTTTGACTACCAAACGTGCTTTAAAACGTTCAACAGTGCCGTCGGGGTTTCTTTTTATTTTATAAACCCATTTGCATAGTAAGGGTTTACGATTTTTCGGCAGTTCTACTAAACTCCAAGTTCCCATTTCATTTAATGAGTTGATTTCACTCTGCATGGCTTCTAACCACTTCGATTTGTTTTTGCTTTTCATGGCATCTTTATAAGATTGAGGTTCAGTTTCCTCGCTCTCAGAGGCTTTGTCAATGGCCGCCATGAGACAATCTTCGAATCGTATGGGTGGTGTAATCTTCGACCTATCTCTCAGATTGTATCTGGGTTCGTGAACTTCCAGATTATTATAATGTTCAGTAATGTTTTCATTTTCAACATTTGATTGTTGATTTTCATCGACATTCTCTGTTTCGACATCATCTAAGATATCTTCATAAATTGAATCATTGAGGTTGTTAGTGTTACTGTCTATACAATTATCTGTACTATCAACATGATTTTCTTCTGCATCAATATTTGGTCTGTTGCCGACTTCGATATCTCCGTCATCTTCACTATCTGTATCTATAGTTTTGTTTTCAATTTTTAAGCTATCCAAAGACACCGTTTCTTGGTCTTCATAAAACATTTTTCTTATGATTCGCACATCTTTTGAGATTACAATTTGCCTTTTGTTTGGTATATAAACACGGAAGGCTTTCGAAACTTCAGAGTAACCTGCAAACATGCCAGTCATGGCTTTTGGTGCGAATTTATGCCCATGTTTGCCTTTTATTAAAACAAATGTTTTAGATCCAAATATATATAAATGGTTAATGCATGGCTTTCTGCCTACCCATTTCTCAAACGGTGTTAAATTTTGAATACTTTGGTTGACGCTTCTATTAGATAAATAATTAGCAGTGAATATCGCTTCAGCCCATAAGTTTTTAGGCGCTTTTGATTCTAGCATCAAGCATCTCGCCTTTTCAATCAAGGTTCGATTTTTTCTTTCTGCAATGCCATTTTGATGAGGAGTGTACGGTGCAGTTAATCTTCTTGATATTCCATTATCTTTCAGAAATTGATCAAAGCTACGGTTACAGTATTCTGTCCCATTATCGCTCTGTAGACATTTAATTTTGTTGCCTGTAACATTTTCAACTAGTTTTTTATATTCTTTGAATTTGTCGAGCACTTCGGATTTATTTTTGACAAAATATACATAGCAATATCGACTAAAGTCGTCAATAAATGTCAGTATATACTTATTTCCATTCAACGAAGAAGTTTGAATGGGTCCACAAATGTCGCTATGGACTATTTCAAGTTTTTCTGAAGTGCGAGAAATGTCACTTGGTTTGCTTGGGGTTCGTGTCATTTTTCCCTTAATGCAGACATCACAATCAGCTATAGTATCTTTTTTATTAAAGTCCAGGCCAATCAAAGAATTATTTTTAAGGGCGTATTTTAGGTCCCTTTCACACATATGGCCTAGTTTACTGTGCCAGTCTTTTAAATTGCTTGTTGACTGTGACTTTTCATTAGTTGTTTCACCTGTACAATTAGCAACGTTGTTTATTGTTTTTATATAGTACAGTCCATCTTTAGCTCTAGGTGCTTTCAGTAATATCCCATTTTCATTTTTAATAATTGCCTTGTCTTTTGTAAATACGACTGTTTTTCCAGTGTCTGTCATTTTCCCGACTGACAATAGGTTTGCAGACAAAGTGGGTACAAACAGGGTGTTTTTAATCCCAATGTTTCCTTGTTCGACTGTAATCTGAGCCAGACCTCTACCTTTGATTTTGGCAGTCTGACCTTTGGAAGCTAGCTTTAGAACATTCGATGTCGCTGCTAGATTTTTGAAATATTTTCTCGAATGACACAAATGGGACGTGCTCCCGCTATCTAATATCCATCTCTCTTTGGAGTGGTTGGCAAGGAAGCAGGTATAATTGTTTATCTCGTCTCCGTTTTTATGATTGTTGTTTACATTTTTGTTTTTGTTCTTATTTGTGTTTTTATTTCTTTTATTTTTGTGCCAACATTTTGTACTGTCATGGCCTTTCTTTTTACAAATTTTGCAAAAAACGTAGAAAGCTTCACTGGTACTACTACTAGGTTGTTGCAGGTCTCGACGACGTGCATCGCTTTCTTCAATAATCTTTATTTTTAGTTTTTCTGGGGTCATTAGTGTTTCCTGTGTTTCTATTGCAATCCGAAAATTTTCAAAATCGGCAGATAGGCTATAAAGCATCATGATCGACAATAGCTCAGGATTTATTGCGATGTCGAGATCTTTTAGTTTGTCAACTGTATCCATGAACGTTTTCAAATGTTCGCGGACGTCATCGCTGTCAGTCATTTTTGCAAGTACTAGTTTTTTCAATAAGGTCGCCTTTCTGGCGGGTCCCTTGCTGGCATAAATGGAATTAAGTGTATCCCAAATATCTTTTGAGTATTTACAGTTTTTGACTTCTTTTAGCTCGGAAGGAGAGATCAGCAGAAGCAGCTCTGACTTCGCCATTTCGTCACCTTCGAGATCTCCGGCACTCGCGTTTTCATTAGGCACACTATTTACATATTTCCATAATTTATTTTTGGTCAAATATGCTTTCGCGTGAATGACCCATGTATCGTAATTTTCTTTACCTAGTGGCTGAATTTTGACAGCCGACATTTTGCGTAATTTTTTGTTTCTATTATTTAAATTTTGGCTAACACAATTTTATTTATTTTCTTGGAACGATTCCCGAACGCTCTGCTACCATCTTAAAATATATAAAGAGAACGTGTTTAGCCGATAGAAACAATAAATATATTAATTAGCAAACTATTATGAACAGAATTCATTGACACATCACACAACAACAATAGAGTCAATAACCGTCGCTAGGTTACCACAAAAGTGCACCATAGACGTAGAACTCAAGAAGATGCCAACAGATTGTCATTGGCAGTATGGCATCTTCACAAAAAATGGACAGGGTAGTTTTTTCACAGCTTGTAATTTTTATGCATAAGACTTGTAGAATAAACTTAAAAATATACATATAATGTAAGAAATTTTGTCTTTTTTCTATCTTTCTGGCTAAATTGATATAAAAATACATGAATTTATTAAAGGCCCGAATTATGCTGATAAGGGCTCCCAGACTTCTTTTTCTGCAATTTTTGTAAAGCAAAGTACAACTTTAGCTGATTGCCTGCCTACCCCATTGGTGAATATATATGGTTTGTCGACTATCGACTTTTGGTCCTCACTAGGTTGAGTTCGTTGTACTGCTGCTGCAGTCTACAGCGCCAAAATGGTGAAAATCTATTGGTCCCTGAGATTGGTCCCAGTCTAGTGGTATTTAACCTACATACTCAAAGTATTTAACTTATTTTTTCTTTGTCTATGTATATTCTCTTTATCTCCGACTATGGATTATTGTAACTTATTTTTTCCATGTCTATGATTATTGTATTTATTCTCTGCGTAAAATTTGTCTTCTCGGACATATAAAACCGCGTTTGTGAAAATTCAAGAATTGAACTAAAAATTTAAAGTGTAAATGACAAAATAACTTTATATTTTAACAGTAAATGCAGTGATATTATATCGCTGCATTAAAATAAAATAAAAAAGAAATAAAAATAGTAAATTCCAACAAAATGCCAAATAGTCGACGAAGAAGATTTTCAGTACAACACAACATTGTTCAACGTAATGAACGTAACCCGAATAAATCACAAAATGGCTCGCAGTCGAGGTAAATACAATCTTTCTTTTACAATGTTAAACTTGAGATTCAAATAGAACACCAAATATCTAGTACACCAAAACTTTGAACCTAATTTTATAAGATAGGAAACACTCTTAAGTATAAAATGACCGAAATCAACGTTGCAAATGAAATGATAATTATTATTGCGGTATCAATTCTCATAATAACTGTATTTTTAGCCAATCTACTCCAGACAAAATAACCAAGGATGCAACACAAGTGACGAAACAATCAGATCCGAAACTAAGAAGAACAAACAATGATACAACAACACCACTGAATGACGAGGTTAAAAAAAATGGAACATTAATAGTAACTTGTGCAGATAAAGATGTGACAGCTACATCAAGTAATATTGACTTGTACGATGCCATCAAACGCTCAGATAATTTCGGAGAGATGTCCTGTAATACAGGACTAGAATTCAGACATGCGAGTATAAGGGACAGATACTATCGCCAACATCGTGTCAAAGTTCGGAGTCCAAAGCGTAGAGCCTTTCCAGATTCTTTGAAAAGTGAAAACATAACAGTTGGTCTCCATGCTATTGATTGGGAACAAGAGATGGAAGAATACATTGAACATGAAAACGTGGCCATAGTTGAGAACGCGCATGAAGAGAGAGTGAGTAATCATTCTATGGATGATATGTGTAGAATATGTCACGGTGGGGAAGCAATAACACCAGACTTGGGTCTAATGATTTCTGCATGCGCCTGTCGTGGGACGGTAGGCCGGGTGCACGTCAAATGCCTGGAGAAATGGCTCACTGAATCAGGGAAGTCCCGCTGTGAACTTTGCGGGACTAGATACGCCACCCGTCGCGTACACAGATATGGTTTACCGAAGGCCCTCATCATGTGGCTTTTGAGTCAGAACGCGAAACAAGTGAGTAACTTAAAACTTAATTTTTAACTATTGTCTAATAGAGCGGGACCCATTCGTAAGAAAGTCTTCAAATAACGATTTTCGTGGGACTCACCTCCGCCATACGAAGTACTGGTATGTACTTATTTGGCATGTTTTCCTGAACTCAAAAAGTGCGGTAGTCACTTTCTGAGGGTATGGAGGGGGTAGCTATGACGTATCAAAGATGGCGGCGTGTCCTATTTTATTTACGCTATATTTAGATAACTACTGGGCAGATTTACTTAAATAGGGTCTCAAATGAAAGATAATTTAATATACATTGTTTTATTCTAAAGATGCATTAGTGTAAAGCTAGTAACAAAATAAATATTTGCAAAAAACGACATTTTGTAAAATTAAACTTTTTTTTACTGTGTGAAAAGAACAGAAACCATTATGGTTACAGTAATTTAACTTATTATAAAAAATAGCTACACTTATCAGCATTCTAATGAATCTAAAAACGTTTAAATCGAGCTGTAAACAACGGAACTGCAGTCGTCTAAGTGAGCGTGGGTAGCGCCGAACTGACTACAGTACTTAGATTTTGGTACGAATAATCTTGAAAATAACGTGATAAAACGAGTAGAATCACAGCAAAATGAAATAGTATTATGAACAGGCATATTTTTTTTTAACAGGCATCATTTTTTTTGTCAAAAAATTTTTTTCATTAAATAATGATTAAAAAAATTCGTAAAAAAAACGAAAAAATTCGTTCGTAAAAATTTACGAACTATTTTCAAAAGTTCTCTTAACAAAAATAACGTTTCGTATCATATCGAAATAAAACTCTTCATACTTGCACGTTCTTGCGTTATATTTCAAAACAAAGGACTCAATGGTACTGGTCTGTACTGATGGACATAATAGTGTAAACGTACGCACTCGAGGCAGAGGCAGGTCGCTGACATGCGAGAGTTTACAGCCGCCGTTATATTTTTTACATCGGCAACACTGAGATTCATTCCGAGGAATCCCTGCACCGTGCTGTGCCGTGAACTTTGGCACTTGTCGCTTCATTCATTTGAAATCATTTGGTCAGGCCTATGACACTGTTAGTACCAATAGCTGAGAAATGGCGCTTCTATCGCCTTTAATTCGCCATCTTGTGACGTTATGCTGTATGTCAAGATAACCTCAAACTTCCATGATGGCGTCTTGTCACTGAGCAAGTACAAGTACGGTATTATGTATGATTGCTCTCATGGTTCGCACAGGCGTTTACTGAAGTGCATTGCTAAATAAATGCAGTACTTATTATCAGTTTTCGTCGCGGAAATGACTAAAATGCATTTATATTTATTTTATTTTATGATTGTCATAAGCATCTTTTGCCATGTGTAACCCGTATTATTACCATTTAGCTTTGTTCCATATAAAATTTTGTTATTTATTTTGTAGGTACGTGAAAAAAAATATTTTCGAGTGTCAAAACTATCAACAACATTTGGTAATAATTTTATATCTAAAATAAATACATTTGTTTTGCAAATGATATAAGTTTTTGTATGACTACTTTATAATAAATCTAAACAAAAAAATGTGAATTACACCTCATTTATTCTATGCCTAAAACTAACGGACTGATTTTGATGGAATGTGCTGCTCTAGATTAATAAATAAGCTACTTTTTATTCAAAAAAACTAAACATTATGTTCCAACAAATGGCGTAGTAAGTATTAGTAAATGAAAATATGAACAGTGCTTTCTGCAATTCTTTCTATCGATAAATAGCTAATTCGCTCAGTCGAGCTTTCAGTGAACCGGCTTATCTGCAAATCGTGCCATCGGCAAAAAAAAATTATTTAGAACGTCCTTTCGGCGAATTGAGCTATCGGCACAACAAGGTATCGGCTAAAGATTTTTTCTTTCAGCCGCTGGTCGGCGAACAGTGATTTTTATATACAATTTTATCGTTCAAGAGTAATTCTATGAACCCTTGCGAGCTCGAGTTGAGTGCTTGTGTATTTTATGTTGAGTTTGAAGTTGAGATTCTTGTCACAAATCCTCCTCCGTCGACGATTTTTTCATCTTAGGTTATTTTTGCAACCTGCTGGGAGTCTTGTTTGGCAAGCGGTCGAGGGCAGACGTCCCTGCACGTGCTCTCCGGATATCCCAAATGTTGACGAAGTTTACGACACCCGCGCCCGCGCCTTTGTTCCCGAGTTCGGTCGGCTATTGTTATACTGTGTACCGTTTTCATCTTTGTACTGTGACTTAAGCTATAGATCATATTGAAAACTTCTTAATTTTATCTAGCCTCTAATAACTTGTGGCTCACTAAACTATATCGCGACTAGTGCCTTTTGTACCCTATATAAAAAAGTGCGTTCCGGTTCAACTCGGTAATACCTACGTCGCGCATCGCGTGCGTCATCCACACATCCAGTGCAGTTTACAGTGGAACATATTAACGACGATCAAGACAGTAACTTGAGCTAAGAACAGTGCGTTACACGTGCAATATCTTGAGGAAAGTGGAGAACCTGGTGAGCTCGTTCCATTATAAAACATTTCTAGCCTTTTGCAAAAAATCCGTTCCAGCCGCCTTTTGCACATAATTTTTATTCCAGCATCAACTCACAAAGGACCCGATCTAGCCGCCACAGCACCCAGACATGATTATTATTGCAACTTGTAGGAACTGCAGCATACCATTTAGCGTTCCTGACCAGCGCAACATATATTCTTAAAGTGTTCTACCTATAGCTTAACAATCCGGATAGTAGTTACCTCTTAGCGTATTCGATCTACCACCTTACCCCAACATGAAAATCTAGGGTAAGGAAGTACGTAGCTAGTGGTTCATTCAATTAACACTTAAACATAGGACCTCGCCCTAGAATTTAAGAATGCATTTTGAACACACTTTCATTTGCAGTCTCACTTGTGTTGAACAGCGCGACACCTAATTTGATTGAATATACTTAACACAAAATCGCCAAAGCCAGGAACCCATTATCGGTATTGTGTGCTGCAAACACATTACTACAATAGGTCATCTAACACCCTAATAACACATTATTCTTACTTATCATTTCTTACTGATATGCCATACGAATCACTAATCACTTAGCCAGTCGTAAAACACATCGTGTAGGAATCTCTCAGCTTGGGAAAGATACCGAATCTTATTTCATTAAGTACACTTTTTTTATTTAACGACTAAAAACAAGCAAATGACCGAAGAGCCATAAGTTTGCTTAAGTTTTACAATAGGGTATAGAGAAAAGGCAGTCAAATAAAATAATAATAATGTATCGGAGTCTGGGAAACGAAAGCTCATAAAGTTATATCCGCTGTCTTTCATCTTGTTGCGACAATTGTATAATTCTTAAAAATACTAAACAAAAGATTCCACAGTCATTCGGTCAACATCTGGCTGACAGCAACCACCCGAAAACTACGGCTAGCCAGAACAATACAACTTTTTTCTGCGATGCATCGAAAATGTCGGCAACTGCTTATACAGATCCATATGTAACCAAATAAATCTTACGATTTACCCAACATTTGGCCTCGCTGTGATTAGGAAGGATCTAGCAACCTACGAGTCTGGAAACCCGACATGACCCACAAATAGAACTAGCACTACTTAATAACCTCACGGACAGAACGCTTAAGCATGGAACAAAATACTAATCAACAACTCCAGGTTGGATTCTGGGGAGGAGAAGATATATATATAGCAGCCTTTAAATATTATAGGGTCAAGTCCATGTCTATAACGAAAGTCTATCGGAGCCGCTTATTTAAGTCCCCGTGATGCACGAGTACCCGGAAACATCTTTTACACTTCGGAAACAACCACTAAAGTAGCTTGATACCCACCGATCAAGGAGCTTTATCCAACTACGGGGATGAAAATGTTTATGATATGTAGTCCTGCAACAAACTCACACATCTAAAAAGAAAACGATGGAAAATTCCTTTTGCAATCCAATGAAACAATGACTTCAATACCCGCCACGTTTGACAATAAATGCTACGTTTTACGTGTCGTGTCACGTTTGTGTTGTTGACAATTGCACTGGCCAGCCTCTAATTAGGTCATCACCGCAAACACAACACAAAGTACCTACCCCCTGTAAAAATTTAAGAACCGGCACATGGAATATAGGAGGCTGTTCTAAATTCAAAGACGACAATGCACTCCTAAAAGAACCGGAAAACAATTATAACACAAGCATTTCAACTTTAACGGTAACTTAATTTTAAGTTTTATTGAGCAACACGATTTAAAACTTAGCAACACTTGGGGTATACCATCTTGCCGAACTACGTGATTTAGTGGGAACAGAGGATCACAAATCAACCATATCTTAACTAATGCCAAAAAAACATTTGTACGTTGATTCGGGAAATTAATAAACACTGATTACAAGTTGGTATGGGGAACGATCCTTCTATCTAGTGTTCTCGCATAACTCAAACATGCAAATCAGAGTAAAACAGCTCACCTACCACTTTCAATCAGATATTTACTATCTATGAGATTCTTCTCCAAAGGGAATTCGTATCAAACAAATTCCAAGGGCTTGTAACCCGTAAGATGAAAATCTAACTAGAAGATCAACACAAACTAACTCCCAAGCAGACATGCCAGATATTTCCAATTAGAATCTGAACTGGGCAGATATCAACAGCATTCTTAAAGAAATAGCTCATAACTATTAGTGTAGCCAACTCCGAGATTACGCGAAAGCAGGCTAGCATTAACTAAAATCAAGAAAGCTGTGTTTCTTCAATCAAGATACCCGGAAAATCCTTACCTATAGCAGAGAGTACTGGAAGCACATACTAATCTTAACAAAATAACAAAAGAAGAGGAAGCTAAGGAAATCTTAACAGCATAAATCAACGAAGATAAAAACAACTTACAAATACCTCAAAAAACACAAAAACAACACATAGCTCGCACAAAAAGCAGGTGCTTTTTTCCATTGCCCGCTGCAAGCTGGGTCGAAGACCTCCAAAAAAAAAAGCCAGAGCCCATTAATTGATGGAATAGAAGAAAATAGTTAGACGCAGACTTCCCGAATTTAAAAAATATTTGTGATTTACTTAATGAGCTCAATAAAAAACGGAACAGTCCCTGGAACTGACCAAGTAGTTACAAAACTGTATAAAGTAGCACCGCATGAGCTGTTAGTGCAAATCACAAAAGTAATGATGAATGCACGGTTATCATTATCAAAGAATATCCCGAGGAATGGAGTCAAAATCCTATTGGAAAACAACTGCTTCGGACCGACAAAAAATCAAACAAGAAGCCGAAGACACCTACAAAGTAGCAGAAGAACTCAGATCAACACTATTGATACAATAATAATAGTAAAAACGCATCTCAAGAGCGGCAGGAAAACAACCATTCTACGCAAACGGAGGATAAGATGTAGACGAAGAAAACCAGCTACTACTACTCTACAAACAAGAATGATTAACAAAAACAACCTACCCGGTATAAAGGAAGCTGCACATAAAAGAAAAACAAACAGTTGAGGAAGAAGACTCACATCATTGCAGCTTCAATCCTACCTGCATATATTACACACCAAGTATAGTATCTATCCTCCCTACGTTGGCTCGATGCTAGTATTCTTGTCGACTCACTCTCCTATCCACTCCACATCCTGCTGCAACAGCCCCATACAGTCACAGACCCTATCTTATGGTGCCCCGCCGACCACTGGCCGCTGCGGTATCTAGATCGCCTGTAGGAGATGATACGTATGCCAAATTACTCGATCCATTACGTTCATAAAACGTAGCATGAATGGAGGGGTTTGTGCATTCGTGCCACGACGTACAGACCGGAATAGATGCTGTTGTTGAGCCTCTGCGGCAGAACTGCTGGGCGAGCGTGGCCATTTTGACGGTTTGACGGTTGACGGTTAGGTTATTTTTGCAACCTGCTTTAACATGGAAACGCTTAAGTGTTGTGTTGGTGGTTGCGCTGCAACAGGTGAAACGCTACGGTTTTTTTGTTTCCCGAGAAACAGTTATCTAAGAAGTTTGTGGATGTCTTTTCTCGCGCCAACAAATCCTATACTCCTTGAACTCTCTGAAGAGCAATTGTTGAAACAATGCGTTTGTCAAAAACATTTTGACAAAACGCAATTCGATGAAGAAGGCAAGAGAATTCGCTTTTCTTACACATGTCTCTTCACTGAAAACGGAATTGCTCTGGGTGAACCACTGAGTAAAGTAGGTAAGCCCATAAAATCTGTTACGTATTATTCTTAATTGGACACACTATATCTATTATTTTAATTTTCAAATTCAAAACTTTCTATCACGTGGGTCAGCTACAAAGAGCAGAGAGAGTAATGTGTAACAGTGTAATGAACTAATGACACTGGGGTCACCAAAAAAGATAACAATTCAATAATTATAGTTGTCTTTCAAGTTGCCTGACAGCTCCCGCCAAAAAGGTCAGACGTTGATAGTCATTGATTTATTTTTTATTTTTTTTACTTTTCCATTGATTATCATTGAACCATTTTGAAAACATGAGAGTGTTAAAGGTGTCACCTGGGTGTCACTCAAAAAAGTTCTTATCCACATTTTTTTCACAAAATGGCTGATTGCCATTTATTATAAAGTGAAGTGTTCTGCGCTACATGATATTGATGGAATTGTGGCAACACATATGGGTCTATATTTGAGAATCTATCTATTCACTTTTATTTACTAGTTCTGGAAATTGGTTAAGCCTTTAGCGAAGTACCTATTCAGTTGTACAATAACTCAACTATAAGTACCATAACCTAGCCTCTCGTGAACTGACTAGATGTCTTACCACTTCAATACAGATTTATTCCTAGTGCAGGGTGAGTCGGCTGACAGTCTGTCCCATGAAGAAACCCAATAGGCATATTTATTACACACTGTACTTTAAAACTGTACCTACTGCTTTTAAGTATTTAAGTAATGTTAGTTATTACTACCCAGCAGCATGTCAAAGATTTATTTGTTTGTTCTCGGGTCATGGGTGTTTGTATTTATGTGTGTTTTAAGGGACCCACGACACAAGGGAAAACCTTAGTGTGGGCCTTTGAGTGTGTAGCGTTTATTTATTTGTTTGTTTATAATTATTGGAAGGGCTGGTACGTATATTTATTATATAATGAAACTATGTATCTAAAAAATCAATCAGGGTCAAAAACATTTGATTCGTGTAATGTAACTTTAACTATAGCATTTCATATTACATAATCTAGTTATCTGAAAAGGAGATGCTTTGCATTTTTATTTAGATTACATTTAAATTTTTAACTATGTCTTTTTAAAGTGCAATCATCCTCCAAGAACAGACAAAAAATTAAACTTAGAGGGCACCAACCTAGTAGCTGTTACGTAGCAACAACATAAAGGCAACAGCTACTCAAGAGTCTGTTTCAACTCATGTATGATTTATTAAAATGGGTCAAATATTCAAATAAAAAAAGCTTTATTCATGCTTTTAAACTAGCAAATTTTAGGGCTCCTTATGAAGCTAAAGAACTTTTCTTAAAGGAACCCATATCAAACATCAACTATTTTTTTAGTTTTAAAAGGCGATAGCAGCGCCATTTCGCAGTTATTGGTACTAACAGTGTCATAGGCCTGACCAAATGATTTCAAATGAATGAAGCGACAAGTGCCAAAGTTCACGGCGCAGCACGGTGCAGGGATTCCTCGGAATGAATCTCAGTGTTGCCGATGTAAAAAATATAACGGCGGCTGTACACTCTCGCACGTCAGCGACCTGCCTCTGTCTCGAGTGCGTACGTTTACACTCTCATATCCATCAGTACAGACCAGTACCATTGAGTCCTTTGTTTTGAAATATAACGCAAGTACGTGCAAGTATGAAGAGTTTTATTTCGATATGATACGAAGCGTTATTATTGTTACGAGAATTTTTAAAAATAGTTCGTAAAAAAATTAAGAAAAATTTTTTGACAAAAAAAATGATGCCTGTTAAAAAAAATGATGCTTGTTCATAATACTTTTTCATTTTGAATGATGCTTGTTCGTAATACTTTTTCATTTTGCCGTTTTGTCACGTTATTTTTAAGATTATTCATACAAAAATCTAAGTACCGTAGTCAGTTCGGCGCTACCCACGCTCACTTAGACGACTGCAGTTCTGTTGTCTATAGCTCGATTTAAACGTTTTTAGGTACATTAGAATGCTGATAAGTGTAGCTATTTTTTTATAATAAGCTAAATTACCGTAATCCTAAAGTTTCTGTTCTTTTCACACAGTAAAAAAAGTTTAATTTTACAAAATGTAGTTTTTTGAAAATATTTATTTTGTTACTAGGTTTAAACTAATGCATCTTTAGAATAAAACAATGTATATTAAATTATCTTTCATTTGAGACCCTATTTAAGTAAATCTGCCCAGTAGTTATCTAAATATAGCGTAAATAAAATAGGCCTGGCCGCCATCTTTGTTACGTCATAGCTACCCCCTCCATACCCTCAGAAAGTGACTACCGCACTTTTTGTGTTCAGGAACATATGCCGAATAAGTACATACCAGTAGTTGGTATGGCGGAGGTAAGTCCCACGGAAATGAAGTCATTCTCCTTGGGTCCCGTTCTATAACATATTATAACATGTTAATGAAATGTGTTATCATTATCAACATAAACCTTAAGGATTTTTTTTCTGATTATAACAACATCAAAATCTTAGAGAAAAACGCTTATGAAGCAATATGAGACAGAATTACATCGGCTTAATTATTTTTTTTTTTTACCGATATTTTGGTACATTAAATTAGAAAATTGAAAATCTAGATTTTTAAGCTTAAAAAAGGAAAATTCGTAATGGTCGTACAGCTTAGCTGTCATAATAAAATATATTAAGAATAATGTGCCCTTTTAAAACAAGAACAGTTAATATGAGAGTTAATTTGTGATCAGAAGTATATTCACACTATCTACCACAGTACACTCTATGAAACGAAAAAATGTCATAAACGAAAATCAGGAAATATTACAGTGCCTGAAATAAAGTCTTAAATTTGAAAATAAATAAATAAGTGGTGATCATTGAGAATAAATCCACCGTGTGGTGATCGGTTGAGAATAACACCACCCCATTTCTTTCCGTGGGTGTCGTAAGAGGTGACTAAGGAAACACAAATGAGACCTGCCTCCTATTAATCCACCCCAGGCAACGACACCTCAATTTGTTCTGAATCTGAGGTGGCGTCCCATGGTCTCATGCGGTGTGGTAGGCTCTGTGAAAGGCCGTCTGGTTCGCAACCACCTTCCTACAGAAGTCCGACGCCAAACAGCTTGCTGTGTTCTGTCGGTGTGTAGGAGTACCAGTACCTTATAGGCATTTTCTGGGTTAACTCGCTCCATCGTAGACCTCATCTATGACCTTTGTCAAGATTGAGGTCAAGATTTAACACATCTTATAATTTAAAAAAAATATTAATATATTTATTTGCAAGAAGTAAGATTGATCTAAAAGCTAAGTAGGTTATCTGTGCATTCAACCAGCACGATGATATTTGGGGTGGGTTTTATTTACATTTATATGACGCAAGCGTTAATAAGGGTAGACCCCTATTAACGCTTAAATGTCTAAAACAGGAGTTCCCTAAGTGGGGAGCGCGCCCCCCAGGGGCCACTTGTGTAGTTAAGTATAAAAATCCTAGGACCGCTGAGAGAATGCATTCCAGACAGCTCGATACGACCAAGAAGTAAAAGTAATTTTCGATTAAAAGGCACAGAAATTATCTGAGATTGACGCCTGCCAAGAACATATTGTTTCCTCAGTGGGCGAATGTTAAAAACCTTATTAGAGATAAACAAGAAAGGAAGTCTTGGAAATTAAAAATAGTTCTGCTGCTAAATACGATTTTAAAAAAATGGGTCATTCATTGTTTTGGGTCAAATATTTCTCAGTTTACCCCAAAATAGCAGAAAAAGCACTTCAATTGTACATAATTACCCTTCTCAAGTAAATATTTGTGCGAAAGGGGATTTTCTGCTGTAGTTGCAATAAAAACCATGTAAAGAAATAAATTTGACATCGGTAGTGATTTACGTTGTGTTGTGCGATTTCTATGGTTAAGCCAAGAATTGTAAACCACGTCAAATCCATGCTAGCTCATCCATCACATTCCCAATAAGTAGGCTCTACTTACTAAAAACCTTTTGTATGATTTTTGTAAAACTTTAATTAGCAATAAACATATCTAATTGGTTATTGAAGGCTTTTTTATTCGGACCTAATAATCTGGACTGGAGCATGGGGGGCGCGGAATTTTTTTAATGGTCGAAAGGGGGCGCGTCTCAAATAAGTTAGGGAACGCCTGGTCTAAAAATTCCGAGCACTCTAACATAAACCGCAGGCGTTACTAGTACAGGTCGCTCTCGTATCACGACCGAACCGTCTGAATCTTATGTATAGCTGGTCGTTCGGCGCTGTTTATACACAAGCGACGTGCACAAGCGAAAGCAACGTAAAATGAATCTTAATAGCTACGGAGCAAAGGTTTTCTTGCCGAAAATAGAAGCATGGAGAGATATCCACCGCCTGAAGACGGAGCGACGGACGAAAAAACCTTTGCGCCGGAGCTATTAAGAGTCATTTTATGTTACTTTGATTGCCGCGCCGCCGTTCCATGTCGCTTGTGTAAATACAGCGCTTACGAACTCATCATCAGCCTGTGTTAGTCCACTGCTGGAAATAGGTCTCTCCTAAGGCACGTAACTGAGATCGGTCTTCAGCTCTCCTCCTATGAGCTTAAATACAATGTATTATTATTAGCAAACTCCTTATTAAAAGAGGGATCCTCATTGAATGTGTTTATTTACAGCTTATGATAGACACGCTAGGCCTAATGCTGATGTCGCCTCTAGCGGTGTTGGCAGCGTGGCTCTCAGGGCGCACTCTTTCAGGGCTAATGACCCCAGAAGCTCAGGTGACACCTTGGCCCCTCGCTTCCACGTTTGTCTTGGCCTGCATGACACTTGTAAGTTACATTAAAATAGATTCCTACAGAAAAAAAAATATGATGACGATTTATTTAGCGAAATTTTGAGGGGTAATTCTCCCATGACCATGAAATATATTTTTTTCCAAGGATTTTTTGACTGACCATATTAAAGCAATCAGCTGATCGCACAAGTTGTATAGAGAGACGAAAATATTTATTCATATTCATATTCCTCGAAAAAGTTCATTATAAAAAACAAAAAATCTAAATAACCCAGCACAATCAAAGGATAACGTATTGAAAATATGCAATTTTTTTACCGACATAATCTTGCCTCTCTCCTTAAAACAGCGAACGTCTACATTATTCTATTATTCATCTAATTTTTTTTGATAAAATAACATTCTTTAAATCGGCTCTATGAATTTAAATGTGTTTCAACTAGTGCTAAAGTAATTCTGTCTGGGCAAATTCACTTTTTAATTCCGTCTGGGCACTCAGAAAAAAGGGTGTTATAAGTTTGACCACAATGTGTGTCTCTCAGTGGCACCTTAGCTATTAAACAGGTAAACCGATTAGGATACAGTATTTTTTTTTATTTAAAAGAAGGTTTTCTAGGAATGGTTCTTAGCTAAGTTTTATAAAAATCGGTCCAGCCGTCAAATATTTTTTTGCGTTTAAAGTGAAAGTTTCAGCATTTTCAACTTTTGAAGTTGATCATTATTTCATGTTTTTTTTGTTTACACGAGCATTCAAGTCATTTTACTCCCTAACATTCATATTAGTTTTTTTTCACACTTCCTATTTAGACTGGTGTCGATAATTTTTGAGACCAAAAAAATTATAGTAGAATGAAACCCATTATGTTCTCTTAAATGACAAAAATTAAAGGAAAAATAAATTACGGGCAATCTGAGGTCAGGAAGTGAAAGGGATCACCCCCATAAGGGAAAAAAACGGTTTGTCTCGATTTCCGGCAAAACTACAAGTTTTATGAAAAAAAGTTAAATTGCAAAGTTGTAGGTAAGTAATAAAAGTATTTACAACTTTTGTATTCACTTTTTCGCATAATCTCAAAATTTATGTGAAAAATTCAAATAACCAAGTTTTTGGTTTTTTATTTTTATCTTTTACAAAACACGTTTTTTTTACCAAACTTGGTGAAAATTTACCTTTTTATGTCCCAAACACACTGTAATAAATAGCTCAAAATTGTACATGATTGAAAAAAAATTCGTATTTGAGTATTTTCGTTTCTTTGCATTGTTTGAGAATATTTACTATAGCAATATATACACCATCAGAAAGTTGAGATTTCAACGAACAAAAAGCCCATCGACTTTTATACAAAAGCAGAAATTTTGACGCGAGAATTTTCGATTGAGAATGAGGGTCCTTTTTTTGATATTAAGTCAAAATAAGGTGAAAAAATAAATATTTTAAGTGAAAAAAATTACAGTGTATTTGGGTCATAAAAAGGTAAGTTTTTACCAAATTTTGTGAAAAGAAAACATATTTTTGTACAAGATAAAAATAAAAAACCAGAAACTTTTGGAATTTTTCACATAAATTTTGAGGTTCTGCGAAAAAGTGTAAATCCAAAAATTGTAGATACTTTTATTACCTACAACTTTGCAATTTAACTTTTTTTCATAAGACTAGCAGTTTTGCCGGAAATCGAGATAAACCGTTTTTTTTCCTTAAGGGGGTGATCCCTTCCTCTTCCCGACCTCTGATCGCCCGTAATTATTTTATTTTTCCTTTAATTTTTGTCATTCTACTTTATATATTTTTTTACTTTTTAAAATTTTCAAAGGCTTCAGCCCTATAGGCTAGGAAAATTAGCTAAACATGGAAATATTTGGATAACTGTAAACTTATTTCTCTATGACAAAAAATATTGTTAAGTAGTTATTACTAAAATAAACAAAATTAAGCAAATTAAATTTCCGCGTCATTATAAAAAACTGAAAAATTTAATTTTCTACTCATTTTGATTTCAGTAAAGCGGCATAATATTTAACTTCGTAAAAGTGCCTCTATTATAATATAATGCTTGCATTCCAGTCCAAGAAATTAAAATTAAACTAATTAATCATTCAGAATTATCATTTATAAAGAATGTTCAGTAAGTTACGGATTTTTTGGCTTATCTGATCAGAAATTATAGATAACTACATTTCAATAGTTTATTCTGAATAGTATATTGTGTGTGTAAATGAACTAATAAAAACTAAGCAGATTCTCTTAGCAGAATTCAACAGTTGCTAATATTTGTAGTTTTAAGAAAACCAAAATTCATAACTACTCTAAAAGTTTTTAATTTATGTCTTAAAAATATAATTAGTATTATAAGAGACAAATTAAGCAAAAAATGTCTACGATTATTCATCAATTGATATTTTTTCTTAGTTTTGTTTCAATATAAATGGTACCCCATGCAGAATAAGGTCGTAATTTAATTGTGTCCCAACTCCCAACCGTACGTACTGTCACGAGACGCGCGCTGTTTCATAAAATTTGTTTCTAATGTATGGATGGCTACTAAACGTAAAGAGAAAAATATTGTTTAGCATTCGGGTGCTTATACTATACAGTAAAGTAGTCAAAATGAAAACGTTTTGTTCTTTTTGCTTCCCAAGAATATTGAAAGATATAAAGAATATTCTTGATATTGAAGAATATTTATTATTACCTATTTATTAGTGGGCAGATGTAGTTAGGTAGTTAATTATATTCGTAAATGAGACCTCACCGGAGTTTTATTCCCGATTCCCGACGCGGACGGTACAGTCAAGAGCAGGTCACGCTTTACACTACCAGTTTAAGTTGAGCTCTGATTTATACTGCGCGCCATACAATGCAGGGCCGGTGTCTAAAGTCCAAAGTGTCAAGCTTGACGTGCTCTTTAGTGTACAGGGTCAACAGCACATATCAGCACATGTCAAGTTTCTTCAATCGATTTTCAATTTTATCTCCAAGCCTTAGAGTTTACTATTCATTGGGGAAATTTGACAGTTTGTGGTAACCTGATGTGCTGTTGACTGTACAATGTACAATACAAACAAAGCGCGCAATTGAAATAAACTCATTCTTTCGCTCGCCGCGCCCTCCCCCCACCGCGCCCCGCACCCACCGCTACATCCCGCTTCACTACTTGTTCGCGCGTGTTATATTTTCAACTTCTTAATCGTTATATTTACATGTTTAACATGATTTTAGTACACTAAAATCATGTTTTCATCATCTGAAAAATACATTATTCTAAAAACGTTAAAAACGAATATTTAATTTTTGTCTCAGATGTCTAAAAATACGCAAAATAGCTTAACTAGATGCAAGCACCATAGTTACCATTTTGGGTTATTTAGATATTGAGATCAGATGGTTTCTGGAAAAAAAAATGCATGTGAATTTGATTTCTGTTTAATTTTGCTATTGGGTGATAGCATTCGAATACCTCTCAAAATTATACTAACAAGGTAAGTATTTGGTTACCTATTTTACTTTTAGAAAAAAAGTTCTCTCGTACTATTAATTTCTTAATTTTTATAAGAAACAGTTACCACTGCGAATTCTTTACTTCATATATCTATGTAGGGTAGACTGGGTACGATTGAACCAATTTTACTTTGAATGCGCATAGTTAAGTATCTATTAAATTCACAGCTTAAATATTTTTATGATATCAAGTACAGTTATCTGTCTTACCAATTAAATAAATTTTACAGCTCTACCTCAACGCATTTTGCCACCATCACCTTTCGAAGAGGACCGGGGAAAACGGTTCAATTGACCCCATGGTGGGGTCAGTTGAAACAGTAGGTAGTATTAATTGAAACACTTGGATATCTTTGGAATTATTTATCCTTTTAAGAGTCTTATACGGTTTTCTATAACTACAATAGTATTTAGTGAGACTAGGAAAAGTTGATAATGTTACCACACATATTTCTAAAATTATTAGCGAAACAAAGTCCGGGTATGAGAGGTTAGCTTATTTTATTTTTTATGAGTCGGAAACAGATATGAATTAAACTGGTAATTAACATTTCACATAATCTATTAGGATGTAATGTCACCTTAAACGAAAAGGTCATATTATAGTGTCAAAAGGAGATTATCATATCCCATACAATCATACCCATGTTTCAATCATGACATATACAATAAGAGTGAAAATAAAAGGCAGATTAATAATTTTTTTATTTGTAATTATGCAAAACCAAGCGCTTATTTCAAGTAGGTTAAAATTGCACTTTAAATTATAATTGCATATTTTCATAAAAAAGTAGGCAAAAATGTAATCACTAGGACTGCTATTTAAACTCTAGATATTATTTTATGGTATTTGACCGAAAATTCCGGAATTCCGGAAGAACTAGGAAGGTTCTTCGACCACTACCAAGTTACCACAGGTCTTTCAGGGTTGACTTTTTGGTTTTAAACTACTGTTATCTATCCTAACAACATCGACAAAAAATCAGAACCTTGCAATTTAATGCGACCTGAAATGTTCGAGAAGACCGGTGTAAGTAGGCATTGTAAACTATAGGTATTTTTCATGTGTCGCCAACTGAATAACGCTGTGTTCTAGTGGCCGTAGCGCTGCCTCTCTGTATCAGCTGGTCCTGAGTTCAATTCCCGGTCGGTCGAAGCAAATATTGTGTAAAAAGCAGGTGCATTGGGTCATGGATGTTAGTGCTTGTATTTAATGTAGTTATCCCAAAGGGCCAAGGGAAACCTTAGTGTGGACTTGTGCGTTTGTGGCGTTTATTTTTTTACTAGTTAATAAGCACCTAGGTAAATGAAGATGGGGATGATTGAAACACGGGGACGATTGAAACGTTTCAAACGTCCCCACACACATTGTTGCAATTGTACCCATAAGCCATCTTTAATTTCAAGGTTAATTTTTTGTCAAAACAATTGCTATAGCGCTAGCTAATAGCAATAAACACATCTCAAATTGGTACACTAAACAATGAATCAAAAAACTATAGCAAACTATGAATGTAAGTTATGATAAACTAAAAAATAAAATGTCGTAAATTCGTACTTTTGGATCTCAAAAACTTCCGACACGTCCTGCGCACGACCACGTCCGAGAGCTGCCACCGCGCCACTATCCAAAGATTCAATTCAAAACATGGTCGACGTTGTAACGGACGTGGTGTCTCGCTTGCACGTATAATAGTTTCCGAGAAACTAGAGTTGTTTCAATCATTACGCGTTTCAATCGTACCCGGTCTACCCTAATTCATATTTGATACTTAATAACAAAAACCAATAAAGTATTTAAAAAAAGCGAGTTTATGAATTAAGTCCAGGTTAACCTAATTTTCCTAGCCTACTAGTCTAATTCTGGTTTAGGAGAATTCATTGACGTTGAATAGAATATGAAAATCTTTCCCCTCAAAAAACTTAGTTAATGATCCGTTAGATGGCGCCCCGTGTATTCTACAACGGGGTATCGTTTTGTTCCCGGCAATACCTCAAGCGTGGTTGGCGTTACTAGCACTGTTGAGCGAAGTTGTGGGCAAAAGTCCGATGACTGAGTGACTTACTATTAACGCTTGTTTTTGGATATCTCGCCAGAATATTTGTCTGATAGAGATAGTAATAATAATTAGACTCGGGAAAAACATGAAAGTCTGCCGCGGCTCGGTGGGTGAGTTAAGCAACGGTAGCTTCCCAATTACGTAGAAAAAATAAATTTTATGGTGATATTGAGAACTATTTAATTTTCATATACTTGCTGACAACCACTTCGACCAGCAGCGCCACCACCGATTGAACGCGAAGGTACAAACTAGCTTGTAATCAATTGTAATGTGGTTCACTTAATAAAGTTCTTTCTATTGATTTTATTCTATTCTAAAATTAAAAGTTCTCAATATCACCACCTGAACAGATAAAACGTATTTTTTCAACGTAATTGAGAGGCTACCGTTGCTTAACCCACCCACCGAGCCGCAGCAGACGTTCATAGAGCTTCATTATAAATATATCTGAAGCATTTTACAAGTTTTCGCCCGCGAGGAAATTGGTAATGAAAATCTGTTCTTGGCTCGGGTACCATAAAATTCTTAAAGACGAAAGAAACATTTATTTTGATTACAAGAAAGGACATTTGAATTCATGTTAAAAATAGGAAATTAATTGGATAGTTTGCTTATCTTTGTCTGAAAAATACGGTTTAAAATTTATTTTTTATTATAAATCGCAACATAAATAATAAAACATGAAAATCGAACTTCGTTGAAAATGTCATTTTGAAACAATATTTAATATTGTCATTGGAAGTAATCCACTTGAAACCATTCGAATTATACGTAATCCAGGAGTATTAGGGGTTTCAGCTCGGAATGAGAGATAGTCAGTTAAAAAAGTTGTATAGACCTTTATTTTAAAACCCTAAAACTTGTCTCAAAACCTACATATCGTAGGGTGTCCGCGTCTACAGAAATTCCAAGGTCAAAGGTCAAAAAAACAATTTTTTATACATTTATCGCAAATATCTCGTTTCCTATGTTTTATGATATTTTTACTTAACATATGTATTGTAGAAGATTAAATTCTCTACAACTTTTGTTCAAACATTTTTTTAATATCTTAAACCATTTTCGAGAGAGAGGGCAGAGCGTGCGCAGTGTTTAAATCGTTATAGTTGCTAAATGGTAATTCTGAATGAAAAACGGTATGAGAAAGGGGGCGTCCATTAATTACGTGAGGCGTTTTGGGGGGGGGGGGGGTCAGGCCGGATCTCACTCAATCTCACGTGGGGGAGAGGGGGGGTCTCTACAAATATCACGTAATATTTTCCCCCAAAAGAAATAGTGTTAAATTGTGGGAAAGCTAAGTTAAACCAACTAAACCATGTTCTTCCAGTAGCCACTCTGAGTTCCCGTGGACTGAATTAGAACAATCTTTTTTTTTCAAATTTAAATTGGTAAATCATAAGTAGCTGTTTTTTATTGTTAGATTATTAAAAGTTAAAAAATAATTAGGCAAAATAAGTAAGTTTTCTAAATAAATTACCAATTAACGTATTTACACTAAAACTAAGCATTTTCATAAAACTCACGTGAGATAAAAGGGGGAGGGGGGGTGTCGAACCAAATCTCACGACATCTCACCAGAGGGGGCGGGGGGGTCGAAAAATCGACAAAAACATCTCACGTAATTAATGGACAATGTTTTTTTAATACCTATCCAGATAAACCTAACAATGTTTTTTTAATACCTATCCAACGATACCCCACTTGACATATACGAAACAAGATTGTATCCGCGTTCCAAACAATGGCAGAACACATATTCGTTTTGCGTAGTTTAAAGAGGAATTTACGTATCTGAGTTAAATTGGGTTTAGTGCGAAATGTAAGACTTCAAAATTGTTATTAATAATGTGACTCAGGCTTTTGACTTCGCCAAAAATACCTTATTTCTTGATAGGTGAAAAAAGCTAAACTTTTTTCATCTTTTTTAAGCTAAACTACAATATCTCACTGCTAAAGCAAAAAGATATTTTTGATGGACGATAACGGCTTTTACTTCTTACTTTTACAGATAAACAGCCGTAAAAGTAAGAAGGAAACCCTGAAATCATTGGTTTTGTTGATAAGTCACTCTAATCTATTAATTTGTAATACGCGAATATTTGATAAATTTTCATTGCTCCTGACGTGAACAGTAAATAAATTGATGTGTACTTCCTAGCCATACTTAAAAACAAAGTTATGTTTAACTTTAGTTTTTCGTTAATTATTCCTTTATGATAATCATGCGTTTTGCTCGGATGGCCGCGGGCGGGAACCGCGCAGTAACACAAGATACCTCATCGACCTGCCTGTTCATGAGACCAATTACTACACTAAATCCTTCACAGTGCACGGCGAACGCCTTTGGAATTCCTTGCCCAGTAGTATACGATCCGCGCAAACCTTGCTCACTTTCAAAACAATGCTGAGGAGGCACTTTGAATCAATATGCAATTATTAGTTTATTTATGGCTGTGTGTTTTTGTCTTCTTTCAATTTTCCATAGAATGTCCTTTTTTTTTTTCTCTCTGTAATGTTATGTTCAATGATGTTCATTGTATAATTTGGTATATATTTATATAGGTATAGGTATATATCATATATGTATTATATGTTTTGTATGTATGTTAGGTTAGGTTAGGTTAGGTAGATATGTTTTATTGTTCTATATGTGTAATTTATTCTATGTAAGTAGCATGTATTATATTTGCACCCACATCTAAACGGTTTGTTACTTCTTCTCCACACCCAAAGGTTGCCGATAAGATATTGCTTCTTAGCAATGGGGCCGCCTTTTGTACGCCTTTTGTATTGTATTGTATTGTATTGTATACTAATATTATAAATGTGAATGTCCGTTTGTTTGTTACGCTTTCATGCTTTTTACGCTTGAACCGATTTTGATAAAATTTGGTAGGTATTTAGATAGACTAAACCTTGAGAAATTACATAGGCTACATTTTATTCCATAGCGGGCACAATATAACCTGTAGTACACGCGGGCGGAGCCGCGGGCGGAAAGCTAGTAATCGAATAAAGTAGGTAGCATGTGAAAATATGACAGACTTGCACATCTGTATACGTTAGCTTACAGCGGAGTAACGTTAGCTTTTTATTTCGGAATTTGGGTCCAGTTTGTTAGGAAACCTTTTTAATGTGTTTCTAACTACCAAACTGTACAGTCAAAAATCGCTTTATTTCATACTAGCATTCCGCTCGGGATTTCATTCCCGTGGGAATTCGGAAAAATTATGTACCCTATGTCCATCACGGATAACGTAGGATTCTAATGGTGAAAGAATTTTTCAAATCGGTCCAGTAGTTTCGGAGCCTATTCGATGCAAACAAACAAACAAACAATCAAATCTTTCCTCTTTATAATATGTATAGATAGACTAGCATTCCGCTCTGGACTTCGTTCCCATGGGAATTCGGGTATATCATGTACCCTATTACCATCCCGGATAATGTAGGATTCTAATGGTGAAAGAATTTTTCTAATCGGTCCAGTACTTTCGGAGCCTATTTAATGCAAACAAACAAACAATCAAATCTTTCCTCTTTATAATATGTATAGACTAGCATTCCCCTCGGGACTTCTTTCCCATGGGAATTTTGGAATATCATGTACCCTATGTCCATCCCGGATAATGTAGGATTCTAATGGTGAAAGAAATTTTCAAATCGGTCCAGTAGTTTCGGAGCCTATTCAATGCAAACAAACAAACAATCAAATCTTTCCTCTTTATAATATGTATAGACTAGCATTCCGCTCGGGACTTCTTTCCCATGGGAATTTTGGAATATCATGTACCCTATGTCCATCCCGGATAATGTAGGATTCTAATGGTGAAAGAAATTTTCAAATCGGTCCAGTAGTTTCTGAGCCTATTCAATGCAAACAAACAAATCTTTCCTCTTTATAATATGTATATAGATATAGAAAACATAATTATAGAATGTTGCTTGACCTGAAGACTATTTACTAATAGGTTAATTTATGTATTTTTGCCGATTTCGAGGCAAAAAATTGCCTCATACAAAAATTTTGTACATTATAAGGATAAATATCAGTTTTTGAATAATTGCTTATAATTTTTACACCAAAATGAATTAATATGCAAAATGCGGGGTGGCATTTAATTGCAAAAGTATTTTTTAGAGAAATACAAAAATTCGGTAAACTTCAAACTCAACAGCCACTATTTTTCTTGGGGACCCAGGAATGCTTAGGATGACTGTAAAGCAAAATTGTTTATTCTATTGATTAAATATTTACTAAGGAAGTAAGTATCCTAACTCATATTATAAACAAGAAAGTTTGAATGGATGTACGTATGGATGTTTATTACTCTTTCACGCTCAAACGGCTGGACCAATTTTGATGAACGAAATCCCGTTCGATAAGCTAGTATTTTATTAAGAGGTTCTGGATACCGACTACCTACACGCGCACACACATAGAAATTATAATCCTCGCAGAATTGTAATTCTGACGGGATATCCAAAAACAAAGCGATGATAAGTCAGTGAGTCAGGACTTTTAAATAGCCCAGGACTTCGCTCAATATGTCTTAGACAACGCATACTACATATGATATTGCCGTGAACAAAACGATACCGCGTTTTAGAATACATGGGGCGCCATCTAGCGGAATTTTAAAGAAACTTTGACGAGCAGTTCAAAAGTATTTGTTAATTTGATTGTTCTACAAAGTTTATTAAAATAAAATAAAATATTTTTAGCAAAAAATTGACCCGCCTTCAAAAAGTGTGAAATATTTTTTTAAAGTTATGTTCACGAGTAAGTAGTGGATAATAGCTGACGTAAAAAAAAAATCCTCTCTATTTACCATATTCCGCTATGAATTCACCTATTTACTGTTTTACCCGTAACCACTACTTACTCGTGACCATAGCTTTAAAAAATTATTTCACCGTCGTTGAAGGCGGTTCAATTTTTTTTTAATATTTTATTTTATTATTTTTAAAGGTTATCATTTATCATTCATATAACTTCCTCGCAGATTTATTATAAAGCACTAAATCACTCGAGATTAAAGAGAGATATAGTGATCAATTACTTTCACCCCACGGAAAGATATAAGGTGGTGATATTCATAACCAGTCGCAAGATGGCAAGAAAGATACGGGGCAGTACAATTCTCAAACCGATCGCTAGATGGCAGGAAAAATGTGTGGTGGTAATAACTCTACTGGTCACTAAACGGTAGAGCCCCAGGACACAAAGGAGCCCCAAAAAACAACTTAAAAGTCTCAGGGAATAACTTCGTTTACTTTGATAATTATCATCCACATAATTATATGACAGTAAATTTCAGTTTTTTTTATTTTTGACCTAAACTACTTTAGCGATTTCGATAAAAATGTTATGGGACCAATCTGGAAGTAGATGCTTCCGAACTGAAAAAAAAAATTTGGAATCAGCCTACAAATGACGGAGTTTTGAAGAACAAACATAAAAAATCAAAAAATAAAAAAAAAATCACCCGAATTGAGAACCTCCTTCTTTTTTTGAAGACGGTTAAAAAAGTAAATTTATAAAAATGAATTGGAAAATATTTATTTTGCAAATAATTACGTACTAACTCGGACCTTCATTTTTTCTTATATTAAATAGGACGGTTAACTATTTTGATTTTAAAGTAGTAAATCATGCTATCAATTAACTGAAGAAATTAGAAACGGTTCAAATTTTAACGAAATAAGCTAATTAACACTTAGCCACACACTCAAAGACCTATCCAAAGGTCCCATGGGATACATACATGTAAATTTTGCCTCTTTTGGAATTTTATTTTATCTAGGCAATTAAGCGCAATTTTGAAAAATGGAAAATACCTTAAATTTAAAACACTTTAAAAAACAGGATAAATAATAACTAATATAGAAATCAAATTGAACTTCAACTATAGAGCAGTGGTTCATAACCTTATCAATATTGTTACCTATGTAACTTATTATCCTTCCACGCTGGACTGCGAGTGAAAGAAAAACTTACAATGTGCCAGCTGCCTACTCTTCCCAGGCATACTGTAAAAATCAGTAAGTGGGACGTGAGGGTCTTGCTGTATCATGGGCGAAAGGCTGACCACCTCTCACCATTACACAACATGTTCCATCTAATAACCCTCACCATTTGTGCCAAACGTGGCATTAAGTTGTTTTCTAGAACCACTGATGCTCTGCCTACCCCGTTAGGGATTACAGGCGTGAGCGTATGTATGTATGTATGTATGTTACCAATTTGACAAATTGATTGTGTACCCCTATCTTAAAATCAATATGTACAAGCAAATACCAATATCTTTATTACTCACAAATTGCATACAATCTGATAATTTTAATAAAGGAGGATGGGCAAAAGGGGTGTTTTTTTATTTTTTATTTTTTATTTAAACATGAAACATCATCAATCAGTATCAAAAAACAAATTGGAACTAAAGTATAGATACATACAACCAATTACAGACGCTCGCTTATAGATTTACAGTAGTAATATTAAAGAAGGTATACTTAACTTTAAAATTTCGACAAGAACAAGAACTGAAGATAAATCATAATTTTAATCAATTTAATAGAAAAAAGGGCTGCCAATATCCACACCTCCACGCCCAATCCCTCAATTAAACCAAGGGTGTTTTTATTTAGAACAGATTAATGTCGTGACATATGTCATTCTGAAGGTAATAACTATACTTTTATTTTATAGTATTTGATACATCAACGTAACTTTTGCAGGGAGTGAACTACGAATCATTTTGTAGTATTTTTATTCGATTTGAATTCTTATATTTTGTTCCGTACTCAGTGGTGTATGAGATAGTGACGCGCTTTCCGACACTGTGTGATGTGTGTGTGTATTATTGTATGTATAAATGTATATATATATATATATATATATATTTATATATATTAGTTTATTATATTATAGTATTATTCGTATGTATAAATATGTAGGTATTTAATATATTTATTTTTGTAGGATATAATAGGTATAATTAATTTCTAGCTTAATAATTTCTTTAGTACACCCGCTATGATATTTCCTCTCTCAAATTCTTCCCTAAGGTTGCCTGGAAGAAATCGCTGAAAGCGATAAGGCCGCCTTATTGTATATGCCTTGGGTTTATATAAATGTATTCTTATTTTTAGTTATTTTTCTGTTTGTGTGTACAATAAAGTATATTTGTTTGTTTGTTTGTTTATGACTGATGCTCAGCTCTTACTGTGAGGGAAAAAAATGTAAGGAAACCTGGATATGTGTAACCATGTTAGTAGGTTTACGGAGGTCAGTTAGCAATCGCTGAATTGTAATGAATTGATAATGAATTTTTACCTACCTAGCAATAGCACGACGACGGAACGAGCCCGCCGCTGGTTAGTCGAGTAGTTATGATAAGGAACTAACCTAACAACAATCATTATAGATAGATATTGTAAGCAGTATACGAAAACACCGGAATACGTTTTATGTTATTCTGTACTTATGTCTTTTTTTTACCAGCCCATATATGTCCCCACCGAGGGGCACGGGCCTCCCTTCGAAATACGACGGGGATTTAGGCGATAGTCCACCACGCTGGCCCAATGCGGGTTGGTGGACCGCTCGTCTTTCGAAAATGTATTTTCTTGGACGGACGGGTTTCATCACGATGTTTTCCTTCACCGTTAAGCATGTGATAATTAGAAATCCGTACATAAATCTGAAAAGACGAATTAAGTGGTACAGGCCCGCACCAGGAATGTACTTATGTTATATTCTGCAAATTGTTGTTTTATATTTAACTAGCTTTCCGCCCGCGGCTCCGCCCGCGTGGACTACAGGTTATATCGTGCCCAACTGTGGGATAAAATGTAGCCTATGTCCTTTCCCAGGCTCTAATCTATCTCTGTACCAAAATTCATCAAAATCGGTTCAGCGGTTTAGGCGTGAAAAGGTAACAGACAGACAGAGTTACTTTCGCATTTATAATATTAGTAGGGATGAAAAAATAAAAATAAAAAAATGAAAGGAGAATATTCGGCCTGAATCTTATCCTGGGGTCGTTGATTCAAATCCCGTTCGCGCCAAATATTTTTTCATTCCCTAAAAATTCTTTGTGAATATGAGACATGAGAAGTGTTTTAATATATTAAATAAATTGTAATGACTTGACTTGCCAAAGCCTGGCCCCCGATCTCGGTAAGTTTGAACTTGTTTACCAAAACTAAACCGTTCACGTTTCCTTTGTATTCAGCCCAATAGAAACGTGCTTCAATTCAACATCAAACACACACATTCGTGAACACATTCAAACTTACCGCGATCGGGGGGCTGTATCATGGTCAAGCGTACCCCGAATGATCAACGGGACAAAAGTTTAAAAGTTACGATGCCACAGGCTGACACACAAACACTCAAGTCAAACTTATAGCACCCCTCCTTTTTCGTCGAGGGCTAAAACAGTGGCAGCGACAACAAATATATTTTTTTAAATTATTGTTTTATATTTGCAGGTGTGTTATTACTGTTGGATCGTATCTGCTGCGACACGCCACGCCCTCGGCTGGTGGATCTGGTACAGGTCTCAATATGAAGTACGCCTTCAATTCCAGGAGAATGACGAATAACATACTCCGCATTCAATAGAACAGGGAATTCCAAACTGCACGCCGCCGCCGCGAGGAAATTTTATCCGTAGATTATGCAAGGGGTAACACGAACTCAGATTTTGATGAATGAACAGTTACGTAATAATAAGCATTTGTCACACGCACACTCATACACGTTTTTATTTTACACTTGTTTGCAAAAATTATCAAAACGTACATCAAATCAAGTAATTTTTTATAAGTAATTTTCATTCTTTTAATTCAAATTCCTAACTCTTGAGTTTAAAAAAATTTAAAAAAAACTTGTCAGGTTAAAATGATTGCAAAATTGTAGTTAAACCTTAGCGCGATTCTTGCACACTTGTCTGTGCAAGATTTGTATCGCACACGCCGTACAAGCGCGCGACAGGTTAACTTACGAGGAAGTCCTTTATGGGCAAATAAATTCTGACTACATACTTAATCGGTAAGAGCCTTAAATAAAAACATAATCTAAAATAGATACAAAAATATGTATTTGTTAGAAAATCATTTTTATAATTTGTCTCGGAAAGAAGAAACATGTGATAAGACTTGTAGAGTTAGGACATGTAGAGTTAGAAACTTGGCTCTACATGAGATCTGATAATTTTATGACAGTACGAGCCATACGATCTCATCTTGGCAACATTTTACAAGAAAATGTTATTGCATGAAACATTGAACAGTTCTTGTTCGACTCGTTCCACTCTGTATCCTGGTAGGCCGGGATATTTAGGTGGCAAAGATGCTTTTAGGCAACACAGAACTGTTAAATAAACATCAATGTTAGGCAACATAAAATGCAATAAACAAAATGTTTCTTTAGTAAATAAATAGAAGTAACTCTTCCAAATTGAAATCTTTCGCCATTGTGGGAATGGGCATTTTAAAAATTAGGTAAACACCTGATTCCAATATTTTATAAGACGTTGGGTCTTATGAAATATTGCTGTTTTGAAAACTTTGCCTTACTGCGACCGCAACTAACAAGCAACATTTGGAAAATATTGAGTTATTTATATAAGGTATTTTACACCTTTGTATTTTTTTTTAGTTTTAGGATTTTTAACCCCTCTTCTATTCTGATGTTATAGAGACGTAAAACTTAAATAACCACACATCATATTTACACAAATTTTATATTGGTTGACTTAGAATTAACTAAAAAAAACAATAAATGATTTTTTCCCCGAAACTGAACAACATTCCCAGATGAACCTATAGGAAATTCACAAAAAAATTGATCGACTAAGAGAATCAGCTGGTAGTCAAAGTTGTATGTAAACGCGATTTTTTTTGTTTCTACTTATTCATTGGTCTTGGTAAAAAAATTAACATCCTTAATTTTCGGTTATTTGAACTTATCCAATAATTACACATTTTATTACTCTAGTCGTTTAGGGCATAATTGAGACGACCACACTCAGTATATTTTTTGGAATTATCCTTTATATCCATTAAAAAAGTTTTTGAAAAAGTTAGGAAACCCGGCATAAATATTTTTATACTCGTAAAGTAGGTTGTTGTCGGTGGTACAATTAAGTTCGTCGGGTTGAAATGTTTAAATTAAAGCAGGAATTAAAGTTCATATTCGCAAAACCCACGAAAGACCGGGTACTAAAGACTAGGTTCCTATACGTATAATATTTACTAAGTAATATTTAAACTCGATACTGTAAACTGTGTAATTGTGTATTTAGTTTTAATCTTAGTTGCAAACGATTATCAATATTATTTCAAAATTATATTTCACAATTCACATGCGGTTTTATCTGTCTAATACAAATTAAAATACATATACGTATTCCGGCGTTATTACGTAGTGATGCGCCGCGGTGACACATAGGTGTCGATATTTTTATATTTATTCCTTATAAAGGCAAAAAAAAAGGAAAAAATAATAAAGCTCAGTGTTCCAATATCACACGTAAGTACTTTAACAGTATAGAAAATAACTCGTTTTACAATTGTGTACTGTAATCTTATTTAGTTTATCCCTTATTGTGTTTTGTATAAGAAAGAGTTCACAAACCAATAACATAATCACGACCAGTTATTGCAATTTGATATTGTGACTTTATGAATTAAGACCCTAAAATTAAAAAGTTCAACAAATATGAATTTTCATTACTGTAGATGTTTGATTTATCCTGATCCGTCCCTTGTCATCATCGAATGTTTTAATTTGTTAAAATTTACTTGAGTATTACATTTGCTATGAGACCTACTTAGAGTCTGGAAAAGCTAACTTTGCAGTGGTCTTAACATGGTAGATTGGTTTACCTAGGTTTACCTAGGCAGCAGGCCGAGTACGATAGTGACAGCGCCGCGACAACACCGCGGTCCTATGTCAAAATGTCAACATTGACAACGCCATAGGGCGAGCAAGCCTTTGTGCAAGCCTTTGAAGTGAAGTTTCAGCGTGAGCCGAGCGCGAGTTTGTCGTTATCGTGCTAGGGCTGCAGAAGTGATGAAAAATATACAGCCCTAACTTTGACAGTCTCATGCAAACAAGTGAAAATAACAAGTCACCGTCTGCTATGTGTGTAAGTGAACATCTATTGATTAATTTCTAACTATTGTTAATAGTTTTGTGAAGAAATAGGCTTCGTAATCAAAATTATAGCAATTATTACGTTGTGAATGGTCGACATAAGAGCGTTTGTTCTCATTAGTCCCTTTAGTAGTTCTTTTGAAGGAACTACTAAAACTATTTAGTTTCCTGTAGACTCACAAGATAAGAGCTAGTGAGTAATACCTGAAGTTTTTGGGGTTGCCATTTAGGGACTTAATTCTGATGCAAAGAAGCTATCTTTGACTTTTGATATCTTATTTACTAAACAATCATTGTGACTTTTCAATAACTTGGTTTCATATTTTTTTATCAGTGTAGTTATTGTGAACCTCATGTCTTTAGAATAATAAAATACGAGTTTTACTGAAAATGTTTTTATTTTTACTTGCGTTGTACTATATACTTTTTTACAGCGATTAGCCTGAAAATCCTAACATCGTTTGAGTGACTTTAATTAAATTAGTAAGCAAAACTTTAGGGTGTGAATTAGTCCACTAAACTGTGCATCTTTTCCTAAGAAACAGTGAAAGAAAAAATCGTGATGAAACCCGTCCGTCCAAGAAAATTCTTTTTCGAAAGATGAGCGGTCCACCAACCCGCATTGGGCCAGCATGGTGGACTATGGCCTAAATCCCCTTCATGTTTCGAAGGGAGGCCCGTGCCCCTCGGTGGGGACGTATATGGGCTGGTAAAAAAAAATAGCTCGAAAAATGAAAAAGAAAAAAAATTGCCTCTTTACATTGCTTGAATGATTAGCTGAATTGTTCTGGTTTTTTTTTATCAGCCCATTTACATCCCCACCGAGAGGTATAAGAAGTCGATTTTTTTTGATAATTTCATCTTAAGAAACAAACATACCTAGACGATAAGAAGAAGAAGAAAAGGTGTTTAGTTTCATGGGGAGAATCGGTTCTTAAAGTTTCGCTAGCTAATTCGTTAACACAATTTGTGCAAAAAATCTTGCGCGATACAAATCTTGTGCAAAAAGCGCGCAATGAGTAAGGACACCTTTCTTACACAGCTAATCCCTATTGTTTGGTGAATGAGTCAGTATCAGAAACATAGTTTGGCCACCGTCGGATTTCTGCGAACAGTTTGCGCCCAGGGCTCTCAGTCGAGATGAGCTGCCTGTGGCCCACCAAATTATATTTTTCTTTTAGGTGTCCGTTTTTTACTCCACACTTTAGTAATTCTTTTACTGCATCCAGCGCTGCAGGGGTGGGCTGGTCCTCTGAAAACAAGGTCATTTCATAATTCACTAGCTTCCCGAGAGCGACTTCAAGCGAGAAAGTACTCTTTTATTTATGTTAGTTCAGTGACAACTAAAAGACAGGTTTGGTTAGTCATACTGTTTAGCGCCATCTATCGGATACACGCCGAACCGTTGTCTATTTAATTAACACCCATATTCAACCTCTGTCAAGGATTTTGGCGATTTTATTTGACACTTCCGTCCTCGACTTTACAATTTACCTCACTGGATGAAATTGAGTAATCAATTGTCAAAGTAAGGTAAAGTACCTCGCGACCTACCTGATTTCCTTAACACTTTATTAGATGCTTGAAGCTTGTTGTGATGCTACTTTTTCTTATGAAAAATGAATGGCTTTGAAGATATCGTGGATTATCTTTATGATAATTTATCGTTAAAGGTTAATATCGAATGAAGATTTATACCCTAGCTCAGGGATTCTTAAAGTGGGGTCCACGGACCCCTTAGGGGTCCGTAGCATGTATATCGGGGGTCCGCAGTAGGTCAGTCTGTTAACATATTTATTAGAAAAATGTGTTGTAAACTGTTTCTCATTGAGGCCAAACAACAGCAACCTTCTCATTTACTTAATAGCAAGTGTAATTAAAGTAACAATAAAAGCATTTTTTATTATATGAATAAGGTTTTTCTTCCATTTTCAAAAAAAATATTGACAGGGGTCCGTGGAGTTGTTTAAGTTGTGAAACTGGTCCGTGACTGCAAAAAGTTTAAGAAACCCTGCCCTAGCTGGTGCCATCTATCATAGAGTAGCTGTATGCCACGTCCAAGAAATCTTGAGGATTTCGAGGTCGTTTCGAGGATTTCCTTAGCTGAAGTTGAGTGGAGAAAATTTCAAGTTAACTTCTTAAAATATGGGTGTAAGTGATGCGTAAACTTTCATTCATTCTCAAAAACTTTCAAATAAATTAATAGTAGGAAGTAAGATAAGAAAAAGTATAAGTGATGAAGATTCGTACTCACCATTAAAATTCCCAATAAAAGTGATTCCTATGCTCTTTCTGTTAAATCCATACGTGTGTGCTCCGACATGCAACCAACCTGTTCCTTCGTAAATCTTGCCATTGCCTCCTACCAGGAACCTGCAAACAAAATGAATATTTATATTCATATTTAATTTATTTATATATCTAGTTTCCTTAAAGTACTAGTATCGTAATATGGCACAGCAGGAATACTATTTGCAAACTATTTTTTGAGATCAACAGCGTGTCGATAGCTCTATCCGTGTTCGTGTACGAGAGGTGAGGTGAGGATGCTGCAATTAGCTTAGTCCAGTAGCCTCGTCAGCACCTTTGTATATCTCTGAAAGTATTGAGGTACTATTTACTTCGTTGTAAAACCTTTTCTGATGGTACTGTTTATTAACATAATATTAAAACGATTATTTCCATAGTGTGAAACTTTTGGGCTGAAGTTTACAAAATGTATGGGTTTTTGATGGATTTTTCCATTACTGATTGGGGTTTTAATTTTGACAACTACCATTTGGAACTAAGATCTCGTTGAGACTTGTTATTGGGCTAGGTAAGTGAACGTCAACTACTACAGCTCGAGCACGATGTGCTCGCGCGCGGAATGGGCCGCGGTCCTACGTCAAAATATCAACATTGACAACGCCACAGGGCCAGCAAGCTTATGCTCGCGCAATCAAAGTGAAGTTTCACCGTGTCGGCCGATTGGCGTGCCGCGCGAGTTTGTCGCGCATCATGAACAGAACTAGTGGGGACAAATTGGAAACCTTATTGGGAACTTTAGCAGAATGTCTGAGAAAGAATGCAGAATGTTTTGTCGAAAGGCAAAACATATTCTGAGCTACGACCTTTTTGTAGGACTGTGGCACACATATTCACAATAGAGTCATTTTTATTATTATTTTTTTTTATTTTTTATCTTTATTGTTTTGCTTCTTTTTATTTTATTTTTGTATGTATTGATTTTGTAAATAATGCGTGTGTTAAAGTGTGTACAAATAAATGTTTTATCTATCTTAAAGCCTTAAAAAATAAACAGAACACGTACGAGGCGCCTGTATCCCAGTACTTAAGTTGATTCATATGGTAGTCTTGAATGTTGCGGACAGTGTTCTTGCAGGCGCTATCTGTGTTACAGGCTTCTGTGGCCGTGTGCTGTATTATCACCAGGTCCACTGGGCGAGCCAGGTACTCCACTTGGACTGGGTCTAGCCCATCCCAGTCTCTCTTGCTAACTACACCGCAATCTGTAAATTAATCACTTGTTTAGAAGCTGGTATACACCAACATACACAAAAACTGTGCAATTCTGACAATATTACATGCTTACATGCGGATCGAATTGATAACCTCCTTTTTTTGAAGTCAGTTAAAAAAATACACATTTGCTCAAAAATACAAATTGAACCAATGGAAAAAATATCGCCCATGGTCCACCTAGCTGAATAAATGAGGTGGACCACAGCGAAAAAAATTAAGTCGACATTGTCTTTAAACATCAAGTGCCAATGATTTCAATTTAGACTTTGGCGCCTTCTTATAAGTGCACTCATGGACCTAATGTACTAGAATTGTAATATTAGATCCGTGAAATGAAGACATAAGGTACCGATGTGACCAACCAAAAACAAAATGTAATGCAAGGGAGTTACGGCTTTTTTTGCATTGTTACTTATAGAACTGTTACTGTCTCTTACACCGCATTTACACAATCGTGTTCGCGATTCGCCTCGTCATTCGATGAATCATTCGACGAAACATTCGTATACGAATACCGTCGCGAACTACTGTTCACACATTCGCGGAGTGATTCATATTGACATTCGCACACGAACATGGAGGACGTGAAAATAATGGTGGCATGCGTGCTAAATCTATGAAATTTATACAATTATTAAGATATCCTGCGTAAAAAAGTAAAAAAGAACCGTCGACGTAGCCAAATAGAGCTATTCTAGGCGTCCTAGACTCAGTGCTTTAGAGATATAATAAGAGAAGAATTTGCTAATTACTTTACAATTTATAAAATCACTAGCATTCCGCCCGCGGTTCCGCCCGCGTGGGCTACAGGTTATATCGTGCCCAACTGTGGGATAAAATGTCGCCTATGTCCTTTCTCAGACTCTAATCTATCTCTGTACCTTTCATCAAAATCGGTTCAGTAGTTTAGGCGTGAAAGACGGACAGACAGATAGACAGAGTTACTTTCGCTTTTATAATATTAGTAAGGATTCTTATATTGTGTGTATGATGAATGAATGTAATTATAATTAATTATAAACCAAAGAGTTTTTGTTTTATTGAGAATTAAACTCCTGATGAAAATTAAAATGCAAACGAAAGTGTAAACAGTACCTAAGTTTGTGTTCGCCATTCGTGCCCTTCGGTTTAAAGACATTTATTTCCCATTAAAGACAAAAATACAGTGTCACTTGCCCTTTGATTCGCGTTCCAAAAACCGCTCTCAACGCGATCGCGCGAATCGCGAGGCGAAGCGCGAGGCGAATAACGAGCGCACTGTTTACACATGCGTGTTCGTTATTCTGCTCGCCATTCGCCTCGCGATTCGCACGCATGTGTAAATGCGGCATTACGATTCTTAAATAATCATCGATTATAAAAAGATAATCGATGAATGCCGAAAAATAAACACTGTTAAGTCCCATTGCCGAAAAGTAGCCGAGAAAGTTGTCCAGAGGCCAGCGCATCACGTTACTCCATTTTCATTGCAAAACGTTACTCCATTTTCATTGCAAAACCGCTCTTATCACAACGGCGCAGAGTGCACGCGTGTGGTAGCCTGAGTTGCAGCCGTCCGAAAATTGGCGTGTTTCAATGAAAACCTTTATTGAATTACAAAGCAATGCAGCAGTGTGCAGCGTTTTCTGTCAGTTCTCAGCAGTGTGCAGCGTTTTCTGTCAGTAGAATGTAGATTGGGCTAATGGATTTGCAAATAAACTTTTTATCAAAGTTATTTAAGTAAGCGCAAACAAGTACATACATCACTTGTTATCTATTATACTCATATAACATAAAAAATTAACTTTTTAAACTTACCGGATAGCACGAACACTATGTTTACAGTTAAAATAATAAACACACTAAATGATAATAGCATTTTAATTTTAAATGTGATACGTACACGATATTCCTGAGCGGTCAACAGATCTGCACTAAAGTTTGTTCTTGCATTTAAAACATAACATGACCTCTCCTCGTTTTCCTTAATCGAGTATTCTAAGAATTTTAATACCTACGTGGCTGTAATGACTCCGCTTTTTTAGCAATTCTTGATTAATAATACGATATCTAAGCTATACAAACACACTCGCGCCTGTATGTCGAAAACAGCTTTTACGATTCAGTTTAAATTCCCAGGTTAGGAGCGTATAGGGTCAAAAAGCAGATTTATTATACTTTTATATGCAAAGAAATGCAATTTCACGTTTTTTTTTGGCAAAACAACTGTACTGTTTTTAAGATTTTATGGTTGTTTAAGTCGCTAAATATTGCTGGACTGTATTTGGTAAGGCATTTAGTTTTAAATTAAATTTAACCACAAAGATTTTATTTACAAAGATTGTATAAGTGTACTTGCTTTTGGTCAGCCAAATAAATCTACACTTACATCTATACTAGTATTAAAGAGAGGAAAAATTTGATTGTTTGTTTGTTTGCATTGAATAGGCTCCGAAACTACTTTACCGATTTGAAATATTCTTTCACCATTAAAATGCTACATTATCCCTAAGCAACATAGGCTACATAATTTCCCGAATTCCCACGGAAACGAAGTCCCGGGCGGAATGCAAGTAAGAAATAACCAAGGAAATTTTAGTTACGAAAAGGCGTTATGAAATGACCGTATACTGAAAGTATACTGCTTCTCGGTCACCCACGTACAAACGGCAGCACATCGGGCTACACATATTGACCTTAACGTCACCCTTACCTCGCTTGTTATAGCGCCAGCTTTCGTACCTGACGTGCTGCTATCTGTCTGTAGGTACATACATACTATAAATAATGCTAATTGATATTAAGTACCTTTCAATTCCGGTTCTTTGGGAATCACCGAAAAGCAACAGCGCCGAAGCCTATAGGTATATTATGGTGTGACTGTCTCTACAGTGAGTCATTAATGTAAACAACCGACCAAGATCACGGCTTGGACAGTGCAATCGAATTCACCGGTATCACATTATGTCTGGTAGAGTTGTCTCTATACGAAAACAATCTTCGCAATTTTTTTTCCTCTTTATGTTCGCCTCTTATCTCTGACGAACTAGATAGAGCATCATAATATGCATATGACTTTGTTTTTCATCAGCCCATATACGTCCCCACTGCTGGGGCACGGGCCTCCCTCAATAACATGAGGGGTAAGCATATGCCATACTCACCACGCTTGGCAGACGGGTTGGCGAGGGTTTTGATATAATTGCAGTTTTCCTTCTCGTTGTGCAAATGAACTTGCTTGCATGTTAACGTTAGTCGCCTTGTACGACACCTCGGTAAGAAAGAGGGAGGTCCTATTCTACTCTGCCGGGGACTCACACGGCATATGACTTTAGGGAAAGAAAATAATGTTATGGTTGTAAAGCCACATGCCGCCACGTTTGATGTAAAAAAACTAACGTTACACACACAAAACCCTCACTAAGGTTTCCCTTTGTGTCGCGAGTCGCTTGGAACATATGTATGTATGTATGTAAATTCTTTATTGCTCAAAAACAGTGTTATACAAAACATTTTATAGGTAATTCAATAGCAAAGGCGGACTAATCCCTGGAGGGATCTCTTCCAGTCTACCTTAGAGTAGTTGAGAGGAGACACAGGTGACGCGGGTTACGATGCTATTAAAAAAGATTAAAAAATAAAATTAAAATAGTAGTCAGAATTACTATTCTAAAGCGGAACAAAACAAGTAAATACCTAGTAATATATTTTTTTATAAATCAAGATAAATACAATAGATCTAAAAAATATATAAATAAGTATAAATATATATATGTATATATAAATATTCAGACGTACATAACCAATCACAAGGAGAAACAATCAGTTATCAGAAACAGGAATAAAACCCCAGAGTTTTTTCAGGGACAAAGACAAACACGAATACCCATGACCCTATACTTGACAAAAATCTGCCTAAAAATGTAAATGTAACCACGCTAATGTAATTCACTACGTTCACTTATTTTAAGTAACATCCTGAACGTTCTATGAAATGAAGATATTTTTGACTTTAACTTCACGACCCCAGAATAGAACAAACATCTGTTTTTTACACAAATATTTTCCCCGATCGGGAATCAAACCTACAGGGCCTGTCGATCAAGAGGCAGCGCCAGTACCACTCGACCATACCGGCCATCAACATTGAGTATAGTGGCATAGATAAATATATAATGGGTACCTACACGTATATTGTAAATGACGTGTAAGATACGTCATACTTGCTTTGAAAAACATGGTGTTATGAACTAAATAAAAATACCCCGTTGTAAAGTTAAATTTTTTTGATTTAATTATCAACTTTGTTTGTTTGAACTTTTGCTTGAGTTAAGATAAAGTATTGTAAGAAACTGCATAGGATTATAATATAACACTCGCGTAATCTATTTCTATAAATTCGCACTCGCATTCATTACGGTTTTTTATATAATCTAAATATATAAAAGGAGAAACTGACTGACTGACTGACTGACTGACTGACTGATATATTAACGCACGGCTAAACGTAGGCACTTGAAATTTGGAAGGGACGTAGCTTAGGTACCGTAGAGGTGCACTAAGAAAGGAATTTCCGAAATTCCCACGGGAACGGGAATTAGCGGGAAAATCCTTTTGTATGAAAAGTCTAAACCGCTTAAGTTAGACGCTTGAAATTTTGGCATGCAGGTACCTTAGTAAACTTAAAGCTTAGTTGCAACAGGATATTGCAAAATTCCCACGGGAACGGGAGCGGGAAAAAACTTTTGTATGTAAAAATCTAAATCACGTAAGATAGAAGTTTTCAATCTGTGTACTCTGTACAAAAAAAAAATTAACACGCAAACGAAGTTGCGGGCATCAGCTAACCCTCAATATACGACAATTACATAAACTATTGTTATGGTTGCCTTATTAAGTTATTATACCCAGGCACTTAGGTAAGCATGTATGTATGTACAATGTACAATTATTTACATGTGTATGAAGACAACACGTTTATTTATTGCGAATGTACCTACTCGTTATTATTATTGTAATGTTCAATCACTTGTAATGTTTGACCTTAACCTCTTCGTAGTGCGCAGACACTACGCGCATTTAACAAAAAATAACATACAATTATGTGTGTCACAGGATTTTTTTTTTTTTTATATCTCCCGCGATATTACAATTTGCCTAGTAAAATTATTAATTTACGGAACTTTAAAGGCTACCTGTATGAAATTAGGATAAGTTTGGTTAGGTTAGGCCTTTTTTAGGTTCGGTTACGTTAGGTTGCATTAATATAATAAATAAAGGCCGCCAATGTGAAAAAAAATGTGGCAGTTCACAAAGTACAGAGAGTTTATAATCTTACTTAGTTTTTCAATATGACGGGCTTAACAATTTACGGTGACATGTATACTGGATATTTTTTTAATAAGCCCATATACGACCCTAACGAGAGATCCTTCGAAACACGAAGTTGATTATAAATAGTAAGGTCTCATTTGTGTGAGACGGATCAGCACTTCAAGTGTTAGGAGGAAGAGAAAATTTAAGAGAAAATGAATTGAGTAATGTTAGTTTTTTTATTTATTTATTTATTTATAAGGTTACCAACAGAGTGTACACTACCACATTCAAGTACATCAAACATTTGAATGAATGAATGATTATAAATATAAAAACTCATTTCCACTCCAATTATAGATAACTTACGACAAGCTTAAAATTAAGTTGTAAGAACAATACAGATAACTACCTATACTAAGTTTAAACAATATTGAGAAATAACTCTAAAATTAAAAAAAAACTTTTTTTTTTTAAACAAACGAGCAAAGTACTTGTCAATACGAATCGAACGAGCCCAAACTCGATGGAGTTGTGTCGTTTTATTGCGGAGTTCCTATAGCCACCTTCCAGCTCCAGCATCAGATCAGCTTCCTGTTATCATAATATTCAATCGGAAACCGGGAAGTGGATCAAAATTAACTTGCAAGATTTGTCCCACACATCTACTAATAGGGGAAGTCAAATAAAAGCTTGTAAAAAAATAAAAAATCGGTTGATTGATCAATGATCACTATTAATGTTATGTGTCGTGCCTTTCCCGCGATAAGAAATGTAATATATTACCCTAACATTGTCAAACCCGTAATATACACGGCTCCTAGCTATATTCAAAATCCTGAACCAGTATCACTCAAAGAACACATTTATGAAAAAAAAAATTTTTTTTTTGGCACGCGAGGGGTTCGGGTAGCGCCCGGAGGGTGCACCCGAGTGGTGTCTACGGCTTTCATCGGTACCTCATTTGTCAAACTAAGACTACATTGACACAAATAAATAAATCAATGCCAAATAGTTACGAAGTTATGAGGGAACAACAAACTAAACACATACCGGTCAAAGTCATTACCCTCTTTTATTGCTGCCGTAGTCGGGTAAAACCACAAATTATGAATACTTTTATTAAAAAATGGAGAGGTCAGCTATTCTGACATCTTTATCAAGGACAAGATACCCTATGTCTATTTATAAAAGTCCATCGGTCGTTCAATAACAGACGGGATAACCCTACGATAACTTTAAAGATAGTAAACGAGTACATTAATAATGATAAGTAAACAAGTATATGCAAAAACTAAAACCCTAAATTTAGACCATTATTCTGCGTGATTTTTCAGTGAATTTTTTTTTCCGTAAAATGTACAAACTTTTTTTATGTTTTCTTATATTTTTTGATTAAATACTGACGAGATAAATATACAGTGCGAATGTAATTGGAAGGGTCGTAAGAGGGCGCTCTACGCGAACGTACTTAGACCAAATTGGTGATGTACTTAGAAAAGGCTGTGTTAGGAGTACGCGAATCCGAAGAGCGGGTATAAAGTGAATAAATGAAGAGGAAGCTCAAGGGGTGTGACTGCGGTTTCTGCCTACCCCAACAGAATAAAGGGTGATCTTATGTATGTTATATTTTCTACTTTAAAATTAAGAAGACCAAACATAAGACCGTACAAAACAAGTTAAAACCAGGAGCAACTAGGATTAAGCAACAACTACAATTTTATGTTATTGTAGTTGTTGCTTAATCCTAGTTGCTCCTGGTTTTAACTTGTCCTTTATTGTACAATAAATATTCTTACAGGAGCAAAATATGGTACTTAAAGTTAGAATACATTTAAGGTACAAAGGCGGACTTATCCCACTAGGGGATCTTCGTGATATGTGAAAGATATTGCACATATCACGAAGCACTTGAAAGTAATAAACATTATCAACCAAATTGCAGGTTCAATAGTTCCAATTTTCGCCATTTAACTTTATTTCTATTCTAGCGTTATTTATTTCTAGTGTGGTGAGACCGTGGATCTAATATCACTATTCGAGTAAGCGGTGAGACATTAGGGGCTTTTACGTCCGTGATTAGGGATCTCTAAAAAGTAAGTAAGCAACACAGATAAAAAACTTTTAAACACGTTGATGTTTTTATCGCGTGTGCTGTATTGCTATTTTTATAGTTTTCATATTACCATTCCCATTGTTCGAGTTACCATAAACATTTTATTTACCGCTAATAGCGTCTTCGTGTGCGCTCAAAATATAACTTACAAGTTAGTAGATATCTGTTTTTTTATTTTGTATCTGGGTTAAAAAAATGGTATAAAAAGAAGTTTACCCTTTCTTGTATACTAAGACGCAAAAAACTCCATGAAACGGTTTTTTTACTAACTTAGCCTTCCGTTCGCGACTTCGTTCGTTCGTTCTCGTTTTAACGTTTCCGTACTGACCCTATGCGATAGAAAGAGATGGTGAAACAAGACATATACGGCAAAATTATGTCACGCGTCTAAACGTCTATGTTAGCTTCTAGACTGTTCATAATTGCGTCTGTCAGTTAAAAACCACGTTCATTTGTTGCTCCGCTTTTCTGTAAAATAATTACAAACAAAAATACCCACATCCTTACAGTACACATCTAAATCCTCTTCTCGTTTCGTGTCTGGATGCCTACTTCGTTGTGTCCCATTTTACAGCCTGACCTTAATCAATAAAGCTGTCTCTGGTTTTTGAAGCAGTAGAGTTCTCAATAATGCTATTGTTACTGCAGCCTAAGCGGGATATTTTGTGACATTCTAATGAACAAAATTACACTGGTTACCTCCTGTACTAGAATAATTGAGGAGAGCATGTGATAAAAGAACGATGTATCTTTCAGGCAAGTTTCTAATAATTGTATTGGAACGATTGCTATTTGACCTTCGTGATCTTGATAACTGTGGAAACTGGGCGGATTGGATCATAAAATCACACATTCCACCGCCTCGATTGTTTGATGTGCATGTTTTCTTCAATGCTGGACTGGGAGTGAAAAAATAACTTCCCAGGCTTACTGTAGGAGCCAGTAAATGGGATGCGAGGATTTTTTGTGTCGTGGGCAAAAGGCTGACCACCTATCACCATTATACTCATGTTCCGTCTAACAACCCTTAGAATGATTGTCATAAATGTTGCGTCAACTGGTTCTCGAACTACAGGACGTTCTGCCTACCCTGAAAGAAATTATAGGCGTGAGTCTATGATGCATGTTTCCAAACGATGTTTTTCCTCACCGGTTACTGTGAGTGTTACATAACGTCACACATTAAAATACATTTGGGAAACCATTTCGCTTTTGATTACGGCACTGACCCTTTAATGTCCCAATAATGTCCCGAAAAGATTAAATAAATAAGTAACCGTATTTTTTACAATTTATTACCATGTCAGCCGCACAGACCTATATTTTTATCTTCCTTGGATAATGACGCCTCGTTTCGCCACCTTATTATCAGTACGAACTGTTATTGCCTACCATCTTTCTCTTTTAATTTTTACTTTTTTATCCTCATAATGGATCCGGGATAAGACTTAATGATCGTAATATATTTCTTAGTATTGACGTTCTTAGTTGAACACATTGCTCAATTTAACGAACGTAAAGTTAGGTCCTTTTAAATATTATTATTAATTTATAACTTATTGAAAATAATAAATACACCAGAGCTAAAAAAGTATTATATATATCAGGGTAGGCATAATGCGTGAATTATAAAGTATGTGAAAAGTATATCTCTTCGTTTACAATTCTAGACAACAAGGACTGGACCAGACACCTTAATTACTTAGGTAATACTTTGTGCCTTACCTATGGGTAGGTACATTATTATAAAAAAATTCAAAATCTTACAACTGAGTTCATAAAACTAAATTTAATATTTTTTATATTTGAATCGAAATGAGGAAATATGTGCAAAAGTCACCGACGCAGATAATCATGTTGAAACGGCCGTAATTGGGGTCTCGAGGTTCTCGAATGGTGGCTACGAATAGGAAAGGGCAGTGATGGACGGCCATCCAAAGATCTTGAGACAAGGTGATCATATGAGTATAAAAGCTTGTGGGTAGACACTGTATGTTGACCACTTTCGTCCGTTTAGCGAAAAAAGTACCGCGTTATTGCGCTGAACTGGATTGTGATCAAGTGAACGCTTTCCAAATAAAAAACCCAAGGATCTTATGACAAGGTGATCATATGATTCGGTTCAAGCTTGTGAGAAGACACTGGATGAGGACCGCTTTCATCCGTTCAGCGTAGAAAAATACCACATCTTTGCGCTGAACTATAGATTGTGTTCAAGCGAACTCACTCCAAATTTTTTTTTTTTTAAACCTGGATCTGAGTACTTATTCCACCTTTCTAGTGTATTCCAACTCATTGTGCTCAGACACGTGAACACAGTTAACACAGTTAACACAGAACACAGTTAAAGTGCACAAAGAACACGGAGCAGCAGGTGTAATCCGAGTTGCCCAATCACTGATACAATGACACCTCTAGCGTGCCCTTAGCAGGAAAAATAGACTTTGTTATTGTATAAGCCCTATTCAAGTTACATGTTAAAGGTTACAATTGATCGTTCTAAAAGTTTTTAAAAATCTACACTAACATTAATCATTTAATAAAATCCTTTACTGTAACATCCTGATGCACGAATATGTTTGTATGTATTTAAATCCTTTATGTAATGTAACTTTGACTTATTTTAAGTACCTAACATCCTGAATGTTCTATGAAATAAAACTATATCAACTTTGACTCTAGTAAGACATATATTAATTTTTTTAAATTTATTTATTATAAGATGGGTTAACTCTTGACCTCAATCTTGACCATATGGTCAAAGATGAGGTCGACGATGGAGCGAGTTAACCCAGAAAATGCATATAAAGGCACTGGTACTCCCACGCACCGACGGAACACAGCAAGCTGTTAGGCGTCGGACTTCGGTAGGAGGGTGGTCGCGAGCCAGACGACCCTTTAGAGCCTACCACACCGCATTTATAGATAATTAATAGATAAATAAAATTAGAAACAAGGTAATGCAAAGTTTTTTTTTTAAATCTAGTTTTATTTATTGAGAGTTTTTTGGAATGTCACCCTCATCGTGACACTTATAGTTGAAACTTAGCCTAAAACCAAAATTAATCCCACTGTTCTAAATATTTTTTTATATAAACAGATAAGTTGAAAGAGTACATTCATTTTTTATACTTATTAAAACGGATTGTCAAAACATTTTATCAGATTAAAAACTATGTACAGTCAACGGCACATCAGGTTACCACAAACTGTCAAATTTCTTCAATGTATTGTAAACTCTAACGCTTGTAGATAAAATTGAAAATCGATTGAAGAAATTTGACAGTTTTGGATAGCATGATGTGCTGTTGTCCCTGTACAAATAGCCAGGGTGTTCTTTAGAATGTACAGACAGCAAAACAAAATTATGAAAAGCATACAATAGATAGAAAGTATCAAAACTCACAAACACTTGCACCCTAACCAAAAAAATATATCAACCTGTATTTACATTTAACTATCTCATTTACATCAACTATAATTAACTACTAACACTGTACCTAACATGCCCGCCGGGTCAGAAGTACCATCGATTTGTACCATTGATGGTACTACCGACCTAGACTTATGTCGCTAGTACCATTAATGGTACTACTGACCTATATTACCACTAATGGCCCGCCGGGTCAGAAGTACCATCGATTTGTACCATTGATGGTACTACCGACCTAGACTTATGTCGCTAGTACCATTAATGGTACTACTGACCTATATTACCACTAATGGTACTAGCGACTTTCACACACTGACAAGCGCCCAAACATTTATTTTACTTATATGTAGTAACTTACTGGCCACGTTTAATGGCTTAATTATTAATTTTATTAGAAAATTCTACCAGTCAAAGACCTTTAGCATCTTTAATTTCGTGAGTTTTATTACAGTGTTTGATTTTATGAATTATTGTATGTGAAACAAAAAATATTGCTAGAAATATATTAAAATCTGAAAACAGCAATAAAATCGGTTTATAAATGAACAAGTTATTAGCATTTATATTAACGTAAAGACTAGCTTTTTCGTTTTGTGGGGAGAGCTAGCTATCTCGTTTTTACCTACGCAAACAAATGGCGGTGACGTCACAAAAAAAGAAGTACATCTCTTTTTCGTTGCTTGACAGAGTCCCCCTCTATTGAAATTTAAAAGCTTGTAACTTTTTTATTTCTCAATAGTTTTAAAAAATTATTTCGGTTTTGGGTTTTGGATTCAGTTATTTTTTAAGATAAACAATAAAAAAAGTCAACATCCCTAAAAACGTGGTCGTGGAAAAGTGTTATTACACAATGGTAATCAATATTACTTTCATGTCCGTTTTAAAAATAAAAGTACCTTTTGGAGATGCAAGAATTACAAAACTTCAAATTGTACCAGAACAATTACAAAAAAATGTGGTGCATCGAACTGTAAATATTTCTGAAGCATGCAATGGACAATTTAATCAGCGTTTCAAGGGAAAACCTAAAACAACCTTCGGTTTTCTTAAAATTCTGAAAGACAGATGGAGCTGGTGAATAACATTGTTAATGTGCCATTATTTTTGAAAAAGTTTCGTCGATAAAAAACAAAATAGTAGTTTTTTGTTATGTCACTTACGCCAATAATGGCGGAATTGCTGCGTAGTTGGAAGAAAATTTTTTTTTTTTTGTTTTATGTGAAAGCAAACTCATGTGCCAAATCTAGTGTTGTATTTAATGGTACTAGCGACATAAGTCTAGGTCAGTAGTACCATCAATGGTACAAAACGATGGTACTTCTGACACCGCGGGAACAAAACAGTGAAGCTAAAATGTTTTATCCTAGTATCCTAGTCATTTGTGAGTATTGTACTATTCCTGCATGAGTTTTTTTGTTGATATTTGGTACCGTCACATAAGCGTAAGGTGAAAATTTTATTCGCTATTCGTTAATTTTCTGCGCCCCCCTTCCCACTAAGCGCCGAAAAACTCTGCCGGTAATCATATATTCGCCCCTCCAAATAACGCGGGCGATCAGCTACTACGAATAATAAGCCAAAATTGTGTTTATTAGGACTTTCCACATGGGTTCTTTGGTTAAACTTGTTCAGTTTTATAGGAGAATGAACCTCCTGAAGTTTCGCTACCTAATTCAAAGTCACCCCGTTATACGTTTTTTACATAAATCATTCGAAATCCGATCGTCTATTAATAATAAACTTCATTGAATAGGTACTTATTTTCATCCCTTTATCTATCGCTGGATGTTTACTTCATTATTTATCAGTAGCAAAAATAAACTTGACATTTTGGATAAACCAACCTTGATTCATTGACCTAATTCTGTTGGTGCTAATCATTGGCTTACGTGACTCTCTTGTCGTATCGTCCTGACTCCAGACCAAACAATATTTATCAACAGTTAATTATTTATTAAATAGTAATCACTGTATATGTTTAACCTGTTGTTTTTAAATGTGTATACATATGTTTTTAACACGTCAAAACTAGTTTTAACTAACTGCCCTTGTGAAAACTAGAATTAGTTCAAAAACAAGGAACCTAACTTAACCTATCCATACTTTCAATTTCCATTAAGTTTCTCTAGTACTAGTTGTAGCTGAGGTTTAAAGTTAGAACTAGATTTAAATAAAATTAGCAGTAAATTCTAGTTTTCATAAAGGCTTTTGTCGAGGGTTAAAAAAGGGTTTTAACTACGACATACACAATAATCTCAACATTGTGACATAGGTTTCAATACAAGGTCATCTACGCCATAGCCACGTAATGATTCTGATTACATAGTGAATGGATTACATGCACTAATTAAAAGAAGCAGCAATCAATATCTTGTAATCCTAGTGCTTCATTTACATAAAATGTTAATTAATCTGTGTCGTTAAGACTCTGCCTAACCTATGGAGTTCAAACAGATGATCAATCTCTATACGAGTCAACGTTGAATAATTCTACCTTTTGCCAACTGCGTGCATTTGAATAAGAATTTGGGACTGTCACATAAATTACTTATTGTTAAATTAAAAACATCTTTTACTCTTTGTACAGTCCTTTTAATCCGTTAAATAATAATTACAATGCTAAAACACATTATCTCCGATCTATGCGCGAAAACGATCTGTCAAAATGGGCCGCCTAGTGCTGTTCCACACCGCGTGGACTGGTAGAGTTGTACCATTTGTGTCGTCGATCGATTTTCTCTTAACATTTTGTTGTTCAAACAAAAAAAAACTTTTTTTTGGTTTCCGTTTTTTAGTCTTACTAGCCTTCGGGGTTGCACTTTAATTAGGGACATATCTACTACACGATTTTCAGAAAATTGGCTCTCTTGATGGTCTGCCTGTCCTAATAGGGAATATAGGCATAAGTGTACTAGGAGTATGTTATATTCTTTGTTTGTCTGTGTCCATTGGAAAACAGATCGTAAAAAAAGTTTCAATTTCGCATACTACGGCAATCAGCTGATCGAAATGTTATTATTTACAGTTCCTTGCACACATGACAGAAAATTGGAAAAACTGTTGAGTTGATGGAGAGGCGAAATATTTATTTATAATCGACTTACGAGTATATTCTTTGTGGAAAGTTGTTCAGTTTAGTGCTGGTTATCATCCTTATGATAGATTAATATTATGATTTTATTAGAAAACCATATTATGATAGATTTTATAAGAAATAGCATTTCGCCCGGGACTTCGTTCCCGTGGGAATTTGGGAAAATTATGTAGCCTATGTTACTCAGGTATAATGTCTAATGAAGAAAGAATTTTTCAAATCCATCCAGTGGTTTCGGAGCCTATTCAATGCAAACAAACAAACAATCAAATCTTTCCTCTTCATAATATTATAGTGTAGATTCAATAAATGTATTGTATTAGTGTGTATACTCGTAGTACAGATCGAGTTAAGCTTTAATATTTGTATTAGTACTGATAATCACAAGCTGAATAGTGAAACATTTTTGTTAAAAACTTTAAACTGTGAATTAACGTTTGATTTAATAAAAAAAAGAATAGTGTTTCGTCAGAACAATAAGTCCGAGAATGCATTGACAACACGGAAGGTGCTAATTAGCACCATCCGGGAGGATTAGTTAGATTGTATACATTCTGAGAATGCGGGGAAAAACGTTGTTTACGTTCATGTACCATGTTATGACCACACCTCGTCATCTTAAGCCCCTGACCTTAGCCACAGTGAATGACGTCAATTCACGGAGAGTTACGGTCAGCAACTTCTATTATTTCCTCAAAAAATGGAAAATAAATAACATATTAGAAAAAAATAATTTAAAAAAAAACCCGACTGCGTAATAAAAATTGAAAAGAAAACAACAAGTAAGTCCAGTAGTCGAGACTTTTGTTATTGTATATTATTGAATAACATAACGATTTTAACAATCGGGACCCATTATTAGAAAGCCGGACTTCTGATGTGTCCCGACTGTTAAAATTGTTATGTTATTCAATAATGTACAATAACAAGTTTTTTCAGTTTTTATTACGCAGTCGGGTTTTTTTTAATTAATTTAATTTATTTTACACTTTTTAGTTAGGATCACATATTTATATTTATTTATTGATTTTCTAATTAGCTATATAATAAGTATATCCTATATCTCACTTGCATAAAAATTTAACAATTTCCAAATTAAAAGCCTACATTTCAGTGATAATCGTTACTAACCAAATTTAAATCGTTATAGATCCTAAACGGTAATTCTGATTGAAAAACGATATGAGAAACCTAAACATGATTTTTAAATACCTAAGAAAGATCAAAATCGGCCATTTTTTTTTCCAAATTTTTATACTTTTTATGACATTTGCGCCGTCATGACGAATCCAACGACGTATCATTTATCAAAATCGGTCCATGCGTTTGGTCTAAATAGTGCCGCAATGGTACAAACATACATACATACATACATACATAGGCTGATAAACAAATTACCCTCCTTTGCGTCGCGATTTTGTATCGAAGGAGATCTATCTATAAAGGACTATGACTTTAATAGCTTTGTTGATTTGTCGTTTTTGTCATGTGATTATTCTTTGAGTATTGGCCGAGCTGCTGGTCGAAAAATGAAGACAACATCATTCAGTGTGTTACGTTGTTCCTACTAATCTATTTGAAGTCGGTGTAATGCAAGATAAATTTTATAGGCCGCCTTCGTGCCGACTTTAAACAGATCAGTAAGTACTACGTAGCACGTTATGTTGTCTTTATTTGTCGCTTTTTTGGAGTCGGTTTAATTTTTTTTCTCTCCCCGATTGAAGATCTTCAAAAAATAATGCACTCAATTTAAGATACAAAACACGGAACAATAACTAAATTATAATTTAAATCAAAACACGATTAGCTAAAGACGTCAACATATTAATTTTAATGCTTTGTTAATGAAGTTGGAAATAGTACGTAGTATTTAAAATGTCGTTAGGAGTCAGTTTGGGTTCAGTTAATTCATCCAATTGATATTAAATTTCGTTCAAATTTGAATCTTTATCACTAGTGGACAAGAAACTTTACAAAGGGAACCGATTGTACACTATATTTGTCACAATGACCGGAAAATGGAATAACCAATTACTTTGATGAGATTTGATTTTTGTAGATAAACAACATTACCTACACAAACAGATATTATTGTAATTCGCAAAAAAAAGGTGGCTTGCACTCAGTAGTCACCATAAAACAAAACTCGGCACACGTTGGTCCGGTTATCAGTATTCTGTGGTATTATATTATAGGGTGTCTTTATACTTATTAGCATGACTTTGGGACGTTAAGTTTCGATATAAATTGAACTACAACTTTCCCCAAAGAACCGATATCATGTAGATAAAAAACTCAAGATCGCTCCAAATTCGATTTTTATGGAGAGGCAAAAAACTTTTCTGCATTATGTTTCATAGCTGTTCAGTTTTGTGAACTCTTATGATTTATGTATAAATTGGGTGACTTTAAATTTGTTAGCGAAATGTAAAAATGACCGCTAAAAATCTTCTATTTTCTAACACCAAACTTTTTTTTATTTTTTATTATAAGATGGGTTAACTCTTGACCTCAATCTTGACCGTAAAGGTCAAAGATAAGGTCGACGATGGAGCGAGTTAACCCAGAAAATGCCTAAGGCACTGGTTCTCCCACGCACCGACGGAACACAGCAAACTGTTTGACAAGCTGTTTGGAACTTTTACGATATGAACACATAATTAAATACTAAAAGTCAAAATACATATTATGTTTTTACCTTTGTATCCGAAGTTTCGACATGGTCACGGTTAGACACAACATAATATACCTACACACATAATAACACGCGAATTTTGACCCGTTTCAGTATTACCTAGTTTATTTATATTTTCTAGCCCGAACGTTACGTGTAAGTTATAAAAATATATTTTTCAAGCTCAATCTGACACACCTAACAGTGGATATCCTGTCACTGCAGACTATTCCAGACACTTAAATCTAGTTTCTAAACTCTACAAACATGAACAAAAATTTTCGAGCGGCTAAGGCATACGCGAATGGGATCTTATAAAATTTCTAATGGTCAGTGCCATGTTGTTTTTTTTATTTTGACTGTAATTCAACTTTTTTGTATGGAAATGCTCTTTTTTGTTTTAGAAACCAATCGAGCAGCTTTTATTTAGTTGAAAACGATACCAAACTTGCCCTAGCAGCTAGAAATTTGAAATTATGACTAGTCTTAGTGCGAGCGGTGTATGAAAAGGTCATCCCCCCATTCCTCAAAATCGGGTGATAGAGGCAAACTCCCGGGCGTTTACCACACTAGTCCACCTAAGGAACAAGTGTGCTAAGGCTCATCCTTCTATACGAAAGAAATGGGTTCCCATACGACTTCATATAAGAATACATATAATTACTACGCTAATAAAATTTCTATTATTTCGAGAATAGCTCCTGCCTAAACTAATGAACCGATTTTGACGATTAAGGTGTCATTGGAAAGCAAGTGATGTGTAAATGTGTTTTCATATGTAAATTTCTAATACCCCTCCAAATTGGATTCATAAAAATACATAAAATGGAGTAAAACATCATCGAAATTACAATTTGACTTCTAAAATGCGATAGGGGTCAAATTCAGCTTGCCTCCACATCTTACAATAACCAATACGGTATCCCCTAAGCATGATAAAAATTTCATGCTTTTATCACCCAGCGAACAATTTCTAAAATTTCCGCTGTACTATACAGAGTTGTGTGTAGGGTTTATTGTAAAATTCCTATTAAACCTCTTTACTTGTCAGTAAACTTTCCATGGTGTACCGTAGATACAGCCAACAACACGTATCGGGAAACATATACAACCAAAACGGTGCCTATTAAAAACAAAACAAGGGCAACGTTAAAGTCATATTATGTATATTCTGGTGTGTTGTTGCATATAAAAAATTCGTTTACGTACATTTGTAGGTATTGTCTAAAAGTATGATTATATTCTTAGAATGTTTTTCAAGAATAATGAATATTAGTGATATTTGAGGCGTATAAATACAAATGCGCCTCTATCCACTTTTTTAAAAAACATATTTTTTTTATTATTGGCAACCTTCTACTAATTCTCTTTGATTTCAATCAATAATATACGTCCAAAACTGCCTCTGTCCTATACAAAACTTCGTGAGAAGTTTGAAGTTAGGAACAAAACCGCCTCTGTTAAAACTTGAGTAACAAAAGCGCCACTGTCTTGGCTCGACCAATCACAGCACAGTATTTCATATGGCCGTTAATGGCGTTCGCGTGTTGTGTCCGTGCTCCGTGTGGTTTTATTTTTCTGTTTTTAATTATAAAAACGACAATAAATGGAAGTCAACATTGCCCCAGTGGAAGGTAACAGGGGAAGGAAAAGAGTTCGAGATGAATATCAGTGGAAGCGCAACATAAAAAAGCGTGAGAGGTAAGTTTTGTTAACCTTAGCTTTGGTCGTATTCATGCAATAGGTCGACGTCGAAAACGCGATGCGGGTGCCCGCTCGCGTGTTTATTTCAGATGATGCATTTAAATATCTGTTTTTTTAACTAAGTATGTATAAATATGCTGTTGGCGTAATAATAAATAAATAAACTATTATATGTCATATTAACACCTTTACTATGAAATTGAAGGATGTGATAACGGATAACTTTATATCGTTTTGAGCAAAAAACATATTATTTTCAGGTACTCATCAAAAAAACCACCAAATCTGGTGGATATTACAAGCTGTAGGCATAAGAAGGACGACAAATTAAAATGCAATACACTAAGTTTTCAAGATATTCGAAAATTTCATCAAGCATTTTATAAAAAGCCGAATAAAATCGTTCAAGACAATTTTATGCTAAAATTTATGAAAGTTCGTGTACCGAAGCGTCGAAGGCGTATAGTGGGAAATCGAGCAGAATCGGTTACTTTTACAAAGTTTTATATACGAACATACGTAAAACCGTTTAAGCTAGTAAGAGTGTGTCAACGTGCCTTTTCGAAAATACTTGGAGTTGGTATTCATAGACTGCGAAATATATCAAAAAAATTCTTATTAGAGGGAAAAATACCAGAAGAAAATCGAGGCGGTGATAGAGTGTCCATAAAAAATTCCGCGAAAAGAGAAAATGTGATGCGATTCATTGAATCATTTAAATGTATAGAGGCACACTATTGCAGATCGAGTACTTCAGAAAGAAAATATGTGTCGTCTGAATTGAGCATCCGTAAAATGTGGAAAATGTATGAAGAAAAACAGGAAGATGAAAGCTTGAGGGTGCGCCATTGTTTCTTTCGAAACATCTTCAATACAAAATATAACATTGGTTTCGGATCGCCGAGGGTAGACGTATGCTCTAAATGCACGGAGCTATCTGAAAAAATAAAAAGATCGCATGATAATGAAAAAGTACAATTTATGACTTTATTGAGAGTTCACAAGTTAAAAGCAAAATGTTTTTACGCCTTCTTGCGGGAATACGACGAACAAACGTTTTCCATATCATTCGACTGCCAAAAAAATCAGGTTTTGCCAAAGATTCCTGATCAAGCCGCATATTATTCGAGACAAATATACATCTACAATTTTACCATTGTAATTGGTACAAGCACAAACAAGTTTCCCAAGGAAAATGTCCGCATATATACGTGGACTGAAAACGTATATGCTAAGTCATCGAATGAGATTGCGTCAGCCGTTTTCGATTTACTTTCACAGACTGATTTTACTGACAAAAAAAAGGTGCGAATGTGTGCGGATGGGTGCGGCTCACAAAATAAAAACAGTACAATGATCGCTATGGTTGCTTACTGGCTAACAAATTGCGCCCCAAGAAATGTTAAGACGGTCGAACTTATATTTCCCGTTCCCGGTCATTCATTCATGCCGGCCGATCGTATCTTTGGACACATCGAAAAAGAAATAAAAAATAAAGAAGTTATTATAGACCCATCCGAATACAGAAACATATATGATCATTATGGCGTTGTTCGCAAATTGGGTGATGATTTCGTTGTAAAAGATTGGAAGGCCTTTGCAAATGAAGTAATGAAACCGCCAGCCAAGTATCACTTTAAATTTGCAGAGTGCAAAAGATACTATGTGAGTAGAGTAAAAAATAAACCTGGACGCTTCCTTCTCAGAGGAGAAGTAAATTATAAAAGTGACCTTGGCGTAGCTAAAAGCGTCATGAAAACAGGTGTACAATCAACGTCAGAGTTTGGTATTAGAGACATACAACCCGTACAAGCGCGCGTCTCTACTTTGAAACTTGAAGACGTCAACAATCTGTTGTTAAAACATTTTGGTGATAATTGGAAATCAGAGCTAGGATCTGATCAGCTCTTATTTTATAAAAATATTTTGGAAACCGTAAATATTGGTGAACCCGAAAATGAAGAGCCTTGTGAATACCTAGAAGAAGTAGGATTGAACATTTGATTTTTTTTAGATAAACTTCATTCTGAATTAAAAAGTGAATAAATGACTCGTGTGATTGTAATATTAATTCATAAATTACTTATTATTTTAATTTTGAGCTTTGTGAATACCTAGAAGAAGTAGGATTGAACATTTGATTTTTTTTAGATAAACTTCATTCTGAATTTAAAAAAAGTGAATAAATGACTCGTGTGATTGTAATATTAATTCATAAATTACTTATTATTTTAATTTTAAAATAACAAAGTTTAGTAAGAAAAGATATAAAAAATATTTGACTGGATTATTGGACTGATTTGTTGATAGATGGCGTTAGTGTAGTAAACAACACCGAAAGGATAGCAAAATTTCGACTAGACTGTTGAATGACTGGGTAGCGTAATTGGATAGCGCACGGCCCCGGAATGGCGAGGTGCGGGTTAAAATCCCGCTTCAGTCAAATATTTTTTCTATATTTTCCAAAAATTCTGATTACCCAGCATGGAATTGCAAAATTTCATAAAAATTGGATGATAAAGTTTGACAATAATTATGAGTACACTTGTTTGCGCATCTTTCAATACCTACTTAATTTACTCTTTTTTATTAATGTCTTGTATGCTTGTTATGGAACTAATTTCGAATTAGAAATTGGGGCCATTGCATAAAACCATCCATACGTCTACTAGAGAAACAAAACCGCTTCTATCCTAAACTGATAGTTGCAAGACCGCTTCTATCCTAAACTGATAGTGCAAATTCGCCTCTGTCAACTGGTAAGTTGCAAAATGGCTTCTATCCAGATTTCAATATTTTTTTTCAATCCTCACGGACTATTTGAGTGTTGAATTTATGCGTTAACCAAAAATATTGTAATTTTGCCACGATATAAAAAAAATATATCGTATACAGCTTCAATTTAGTTAAAGAAATCCGTTTTTGTGAAATTGCTATAATATAGAAAAAGTGGATAGAGGCGCATTTGTATTTATACACCTCATTTTTAGACATATTGTTATTCCAAACTTCTGTATTGTCTGACGGATAAGACATACTTATTCATAAGATATTTTATTTGTAATTGTAAGCTTAAAACATTTTACAAAGGGAATAAACCTGCCGTCTACAAATCATTCTGGTCGGCTGGCACTTAATACCTTTAGGCACTAAGTCCACTAAGTTTGTGCATACATTTGTGCAAAAAAAAAAGTTATGTAGGTATTTATACTGAAATTATAATTGCTTTATCCTTAAATCTGCGGCCGCAAACACATTTTGCGCAATTACTCAAAAATGTTCCATGTACATTTTATCCTACAATATATTGAAAAGTAGGTAGGTACCTTCAACATCGAAGTATGTTAAATGACTTTCATAGAAAAAACATTGACGTCAAATCGAGGCGGACAGTAATTTTGCAGCTAGCTAATGCTCGAGACGATCAAATGCGATCCAAACAAGTTTGACGTGTTGCTTACGTCCATTCGCTTCGTATATTAAACATTGAAGCCGTTAACATGTTCTAATCTTGCTCTCGCAACCGTAGCGAACGGACGCGCTTGTGCAATTAAATCAAGTTTTTAAATAATTCAAAATGTACACAAACCCTTTCGAAAGAAAACACTCGGCGTTGAGGCAGACCCTTGACAAACTCTTTACGGAAACAAGGCTAAGTTTTCGCAACAAGAAACTCCTGACAAGAGGCAATGGAAGCGTCTCTGGAAGTTCTTCCTCTGTGGCATCATCAAACAGTTCCGATTCTAGGATCAAGTGCACTCAGAAGAGGTGAAGTAACTAGTGCTGAATTGTGTCAAGTGATACATTGTGACATGGATACTCAAGAAATAAGGTAGGTTATCATATAAACAAGGTGATAAAAAACCTCCTAGCTATATTCAAAATCCTGAACCAGTATCACTCAAAGAACACATTTATGAAAAAAAATGTTTTTTTTTTATATTTTTTCAATGGCAATAGGTAGTTCATTTTTTGCCTAAACGTAGACATGACTCCTACACCAGGCACGCGAGAGGTGCGGGTAGCGCTTGGGGGTGCACCCGAGTAGTGTCTACGTTTAGGAAAAAAAAAACAACTAAAAAAGTAATAAAAAAATACAAAAAAAAACAAAAATGTTCTGTAAGTAAGTGATACTGGTTTTTCACCCTGTATTTATATTTTTGTCTAAACTAATCCGTTCCATTGCTGGGAAAAGCTTCTTCTTTTTTTCCCATGCATCCAGGTTGCTTGCAAAAACGCTAAATTCAAGCAATTTAATAGTCTTATTCTAGTTACCTATTTTGAAATAAACAAAATTCAATTAACCGTGAAAATTTGTAACATGCCATACAAGGTGAGGTGTGACATACCCTAACAAAATGGTCGCTGTAATCAGATAGGAATAGGGGTACTGAATTATTATTGCATATTTTTGAAATTGAAAATAACCTGAGAAGCACTATATAAAAAAAATGAAATAGGATAAATGGTTTGTTGAAAAAGGGTAGCGAAAATGCCATCTTCTTACTACTAATTTAGACTTGAAATTCTAAACCAATGTTTGTAATTAAACTGACTAAATTTAAAAAAAATTGAACAACGATAATACATCTTTAAATTTTTACTTCAATCTCGAGGTAGGAGTTCTTTAGTTCGCCATAATTTCATTTTGTGTATGCTCAAATAACAACAACTCTAAACAAAAACGCATCTAGAGCCCTAAAAAACGCACGCACCACTAAACTAATGGTACTTGCCAGTGTAAGAACGTCGCAACTCCAGCTATTGAGAGCTTCAGATTCCGCGCACGAAAATTTTTGAAAATATATCGATTTTTCACCGCCTGGGGTTTATTACACCCCGCCTGGTATGCGGAGGGTTAAGACTGATTCATGCTTTAACCATTTCAATTATAAAAACTTTTGACTGTCCCATAATTAAAACAAAGAAACTTTGTCCGAAATTCATAGCTCTGACGGCGAATAGCACAAAATGTGGAGAGTTCAGGAGTGAGAGAGACACCTGGCCGGCCTCTTAAATATTAAACCTTTGCGCGATTCTTGCACACCCGTGTGTGCGGAATTTGTATCGCACGCGCCTTAAACAAACGCGCGACGGTCTGCCTTAGTTTGTAGTTTTTATTTCACAATTAGTTACACATTATTATGTCAATTTAATTATAAAGCAGTCATTTAATAAATAACAGCTGCAGCTCGAGCACGATGGCGACAAACTCGCGCGGCTCGCCACTCGACTGACTACTTCACTTTAGATTGCGCGAGGGCCCCGCGCACAGGCTTGCTCGCCCTTTGGCGTTGTCAATGTTGACATTTTGACATAGGACCGCGGCGCATTACGCGCGCTATCACCATCGTACTCTCAGTCTCAAATTAAGATATAATTTATTTAGCAACAGATAACACGCAGTAGTAATGTGTAATTAAAGAAATGATACAGAATAACATTTTCTTCTGTAAGTGACTGTAATTATATTAATGAGAATAAAGATTCTTTAAACGGATACACATAGATTTAGCAGATATCGTTTTTCGGTTCAGAAACATTTTTTTAAATATATTTCATATGAAAACATAACATACAAAACAAAAGTTCCACATTGGGCCAGCGTGGAGGACTATGTCCAAAATTCGTTTCGTGTATCAAAGTGAGGCCCGTGCCCCCTGATACACGACGTATATAGGCTGGTAAAAAAAACATAAGTTCTTAATGAAAAAAAAACACTCTATTGCACATAAATGTGACTGTGTCTGGTAAAAGGGACCACTTTGAGGGTAGTCATTAAAGGTGAAAATGTAATGTAATAAGTTATGTTAATCGCTCTTATGGACTACCCTCAAAGTGGTCCCTTTTACTAGACACAGTCACAATATGTATATTTTAAGATCGTAAACTTCGGTCACACAAATTCTTTAATGCGTAAATACTTACGTCACAAGAAAGTTTCGAAGGAAATGTTTAACCTTTCTAAAATAATATTAGATAATTTTAATTGAAGTGTTTAAGGGTGGGAATGACGGGCGATTCAATTCAGAATATAAATTATTGTCACTTCATCTCCACACGTGTCTAACTACCCCTTTCCAAAAAAAGATGTTAAAATATTCTATTCAAGAGAAGACTAAACAGCGATTTACGAGAAAAAGAGATACTGCTCTACAAAAACAGAACAAACATACGATTGTTTTAAAATTGCTTTAAAATATAATGGTAAGGGTCCTGAAGGTAGAAACCATGTAGCTTGGTTGCCAACTCTTCCCAGACTTGCTTTAAGAGACAAGATGTTAGAAGAAAGAAGTTGGGGAAAGGATGACAAACTAACACTATTAAACTTACATGTATCATTTACAGTATATTTTGTTGGGATTTGTTAATTAGGTATGTTTAATCTATGTTCTCACTTGCTCCGAAAATAATATGTGCTGTTGTGTGTGTTATGGTTATGGCTTCTGAATTATGAATGTCTGTTTCTCTTAACTATTGTGATATACGCCTATTGGTGCCACAAACAGTAATACATTCATACCTACCTACCAATACAGTATTTTAATACAAAGAGCCACCTTTGCCATCGAAAAAAACAACTTTTGAAAATGTTTTACTTATTTTATTTTTTTTGTGTTTGTCTGCAGGTCGAGTTCGGTGTGATGGGATGCCGCTTGGAACGTATTGACGTCAATCGCCAACATCCAGTTTGTGGGACCGGTTACTTGGAATTGGTGTCTGTTACTCAGCAAAATCCGTTTTATCACGACACTCCAATTTTGCTGAAAGGGCACATTAACTAAATAACTATCATTTGTGGATTTGGTCGAGTGGTAGTGATGCTGCCTATCGATCTTCGTGTATGTTCCGAGGGACCCACGACACAAGGGAATACCTTAGTATTGTTCATTTATTAGTTTATTTTTAGCAGCATAAAAAAATCTCATCGTATGTAAGGTTTAATACCTGCGGTTGTCACTTGGTGAAAAGTCATCTCCATGTAAAATTTATCTAAAAACATGCAAAACCATGTAAGAAATAAGTTAAAGTAAAACAAGTACAAGTGTGTTTACTAAAATATACATCTCACCGTATGTTTTGTATTTTGATAGATATTCACGAAAAACATGTTCCTACATTTTGCTTAGGTAGTAACGTGCCTACGCTAGAATGTAATATTAGTTTAAAGTATGATTTCCACATGACCAGTCAACCGTAAATCCTAACCTCTTTGATAAAACTGGTTACCAGTTTAATGCAGTTACGGTATCTCTCCTTGATTAATGTCTTTACATGTAACGTAAGCTAAATAGAGGTAACAACATGAATAAATAAAATAAAATGTTTATTTACTAATTGTTATTTTATTTATTACTAATACTTATTTAATGTTCATGAACTTGCAATGTAATCTTTAAATATTTATATTTTACCTACTTTTAAGGATTTTTCAAAAAAAATGTGTTTTTTAAATTTTTTGAACATCCCCTTTGAACGAGAAAAAGTTGTATATATGAATTTGTCTCGTTTCTTAGGAGATGTCAGAAAAACCCCTTTTTCTTACTCCCACAAAGACTTGAAGAAATAAAAATCAAATCACTTTTTGGTAAATATTCCTGTAGCACCAAATAATTGTAGAGCAAAGAATTTTACCATCCAAAACACAGATAATAGGTACACTAAGTACCAAACCAAGCAAGAAAGAAAATACATTTAATATTTATTTTTTGTATTACCTTCACCTTGAACCTCGGTTGAATACAAAACGTTTTAAAAACAGAGGTGTAAGTAAAAAACAAAGTTATCAATTATCAAATCAAAAGGTGTCTTTCGACGAAAAAATTGCAACAATACTTGAAATCTTTAGACAACTGTTTATGCACGTGCAGTCCACCACACGTGCAATCTTGGCAAACGTGTTACGCAGAATTAAGAAATTTTCTTAGCTCGATTACGTAAAATGTTGCCTGATATTACACAGTTGAACGTACTTTGGTAGGTACAGACAGCAGAACGTCAGGTTACATATTTGTACTTCGAAAGCCGGCGTTATTACTAACGAGTTGACGTCGAGGTCAACATGTATAGCCTCATATGCTGCCGTGTGTACAAAGATATTGACGTTGCTTAATTGATATGCGGATAGTACACAACTATTATAGTGTGATATGTGATACACGGACAGTAGGGTCAAAAGAACGAATGCGTATGTATGTATTTAAATCGTTTAATGTATTTGTATGTATTTCATTGTAATCTTGACTTGTTTTAAGTGGCATCCTGAATGTCTTATAAAATAACGATTTTTTTCTATTTCTATTTATATTTAAAAATATAAAAGGCATATGGGCGTGGCAAGCGTGCTGGCCGGCATAAAGCTGTCTAAGACATAAAATTCACAAAATTGTTACGCAGTATTAGCTTGCTGCGTCAAAGATTGCATAAAAAAGAATCCGGAGATGATTAGACACTTTGCCTGATGCCGCGTTGCACCCTAATTGCGCGTAAAATCATTAGCAGGAAATACAACTTAAATTAGGAAAAAAATTCTTTTTTAATTTTCTAATTAAAGACAACATCATTTACAAACTTCATGATGTAGTGTATTGGCATTATGTATTTACTACCCTTGTCTCGAGTGCATACGTCACAGTCGGTGGTGGGCTAAACCTGTCATGGCCGCCGGCAGAAAATGTTGTGTTGGTGCATTGCCGAGCCAAGATTATTACGGAAACAAGTGTATCCCATCCTTTATAATGTGCTACGTAGTACCTACTGATCTGTTTGAAATCGGTGCGAAGGCGGCCTATCAAACTTATTTGGCTTGGCACCGACTTCAATCAGAGCGGCGCCCTATCAAACTTATTTGGTTTAATTTTTTGCTTAAATTTTTATTTATTTTTCTATTTTTAGTGTAAAAAAATAGAAACATTGTAAGTGTCTGTTGAATTTGAGGGTTGCCCTCGTCGATTTTCCTGGGATTCCATCATCAGATCCTGACTTGGTAAAAATGGGACCATCTCTGAAGAAATTCAACGAAGAAACTCAATTTTCTTATCATTTTAAATTTATAGCTCTGAATTATTTATCCGCAGGTATAAACGAATGAACCGATCTTGATGCGATTTTTTATTGTTTGAAAGCTGAAGTAATCTTTTTTTTTTATAAGATGGGTTAACTCTTGACCTCAATCTTGACCAAGGTCATAGATGAGGTCGACGATGAGCGAGTTAACCCAGAAAATGCCTAGAAGGCACTGGTACTCCTACGCACCTCGGAACACAACATGCTGTTTGGCGGCGGACTTCGGTAGGAGGGTGGTCGCGAACCAGACAGCCCTTCACAAAGCCTACCACACCGCATGAACGCCACCTCAGATTCAAAACATATTGAGTTGTTGTTGCCTGGGGTGGATTAATAGGAGGCAGGTCTCATTTGTGTTTCCTTAGTCGCCTCTTACGACACCCACGGAAAATATTGGGATGGTGCACAGACTTCCAATATTATTAGGGATGGTGTTATTCTCAACCGATCACCACACGGCGTAAATCGTAAATCGAGATGGTTTAATTGTTTAATTGTCATAGGCGTTGGGGGTTAAACCTTTTTTTTAATTTTAGAGTTGTTACTCACGTCACGTCTCATAAATAACCTGTTTTCCTAGAATGCATTAATCAGCTGTAGAGACGTCTATCCTTGACCTTCGCAGTACGTAGTTTCTGATTTCATTGTCGTAGTTGTACTAACATAAGTTTCCGGCTTTCCGGTGAACCCAACTTGAAACCTGTTAGCAACCTCCAAAGCCTGAGAAGTCAGCTGAGAAAACATCAAAGTCATACGTCATACAAAGGACTTTTTTCTTTGAGTATGTAGTATTTGTTTTTATAATTCGAACGGCACGGCACGGCACTTAAAAATTTGAATTACCATTGCCCCCTATGTTCTTAGCTTCTAGTATTAATATTACATAGGAGGCAAGGGTAATACAATTTTGCCGTGCCGTTTTCGAATTATAAAAAGGCCCAAAGGATGCCTCGAAGAAAGGCCGCCTGTCCGTATGCGTTGCATCGAAATTACTCTTAAAATTATTTATATTTTCCTATGAGTGCAATAAAGTACATTGTATTGTACAAACACACATACGCTCACTCCTAAAATCCCTATCAGGGTAGGCAGAGAATCAATGGTTGTCACACATATTTAGGTCGATAGCAAATGTTATGTGACGACAAACAAGCAAACTTTCATCGTTTGTGGCGGTATGCTTTTGTTAGGGTTAGTAATTTTTAAAGAAGTTTTAGTAGCAACATTTTGTTTTTATGAAATGGCAACTCCGTTCAGGACTGCCATCTTGTTTGGGTGCGATTGGTTGGCGCCTTTTTTTCGGTAGCCAATAGGAACACGTTATTTTCCCTCCAACATTGTGAACAAGAAGATTATTGGCTGACGCCACAGGAGACTTAAACCAATCAGAGCTCGTCATTTTACCGCTAAAATGTTTAATATGAAATTCGAGAGGTGGCCATTTTTGCATCATTCTTTACGCGGGAGTCATAGGAGTTAGACCTAGTAAACTGTAGCATTTTATTAAATAATTCATAATTGTTCTGTAAATAGTTTGCTATCAAGTAAATAAATTATATTTTACCAAGTTCTACGGCAGTTTTAAATTTGGAAGCATCCAGGGTGACAACGCGCTTAAACTTTCGCCAAAAAATCCAAAAAACATGGTTCAGCCAACCGGATTTTGCACTTTTCAGAGCCTATCAGATAGCGATGAACAGAAAAATTATCCTGAATAAAATTATTTTACCCTCAGGATATGCTATTCGAACTGATGGCACCATAACTTCTTGCAAAATCTTAAGATATTTTTGGCTGTTCAAGCGACCACCTATCTCTCCTATTGGACAAGCTCTCCAAAGTTTAGATATTTCATGGCAAATCAAACTCTTGCATGACGATAGCTTTCATGAATCTTGATTTTCTTGGCCGGTCTATAATTGTGGATGTCTGCGGCATGTAAATGTTTGCGAACTATATGCTCAGCGATGTTCCATATCTTTCGGCTGTTGAATGAGTGGTTGAAAAGGGAGATTTCTCTGAAAAGATTTATTAATTATTAAAAAAAACTCATATCTTCAAAATTAGGGGTGGCCAACCGGTCGATCGCGACTGTTAATCCAGTCGATCGTGGCAAGGCAAAAAAAAAACATTTCACATTTAAGTTTTTTCTCTTAACATAATAAAAAAAAATACTACATGATTGTGTACTGAACTATGCTGTTTCATTAAAGATTTCAAGAAGTATGTAATTGGTAGATCGCACAGGGTTTCGTTAGTAAACAGGAGATCTTGGGTATAATCAAATTGGCCACCCCTGTTCTAAATTAACAATATTGTTAAACACATTTTTAGCTAATCACAAGATTTTTTCACACCTAATTCCAAATGATCAAACACAACACTATACAAAGCTTTAAATGTCATTGTTTACTTATCGCTACTCCCATTTCTCAGCTAATATCCATAATAGTTTAACTCTGTTTCCAAAAGACAATTATTTTTGCCTTTTGGAACACATTTAATCGCATTATGATGTATGAAAAAGTTTAATTTCGTTTCACAAGTGTTCACTAACAGTCACATTATGCAACGTAACTTGATTAATGGCGAAATTTACTTTGACCGTCACCTTTTTAAGAAAGTGAATACATAATAATAATGAAGGTTATAAAATTATTCTTCATTATTACAGGCCCCTTAAACCAAGTGATTCAAAATTTTGTCACTGCGTGTAAGTTAAAAGTTGGTGAAATGGCTACAAAACGTAGTTATTTAAATTCTCTTTGATGGCTATGGCGCTTGACTTACGATATAAGGTGTTTATATTCTCTTTGGATATAAGGGCGAGGCCGAGGGTTCAAATCCTGCTCTAATCTAAAGAAATTTAGGAAATGTTTATATTTTATTTTCGCATTCTATGAAACTAAAATGTTTAAACAAAAAGGCTTTCAAATGTCTAAAAAATGCCAGTTGTCCAGACAAAGCGCTGGTCTGCGCCAATGCGCATGAAGACTGCGACAAGGCTCTTTTGGCCTTTGAGTATGTAGTATTTTTTGGCCGTTGGGTGACATTGGCAGGGGGGCGTGGGTGTGCAATTAGGGTTGCCCATGCAAAAAAATTACCTTCGTTTCAGGGAATTTAGGAACGATAGTAGTTAAGCCAGTCTGGGATTTTGGAAATTACCAAATTTTTAATAGCGTAGTGCGAGAGTGATGACGTTATGATTGCAGAGTTAATTTTTATAGTTTTAGCGTTATTAGAATAGGATAGGCAAGTTCTTTTCAATGTCAGTGTACAATTGGCACCACCAGCCAAAAGATCCTTGTCGCACTGTAGTGTAATAGGCCCTAAAGCCCTTACGCATAGACATAGAAATATGTCAGTGGAAATAACTGAAATCCACGAAAACAAAAATATCTTATACTAGTGACAATTTCAATGAAAGTCAATTTAATTCTTGGCAGCAGTGGTGTTGGAAATTGATGTGGAGAAATTCTGAATCTGTCGAAGGTATTTGTGAATTACATTGCTTGAATATTTTACCATCTGGTTAAAATACCTGCTGATCCGGTATTGAAATTATTATGAGGTTCATATTTAGATAATTATTTTTGTTTGATATGTCACACATCTAACATGACCATATTCCTACATCTGACCACGTATTGAAATCTATTACATAGTTCGAGATTTGGTCAAAGGGTCATTCCGCCGAATGGATATATGTATGTATGTAAATTATTTATTGCTCAAAAACATTGTTAAAAGTCCATCCATAATTAAAAGTCTTAAGTTGTAAACAAACCTGTTACCGGAAGAAAAATACACATTCCGGGTGTAATCACACGCAATAACAAGTAAGTAATTGTTGTAACATCTAGGTAATCACGTGCAACACCATTATTTCTATAATAATATGTCCATTTTATCGTAAAATACTTATTTTTTTGCAGAAAACCGAGATCGCTGTAATTTCAAACCTACAACTGACATTTTAAATACTCTGTATTGTCTTTGGTGGATAGGGATGGGATGTTCTTTCATATCGATAAAAACTTGAGGCTATTCCGGTGCGCCAAATTTAAAAAAAAAAACATTGTTTGCCGAAACATATAGTTGCATACATGTCAGAGGCAAATAAAGAACTTGTTATTAAATGGGAAAAAATTTATTGTAAATGGTCATGTTTTCAATTCTGTCCGGTTATCTAGCAAAAAAGCATTTTCAATGAGATTACTAGAACACCGCACACAGAAAAAAACAACTACTCAACAAGGGATACAAGAGCCGAGATGAATTTTTTTTTCACGTGTTAGGTAGGTACTCTACTTTTTACCATTGACTACGAGAAAAAGAAAATAATTACTCTGTGACAGTAAATTATCAACAATAGCTGCTGCTTTAACGCGAAATGACTCTGGAACGAGAGGTTCACTTTCATCGCTGGACGTCGAACTCATTTTATGATTTTGAGACAAAAACTTTTATCAGAAACTTTTAATTGCATGAAAATTGCACAGAAAATTGGCTGAATTCCTTATTCTAAATTTAAAATTTTTAACCGAGCCATATTCCATACAGCCATTTATTACATACAGCCAAGTTTTAGTACGGTTTTATAGCGAGAGTATGCAATCTCCTTGCACATTTTCTTTTGTTTTCTTACTAAAATCAGTATATTCGCGCATGTTCCAAATTCAAAATGTTTTATTCACTCAGTGAAATAAACAGCGTTTTATTCACTGTTTTTGAAGAATAACGGACCCTTTTTCGGGGGGGCAATGGTAAAAATGTATTTTACTTCATCTGTGTTCTTCTTTACTTCTTCACCTATTCTATTGCCTTAAATAGCAATAGCAGAAATGCACTTAGTAATTTTGCCGACATCGACATTATTCGACATACACCACATCACTATAGTAGTCTATGGTTACACATTCCGCCATATTTGTTTACCTTTTAAGACTTTTATTTATGGATGGACTTTATACAAAACATTTTATAGGTTATTTAATAGCAAAGGCGGACTTATCCCTGAAGGGATCTCTTCCAGTCTTCTACGTACTTCTTCAGGTTACATACGATTAATTTCTTCATTTTGAATTCAGAACTGATGATTTGTAAATGCAAAATTGATTAGACTGCAACTAATAAACGTGATTCTCTGACCAACATGACACCCCCTCCCTACCACGACCCTCTGACCTTACTCTAGTTTGTTTTCCTACTTTTTTCCTGTGATCCTTTAAAAAGCTTAGCTTTTTCGCCTGCTTCACTCACACAAGTTGATACGATATGACTTTGTTCTCTCTGCAGTTAAAAATAGCATCGCAACTGCGGGGTATCACCCTTATCTTGTCAAGATACCTCAGATACGTACTGAGCGCTTTTCTTCATCTTTTGTATTGCGCACTGCCAAGGAGTGGAATTCTCTGCCGGCGTCTGTATTTCCGAGCTCATACAACCCGAATATCTTTAAAGTACGAGTGAATAGGCCTCTTCTGGGTGAGCTCGCTACATCCTCGACCGCATCTTTGCCCTGAGCTAGATTGTGGTCAAGAGCGAACCCATTCTTAATAAATAAAAAACTATCTATCTCAACCACACTTGACGAAATAGGTTCATTATCCATCTCATTCTGACTTGTAGCCTAGTTTCGAACTTTAGAAAGTCTATTAAAATGCCCTAGGGACAATTTAAATGCCATAGGAACAATTTAACCAGTCAATTTTTTTTTGAAATCAGCATAACAATGAGTAAGGTTATATTTGTGTACCTAGGTACTATAAGCTTAAAATAAATGATTGATTGATTGATTAAATCAAAAACAAAAGGAAATGTATATGTTTCTGTGTAAACTCTTTATTTTCTTTTTATTTAAACATGGAACATCATCAGTATCAAAAAACAAATTGGAACTAAAGTATAGATACATACAACCAATTACAGACGTTCGCTTATAGATTTACAGTAGTAATATTAAAGAAGGTATACTTAACTCTAAATTTTCGACAAGAAGCCTTAAATAATAATTTTAATCAATTTGATAGAAAATAGGTGCTGCAAATATCCACACCTCCACGCCCAATCCCTCAATTAAACCAAGGGTGTTTTTATTTAGAACAGATGATCGCTGCTATCTCATTGCCTGAACGCTACGTAGTGAAAAAATACTATTAATTATAAGGCACTTGGCTGCCATAACACTAGTGCCAAACAAATCTACGTCAAAGGAGCACGACAGATCATTGAAACTATTACTCGCTCGGTACATGAAACTATTCTGCCTGTAGTTAGTACTGGCTGACGGAAGTGATTCCGTTTATTCCGAACTTTTACAGAATTTTGCAAAAAAAAACAATAATATAAACTAAATTGCAAGAAAAACTAGTATTCATTCTAGATTTCAATGTATGGGCAAAGCGGCAAAATTTATAATTAAGTAAGTTTTTTGCTTTCATGTTATACCTATAGGTAAGTACGTTATAACACACAACTCTCCCTCCCCCTCCGCGAGACTTTAGAAGTGTCTCGTTTTCTAGATTTTCGCAATTTTCAGGTTAACAATACAAGCTAGGAAAAAATGGCCAAAAACTACATTGTTTATTGATAAATTACCAATAAATATGTTTTGACATTCAATTTCATACGACTTATAGTTTCCAAGATATGATGTGTCAAAGTTTACTAAAAATCTGCGCGCAGCAGAAATTTTACATTTAACACTTAGAAATCAATAACATTTATTATTGTTTCCCAAGAAACGCTCGTAGCCCAGTGGCACTCACTGATCTCAAACGATCAGTGAGGCAAAGCAACGAACACATAGGCAGGGAACCTGATGGGTGACCAAAATGGCAATTTTTCACGAGGGTTGACTAAAGTCGTAAAAAAACCAAGTCAGAGGTCATTGCGCGGTTTGAAAACTCTGACACCAGGGTTAGCCAAGTTCGCCACACACTTGACTATACCTACACCATAAGGTCAAAGATGAGGTCGACGATGGAGCGAGTTAACCCAGAAAATGCCTATAAAGGCACTGGTACTCCCACGCACCGACGGAACACAGCAAGCTGTTTGGAGTCGGTCTTCGGTAGGAGGGTGGTCGCGAACCAGACAGCCCTTTACAGAGCCTACCACACCGCATGAGACCATAGGAGGACGACACCTCAGATTCAGAAAAAAATGAAGTGTCGTTGCCTGGGATGGATTACTAGGGGGCAGGTCTCATTTGTGTTTCCTTAGTCGCCACCTACGACACCCACGGTGGTGTTATTCTCAACCGATCACCACATGGTTGTTTGTTACCTCAAAACTCCGTCATTTGTAGACCGATTTCAAAATTTTTTTATTAGTTCAGAAGCATCTACTAATAGTAGATTACCCAACAAGTGAAAAAAAGGTGAATTCTTTTCGAGGCATTGAGTTGTATCCCGAGAGGAGCGAAGGATTCTAGATTAGAATCCTGAGTGGATCGAGGGTTACAAGAGCCGAGATGAATTTTTTTTTCACGTGTTAGGTACTCTACTTTTTACCATTGACTACGAGAAAAAGAAAATAATTACTCTGTGACAGTAAATTATCAACAATAGATGCTGCTTTAACGCGAAATGACTCTGGAACGAGAGGTTCACTTTCATTACCTACTGGATGTCGAACTCATTTTATGATTATGAGACAAAAACTTTTAACAGAAACTTTTAATTGCATGAAAATTGCACATAAAATTTGCTGAATTCCTTATTCCAAATTTAAAATTTTTTACCGAGCAATTTTCCATACAGCCAGTTATTACATACAGCCAAGTTTTAGTACGTTTTTATAGCGAGAGTATGCAACCTCCTTGCACATTTTCTTTTTGTTTTCTTACTAAAATCCGTATATTCGCGCATGTTCCAAATTCAAAATGTTTTATTCACTCAGTGAAATAAACAGCGTTTTATTCACTGTTTTTGAAGAATAACGGACCCTTTTTCGAGGGGCAATGGTAAAAAATATTTTATTTTATTCTTTTTAAAGGTTATCATTTATCATTCATATAACTCCCTCGTAGATTTATTATAAAGCACTAAATCACTCGAGATTAAAGAGCGATATAGTGATCAATTACTTTTACCCCACGGAAAGATATAGGTAAGGTGGTGATATTCATAACCAGTCGCAAGATGGCAAGAAAGATACGGGGTAGTACAATTCTCAAACCGATCACCAGATGGCATGAAAGATATGGGGTGATATTATCAACCGATCACCAGACGGCAGGAAAGATGTGTGGTGGTACGCATAACACTATACTTAACTCTTAATCACTGTCCGTTGCCCTCCCTGACATCCACTACTGGACTTAACTCGTAGGAGGTGTAGCCCTTAACGCTCACGTAGATGAAAATCCTCGTGAATCTGGCACTACAAAGTCCGCTTGTAATAGTCATAGACGTCAGTCCAATCACGAAGCACTAACACAGTCCATAAAACTCGCCTGGGTCACTAGCTTACTATGCACTGTAACACTTCACTCACTATCGCTCCTTCTATCTATCTATCTATGGAGGGGACGCCCCCGTTAGGCATAGGCGGGTGATCAGTCCACTTATTTGGGACCATTTCACCCAAGTCCCCATAACAGCGCATGAGTTTTACCTCTGTACTGACAGTTCCACCTCTACCTACCAGAAGCTTTAGCGAACCCAATTATCTCCTTTATGCTAATCTTTTGTATTTGTTCTTCTTTTACCTCACCCATGCCTATTGTCTCCCATCTTACCAGCGCGTACATTGGACACTCAGTCAGGAAGTGTAGACTTGTTTCCTCCTTGTCGCATTCTGGGCTGGTGGGATCACTTTTAATTCCATTATTGTTAGGTGTCGGTTCAGAGGACAGTGTTCCGTGAGCAGACCCACTACAATCCTGATGTCCTTTCTATTTAGCTTTAGAAGTTGTTTTGACTTTCTTTTTTCTTATGTCTTTAGGAAGACTTTTTTCTGGCGGCACTGTTTGTTATGCTTCCATCTTGAGTTAGCTTCTTCTGTTATGATTTTACTTATTATGCCTTTACTAATTTTGCTTGAGATAGGTAGCCTGGGTTCCGGGCCGATGAATGTCTCATCGGCCCCTTTCCTAGCTAGCTCGTCTGCTATCTCATTGCCTATATTTCCTTCGTGCCCCGGCACCCAGGCAATGGTAACTTTGGTCTTGTTTTCTAGGGCGTTAATCATTCTGTGACTAGGACTGAGTTGGTCATGATCTATTTAGTGCCTTTAAAGCAGCCTGGCGGTCACTATAGACTATGACATTATCTTTATTACCAGCGATCATACTGTCTATGAGTCAGGCTCCCTCTGTAATAGCAAGCATCTTCCTAAGTGTATAGTGACTTGACCATCTACCTGGTTTATAATGTGTTTACTCAGTCCTGATAGTTTTGTTGATTCTTTCCTGGAGCCGTCAGTGTAACACACTATCTTTGGATCTTTTATGTTCAAGCTCCAGCTTTCTCTATCACCTATATGGATCCTGTATTTCTTGTCAAAGTTTACTTTTTTCCTACTAAGGTCATTATTAGAAAGTATAATTGACAGTTTCTCTCTGTACTTGTCATCTAATGTGGTATGTCCATGAAATTCCCTTTCCATTCAAGACTTGACTTCATTCTATACCATTGCTCCATAGCTTTCTTTTTGACTTCAAGATCTAGAGGATGCAGTCCCAATAATACGTCTAAGATGGAGTGGTTCTCATCGCTCCTTTGATCATTAGGGTTGCTAGTCTTTGTACTTTTGCTAGTTCATTCCTGTTTGTTTGTATGGTGGTTTTCTGACACCAGACAATTGCTCCATATGTCACTCTTGGAATTATGATTTCTTTGTATATCCACATCATGACATGCGGTCTGGTGCCCCAGGTTTTGTCAACGGCTCTTTTGCATTGCATGAGTGTACTAATTTTTGCTTTGTCACATTATTCTTTTATGTGAGTGTTGAATTTAAGAGCGTTATCAATAGTCACTCCGAGATATCTTATTTCGTTTGATACCTCTACTTCAACACCATACATTGTAAGGGGTTTGAACTCTTTGTTTTCCTAATTTTTGTTAACAAGAGTATTTTTGTTTTAGCTGGATTTGGATTCAGTCCTCTGACTCTGCACCAGTCCAGAACAGTTTTGATACCCTTGTTCATAATATCTCCCGTGACTATCGCTCCTTAACCTCTTCTCCGTCGCTGTTCGGAGATACCTAACAAACTACTATTCCGCGCCCAGCGGAAGATCGAGTAGAATTGATCATCCGAGAAGATTCGCGTCGACTCTAGCGATTCGCTGAATTTGAACGGTTATTTAATTTTGTGTCCGTAGGTGTGTGCATGTGCAATGCGGTCTAAGTAAATAATTGCATAGCCAGAAGTTCCATGATCGAGCTAGTTAAATAAGTGACATTAAAATGGTAAGTTGAAATCTCATTACTAATTAAAATTGATAATTTTAAAAACAAGCAACTTCCTATTCGTGATATACTTATTTTTAAAGGGTGGCCATCAGCTGTAGTGTTCTTTAACACTTCCATTTTACCAAATTTTATTCTCTGGACGCCAATGCTTTATCTGTTGCCTTAAATTCACTTTAAAAAAAAAACTGAAAACCGATTACCGATTGTTCGAGGGTGAAGTCGTAGGCCAAGATTTCTGCTAGTTGAATTCATAAATATGATGTTTCCCTATAGTCCAACACTCAATATTAAAACTGGTTTATAGGTAGTTCAAACTGGTTTATTTTCTAATTTGCAGGCGGAGGCTGAACCAAAACAAAAAAAGGAGAAAAAGCCATATGAACCAACATACTTTATGAAATCCCAACCAGGTGATGAAACGACGTATGATTTCATTAAACACAGATCGACTGAACATCGCACCAAGTAAGTTATTTTAAATATCCAATCCATTTTTCTTATGATCGCACACTATCACATTTTTTCGCAGAAGTTTCAGGTACAGTACAACAAAGATATTGTTTAAAACTGTACAGTTTTGAATAAGGGTATAGATTTCATCTTCTGTCGCTCCAAATGCCCGTGACCTCAAACGCTTAAATCTTGATTTTTATTCTTACTTTGCTTCTTACGTTACTTTGCTTGATTTGATTTTTATTAACTACTAGCTTTACGCCCGGGACTTCGTTCCCGTGGGAATTTCGGAAAATTATGTAGCCTATGTGTTAATCCAGGGTATCAGCTACCTCCATACCAAATTTGATCAAAATCAGTCTAGCCGTTCTCGAGTTATAAGTGTTGTAACAAACACGACTTTCTTTTATATATATAGATAATTTACACACACACACAAGCACACACTCACGCATACGAGTACATTCGCACACACAAACACATAAGGTAAACGTCTTGATAGTCAGTTTCTGCACTTGGCTAACTTTGTAGAAATGCTGTGGCAAAATGAGAAAAGTTTACACTGATCTGATTGAGTGATGAGTTATAGAATTTATCTAAATTTATATCTATTTAACGTTTTCAATTAAAATAAGTGTACTTTAATTTATTTAATATGAAAAAAGAACGATTTGCACCAGTACTCGTCAGTTTTGTCCTAATAACTGTCAAAATGACCCAGAAATCGTCATTTCTTTATCTTAATTTGAACTCTTTGTCTTGATTACTATAGACTAGGTTTTGTTGTAAATTTTATGAGTGTACCTACCTATTATGACTTAATTCGAAACTTCGAAGACAACATCTTAAAAACAGGCTATAGGAGATGGTACTACCTTTTTTTTTACCAGCCCATATATGTCCCCACCGAGGGCACGGCCTCCCTTCGAAACACGAAGGGGATTTAGGCCATAGTCCACCACGCTGGCCCAATGCGGGTTCGTAGACTACGCTCGTCTTTCGAAATGAATTTTCTTGAACGGGCGGGTTTCATCATGATGTTTTCCTTCACCGTGGAGCAAGTAATAATTAGAAATCCTTACATAAATCTGAAAAGACGAATTTAGTGGTACAGGCCCGCACCAGAATTTGAACCCGCGACCTTCGGATTACAAGTCTGGCTTATGGTACTACTTAATTAAATGTAATACTTACATGAGCTAGTGAGAATAGTAAGTTTTACCAAAAAATATCTTCCATAAAGACGACGATCTAATTAATGGCTTAGAAGCTCTGAAAACGAATGGAGACAGTCAATTTCAAAGAGTTACTGCTCTGGAAAATAACATAGAGGGGAAGATTGCGGACGAGCATAAGGTCGATACTAATGTACAATCGAGCTTAGCGTACCCTTACCCTCCCGGTAGTAAGCGGTTCTTGTCCCTGTCAAAGTATGTCGAAACCTATTTCCGCCGTCCAACGTGGCCTCCCATGCAGAAACCTGATGGATCGTTAGCTCACTTTGCTAAAGAGAAAGCAAATCTCTTTTCATATCTTTTTGCGAGCAATTTTCGTCTAGACACTGGCTCTCGACAACCACCGACATATGACTCACTGTGACTTCTCAATGCCGGAAGTAACAATACACAATAAAGAGTTCTGAAGAGCATTACAGAGTCTAGACGTGAACAAAGCAAGCGGTCCAGATGAGATACCTCCTAAAGTCCTGAGGTACTGTGGTCCCGAGTTGTTTCCTATACTGACACGCTTGTGCTTGCTAATCTGAAACCAGTACCCATAAAGGGTAGCCGTGCCGATCCCTGCAATTGTCGACCAATCGCCATCACCTCCATACTGTGTAAGGTTATGGAAAAGGTTCTGTACAGCAAGCTGCTGACTTACCTAGAAGATAACGACTTTCTCAGTGATTGTCAATATGGCTTTCGCCGGGGGCGATCCACGGACCATCTTCTTGTTTATTTGACTTCCTGAGAGAACGGTTGATCTGAGTGGTCATAGATGGCTGCTCCTGTGACGTCATGGCTATTGATGCCGGAGTTCCTCAGGGGTCTGTTCTCTCTGCGACTTTTTTCCTGCTGCACATTGCTTGTGCTTGTGCTTCGAGTTATTGCGTACGCAGATGACAGTACAGTCATGGAGAGAATTTCTGGGGATGAAATTCGAAATTAGAGGGAAGCAATGGTAGAGCGAGTGAACTCAATCCTGAGTCTTGTCTCCCAATGGGAGATATTATTCCGGTTAATTTCAATTCAACATCACCAAAACACAAGCATGTATGTTCTCCGCGAAAAAGAGTCCTTTCAACCTGGCTCCTACTTTCCGGAGAACATTTGTACCCATCACCGATTCATATTTACTTGTATGTTTGTTGTTTATCTATTACTATTTTGTGCTGTTTTATGTCAATTGAATAAATAAATAAATCAATCAATTATCTACCCCGAACGACGTCATTTGAAAACAGCAATTGTATTTCCTTATTTTGTTCAAAAAACGCTGTGATTCGTCACTGTTGTACAAAAGTAAGGATTTTAGAGGTTCTTCTGGCTAACCAAGGGATGAAAGTGAAATTTTGCCATCGGAACAAATACCCAGTTTCCTCTTTCCATTTTAGTGCTTCACAGTGTGTACACATTTTATTCATCCGTCCTATAAGAATTAGTCGATGATTAAAAAAATCGATCAAAGGGTCATAATCAAAAGCTGCGCCATAAAATGCATCCCATGTATTACGTGTAAATGCACATCTCCTTTGCGACTGCCGTTCAGCATTTAAAACACGTCGTCTTTGCGATTCTTCATGGGACTCTGCAGCAATCAATGATACATGACGTTCAGCATCTAATAGCAGACGTACCTGAGTTTGCTCTAATGTTTCAACAGCCCTTTGAGATGCGTGATGTTCGGTGTCTAATCGTTGTCGTGCTTGACTTTGTTCAAAGGTCTCAGCATCACTCAGAGCTGCGTGACGCTCAGCATCTAAAAGCCGCCGCGCTTGATTTTGCTCTTCAGTCTCAGCAGTTTTTTGAGATGCGTGGTGCTCGGCATCTAAAGTCAAACGAGTTTGAGTGTACTCTTCAGACTCCTGGCTTCGAGCAATTTTCTTATCGTGAGCTCCGCTGGAACTACGCGCTTTCTATGCATATTAGTATTAGAATAAAAACAACGTGATTAAACAAAAAAAAATGTTCTACCTTAATAGTACATGATTTTAACCTCTTGATTAAAAATATTAGAAAATTAACAGAACACCTTTAACTATTTATACTTTACTTTACTTCTGTAAATACAATGACAAACTTTATAGTATGAAAGTAACTTATTTAAGTTTATACAATTTAATAAAATCCTAAATTATATTCAAGAACCTAAATGAATTAGTATTCAACTACTTTTATTGACCCAAGTAAACAAAATCTTTATACTACAACTTACATTAAGTATTTAACTTAAGAACGTAATCAAAGAAAATAAACTTAGTTATTTTTCTAAGAACATCAATAACGCAAAAGAACTACGTATTTCGAAAATACACACTCAAACTAACTATAAAATTAACTATACTATAAATTTTTACACTCAATTTAACTTATGAACGTAATCAAGGCGATATATATAAAGTAACATATTTTTTAATAACACCAAACTACGATTACCTTTAAATTGGCTTAAGAAAAATTGTACTGAGATTGTCGTTATTATTTTATTTATTAAATGAAGCATAGAAAGTAAGCAAAAAGTTAATAAAATACCGACAAAAATGTATGGCGCAATAAAGAGTAGCTGATTTGATAATTCTGGGACACTTTTGACAATTGAGAGATTACCTTTTTCATAAAGCTTCATACTGGCTGTATAGAATGTCAGAAAAGAGTTTTTTTTTTAACGAAAATCTTTATTTTCAGTGAAAAAAATATAAAAGTTTTACTTTTTCAATAAAACAAATCTGATTTTTAACAAATAATTTAACTATTTAATCATTTCTATAGGCGTAATTGGCATTTTATTTGCTTAGTCTTTGCCTCATAATTGTGGAAAAATATTTTGCTCACCATTGTTTTGCCCGCCATATAAAATTATACACATCAACAAGTTCCAGGGATATGCACGATTTTTCGTACAAAAGAGGCCTGTTTGAGAAGCTATAAAAGCATACTCGAGATACATGGAGGGCTATAATTTTCAGACAAGCAAGTGCTAAACTTGAATTTTCAATTCTAGACAATAAATTTTGTTTTACTTGGAATTAGTGAAAACGTGATGGAAACGAAGACGAAAACGCATTTTTTGCCAACTTTTTGCCAACTTTTTTTATAAAAATGGTCGAATTTATGCGTTTTTTTTGTCTTTTTATTCATGTTTTCACAAATTTCAAGTAAAACAAAATTTATTGAATAGAATTGAAAATTCAGGTTTAGCTTTTGCTCGTTTGAAAATTATAGCCCTCCATGTATCTCGAGTAGCTTCTCAAACAGACCTCTTTCGTGTGAAAAATCGTGCAATATCCCTAGACCGTGTCGATGTGTGTATTTGTTCAACAAAATCATCATTGTTGGGTTATAAAATGTTAAGGTTATGTGTTTAATCGTAAAATCGTTAAATTTAGTGCACATGTATTGTTCAATTTAAAAAACGTTTTCAGTTAATTTTGGTTGGAAATACTATGTATCTTTTAAGAACTTTGAATGTACGTATACGATGTAAGTTATGGACAATATTTTTTTTAGTTTCGTTTCCTCGGCTACTGCATTGTAAAAATTTGAACAATATACGTGCCTGTAAAATGTAACTGGAGTACTTACGACACTTGTAACATTAATAACTATAGTTCCACAAATTTGTAATGAATCCGTATGCATTTCTCAGGCTCTAGACTAGACTATCCGTGTACCAAATTTCGTTAAATCGGTTCAGTAGTTCAGTGTCCCTGTGAGCCCTGTACTATCCCGCGGGAACATGACACCGGGATAAAAAGTATCCTATTTTTATTGGAAATTTCGGAAAATTTGGAACTTTTGTCAAGTTTTTAAATATTTTCTGCTTTAAAATTAAATTATTTATTCAAATCCAATCCATTTTCCATTAAAAATAAACAATAACAGCGTAAAACACGAAAACCATCAATGTACAGAGGCCAGCGCATCAAATTACTCCATTTTCATTGCAAAACCGCTCTTATCACAACAGCACAGAGTGCACGCGTGTGGTAACCTGAGTTGCAGTCGTCCGTACATCGTATTCCGATACGGAGCGGCGCGGCGCGGAGAGAGAGCGCGCGGGGCGCGGTTACGCGGTACGTTGCGTTGTGCCGAAGTAGGTGAATAACGAAAACTCCTGAACTTGAAATTTCCGGAAAAAAATAATTACTTGTAGTCGATCATAGTTATGGGTAGATTCCACCATTTAAGTATTTGCTAAGCTGTCCTTTACACCCTGTATAGTAAATAGTAAATATATAGGAAATATAGTAAAGTAATGTAGAATATAGTATATAGTATAGTATATATAGTATAATAGTATGGATTGTCTCTTACCGTGCACATCTAGACAAGGCCCAAAATTATCTCTTATAGCAATCCTCTTCTCTGCATCCTCATAAGTATCTGAAAAAAACACATTTCTAGTTATAGTATATGAAGGTTTTTGGGTAGAAATTCTTTCAAGAAAGATGGATTTTGCTGAAATTTTGACAGAGAGTAGGGAATACTCCAAGAAGCAAAATCTACTCTATGCCAAGGTGTGCTTTTTCGCTGGGGGTGAACACCACCCCAACTAGGGGGTGGTAATTAAATAGTACATTATGCTACAAGTGTGCTAAGTTGGATATTACATTAGAGGCGAGTTTAGAGCCCGAGCCAAAGGCGAGGGCTCAATGGAGCCGAGAATGTAATATCCAATGCGCACGCGTGTCATACGACGTTTTTCAACACATTTGCGAGGAAAGAAAGAAATAAAAACTTTCCTTTGATATTGACGGCAACAAGCTATCACTTGCATGTTGCGCCTCGGAAAGTATTTCTGGCGGTGTACCCACGTAGGTTTCCTGTTCTGCACTTGAAGAAGACATTTTTTGTGTTGTATTTCTGACAATAATAACAATCTGATAAATACAAATGCCGTTTGTGAAAACCAAATGAAAACATCTGAAAAGTGGCGAGATAATTTTTTTTTTTTGCTCGCTTAATGAGATTCACATTGACAAGTATGCCATACAGCCAAATAATAAAAATATGCTTAACTATATATTTTCACGTTTAAGCATAAATAAATGATAATTTTCTGTTAAATTTTAATGATTTAGTAAATATTAAACTATTTTATTTACAAATAGTTTAATATTTACACTTAAATTTAAATATAAAATAAGGTCGGATCTCTTTACTGAAATTTAGAAAAAAAAACCATTACGTACTAGTGCTTTATTTTTATTACTCACGGGCTGGGTAATACATATCATTATGAACCTTAAAACAATGACATAAGACCCACTTTATGAGCAAATGTGTTAAAAAAAAATTTAAAAAACTCCAGAAATCGATAGAAGGAAATCAATAATTTTTGAGATATTCGTGATCGGAAATGTCAATTTTTTTCGAAAATAACCACGTTTTTTGTCAATTTTTCACATATAACTCATAAACTAATGATTTTATTAAAAAACTGTACGTAAAAGTTATAGGTTATGAAACACAATACAAACAAAGTTATAGCTCATTGAAGGTAGGCCTCATTTTTTTCAACGAAAAATTTACAGATTGCAACATTGAATTACGAGAAAACAGTACGTTTTACGATGACAGTTCTCATATTTTTATTTAAGTCCATTAAAAAACCTTTAAAATGCGTTATTTTGCAGTCCTCTAGCATTAAAACTAACGGAGTTATTAAGGCGAAAATAAAGTTGGTTTCTATTTTTTTACGAGAAAAATCGACAATGATATGCTTTTCATAACTACCCTAATTGGAATAAAATTTTACAAATGTACAAATTACTTTATCTTAATATCTATCTTCTATATAAATAAAAATGAATTGTTGTTCGTTAGTCTGATTAAAACTCGAGAACGGCTGGGCCGATTTGGCTAATTTTAGTCTTGAAATATTCGTGGAAGTCCAGGGAAGGTTTAAAAGGTGAGAAAATATGGAAAAAAGGCGTAACGAAGTTGGCCGGGACAGCTAGTTATAAATATGATCCAAAGTTTGACTGATTTAAAATGCTTATTTTTGAAAAAACATATCATCAAAGTGAACTAGGTATTTTTTAAATACTCAAAAAAAATACTTTTTTCAAAATTAACTCAGAAAATAAATCATATACGTAAAATTTGCTAAAGTACAAAAAGTTAGCCAAAGTACAAAAAGTTCCCAAACATTTTTTGTTTTTCTTTTTACTGTAGCTTAAAAGTTATTCGAGATATGGCTTGTAAAAGTTAGCATTGGTACAAAATCAGTACCGCCCTTGAGTTCTTTTGAGTCAATTCGGGATCTTCTTTAGCAGGATATGATACAAACACTCTCTGAATTATCGGCCTACGAACTATCAGTCATAAATCTGGGATGACTACGTAGTTATCAATACCTTCACCAGGTATATAACTCTAATAATTGGACCACAAATAATGAGCGGTTGAAAAAAAAACACTTATGAGGTCACTATTTTTTCAAACTTTATATTGCAAACATCAAATGCGTACTTACTATTCTTCTGTACTTATCTTCTTGAATACTAAAGCCAAAATGAGATCCTAGCAGAGACTTCTCTTACATATGGAGTAAATGAGTGCAAATCAAACCTGTTGCGTCATCGCTTTAAATACCTACATAACATTCATGCGCCTAATTACTCGCCGATAAGCTTATCACGCTGGGTTTTTATGTGAATTATTTCGCGTGAATTTTCGGGTTAGCTCTAGTTACGTCATTGAGGGTCATGAAGTCAGCTCTACGATAACTGAACTTGAAGTTCATATTACTAGCCCATAACCATAACAAATTTTTAAGGAGAACTTTTATCGCTAGTAAGTCACTGGCTGAGATTCCATTGTATCAAACTTAAGAATTTATCTAAAGTTTTTGCAATGACTAATCGATGCGCATGTCAGAAAAAAGTCCGCTCTTTTTATTTTGGCGTAATATTCAATTCACTAAATCATACTGTAGAACGCAACTGGTGCTAATGGATCAATGATTGATGCTACAGACTCCAATGTCATCTATTTAAACAGCCAAGGTGTCAAATAGTTTTGATTGTTTTATTAGCGCCCAATTTAGCAATTGGGAGTCACTTATGTGATTCTGTATCAACCGAGCAGTTCTCGGGCCCGTGTCTCCATCTAGCGCTCGCTATTTGAAGCTTCTTACCAACAAGATGCAGTAGCTGATTATAATTTTTGTTCACTCTAAAGAGCTTAATTAGTAGATGAAAGATGTAACAAGAGAAGATGTGTAGTGAGGCAGGCGTCAGTTTTAGTTAATAAATCAACCCAAACAACAAAAATATAGGTCCGCTTACCTTTGATCGCGTATTATCCCTTCGCCATTACTGTTTCAACTAAGTTTTGCTAGTATAATTATTCAAAATATTTCTAAAAACGTGTTGCCATAAAAATTTGCCGAATAAACATTGGTAGTTTGGAAAAATAAGCATTTTGATGGAAACTGACGAGTACTACTACACTGTCGACTATACGTGCGTTTACCTTACACACAAATAGACGCAACCATGCACAGAAAGCTAACAGTTTATAGAAAATATGAGATAAATGGTGCTTGAAGAAAAAAAGTCAATTTCATGTATAAATCCGTAAATGTAGTGTACTTTGTTTTATCAAAAAAATTAGTTGTGGGCATCAGATAGTAGTTAATAAGACACTAATCATGCTTTCCTATTACAGCATCACAGAGTCCGTAGGTCATCTAATTAAGAGTTGTCTCGGAGGAGGAATCACTGCTGTCAATGAAACTTACATGAAGAATGGTCTATGGTCCTCGTTAATAATGAACATTTTCCTGGGAATAGCGGTGACATATTGCATGCTAGTAAGTGAAATCAGCTAGTACTGATTTAGGATCGATAACTGTATCTTGTTTAACAATACAGGGTGTTAGGTATAGCTTAACAGTTACTTGAATGGTGGAATTTACCCATAACTGAATCGTTTATTTGAGAAACCCCATAAGTCACTTTTTCAACGAGGTTGATTTTTTAATGGTACAAGTTGAATAATTGATTTTTTCTACATAATTTTAACCGATACTGACATGACTATTTTATAGGATTTTTGAATAATAAATATGCTCAGTTTTTTCAAAAAATGATTTTTTATGTTTTTAAAATCATCCGACGATTCTGACTTATGGGGTTTCTCAAATAAACGATTCAACTATGATCAGCTACAAGTTATTATTTTTTCCCGGAAATGTCAAGTTAAGGAGTTTTCGTTTATTTGTCAACCGACTTCAAAAAAGGAGGAGGTTCTCAATTCGACTGTATTTTTTTTTGTATATTTGTTACGCGATTACTCCGGCAATTATAAACCATTTGAATAATTCTTTATTTGTTCGAAAGAGTATACTCCTGAAGAGGTCCCATATAAATTTTATCAAAAATGATTCAGCGCTTTAAAAAAAAAAACAACAAAAATAAAAAATACTACAAACTAGAACATCATCTAAATAAATGAATGACATTTCTGCTTGTAGTTATCTGCTAATAAGCATTGTAGTCCACAAAAAATACTAGATATCTACTTTGTGCGAACTGCTAGGATTGAAGTCGGTGACTCATACGTTTTTAACGTGGAAAATTATATTATTCTTAAGTTTCCGTTTAATTTGGTGCCACGCAATGTAGCGCGAAACTATGACCTGCGCGCGGTCCCCACGGTCGCGATTTGTATACAATTTTAACCGATGAAAAACGGAGAAGGTTTTTAATTCGTAGCAAGTATTTGTTTTTTTTTAATGTATGACCACGCATAACTTTTTACATAGTTGTCCGATTTTGGTAACATGAGCCGAGTTTATTTTAAGTTTATCCTTCATGTTGTAACGAGACAGATTGATGTGCTTTTTGCACAATGATAGCACAAGAAGGGCATCAGCTAAGGAAAAGTGACATAGACTGGGTTTTTAACCTAGCTAATTTCATTTTTTTAAACGCTTACCCACGTGAGAGATATTTACAAACAATTTTTTGGAAAGAAATCTTCCGGTGCGAATTGGACTTGAACCCACGACCCCAGGATCAGATCTCATGGTGCTCTAACTAACTAAAGTATCGTGCCTTCAAGTCAAGCGGCGAAATTTCCTATTCCTTTACCAAGCACATTACGTCGTGCGTGTAGGTTAGCGCCATCTGTCTCTCGTACGGAGAACTACAGACTCATACCACTTGTTGAAAAGTAGATTATGATACGGGCGAAACGATTTTTAGTTAAAAAAAATTTTATGCATACCCGCGTATATACTAAATTAAAAATCGTTAATAGGTTTCGCCCTTGTCATAATCTACTTTGCAGTTACTTTGTAGTTCTTCGTACGAGATATAGATGGCACTAACCTACATGCACGACATATTGTGCTTAGTAAGGGAATGTAAAAATTCACCGCTTGACTTGGCACGATAGCTCAGTTGGTTAGAGCACCAGGGGATCTAATCTTGGGGTCGTGGGTTCAAGTCCCATTCGCGGCAAACATTTTTCTTTTCCTAAAAATTATTTGAAAACCTACTAAATCACTTTTTTTTAATTCTCATTAATAAATTAAATTAATAATTATGTTAGGTACTTAAATTTTGTTCCAATCGAATATGTAGGTACTCGACCGGGGTCTCTATACTAATCCGACCGCAGCGGTACAAGCTATGCATAATGCGGCGACCGCTGTTTCTCATATAAAAATGTTAATAAACTATTCTTATTTGTAATTGGTTTATTGGAAATAATCTATTCATAACAGGTATTGTCAAGAACGGCACAAAAAGTATATTATCGGATTCATGAAACTACTCTTAGTTACCCTGACCTTGTTCAAGCAATCTTTGATATTACAAAATTTACCAAACTGCGTTCATACGCAAGGATAGCCAGGTAAATATTACCCTCTCCAGTTGGGTAATTTTGGGGGTCTACTTCTTTGGTACTAAGGAATATCCATGCTAAAAAGCTTTGGGTTTTTTTAAGGTCTCCCTTATAGCTCAACCTAAATATGGTGGTTAAGGTTTACGAACTGTGTTAAAGTTCACCATTTTTTAAATAAATTATGTTTAACGTTTTTCCGAAGGCAGCAAAGAAGCTGCCTAGATAGTTACTGTTATGTTTACTTCCTGGCCATTGTATTTTTTAACTGTTATCAATACTAGTCATTCTTCATGTAAATACTAAACTAAAAAACGTAACGTTTACTTTGGTGGACCCAATTATCTAAGTAAATATAAAGAAACTTATTTTTTTTAGGCATGCAGTGGATTTAACAATCATGATAGATCTTTTTGGGTCTTGTGCTTGTTATATGGTAAGTAATGTATTTTTTTTTGAAGTATCGGTGTCTTTTTAAACCTCGAGCGCTAATCGTAACCTTGTCCAAAATTTTTGTCAATTGTAACCAACATGGACTAATTTTTTAAAGTAGTAACTTGTTACGATTTTAAGACGAATAAATTTGCTACAATTTGATATCAAAATTGTCCTGTAGACCTAGTAGTATCTAAAATATAGCAAACCCTTAGACCCACAAAGCTAAAATTTGGCATAAAGGTGTGTTTTATGACGTAGGCAAGCACTAAGAAAGGATTTTTTGAAATTCAACCCCTAAGGGGGCGAAATGGGAGTTCAAAGTTTGTATGGAGAAAACATTTTGTTCGGACATTTTGACTTGAAACTTCGTTAAGATATATTTTTTTACCAGCCCATATATGTCCCCACCGAGGGGCACGGGCCTCTCTTCGAACCACGAAGGGGATTTAGGCCATAGTTCACCATGCTGGTCCAATGCGGGTTGGTGGACGTCAAGATATACCTTGAAGCAAATAAACGGACACATGTTTCGCAATTTTTCGAAAATCATCCCCTAAGGTTCAAGAATAAAATGGGTGACTAAAAGCGTTCTTTGCGCGAGCGAAGCCGCGGGAAAAAGCTAGTGTAATATAAATACGTTTGAGCAATGTACTCGCCCCTTATTTTGTACAGTCGTCACACAATAAACCAACGTATCATTATGTGAGTGTTTAATTCATACAAGCATCCCTCCGGAGCTACCTCTATTCCTGCTACCAGCTGCCAACTATGTACGCGTCCTGACGACCTCTTTGGATGGCGAAGCGAACCTGCTGCAAGCTGCGAGCGCAAAAGTGTCCGAGCAACGAGCCTGATTTAAAATCGAGAAGGAAGAAATGTTGTGCCTTAAATCATCGAATATTCTGGGATAGCCTCCGGTCAAAAAGAAGAGCATTACTTAGTGGGATCGGAAATGTTGGAAATGTTGCATTAGTATCGGATGCCACCCCAGGGGACAAGTATCTGGTAATAAAATTACAATACAAATTGTAAAAAACTTAGTCTACTACCGCTATAAATTCTTATAAGTAGTACAATTTGTAGCGTCTACTAAGTTTTTTAAAACACTTTCAAAATTGTACTAACAACAAAGCTTTTGAATTAAAGGCACAAAAATAATAGTGTGCGTTACGTTGCAGTCTAGTACTAACAACATTTTCGGTAACGTTTACATAAATTGCTGAACGATATATGAAGTAAAATAAACAATTTTAATTGTAACGTATATTATGTTAATGTAAAATCAACATGTTTTTAATTTCAATTTTATTGATTCAGTACGAGGTTACTAACGCCATCTATTAGCGTTTAATTGTACTGACTTTCACCGAATGTGTACGGAGATTGCCGAATACGCGCGATAAGAGGCAGAAACTTCATTGTGGTTAAGACAATGGCGCACGGTCAGATCCATAGATGTAGAATTTTTTTATGGTCAGATCGCCTAATATTTAGTTACTATGTAAAAATAGAAAGTCAAATAAAACAGTGGATTAACTGCCGTACTCAGAGACGTCAATTAAAGTTAAGTACTATTAAACTCTGATGTTGTCTCTTTCACTCTTGTTGATATAAACAAGGATAGCATGACATTTAAGTACTTCTTAACTTTAATTGACGTCTCTGAGTACGGCAGTGAGTGTTCAAGCGGAGTTTTCATTAGTATCATATCAAATTCAGTCGGTCAATACAAGTCATCAAAGCTTACGTCGTTGAGTGGAATCCACTGTCGTCAATTCATCTCATCAGCGCCCTGCGCACCACGTATTTCACCAGGGCCACACCTGAAGAGTAGCCTTTGAGTCGTCGCTTCGAACCCGCTGTCCCCCGCCTCGAGAAAATCGCTCACCGTGCACTTTGCGACATCGTATCTCATACATACAACATACAGTATAATATGACTTGTTGCATATAAGTACTTCCAGTATGTTTATACATACACTTTTAACTAGAATTGAATAGTAGAGATTACAATACTAGGTCAATAGAATAAAACCAACAAAAAATTCAAATCGGATTTAAATCCTACAAGAGATTTTATTGTTTTAATAGTTTCATTTGTTGCCAAATAAGACTATCCAAATTTTTCTCCCTCGGCGGAGGTGTGCATAAGTGGTGGAGGGTAAAAATGTATCCAAAAAGGGATATTTTTGCAATTTTTCGGTTATATCTCGTAAAGGACTTACAATATCGAAAACTGTCCTTCATAAAAGTTGGAGGGCATTTAATCCTGCATAGGATAAGACCAGATTCATATTTTTGGACTACCCGTTCTCATGTTTTAGCTCATCAAAGTTGGATAAAGGGTCAAGCAGGCTAAGCGAACGAGAGTGGCCCCCTAACGACGGATTTGATCATTCTTTCAGGTGGTATACTGGCACGTCCTAAAAACACTCTATGCTATTAAGCATAGAGTGTTTTTAGGACGTGCCAGTATATTAATCAGTCCTCGATCTTCGTTTGTTATTTAGGATAATGTCGAAAAATGAGGGTATCACTGAAAGTGTCATATTTTCTAAACTGTTCAAGTTAGATTAACCAAACAAAATCATGTTTAATAATAATAAAATCTTAGGTCTGCCAGTACACCACCTGAAAGAATGACCAAATCCGTTGTTAGGAGGCCACTCTTTTTCGCTTAGCCTGCTTGACGCTTTATTCAACTTTGATGAGCTAAAGCATTGAGAACGGGTAGTCAAAAAAATATGAATCTGGTCTTATCCTACGCAGGATTAAAAATGCCCTCTAACTTTTATGAAGGACATTTTTACGAGATATAAACGAAAAATTGCAAAAATATCCCTTTTGGGGTACATTTTTACTCCCCACCACTTACGCACACCTCCGCCGAGGGGGAAAACGTAGGATAGTCTTATTTGGCAACAAATGAAGCTATTAAAACAATAAAACCTTTTGTAGGAATTAAATCCGATTGAATTCTAAGCTAGGCTATATGTAGTACGAAAAAAATTGTAGGGAATTTTTTTCAGTGTCAGCATCAATACTTACCAGTTAGATCCAGCCTATTACTACACTCTGTTCACAAGTGACTTGTTTTTATTCGTAGCTTTTGGCTCATCATTCTTGGATATTATCCTCTTGTGTGCGGTGCGTAACCAGTACCGCCGCATCAAGAAGTCATAATAATATTGCACGCAGTCATTCGTTCTCATTGCACAATATAATTTATCGTCTAAGTGTACCTACCTTATTAGGTTATATTGAAGGATGACTTATATAGTATTGTTTAATTGTTATTGTAATTTTAGTCATCTACACGGCGCCTTGTTCATTCTATTAATGCTTCAATATTTAATTCAATTAGGGACTGTCCTTGCAATACTGAAAGCACGGTCACCTAGTTTAATCAATGTATGGAAAAAAAAGAATCGCTTATAACTTTTTTTGGGCTGCATTTTGAGCCATCACAAACGAACCATCGTATTTATCATCTCTGTCACAAACCTTTGGTCTAGATTCCTCGAGTGTAGCGCACCTGGAAGTGGTAGAAACAGGTGGTTCAGCTGGCCTGACTTTTTCCAGCTGAACCATTTAGTTTTCTGGAATATCTCAAAAATGCATGCGTTACCTACGGGCGTTCAAACCTACTTGGTACCCTGTCACATTGCCATCACAAACCTTTGATCAAAAAAGTTCAGAGTGAAACGCGTTTGTTAGCGAACTCGACGAAAAACAAGTGGTTCAGCCAGCCGGATATCAGGCTGGCTGGACACTTGTTTTTCAAGATTTCTCCAAAAGTATTGCATCACGATAGATCAAATCAAATCAAAATAGTTTATTTGTAAAAAAACGGGTGTATACAAAAGATGTTAAAAATAATAGAAGGACCTCCGAATTCTGCTCAGATGAGCGTACAAATGTTTTTAAGTTTAACACACGTTTAAACAATAAATTAACATGCTTGCTAATTATTAGAATACAATTAAAATAAACTAAAACAGAAACTCATTTAAAAGAGTCTGAGAAGAATTCTTCTAAACTGTAATAACATTTATCACTTAATAGACCATACAATTTTTGCTTGAAAATAGAGACATTGAATTTTTTTAAATAATCAGGAAGGTGATTGTATATTTTGGGTGCCATACATATTATACTTTTATTTTTTAAAGCTGTATTCGAATGGAAAAAGCAAAGTCGCTTATTGTACCTTAGTTCACGGGTACGGCTTATATTGTCAGGGAATAAATTTCTATTCGTTTTGACAAACATTCCGACCTCATAAATGTACATTGACGTTAAGGTTAGTAATTTTAGGGATTTAAAATAGGGTTGACAGCTGTCTAAGCGCCTAAGTCCACACATTGCTCTAATGCAGCTTTTTTGAGCACGAAACACTGTTGTGCGCTCTGAGCAATTACCCCAGAATATAATGCCGAATCTAAGGTTAGATGCAACAAACGCATGGTATGCGGTAAGCACAGCCTCCCGATATACAATTTTAGATAGTTCATGAAGTGCGTAGGCATATTTATTTATCTTTTTACATAATTCGTCTGTGTGTTTTACCCAAGTAAGTCTATTGTCTATATGTAACCCTAAGAACTTTGTTGTTGTTGTTTCTTTGATAACTTCGTTTTGGTATATAGCTTTGTGTTCTTTGTGCCCTTTGATAGAAATGCATGATGTTTGTTTTATCTAAATTTATTGTTAAATTGTTGTTTTTCAACCAAGTTATAGCTCTATTTAGTGCATCGTTAACATTATTCTCATACTCAAGAACATTGTCACATTTTATAACTATTGTGCTGTCGTCAGCATAAAGGGTAATTGGATATGGAACATTTGTTGTAAAATCGTTTATATACTTACGTCAAAAACAGTAACGGTCCCAATATACTACCCTGTGGAACTCCAAATTTTATATATTGACTAGAAGAATGGTAAGTTTTTTCAGTTTTAGTTTTTATACAGATTTTGGTAATTTCTGTGAACTGTAATCTATTGCAAAGGTATGATTCTAATAGTTTTAAAATATTACCCGGTACCCCTAACTTCTCTAGTTTTTTTAACATGATTTGATGATCAACGGAATCAAAGGCCTTAGTCATTTAGATGAAATCAGTTTGGATTTCTGTCACATAGGCGTCACATTACTTTTGATCAGGAACGAATCCCGAAAACCCTTCAGGAGCTGAGATCTGATGTGCTCCAAAAAGTGCAAAATCCGGCTGGCCGAACCATGTTTTTTTGATTTTTTGGCGAAAGTATACCGTCACAAACGATGAAAGTTTGCTTGTTTGTCGTCACAAACGATTTGCTATCGACCTGAATATGCGAGATCTCTCCGGGCGACATGTCTCAGCTGTCCTGACCTACATGAAAATATTGGTGTTGGCGTATAACTTCCGAGCTATTATTTTTCAAGTCTATGTAATATTGAAAGAACTTACTTAGTTGCTTGACGAATACCTATGCACAAAAATAATCAGACCCACGATTTTTTACACCACCATACACATGATCTATATAAGTACATACATTTAACATCGTCTTGCTCACAACAGCCTGTTTAAAGTGTAACCTTCGCGTGATTCTTGCACACCCGTGTGTGAAAGATTTGTATCGCACGCGCCATTAACACGGCGAGACGGGTTAATTTAGGGTGAAACTTTTGAATCATTTGTATAGCCACTAGGTAGGGCTATGATGATCGCCACGACATAATCATCTCACGCCGTATCTCGTGGCCACGTGACTTTTTCTCGTTATCTCGTCGTGCCCTAACATGAACTCACTTTCGTCGTGTCATGTCATGTCGTTCTGTCAAATTAGTCATGTGAGATAATTTTGTCGTCAAACCCTTCGATCAACTATAATAGTTGATCGAAGGTCAAACCCTAATTGTAATTGTAAGACGGGCTGGTTTCCGCAACTCGACGTCAACATGCGCCTATTTAGCGTGAGGTCAAACCCTATGATGAAGCTCTTTTTTTTCTCGAATTTTGACAAATGGAAATTCACGGCCACATCATTAGTTATTTAGTAAGTAAGTGGGTAATGTTGTTTTCACTTAAGATTTTGCTTATCATATCATCGAATAAACTACTTACTTATATAAAAAAATAACGGATGTTTGTGTCCAACTAAGTGTATGTTCTAAGAGACTCGCGATACAAGGGAATGCTAAGGACATTTTGGGAAAACCTAAGGAAAGTCCTTCGAGTAGGTATGTAGGGGTTTTATTTACTTACAATAGAGTCAGTCTCAATTTACTTACACTTTCTGTCTAGTTTTCTTCGTTTGGTTTCCTTTGGCGGGGAAACAAACTTTGAAAACTTACACGGAAAAAACTGTCAGTGGCAGACATAATTAATATCAAAAGTCTATGATTTTTCTTTTTCATTCATAAATTGCGTCCACATGGTTTAAAAAGAATGAAAGAAACGCATTGTTGTGGCCAACCCGACATGAAAAACAACTCAACTTTCACATCTAGTCATGAGATAAATTTTGTCGTGACGTGATGTATCTCTCTCATATCGTTCATGCTAAGGTTCGTGACAGAAAAGACGACACGAGATAATTTTATCGACATCACACGAAATAGCGCCGTTGCGATCATCATAGCCCTGCAGAGGTAGATATAACAAAAAGTTTATCCCAAAAACTGTAAAATGTTTCCATTTCTAGTAAATAATCCTGTCTTTGTTTTTAGGCAAAGTTATCCGCTAAGGGTAGTAATGTTGACCGGAGGGGCTACCACCTAAGCGAAGCTGATGCTGATGATGAACGAATGGAATGATGTACATTGCTGTGTTTGGTTCATGTCTTTAATCAAGGTCTCCTTATAAAGAAGCAATCGACAACATTCCATTCGTTCACCCAGCATCAGCGTCGCTTAGGTGGTAGCCCCCCGGTTTTACGTAAACAATTATCGTTTGTATTAAATTAATACTGTAGTTAGGTGCTGTTTGTTTGTTTTTTTTAAATATACCTACGAATATATACATTTTTAAATACTTACATCGTTTCATTAACCTAAATCCCACTACATGCCATGTGCCCAGCAATTGACAGCCAGTTTTACTTACCTTTTTGAGGTAAGTACAATCAATACAATCAAACATTCAATACCTAAGTACCTAAGTAAGTACCTACTTAAATATTTTCATTTTGTTTCCTTTTTATTTTATTACCTAATTTTTTTATTCAATACAAAAAGTTTCTGAACTTACGTGATTTTAAGCAATTCTAAGCAAAGTAAACGAGACGTAGAACATGAAGACTCGACGTAGCCGGATTCGCCGCGCGGACGTGACACATGACATGCGCTTTACAATACGAGGCTTCGGTTAAGTAGCTTATGCTGTTAATAGACTTAAGTAAGTTGCACCATCTTACTTTAACAAAAACAAACAAGTAACAAACATCGAAACTTCATTTAAAGTATCAGTTCAGCCAAAAATATGACGTCATAACTTTAAACATAACTGCTCACTTTTCGCTGGTTGGTGCTATTGTTGTTAGTGTTAAATTATTTTTTAACGACTACTTTCTTTAATGACTACTTTCTCAGATTGACTACTTCCCAAAATGACCACTTCCCAAAACGACCACTTCCCGAAACGTCAATTTTGTACTACATCAGGTATAGGCATATAGGTACCTATACTAGATTGCGCGTATGTCGCGGCCAGATAAAGGCCAGATAAAGCTGACCGTGAGGCGGTTGTGGCGAATTCTTGGGGAAAAAGGGTTTTTGATTTTTTTTTCACGTCTTCCATCTTGGATTTGTAAATAGATATCATTTTCGAAGACAGCACCCCGAAAATCTATAAAACGACTCCCATGACGGAACTTCCCGAAACGTCCAATTCTCAGGCTCCATTTTGTACTACATCAGGTATAGGCATATGTTGCGGTTGTGCGTGTTGTTTTCGATTTATTTTTTTCACGTCCGCCATCTTGGATTTCAAAATGGATGTTATTTTCGGAATCAGCAACCCCGAAAACCTATTATCGACACCCATGTCGGTATTCCGCCATCTTGGATTTCAAAATGGTTGTTATTTTCTAAATCAGAACCCCCGAAAATCCATGTCGTTGAGTTTTAAGTCTTTTAGAGCCTTATTTTAGCGCCAAGTTGGCAAGCCCTGGCCGCTCAAAAATTGCTCAAATTTTGTATCTGTGCGGTTGGATCGTCTTATTCCTTCATTGTATTTTTTTATTGCAGCACCAATGGACATGAGGTCTTTGTCCCCTAATTGTTTTGAGTCTGCACTCTGATATATCACTAGATATTCAAAGTTCCCACCATCTTCGGGGTACTGACGACAGTGATTTTCAACTTTGAAAAAATCTGATACTTATCGGAAAATCATCGCGATCGGAGTCCGAATCGCCGCTCTTCAGATATCCGATATCATCTTCTTTTTTCTTGCGCTTACTTTTAGCGCCCATCACGAAAACTCAAGTATCTATAGGTACTAATATTATAAAGAGGAAAGATTTGATTGATTGTTTGTTTGTAATATTATAAAGAGGAAAGGTTTGTTTGTTTGTTTGCATTGAATAGGCTCCGATACTACTGGACCGATTTGAAAAAATCTTTCAAAAAGAAAGCTACATTATCCCCAATGGACATAGGGAACGAAGTTCTAATAAAACTCCTACGGGAACGAAGTCCCAGTACTTAATAAAATAATAATCCAAAACTTTTTACGACAGAGAAAAAATGTTCGACAAAGAGTGTTATGTTTAGTATTGCCATATTTAAAAATGTCACCCGCATCGAATTTGGGGTAAAATCACGCTTCATTTGACTTGCAACCCCTTTAACTTTAACAAAGCTAATGAATTCGCTGGTGCACCACATTTTGCTGTAACCGTTAAAGTCAGCGTTACTGTTAGTGTTAAAGACACCTTTACTATGACTGCTTCTGTGGTGCACCTCACCCTTAGAGGTACTAAATGTAAGCATGATGTTTCTTAAGATTTGTTTTTTTTTTGTTTGGTTCTTAGTAAGTTTCATTGAAACAGTTTGCAAAATGACTGTATAGGTACGCTTTAATTATGATCTGACGAATAGAAACATGGAAACATTTGTCAGATTAGTATGGCGAACGGGAAAAGTCTTATTGGGCCGACTGACCGGTCGACCTATTGGACAAACAGAACAGGAAACACTATATTAGATAAACAAGTACTACTGGATTTGATTCAAGGGCTGAAGTATAGAGGGCTGTACATCAGGTTTCCACACGCGTTTAGTGGAGAGCGACCAATTTTCTCTTTTGGCAACTAATTTGGACCAATTGACTGCTTTTCTGCCTTAAAATCAAAATCTGAGCGAAATAAGCCCCGCAAATGATTCTAGTATTAAGCTAAGTGTATTTTCGTTTATAAGTAGGTATTCCGGAAGTAAATAAAACTTTTTTTTTGGCTTGAATCACTTGCGTATCGCTAGATACCGTACAGCCATGCAAGCATAATTATTACAGGATTTTTCCTTTGATTTACAAAAAGTATTACAAAAAGCTTCAATTTTGTTTAAATCTTTTGAGCTAACTCTCAAGTCTCAGTTGACTCTGGCAGACGGAAGGGCATAGCGAAACCTTATTGACAAACAAACTCCAAAAATGTACAGACAGCAGCACGAGACAAGGGCGACGTCAAAGTCAACATGGTACAGCCCGATATGCTGCCGTTTGTGCAAGAAACAAGGCAAGCAACAAAAGACTTAGAACATTCTAACTAAACATTCGCTAAAACGGAATAAAAGATCACTAATAAAAATGATTAAATAGATAAAACATCTTGAAAAACAAATTTTATCATTCATTTTCACACAATACATTTAATACATTTCCTTTACACAATTTTATCTAGCTTTTAACTTTTTATTTAGTATCCGCGTATATAATTATTTAATTCTAGGTAGATAATATTATGGAATACTAAAACAGATACATGATTCATAGAATTAATTATATTTTATAATTTGTAAGGATTTAAATCAAAATCCTTTCAAACCTGGACAATCAGTCTTCCATAACGCAGAAATTAATTATTAGAATTTATTTTAGAAGTAGTCCGACAGTATTTATACAGCTTATTATATAAGTAGCCTATATCGATGTAGGCAATATTTTGATACTTTACTTTTTGTCAGAGATTCGACAGTTTTTAATTACTTAGCAATATCATCGATACAAATATTGGTAGTAGGTATCGAAAGGCAACAAAACTTTTTACATGACTGATAGAGGGATACTTTCATGATACAGACATTATTTTAAAATATTTTCATTGTTATTCCATAAATATTATTTTCAAATCTAAGAATAAACATAGATTTTAATTTATTTTGTCGATAAAAATATTGGAATCATGTGCATTACAAAACCAGCCACCGACTACTCGCAAAAGACGGTTATATTCACTTGTAATGTTAAAACGACTTATTTCACCGATTCATTATTACTCGCTTCGGAAGAAAGAGTGAAAAAAAATTCAATATTTTTATGAAGAATTTAAAACAATATCCTTTCGACACTTTGAATACGTTGAATTATTTCTTTGGCATCTTTAATTAAACTTATTCCTTAATTTTCTGACAATGCAATGATAATAAGTTATTTTTAAGTATTTTTTTTATTATTTTTTGCTGAAAAAAATAGGATTAGTTATAAACAAATTATACACCAAAGAAATGACACATTTTCTGCGAAACAACCCTGATACAAAATATTCAATCCGTACTCTCAAGGCCCATAATCCCTGACGGGGTAGGCAGAGCATCTGGTTCAGATGGCGCCAGTTTTCTTGCCAGAACATACAAAATATTGTGAAAATAAAACCGTGAATGACTGTTTGTCGTTTCCTTTTTCTACAATAAAGAACGTTTACTGTATTGTCCAAATTTCTTTCTAGCGTTTAATACAATATACTTAAATATACAAAATATACAAATCTAAAATGTTCACAATAAACAACTTTAAAACGTTTCGATTAAACTGTACCTATCTTTGAAGTAACATAATGCTAACCGCAAACTTTTTTTTAAACATATGTATTAGATTTATTGTCCTAAACGTACGGCAGAATATTGTCAATGTTGCCGAACTCTTCAAGTTTAAGTATATAAAATGAATTACATTTAAATCTTTGGATTATCAATATCATACAGTTTAATAAAATTACATAACTTATTTGGCGAATGTTTTTATTTATAATCTCTCGAAGTCATATTGAATAGGCAAAATGTAGTTATTCTTTAATAATTGTTAATATAATGCAATTAAACTTTCTATTGACGGCATAACGGTTAAATGTTATGTAATTTTCGTGATTTGTAATATTTTGCCCTTTTTGGATCAATTGGTCAGCAAGTGGGACGCGCGGGTTTTGCTGTATAATGGGCGAAAGGCTGACCTCTCACCACTTACATAATATTTCATCGTATAACCTTCTGAGTTTGTGTCAAACGTGGCATAAAATAGTTTTAAAATCACTGATGCTCTGCCTACCCCGAAAGGGATTAGGCGTGAGCGTATGCACGTATGTGGACCAATAAGACATTTGGTCTTGGTTTGATATTAATATTTCAATGATTTGAACTCCCATCTACTTGAGTAGTAGGTACAAGGTTTTGTAAAAGGTACAACTTTCGATGTAGTCAATAAGAGCGATTTACAAAGCTTATAACTAGAATTCTGAACCTTAACGACTATCCCCGAAGTTGTACCTTTCCATTTTCATAGTCAGTTTGTTATTATTGTAAATTAGTTCGTATCCTGAATCAGTCATTCCAATTAAGAAATTCGATAATACTATATTTAGACTACTAAGTGTCAGAACCTCCTAACACAAAAATGAAACTTACAGGAAACGATTGAAAATATTTTATAGTTAAAAAAAATATATATAAAAATATTTTTATCCTAAATATTATTAATTCATAAAAATCTTCTCTTTAAACATTTAGTTTTCAGGGTGAAGAGTATGGACATTGAAATAGATTTTTTAAAAATCAGAAAAGGCGCTCTGCAGTAAACATTTTGTAAAATATAAATTAAGAGGTCCTGATTTGCCAATGGAGTCTATCTAGGGCAAGATAGTTTGACATAATTAAGGTCCGTATTACAGAACGCGACTCGGACTCTGACCTATACTTGAGTAGCAGTCGACTTTCTCATTTTGATAGTGAGAGAAACAATCAATACTTAAGTAGTCTCCTTCTGTAATACCTCTTCAATCGTTTGGGGAAATTGTTGGATAAATGTAATAAGTCTTTGATTTATTTTCGACGCCATTAATCAAACAGATCGATATTATGTAAAACGTTAAGTTCAAATGGCGGCCGCTTGACTAATGGTCTCAATTATCTGTGAAGTATATCGTCATATAATTATTTGCACCCGCGTTTCTGTGCGCCCTGGGTGTATACTATTTTGTAACGGCAATTTGCAATATTTCCTAGCACTAACAAATAATAACTCTAAAATTAAAATGTTTTATCAACCCGACTTTCAATTGCTTATAAAATTTAAACCGCTGTAGCTATTTTGATCAAATATAGCAAAGAACCATCTCAGCTACAGCAGATTTCAAACAAAAAAGCCGCATCGAAATCAGTCGATTCGTTTAGAAGCTACGATGCCACAGACAGACACAGACATAACAGATACACACGTCAAACTTATAACACCTCTATTTTTTGTATGGGGTTAAAAATGGTAGATGACACTAAATAGCATCTCTGAGGACTTACGCCGAGTTGCACAAACGCCCATTAAAGTTAATGCTACTTTAAACATCATCCTGTCACTTTCCGCCTACTTAGCGTAAACAAGGACAGCATTACATTTAAAGGAGCTTTAACTTTATTTAACTTTTCGGCAGCTAATAGTAAGAGGGTCGCAAACTGGCGGTACAAAATGGATCAAAATCCAGGCTATTTCGTATCGTCGTCAAAAAAGCTCCTTAGTTGTATTGGGACGTATGTGACTTTCCGTTGAGTTGGTATAAACAAGGCAGTAAAATAAATTTAAAGGAGCTTTAACTTTAATAAACTTTCCCAACACGAGGACGTGTGAGACAGATATGGTTCACCAGCGCCGCTGTCGGCTGTCGGTTGGCGACTTTCGGCTGTCAACTGTCGGCTGTCAACTGTGGGCTGTCGACTGTCTACTGTCGACTGTCGGGTGGCGGCTGTAAACTGTCGGCTGTCTACTGTAGGCTGTCGGCCGTTGACTGTCAGTTGTCGGCTGTCTACTGTAGGCTGTCGGCCGTTGACTGTCAGTTGTCGGCTGTCTACTGTTGGCTGGCGGCTGTCGACTGTCGGCTATTGGCTAGAGGATGTCGTTGGTGTAGTATCTACTGGTAGTTGTCGAAGAGCCGCGTGGAGAGCGAGTTTTGTAGTGTGGTGTCGACTATCGACTGGCGACTGTCGGCTGGCGACTGTCGGATGTGGGCTGTCGACTGTCGGCTGTCGACTGTCGGCTGGCGACTGTCGGCCGGCGACTGTCGAACGTGGGCTGTCGACTGTCGGCTGTCGGCTAGAGGATGCCGTTGGTGTAGTACTGGTAGTTGTCGTAGAGTCTGGTGGACAGCGAGCGCAGCGCGTCGCGCACGAGCCGGTCCACCAGCGCCTGCAGCTGCGGCTCGGTGCGGCCCGGGTGGAAGCGGCCGCGGAACGCTGACACCGCGCTGCTGGGCCGGAGGCACGCCAGCTGACCGCCTGTACGATACAATAGTCATCATAAAGCCGGGTCCACAGCGCCAATTTTCTAACAGAACATGTTATCGAAACCTCCAGTCCACAGCTTGTCACACACAATCTTTAAACCGTACGTCTATCTCTAGTGAGCGCGAACTAAAAATGAGTAACTCCCCCTCCCGCAGGGAACGCGGGTGATGTTATCCATTCGCCGCGGCAAACATGTTAGTGTTTTTTTTTTCTAACAAAACTGTTAGGCCACGCCCCTAATCGGTTAGTAAACAATGTTTGCGTATTAGCTAACACGAAAACATGGAGCTGTGGACCCGGCTTAAGTACTGTTAAGAGAAATTCGATCAACGACACAATTGGTACAAAACTACCAGCCCACGCGGTGTGGCACAACACTAAACGACGACTTGACAGATTGTTTACGCGATGTGTTCTTGCATTGTACGAGGAGTGATCAAAAAGTAGTGATAATGAAACAGAAAATAATATATTTTTTAAATAACAATAATTTGTTTTTCAACATAGTCTCCTTCTCTATCTACACACCGAGTCCAGTGTTTCTCCAACATTTTTAACCCTTTAAAAAAAATGATTTCTCTTGGCCTTCCAAAAACCCTTCCACGGCCTCTATCACTTCATTATCATCGGCATATCTATTACCACGCAAGTATTCTATTAGTTTTGGAAAGAGATAAAAATCACTGGGGGCCAGGTCCAGCGAATAAGGTGAGTGATCCACTAATTATAACCCAGCTTGTTGAATGGTATCCAGTGCAACAGCAGAAGTGTAAACCGGTGCGTTGTCCTGATGAAACAAAATGCCTTTACTAAGTTTGACATGTCTTTTCTCTTTTATGCTCTCTCTCAATTTAGCTATTTAAGATGCATAGTAAACGCCTGTTACTGTGTGTCCCTTCTCAAGATAATTAATAAATAATATTCCTTCGGAATCCCAAAAAATTTAGGCCATGACTTTGCCTGCCGATGCTGTGGGTCGAAATTTCCTTGGAGTTGGTGACGACGATCTTTTCCACTGTAAAGATTGTTGTTTTGTTTCTGGATCAAAATGGTGAACCCATGTTTCATCGATAGTGACAAATCGAGGCAAAAAATTGTTAGGATCCACATGAAATCTGTCCAACCGGCGCCTTGAAAGATTGAGTCTGGTTTTCTTCCGATCTTCTGTTAACATTCTGGGTACCCAACGCGCCGAGGCTTTTCTCATACTCAGATAATCTTTTAATTTTGATTGGACACTGCCATATGAAATGCCAGTTTCCTGGACTAAATAACGCACTGTAACACGACGATCGTCTAGAACAATATTTTCGACTTTTTCAATATTTTCCTGCGTAACTGACGTCGATGCCCGGCCCGAGCGGTGCTCATCTTCTGTCGATGTTCTTCCAGTCTTGAATTGAAGTGACCATCTTGCCACAGTACAATATGGTGGAGCAGACTCACCTAAAGTCTCCACCAAATCACGATGGATCTCTTGCGTCGTTAACTTTTTTAAACTGAGGTATTTAATAACGGCTCGCACTTCGTTTTTCTCCATAATGATATTTTACGTCGGAATTCGTCAAACAACTAGACACGGTTTCTATGTTTCTTAAAATTAAGACTTAATTTTTTGTATCTAACCTCGTAATTAAATGATCTTTAATTATTGGTATGAATGAGTAGATTATGAATTGTACAAGTGGGTCATTATCACTACTTTTTGATCACTCCTCGTAATTTGTTTATATCAAATTAAAAGGACTGTACAATGAGTAAAAGGTGTTTTCCATTTAATAATCGGACCGTAGGCACGCGAGCTGAACACCTATTTCATACAATAGTAATCATAATAGAGGTGCTCGTAGCCCAGTAGCATTAGCTAATCTCACCGATCAGTGAGATTAAGCAACATACACAGAAGGCAACCTGATGGGTGACTAAAGTAGCAATTTATCACGAGCGTTTCCGCGCTTCAGAGAGCACGTTAAGCTGTCGGTCCCGGCTGTTGTCAATTTACTACAGACGTTAAAACCAAGTCGGAGCCATTGTGCGGTTTGAAAACGCTGACACTAGGGTTAGCCAAGATCGCCACACACTTAACTATACCTACACAGTCATAATCAAATAGACCGTAGGTACGCGAGCTGACCACCAATTTTTTATTTTATTTAGAATGGGATCGCTCTTGACCACAATCTAGTTCAACACAAAGAAGCGGTCGAGGATAGCGAGCTCACCCAGAAGAAGCCTATTGACTCGAACTTTAAAGATATTTGAGTTGTATGATCACGGAAATACAGACGCTGGCAGAAAATTTCATACAATAGTAAACATAATCAAATAGGGACCGTAGGGACGCGAAATAAAATAGGGACCTATTACATATAATTGTTATCATAAATAAATAGATATCATAATCTAACCGTGTGGTGATCGGTTGAGAATAAAACCACCCCATCTCTTTCCGTGGGTGTCGTAGGAGGCGACTAAGAAAACACAAATGTGACCTGCCTTCTAGTAATCCATCCCAGGCAACGACACTACATTTTTTTCTGAATCTGAGATGTCGTCCTATGGTCTCATGCGGTGTGATAGGCTCTGTAAAGGGCCATCTGGTTCGCGACCACCCTCCTACCGAAGTCCGACGCCAAACAGCTTGCTGTGTTCCGTCGGTGCGTGGGAGTACCAGTGCCTTTATAGGCATTTTCTGGGTTAACTCGCTCCATCGTCGAGCTCTTCTTTGACCATAAAGTCAAAATTGAGGTCAAGAGTTAACCCATCTTATAATAAAAAAATAATCTTATACGGAACGTAGGCACGCGGGCTGACCACCTATTTCATAAAATAGTAATCATAATGAAAACATAATTAAATGACAACTCCAAAAGTTCATTATGGAAACACGTTCGAGAACGAAGTTCCGGCCTGGAAGCTAGCTATAAATGATAATAAAAATGAAATACACACCCATCCGCATAAGTTCTACTATGTGTATGATCTGGTCACAATGCTTGCGAGCGGCGATCAGTCCGCGCAAGATCAGGATTTTGAAGTATTGGAACATGTCACTATTCTCTCCGTCCATTACTTCCACAAACTCTTGCGTCAACTGAAAATAAAATATTTCGTCAATTACGGAATTACGAAAAAATCTAAAGTTTAAAACTGAGATATAATTGCTGGTGATTCTGAAGGAATAGACACAAATGTAATAATATTATTGATGTATAAATACATAAGAAACAAAGATTAACTTACCTTAAATGGTGAACTCTCAAATCCTAAATTTTTAGGCGATATAGAAAATATAAATCCAAAATCAATATGAATAATATGTCCAGCGCTGTCCAACAAAATGTTGCCATTGTGTCTGGAACAGAAAAAAAAATATGTTATCGAATCTTGAAGGTAGAGAGCACGTCAAGCTTGACACTTTGGACTTTGGACCGGCCCTGCATTGTATGGCGCGCAGTATAAATCAGTGCTCAGCTTAAACTAGTAGTGTAAAGCGTGACCTGCTCTTGACTGTACTAGAAATCTTTAATGCTAGAAAATAAAGTAGTTACCTACCATAGGAACCATTTTTTCTTATTACTAGCTTTTTTATTGACTTGCAATGAAAATCTTGCAACTGATTTCAATTCAACTACCCTCAACCGATTGAGCTGGTAGTTTAAGATCTATCACGTGAAATTGTACACTTAAAAAAATGACTATACAATTAGCATAAGACATTAATTTACGATAGTTTATGGTGTGTCTAAGTTACCTAGCGAAACTTCATGGGGTGATTCTCCCCGTAAAATTTAACAACTATCCCCAATTTGAAATTCTAAAAAAAATAGCGAGAAAATCTGCACATCTTAGCAACTGAATATGTATGCATGATACAATCAAGGGGGGCTACCACCTAAGCGAAGCGATGCTGGGTGAACGAATGGAATGTTTTCGATTACTTCTTCATAAGGGGACCTTGATTAACGACATGAACCAAACACAGCAATGTACTTCATTCTATTCGTTCAATCAGCATCAGCTTCGCTTAGGTGGAAGCCCTACTGATCAGGTTTCTCTGTTAGCAGGGTCAGGTTGGATGGCTGTCGTTCCAGTTCAATGACTTGACCTGCCAAATCTTGGATCATGGTCAAGTGTACTAGGAAAAAGAATGAAATGTTACCGAACTGCTTTACTTGACTGTATTTACTTGGCTGTTTATACAGTCACAGAAACACTATTTTTTGTTGTATAGTGTTGTTCGACTTGCATACTTTTTGATAATTTATACAACTGGCACATTTGTCCATCTAACCTTTTGTTTTACACACTTGTAATTTTTTACTTATGGGTGATTCTCTGTAAGGATGTTCAAAACCTGTACAAAATTGTCCAACCAAATTATTTTTGTTTTTATTTAAAAAAAAAATTACCAAAGGCTACAGAATTATCAGGTTAATGATAATTAATACAAAGCCGATTGAATTTTGGAAAAATATAAAATAACATAGAATGACATTACATAAAATGACAGGGGACTGTTGCCAGGGGACTGTTTATTTTGATCAAATTGAGAAAAATCAAGCAAACTATTTTAATGCATTCAACTTTTTGAGTTCTCAGTGAATAATTACATTAATTAGTATAATCTCAAGACTTATAAATCAAATTTTATAAATAAATTCTTAATAAAAATCATTACCAGGGGACTGAGTTTCGAAGTGGCCCAGACACATTTTTCCAACAAAAACGGTGTTTTGACACTAAATAAAATGGCGATAAAGCGCTAACACCACTACGGTTATTAACTTAAGCATAATTAAGTCCTTATAAACCCTACAGAACATAAAATAGCGCGCTGAATTTTTTATTTTGGGCTTTAAACTTTTGGCAGGGGACTGTCTTCAAAATGCCAGGGACAAACTTTGATTTAATATATTTAATGAAATAAATAAATTTTCTTTTTTTTTATTTGATAAGATATTTAACTAACTAATTAAGTTTATAAATATTACACACCAAATTGTATAACATCGACGAATAACTTGAAATTTAATTTTAAAGTTTCAATTCTGAGAAAGGGACAGCCCAGGGGACTGTTATTTCGGTAGCTTAGGGCTTTATAACAAAAAAACTAAAATTTATTTCATTTTCGTAATCAATCCTCCAAATAGAAATATTTTTTTACTTTCATAATAAATTTTATTTAACTATAAAATAATAATTTTTCTTAAAAAAAAAAGCCTGGGACAGCGAAAAACATCCTTACAGAGAATCACCCTTATGTAAAAATAAACTCAAATATATAGGCATCTTATTTTATTATTAATTCTATTAATAATAATAAGTGTTTCTGTGACTGTATAAACAGCCAAAACCGCTAGGTCTACAAGCATAAAATTTGGTATATTCTGAGAGAAATTTCCAAAAATCCAATGCTAATTCGTTTTATCCGTAATTCCGTACGTCGTCTCAGTATCAAATAAACGTATTCATCTTACCAGCCATAGTACCCACGCTGCCCCAATATGGTTTGGTGAACCGCTCGTCCTTCGAAAACGTTGTCTTAGACGTGCGGGTTTAATTAAAATGTTTTTCTTCACCATTGAGCAAGTGATAATTAATTACAAATCCGTACATAAATCCGAAAAGACGAGACCCCCTTCCGGTTACAAGTCTGGCTCATTAACAAATGGGCTATCACCACTATGAACAAATAAACGTGTTGAATACTGTAATTAAAAATAGCAAGGGAGATTGCTCAAAGAGCGGTGATAGCTCAGTTAGTAATGAGCCAGACTTGTATTTGGAAGGTTTGCTAGTTCAAATCCTGGTGCGGGCCTGTAACATTAAATTCGTCTTTTCGGATTTATGTACAGATTTTACATTAATTTTCACTTGCTCAGCGGTGAAGGAAAACATCGTGATGAAACCCGCACGTCAGAGGAAATTCGTGGACTATGGCCTAAAATCCCCTTCGTGTTTCGAAGGGAGGCCCGTGCCTCTCGGTGGGGACGTATATGGGCTGTTAAAAAAAAGGGATATTACTCACCTATCTTTTAACTGTAGAAGATAGCTAGTGAGGGCGTATGCTGCCGCGGACTCGACGAAGTTATTTTGTGCTCGCAGAAACCCCTCACTGTTTGGTGGGCCGTGTTCTAACTCCAGCCAAGCTCGCAAACTCTTTCCAGATTGCTTCTTTATCTGATGCAGCGATACTGAGTTAAGCACCTAAAATATTCATTTAATTAATTTTAGAAAGACGAACAGTTTGTAAACAATGACATTTGCACACCTATATCGAGATAGACGAAAAGAGCGCTTAAAAATGTATTAGAACCTATAGCGTGTCGAATTTTTCGTACCTAAAATGACGTCACGAGCAAGATTTAGTCATGGGAAATCGAGACCGCGCGGAAACGATTTAAAGCCACTTAATTAGTAAATTTTTACCGTCTATCTCGATATAGGTCTATGGACATTTGCGAATAAGCGCAAAGTTAAAAATGCTAATGTTATTCACTACTTTGACTTATTTTAAGCATCATTCTGAATGTCCTATGAAATAAACCTATTTTTGACATTGACAAAAAATATTGAATTTTTATTCATTTTCATCCTCCATGCTTTGGAAAGACTTCTTACTTCCCCAAAAACAGGGGTGTAACTAGACTATAACACACCTATAAATCAAAACAGGGATGTAAGTAAATTTGAAATTGGAACAAGATCTGCCTATACAAATAGATGGAATAAAATCTTCATGCTGAATAATTATGATTTTAAATGTCGCGTTCATATTTCGATTTTAAAATAGAACGGCGGGTTTTGTCTAATTTACAAAAATTAAAACTTATTTTTCCTTTACTTACAATTGGTTTATTTACTTCGCACGGAGGATGAAAAGCAGAGTGAGTGTTTACCTCGGGTGGAAGTATCAATAACACCCTTGTGTAACAATCTACTATTACACACTCACGCCCATATTTTAAAATAAACTCGACATTGGCCAAATCACATCGAGGAGAGAGACAAGAAATTGACTATTTAATCTAAACAGAACGTCATAAAGTTCTGGAAACAATTGACGCCACATTCGACATTCATTCCGAGAGTTATTACATGGAATATAATAGTGATGATTGATAGTATTGATACAGTTGTCAGCCTTTCGCCCACTTACTGGCTTCTATAGTATGCCTGGGAAATCTGTAACGGTATTAACCCACCCTAATGATTTTATTTCATTTTCAGAGTAGGCGCTTACCTTTTTTAGCTGTGATCATCTATAAAATTGCATCAGTAAGCTAGCTAAATTATTTTCATATTTGCAGCTGGCACATTCCAAGTTTTCTTTCACTTTCAGTCCAGTGTAGAAAATATTGAACACAAAACTAGTAATAGGCTTTTCTTTATCGGGGTGGGCAGAGGCCAGCGCATCAGGTTACTCCATTTTCATTGCAAAACCGCTCTTATCACAACAGCACAGAGTGCACGCGTGTGGTAACCTGAGTTGCGGCCGTCCGTACAAAAAATATAAACGTTTTGTTTCAAAAATATTGACTCAACGTGAAGAGCATACAGTTGTAGCCACTGGTATACATCATACCGTGTCTAAAGTATCAGTGTAGTAAAGGTTTATACAAATTTATGGCGCCTAGAAAATTTGTACATATTTATGCTTCTGACTGTGCAGTCGTTAAAACCAAGTCAGAGGCCATTGTGTGGTTTGAAAACTCAGACACCAGGGTTAGCCAAGTTCGCCACACACTTCAATATACCTACGCGATAACGAGAAGAAGTGTTAAGTAGTAGAGTAATGAGGTACCGGTTGTATGAGCCCCGACTCCCGGTCGAGGCACAGTATCTCGTAGGGCCGCAGACGTAGCGGCACTCGTTCTGCTGCCCACACAGCCTGCAGCCGCCGCAGCAATTGTGCTGCTAGCATCTCTTGCCGCAAGTCGTCGCCCACCTGAGAATACAAACAATGGTGAAGATGAAATATTCTTTAATATTTTATCTAATATCTAGCTTATTTGCTTCAAGGTATATCTTGACGAAGTTTCGAGGAAAAATTTGCAAAAAAATGTTTTTCTCCATACAAACTTTGAACGCCCATTTCATCCCCTTAGGGGTTGAATTTCGAAAAATCTTTTCTTAGTGCTTGTCTTTAAAATACACCTTTTGGCAAAATTTCAGCTTTCTAGGTCTAAGGGTTTGGGCTGAACGTCGATAAGTCAGGACCTCCAATTTTATATTGGACGCAATGGGCCAGCGTGGTGGACTATATCCTAAATTCCTTTCGTGTTGCGAAGGGAGGCCCGAGCCCCTCGGTGGGGACGTATATGGACTAGTAAAAATAAAACCTGGAGACAGTCAGTTGATAAAGAGGGTCTCGGTTGGAAGGACATCGTAGCTGCCGCCCTAAACCGAGAAGAATGGAAATCCTTTCTGAGAGCCCTATGTCCCTGATGAGGGATAACAGGATTACATCATTAAAAAAAAATTTGATCGAAGGATTGAGACACAGCAATCAAATTTATTTTTATTTTGTTTATTAATTTTTTATCAAGTTCAGTGTCACGCCTGCTCGCATTTTAACGCCTTTTTGTGACAATTTCCCTTTGCCTGAACAATAATCGATAAAGAAAGTGTCGTTTGACGTTCCATTGATTTTTTTTTGTTAAATTTATCCCTAAGAACCATCTAGATTACTTCAGCTTTCAAACAAAAAAACCGCACTGAAATCGGTCCATACGTTTAGGAGCTACGATGCCACAGACATACAAACTAATACACAGACATACAGATACACACGTCGAACTTTTTATGTCAGGGGTTGAAGAGTACCTTAACTATGCAGCCGAGTAACCGCCATCCAGCGAGACCTCCGTATGGCGACGCCGACCGCATTCGAGCCAGTTTAGACTCCCAAGATTCCTACAAAATATAATACAATAATTTATTACATTGCGGTCTTCTTCTTATCGTGCAGGTATAGTCAAGTGTGTGGCGAACTTGAGTAACCCTGATGTCAGAGTTTTCAAACCGCACAATGTCCTCTGACTGTAGTCAATCGACAACAGCCAGGACCGACAGCTTAACGTGCCCTCCGAAGCACGAAATCGCTGATAGCCCTGTTAGTAATAAGTCAGACTTGTAATCGATGGTTGCGGGTTCAAATCCTGGCGCAGGCCTATACCCTCGTTAATTGTCACTTGCTCAGCAGTGAAGGAAAACTGGAAAACATCGCGATGAAACAAGCACGTCTGAGAAAATTCGTTTTCGAAAGTTATGTGACCTAAGATGTGTTATTCTAACGTCTAAGCTATAATTACAGAAATGCTACATCAAAATCTATTTGCTAAAAGAGCTATTTGCTTTATTTCGGTAGTTCAGGAACGGATTTGGTTGGCCATTTCTTGTTTGTGGGTAACGGGAAATCAGGTGTTGCCACTTAAAAATAAAATTCCTAAACAAATCCGTTCCTAAACTACTGAAATAATGCAAAAGGCTCTTTGATAACCTGGGTCCTTTATGCCACTTCTCCTATCCGTACTGAGCGCTTCTGTTCATCTTTTATACTGCGCACCGCTAAGGAATGGAATTCTCTGCCTGCGTCTGTATTTCCGGGCTCATACAATCCCAGTCTCTTTAAAGTTCGAGTGAATAGGCATCTTCTGGGTGAGCTTGCTACATCCTCAACCGCATCATCGCCCCTGGGCTAGATTGTGGTCAAGAGCAAACCCATTCGTTATAAAAATATTTAAAAAAATAGTAAAGAGTTCATGTAAGGGGGCTGTAACATTGCTCTGGCTAATCCAGTCTCCTTTGTGTCTAGATTCCAGACACAAAGAATGCTAAGTCACTGTATAGACCTTCGAGATGTTAAGAATAGAGAATAATTTGTGTAATAATTTTTAGTAGATTTACGAGGACAACATGGTCGCTTTTCCTAATGCGTACCAAGTCCTGACCAAAATAAAGATTTAAAAAAATGTACACATCAACACATCTAGGGATATTGCACGATTTTTCATACTAAAGAAGCCTGTTTGAGAAGCTATAAAAAGCATACTCGAGATACATGGAGGGCTATAATTTTCAGACGATCATGTGCTAAACTTGAATTTTCAATTCTAGTCAACAAATTCTGTTTTACTTGAAATTTGTGAAAACGTGACGGAAACGAAAACGATGACATACGGAGCCGAGACGTGGCCACTCACAGTAAGACTAGTCCACCAATTTAAGGTCGCTTAGCGAGCTATGGAAAGGGCTATGCTCGGTATTTCTTTGAGGGATCGGATTCGAAACGAAATAATCCGTCAGAAAACTAAAGTTACCGGCATAGCCCGGCGAATTAGTAAGCTTAAGTGGCAGTGGGCTGGTCATATCTGTCGTAGAACCAATGGCCGTTCGGGCAGACAAGTTCTAGAATGGAGACCACGAATCGGCAAACGTAGTGTAGGGCGCCCTGTTACTAGGTGGGGTGACGATATTCGTAAGGGAGCGGGCAGTGGTTGGAGGAGGAGAGCTGAAGACCGAGCTCAGTGGCGTGCTATAGGAGAGGCCTATGTCCAGCAGTGAACTGACACAGGCTGATGATCATGACGAAACGAAAACGAAAATGCTCTTTTTGCCTGCTTTTTGTATGAAAATGGTCGAATTTATGCTTTTTTTTTCATTTTCGTCACGTTTTCACAAATTTAAAGTAAAACAAAATTTATCGACTAGAATTGTAAATTCAGGTTTAGCACTGGCTTGTCTGAAAATTATAGCCCTCTATGTAAATCGAGTATGCTGTTATAGCTTTTCAAACAGACCTCTTTTGTATGAAAAATCGTGCAATATCCCTAGACCCGTGTTGATGTGTGTTATACTCTAGTTAAGAGTATCACAGGATTTATCCTATACCTTGAGAGCTGTAGCGGACGGATCAGCAGGGTCGTGTCGGAAGGCGTTCGGTGGGGGTGCCTGCGTGGCGTGCTCCAGCCGCCGCCTCACGTCGCCCGCGCCCACCGCGCCCACCCCGCCCACTGGCCCCGCCACCCCCGACAACGCCTCTCGCGACCCGCACGACGACGTCGACAGTAGAGACACGCCTGACACCTGTTCACATGAATAGGTACCTCTATAAATAAAATAACACGCTATAAATGTTGACCTTAACGTCGCTCTTCGTAATAGCACTGGCTTTTGTAGTTCAAATGGGTACACTGATGCGCTGTTATTTGTACAAAAATACATATTATACATTATTATTATAGTGGATGCGTTCCGAAGAACTATGGGCGTTGGCAGAATTTACAGCATTATATCACTGTCACAACAATGGTGAATGAGCCAAAGCCCATTCACCGGCACAGTAAATATACGTCATATCTACTTATTGTACTTTTTTCGTTTTTGCTAATTGTCATATCATATTGTGTATGTTACATGTACCGTGTCATGAAATAAATGTATTTCTCTCACTCTCTCTATCTCTCAAAAACAAAATACCTGTGAAACACTATCCGGCGCGGGAGCTCTGCTCGAGTATTGCGTGCTAAGATCTTCGTCCTCATGCGACCAGCAGTCGCCAGTGTCAACGTCATCAAGTGCCGAGTACAAAGAAAGCACCGGCCACTCCGGGACTAGATTCTCTTCACTCTTTGTATGGCGAATGGGGGGGGAGTGCGGGGTAGGCGGCGCGGGCGGCAGCAAGCGCGGTGGAAGCGGCTCATGTCCGTCGGTTTCTAGAACTTCTACGTAGATTATGAAGGGAGCCTGTAAAGGAACATTTTCGGGGTTTACATTTATTTTCTTGAGTACAAGAAGTAGGTATGCTAAGGGATGACATTAAATTGAAGCCCGTATTACAGAAGTAGACTTTTTTTTAAATTATCAAATTTAAAAATATATATTAAAAAGCAAATAAACGCTTCGGTATCATAAAAAGGACCAGATCATAAAATTATTACATGATTCAAATAAAAAAAGTTTCCTTCTCTCAAATAATCCGTCCGCCGCGTCGGGTTCTACATTTTTTCGTGTCATAATTCTATATGAAAACCCCTACTTAAGTTATATTTTTATAAATTAACATTAAACAGGCTAAATTTGGGTATTTTTTTAACACTTTATGTCTCTGAAATAAAAAAAATATAGGCTGCGAAAGGTTTTTTTTTTGTGATTACAATTTTATATTTTTGCGATTATTTAAAAAACCATTGCACATATGTGTAAAATAAGTACCAGAAATGAATTCCTCGTTATTGATTTATACGAAAACCATACCAAACTCAACCTGGTAGCTACAAATGAGTGGTAATATTTTTTGAAGTAACGCCGGGCGGAGCACCTCTTTGACCCTCCCCCTCCCGGTTCAGAGGGGATATTTTCGAGGGCTACCGATCTTTATCGGCTTATTTTAACCTAAGGAACAATCATACCAAGTGGTTTGCTTTAATCCAGTAGAAAAAAGTGAATCTGCTTAATGACTCTACTTGTATAAAGAGGAAAGATTTGTATTTTTGTATTTTATATGTAACGAATAGGCTCCGAAACTACTGGACCGATTTTAAAAAATTTTTCACCATTAGGAGCACATTATCCCTGAGTAACATAATGGTACGGAACCCTTCGTGCGCGAGTCCGACTCGCACTTGGCCGGGTTTTTATTTATTTTACTATTCAAGCCTTTGCATTGTACACAATTGTATAAGTTGGTGTTTTCTGTAATTTTTATGTGTGTAATGAAGATTATTGTAACAGCCCATCCCAAGTTTACTTAGGTGATATGACATCATTTTAAAATGATG